>CM076089.1:61759836-62959836 GCA_038088585.1 Chrysina gloriosa
GCTTCTCCGAGCGAAGCGCGCGGCTCACGTACGGTCGATAATTTTGTTCTTTTCTTATTTTCGCTTCGTCCTCGCACAGAAAGGAATATCGTCGTATAGTATATCCACAATACGAAGTCTCAGTACGTACATATGTCCCGCTTCCTCGAAGTTACGCCGGGACGTTACAGGATTCATTTATTCTATTACGGCAATATAACGTTTTGACACTTCCATATCTCTGATTTATGGCCATCATCAGGAATCCCGAGCTCGCACCAGATTTACCGGTTTTATTTCTTAGGTAACTAACGTATGTCGTCTAGGATATCTAACACTCGATCCGTCGGAGAAAGCATATCTAATAACTAATAATAAGATCGCGAAAAAAAGTGCGAACGAACGAAGAGTTGTTACATAAATTATCGCGCGTAACATGCCATCTCGTATTAACACATGTGAAATCTGGCCTCGTTAATTATTGTGTAAAACGGTGGATCGGCTCGAGGGATAATTATACGATTGTGTATAGCGGTTAATTTTGAGTTGCGTGCCGACAAGTTTTCCCATAACACAAAGACGCGTTTCGGGTCTAATTATGTTTATTTTTACTCGTTGGAAAGTTGATCTACATTTGCTATTTGTTGTAATTTTCGCTTTCGGAAATGTAATGAAGGAGTAGTCCGAAGTTTCGCTTTTCTTTTTAAATACGAGGACAAAGTCGCAGGTTAGAACGTTTCTTATAGAAAACACACAAACATTGAAGCTTCTTGAATTTTTTAGAACGAAGTTCTTTTAGGCAGGTTCTGCAGCGAGAGTTAACTGGGAAAAAGTGAGACACTTGAAATCGTCAGATAGACGCTTTTCACCTATCTTTCTTCTTTTATTAATTCTTTCCCGCTCGCACGCACACACACGTTTGCGTCTCCCCTCATCAGATGGCGCTCTTATCATTCGGACTTGAATTTACTTCAAATTCAACTTCAACCTATTTACCATCAGTTTCGAAACGAAATACTGTTTCTTTATACATTGTTTATTCAATTATAGAATTTTACCTTTTATTCAAATATGCAGCAAATACGTAAAGAGCTTCGCTCTTGTCGAGTGTCCCATGACACCTTTCTCTCTCTTTTATCCAATTCGACTATGAAGCACTATTACCGGTAATAATTCGGTTGAAATATTTACTTTACCACTTTCAGGTCAATCTCCTTCTCCTTCTTCTCGTAAATCCTTATGCCTGTCAGCGTCGGATTATCTCTGAATCTTCCGACGATTTAATTCATTCTTTCCATAGTGTGGGGTCTGTACTGATTTTTCTCATTTCTTCCATGCTCTTCCCTCGCTTTCGTCCCAATTCGTTTATTCTATCAATCCATCTTCTTCTTGATCTTCCCTTCTTCCTTCTAGTGTTACTTTTGGCTTCTATTATTTTCTTTGTTAGACCCCTTTGTTTCATTCTTGTTATGTCCCCGTGCCAATTCAATTGATATCTTTCAATTTTATTTAATATATCTTCTTGATTTATCATATTCCTTATCCGTTCGTTTTTTATTTTATCCATTTTAGTTTTTCCTGCGATCTTTCTCAAAAATTTCATTTCCATAGCTGTTAATTTAGTTTCGTGTTTATGCTGTATTGTCCAGGACTCACTTGCCTACTACTGAATTGTATACTCCTCGCTTGATGTTCGTTTCTATTTCTTTCTTCTCAAAGATGGTTTGAGAGAGCGTAGTATATGCTTGTCGCTTTCCGTCCTCTTTTTGCTATATCTATACTCGACTCGCCGGACAAATGCAGTAGTAAATTATGGCAACAATGTGTGTTTAATAGGTCACATAACCAATAACATTTGTAATTGGTCGATCAGGGTGGCCGCTTACAATAGAATAAAAATCGAGTCCATATTGCATTTGGAATATTAGATTTTATTAGCTTTCTTTGTAAATGATCCATTATCAATTATATTTCATAAACCAGTGTTTCTGAAGATTATTTATCGATCGTTCTAGTGCACCAATAATACATTATTGTTTTGTAGGTTATACATTATTTCTTGCTATATTATCGTATATACTTACATTATGGAAAACTCACCTCCTAAGAAGAGAGTTTCAAAACATTTTACGGTAGAAGATAAACAGAAGGTTTTGAATATATTTAAAACATTTCAAGAAGAGCCTAGCACTTCTAAAATTGTTAGTGTTGAAATGACAGCCAAAGCAGCAGGTATCTTTCCAAAAACGATAACCAAATCATAGTAACTATTATAGTATCTTTTACAGGAATTAGTGAACGCAGTGTTTACAATATTGTGAAAGAATATAACACTAATCACGAATTACAACCACCAAAAAATATCATAGAAAAGGGCTGTTTTAGATATGGTGGATGATGAAATGAAAAATGCTATGCGAAGAATTGTACATTCATTCTTTTTTAAAAATGAACCTCCAACAGTTCAAAAAGTTCTCACAGTGATAAATGAAAGAGATGACATTCCTAATTTCAAAATTACGACTCTCAGATCATTATTAAAGGAACTAAACTTTCGGTACAAATATTTATTACTTTAAATTCTATATACTAATCATAAGATAATTATGTTTGTAGTTATAATAAGCGAGCTCGAAATAGTATTTTAAAAGAAAAAGATGACATTATTACCTGGAGACGGAAATACCTTCGTGAAATTAAGAAATATCGTGAAAATGGTACCCCGATATATTACTTGGATGAAACTTGGGTAAATGCTGGACATACTGTAAATAAAGTATGGACAGATATGTCTGTTGTCACTGCAAGACAAGCATTTATAGAAGATTTAAGTACAGGTCTTAAAAATCCGTCAGGCAAAGGCAAAAGATTTATAATTGCACACATTGGCTCGGATGAAGGATTTGTAGAAAATGGTTTACTCCTCTTTGAATCAAAGAGAACAGGAGATTATCATGAAGACATGAACGCAGAAAGGTTTGAAGAGTGGATGAGATGTATTCTCCCCAATTTAAAAGAAAATTGCGTGATAATTTTTGACAATGCTCCGTACCATAGTCGTAAATTGAATAAGCCACCTACAACTAATAGTCGCAAATTAGAAATGCAAAACTGGATGAGGGAAAATAGTATTGCACATGAAGAAAACGTGGTAAAAACAGAATTGTTAGCTTTAATTAAAGAACATTTATCTGGCCCTCCGAAATATGCTGTTAATGAATTAATAAAAAACACTAATAGAAAGGTACTTAGACTCCCCCTTATCACTGTGAATTAAACCCGATTGAACTAATATGGGCACAAGTGAAGGGGTATGTTGCGAGACATAACACCACATTTAAATTGGCAGACGTGAAAGAATTATTTCAACGAGGTATTGACAATATTTCTGTTGAAAATTGGCAAAATGCTATTAAACATGTTATTCAAACAGAGAAGGAAATGTGGGAACTTGACAATCTCATAGATATACACATAGAGCCGTTAATCATTACAATTAATGATGATTCGTCTACATCATCTAATAGCGAAGAAGATACATGTTAAGAACGTTTTAGTGTGTCATAATTAATTCCTTTACGGTATTAAATTTTTGTAATATGTATAAAATTTATTATTTTTGATTATACCTATTTGTACAGTGAGTTAATTTTTAGGATACTGTTTCTTATATAAATACGTACCAAAAAAAAAATATTAATTATTTGTTTCCTTATTTTGTATTTATATATTACATAGATCTTCTTAAAACCATTGTGTATTTTTATTTACTATATATAATTCTATATATTGGAGATGCATAATTTAATTCAACAAAACATACTTGAAGAAAGAAAATTATTTTAGTACTTATTTTGCAATTTTTATTTATGTCAAATACAAAATGAGGTTATTATTTTGATATGTTTACATGTGATTTATGCTGTGTGAGTCGGACATTTACATTGCAAGGTTGCCATAATTAGCTACTGCATCTGTTCGGCGAGTCGAGTATAGATCCATTTTTTCATCCTTCGATATAATGGTACCTAGATATTCGCATGTGTCAACAATTTCTTCTTGTTTATCATTTATTGTAATCAGCATATTATTTGTTGGCTCTTTGTTGTTTATCACCATTAGTTTGCTTTTTCCTACATTTACTTCCATCTTCATCTTCTCTTTCTCTTCTGTCCATATTTTTGTTAATTTTTCCATTTTCACATAGCTGTCAGCTATTACTGCCAAATCATCGGCGTACAGTAATGCATCTTCAGTTATTAGTTCCAGTTTGTTATATCCTATTAATGCCTTCAGGTTTACAGTGTGTTTTCTCCTATTTTGCAAGATTCTATCAATTACTGTAATGAATAATAATGGACTTGAGCTGTCTCCTTGTTTTATTCCTATTTGCATTTCAAAACTTGCTGATCTCTTTCTCATTCATTTGTGCTATTCCCCTGACCTGACGGTGTAAACTTTTGATTATTTCACGCATCCTTCTTGGCAGTTCTAGTTTCTTTAGACAGATATCTATACTTCTTTTATGTACTGTACCGAAGGATGCTCGCAAATCTATGAAGTTGAAGTAGATTTCCTCCCCTGTTTCAATTTTTCGTTCTATTATGTTTTTAATGATATGGATTTTATCATGCGTTTGTTTCCCGTTTCTAAAGGCTGCTTGTCTTCTCTCAATTTGTCTCCTATTAAACGTGTGAGTCGTTTTTCGGTTATTTTAGTATACACTTTAAAGCACACTGTCGATAGACATATTGCCTTATAATTTTCGGATTTACTTTGATCGCCTTTTTTGTATATGGGAGTGATGAGGTTGTTTTCCCAATTCGCAGGAATTTTGTTAGTTCGCCATGCCTTGCAAACGATTTCAAGGATCCATTCTTTTCCCGCCCGTCCGGGCCATTTTATCATTTCCGGTTCTATCTTGTCCGCACCTCCGGCTTTTCCCGTTTTTATTCCACTCTGGGCCTCCCCTCCTTCTTCCATATCTATTTCGTCAAGTTCTTGGTTATGTCTATTTCGTGCTCCTGATCCTTGTAGTAAATCAGATTTCCTCCATCTGCCATTTTTTGTGTGCAGAATTCTTGCCACATCTCAAATATATCTTCTGTTCCCCTTATTAGTGCGTTTGCGGTATTCCTAATTGAGTTTTTCCGTTCTTTTTCTTCCATTCGTTCATCTTATTAGGTTCCAAAATTTCCTGTTATTTGTTTTATATTCCTCATTTACATCGTTTTCAAAATCTTCCCCTCTTTAATTCCCTCCTTAACATCGTTTCCGCTTTTAAAATATCGATCTTTGTATTGTCTTTCTTTTGTTCGAACGCATTTTCTCCATGTATCTTTTTCCTTTTTAACTTCTTTTTGTATTTCTTTACTCCACCACTTTGTTGTTTTCTGTTTTTTTGTATCTTGTTTGCCCACATGTTTCCAGTACAGAGCTATAAATAGTTTCTTTGAAAGTTTTCCACGTCTCTTCTAGCGTCATTTCTTGCTTGTCATGTCTTTAATAGATCATCCCGCTTTTCGTTGGTATTCTGCTCTTTTTCCTGTCGTTTTTTAATTTGCTAATTGTTATTTTGTAATATTTAACTATTTATTGTTCTGTGTTGATTTGGTCTCTTAATTCTCCTGTTAGAAATCTGTGTTGTGTTCCCATTTCAACTTCTTTCTGTGTCTTTATGTTTCGTATTTTGGTTTTCATATATTGGGTGACTATATTGTCTATTATACTCCTCGCGTTTCTTTCTTCCGCCATAAAGATATGCCGCTCTTCCTGTGGGTGGTCCCAGATACTGTTCCCTATTAGGAGATCATTACGTATGCAGAAATCAGTGATTTTCTCTCCATTTCGGTTCATTTTATGTTTTCCATATGGTCCTGTGGTATTTAGAAGTCCTCTGAAAAGTTGGCGCCCGAATTTAAAAGAAAAATTCTAGTCCTTAGGGTTCTGAGACAAATAAGTATAGTTCTGAAGTGCTTGCATAAAATTTTCAATAATCGTGCAAAATTACCCCAAAAAAGCATCCATCATGTTTCAGGTCTAGCCCCGTAATTTGTTTGTTGGAGCGTTCTGATCGTTCTTTTCAGCTTACTGGAAAGAGTTATGGAGTTCTTTGTTGTTTTCGGGAATAGTTGGGAAAAGTTGCAATTTTTTGATCTTGCAAGAATAATTCTAGTTCGAATTTTGTTAATAACTTTTGAATTTTCAGCTTTATAGAAAATGTTATGGGAATATTCGATAGAACTCTCCGAGTGCTACCCAGAACTCTAATCAGAACTCCTGTGCGATTTTTTTCTTTTCAGCACATAGCACACTAGTTTTGCAGAAAACTTCTTAATTTTCAACGTTATAGAAAAATGTTATGAAGATTATCGATAGAAGTTTCCGAACGCTACTCAGAACTCTAGTCAGAACTCTACTCAGAATTAGTCTTGCCAAATCAAAAAATTGGAACTTTTGCACAAAAAAATTGCTGAACCATACCCGAAAACAAGAAAGAATTCCAGAACTCTTACCTGTAAGCTAAAAAAACGATAAGCACTCTTAAACGAACAAATTACGGCGCTAGCCCTGAAACATGATTGTTGCTTTTTGGGGGTAATTTTGCAGAACAATTGAAACTTTTATGCAAGAACTCCATAACTCTACTTATTTGTTTCAGAACTCTAAGAATTAGATTTTTTTTTTTTTTTTTGAAAATTCGGGCGCCAACTTCAAAGGAGTGTATTTAGAGTTTTGTTTGGGTCTCTTCCTATGATGGTAGATCCAGTCACCCATTATTAATATATCAGTATTCTGTTCGCTTACTTTATCTATTGCTCTTTATAGTTCTGTGTCATTTTATCTTCTTCTGTACCTTCCACTGGTGCGTGTATGTACTATGTAATGTTTATTTTTTCCTCCAATCGTATCTCAATATTTATAATTCTTGCGTTTATTGGTTCAAATTTTGTTACCATCCCGTTTAGATCTTCTCCCAGCACTAAACCGACTCCTTCTTTTGCTCTCTGTGATGTTGATCAGGTCAATCAAACAAGAAATTATTGTTTGGTGGACCTGAAAGTGATAGAGGAGAGGATATTTAAAACAAAGCTATTAGCGCGATTTCTCTCCAACCAACGGGATATCGTTGTGAAGAAAAGAATCGAAAGTATTTGCGTGAGGGTAGGAATTCCATATAGATAGAGACAAACATATTTTGTGAAAATTCGTCGAATCTGCACCCTTCTCAACACACACTCATTTGTAAGATAAGAACTGATAATTTTTTCAATTTCTATGTAGTAAAATCTATTAGCGCTATCCTCCTCTAATTGAATATTGCGTTATAAAACCAATTTAGAAAGGAAGACACATTAATCGATTCAGCGTACTTTTCATATATAATAAACAAAAACGTCGAAAAAGTTGAATGAACAATTCTTTTTAACTTCACCGCGGAATATGGTGTTACCCCAAAAACTTCGTCACCTCTATCTAGCCGAGATAGCAACAACTGGGGGTACAATTGGCTAGAGTGCACAACACGACAAGAACAAATAAAAGGCGATACATACGCTTGTCGCAACAGGCTAACCAATGCCGTGCTCAGCTCAGTGGGAGGTAGTGTAGGTTCCTTTTTAAAATATAATAACGGCCGTTGAATACATCAGGTCTTGTCAGGAGAAGATAATATTGGCGCCAACCACGAAGTTTGGGTCAAAGGTCATACGAACTTACCAGATATATTCTCATGGTATAATCGGTACCTTTATTGATCGAAAAAAACTATCTGACGTCAGACGACCAAGATCAGCTGGTAAATGCAGGTTGATTCTATATGCTTCTATATCTTTACGTAAACTACAAAGTTCTACTTTAAAAACTACACACGGCTATTCAAGAACTTGTATATTTAGTCTTTTGATAGAATTCATTAATAAAATGGAAAAACTACAAAATATTCGAGATTAAATTAGCTAAATAATGTGAACATTGCGGTAACCGTAAGTCAATATAAAACGTTCTATCGTAGACTTTCACAAGATAAAATACAAAATGCGTGATATTAAGTTGTGCTGTGAGTTATGCAAAATGCGATACAGGTCTAGTCTATATATGTGTATCAATGAATTTAATAAGAAAATACGGCAACTTAGTTAATGATTTTACAAGTTTGTGAATATTAAAGATGATAATTTAGTTGAAATTAGTAATGCAAAATATGAAATATTCGAAACAGAAGAAATGGTCTACAACATATAGAATAATAAATGCTTAGGTGTAAGTGTCATGGCCTCCAGATGATGTCATCGCGTGAATTTCCATTTCGTCTGCCTCGGATGTTGGAAAAGATCTTTCAGAATTGTCCAACGGATTAGATGATAGGCTCTCCTTCTTTTAATACCTTTTTGGCGAGGTTTAAAGGCAAGGTGTTAAATTCGGTTCGACTTATATTGAGGGCTCGATATCGGATCTCTTCCTTCGCAAACGGGAGTTGTACTTGATAAAATACACTTGAGGGTTTGCTAAAGAATTCCCTACTTCAGGGTAAATAATATCTTTACGATAGTTCGATACACAAAACCCAATTTCACTCAGCAAAACTCTCCCGATTTCGTAACGGTCGTTACCACTCGGCTACCTAATGCCTTCTTCCTTTGTTACTACGCAGAAGCCCAAGATTCGCTTCGCGTCCTCCTGATTGGACGAATACGAAAAACTCAAGGGCAACTTACAACGCTGCGACACGATTGGTTCAACGGGAATATCGTTAAGAGATACTAAGAAATAACTTTTGTCCGAAGGAAATAAAATTTGAGCCTATATTTCTAACAAGTTAAGCGAAATACTGAAACTGAACTAATGAAATTTGTGCACGTAACAATGGCATATCTCGCTTTATTTATGAATTCGCGCAAATCCCGTTTATGTACGATTTAATATCAACGGATGCACGTGGGCTCTTCGCCAGCGATGCCCTACAAAAAGTATAATGGTCTCCGCTCTGCGCGCATTTTTTAGCGGTTTGGAGCTTTGGCGCGGTAGCTGGGGCACATTTGTTTTTATTTGCGTCTGGTCTGCCCGCTACGACTCTAAATCATCTCCCTTTTAATGTTGGCTAGATTTTCGAAATGAATATAATTTGTCCGATATCAAGTTTTAGCGATGACGCTTTTAGCGAATTTCAGACGAAAAAACCTGCAAAACGAAAAAAGTATAGAACGAATCGCTATGGGATTGGGATTTCGGAAATACGGAAATACGGAAGTGAAAAGCAAACGCTCGCAATTGGGTATTAATCAACAACCTAAAGTCACATAATTTTTTTATCTCGGAACGACCACTTCCTTTCCGATATCTCAAAGGGGGTCCGGATTAAGTAAGGAAACGATCGACAAGCTGCGGTGATGTTAGGCGATAATTAAAAATAGAACGTTCAGATCGGCGTTCATGTTCTAACTATAATCATGATTCGCCGACGCTTACGAGTCGATTTCGAACGATCGAAGGTCAATGTGAAGGTCATTTCTGTACACGTACATACATAGGTGCACGCATTCATCATTGTTTCTATTATGAAGACGCCAACGCCGGAAAATCGCAACCTTCCGGAAAGGATATCGTAATTAGAGCAATTTCGCTTTCGTAATTTATCTAATCCGCTAGATACCTCCATCCGCTCCAATCAAATAATGATAGATTCAATCGATCAACGTCCAATTGATCCAATTTAGGTTCGTTGAGAATCTGGGAAGCAAGAATAAAGCCGAACGACTGTATATTGTCATTTAATCGCTCGATAATTGCGGAATAAGTCAATGGTAGATACGAGGGATGTCTTTCCGCTGAGCCAAGTAAAGTGATACCTATAAATTGTGAACGATTTTTCCCAACTGAGGCGTCAAATTAATGTAGAAAATTGTTTGTGGTAAAAGTAAGTTAATGTGTGTAAAAGAAATTAAAAGTGATTAAAGGAACGTCGGTAAATAAAAGTTCTGTTTGCGGTGCAATGACTTACTAATCATAATAAACGTTCGAAATAATAATAATAATAATAATAATAATAATAATAATAGGAGTTTATTGACTATAGCTGAAATACATATAATACTTAAATGTACTACAATATATAATAATAGGTATATACTAGTGCGTAACACAACATATTGAATTTATACATAGCATACAGTCAATAAGGCTAATTCGCCGCGGAGCATATAAAAATGCACACTGGCCTTCTTCCTATAGCCTATCAAAAAAATAATAATCAAAATGAAAAAGAGAAAAAAAATAATAAAAAAGCCAATAATAACAATATTTCTAATTAGAAGTGCGTAGCATATGACACATCACAATAGCGGAGACGAGGGAAGTCAATTCCATGTAAGCCATAACTCCACATTGGGATTATTGCAATTCAACAAGCTTGACTTTCAATCTGTACCTGATGACACGTATTGGCAATTCAAAAACATCCACATCCAGTAGAACGGTGTTAATACTTTTGGCAATATTGTAAATAAAACTACGTTTAAAAAGTTCAAGGCGATACTTAGGGATACACAAATATTTATTGTTACGTACATACATTAACGTTATGAATTTGATGCCGAAATTTAATTTTATCATACAGGTAAGTGGGCCTCTTATTTTTCAAAATATTCGCATAATACACTGCCATATGCAGCATACGTTTACCCTCCATATTCAAGATGCGAAACTTTTTGTAAATATGGGAAACCGGCTGACATTTACGGAGGCCATGCACAAGCCTGATGCAGCAATTCTGTACTCTTTGGATTTTCTTCGACGTTTTCCTAATACACGAGGAGTATACGTCACCATAATGAAAATGAGACAATACCAACAAGTCACATAATAGGAGCCTAGTTGGTGAATCGAAGTAGTGCCGATTAATAAATATAGCTTTGAGCGCAGCAAAAGCCCTTTGAGTCATTTGTAGCGTATTTAAAGCGAAGCGAAGTGAGCTATCCAGAATGACTCCCAGACTCTTGACACTATCACTAGATTGAATTATTTGTGTGTTGATTTTAATGTCCAGATTTAGCTCAACATGTTCTCGAACACGCTGCGTACCAAACACAATCAATCGGGATTTAGCTGGAATAATTTGTAATTGAAATTGCTCCGAAAATCTGGCAATTCTATTAAGGTCATCATTGATTAGCTGTTGGGCAATACTACACTTCTCGGGCTTAAAAGAGAAGTAAATCTGGGTATCATCCGCGTAAAGGTGATACTGACAGTGCTGAATCGCAGAAGGTAAGCGAGACGTATAAATTGAGAAAAGAAGAGGGCTAAGAATAGCTCCTTGTGGAACACCGTGTTTTATATTCAACGATGAGGAATACTGTGAATCCAGAAAAGTTTGTTGTGATCGTCCGGACACATACGACGTTAATAGAGATACTGCAGAAGGACGCAATCCGATAGCAGTCAAGACATTAAATAAAACCCCATGGTGAATGGTATCAAACGCTCTACTAAAGTCAAGTAAAACCAAAATAGTTGCCTTGCCCACATCACTAGCGCGAAGTACGTCATCCACAATATGAGTAATAGCCGAGATGCTGCTATAACCAGGTCTAAATCCCGATTGATAGGACGGTAAAATGTTGTTATTATTCACAAATTCCCGCAACTGTTTCTCAATGCATCTCTCAAAGACTTTGCTCAGGGCGGGAAGAATACTAATCGGGCGAAGGTCTTTAAAGTTTTCAATTCTTTTGATGATTTCCATGATGTTGGGAATACAGAATTATCTACACAAAAATTGAAAATGTGTATGACATAATCCATTAAGAAAGGTATAAGGTATAAGGTCTTTAGTATGAAGGCATTTATATTATCCGTTCCAGTAGCATTGCTTTTAAGTTTCTTTAAAGAATTAAGAACATCTTCTGGTGTAATAGTTCTAAAATTAAAGTCAGGTTCATTGATCGGAAAGCCGAGTTCATTAAAGGTAGGAACATTTACTAGAGGATTGGCAACTGTAGACAGAAAATGTTGATTTAGAGCATCCACATCTTTTAGATGATGAGGTATATCACTCCGTTTAGGCTTACATAGATTAAGATTTTTAATTTCTTTCCAAAGATTCTGACTATTGCCCGAATTAACTTTGCATCTACAAGAAAAATAAGCTGCTTTTTCCCGTTTAATTGCTCTATTGACTTCGTTTGTTAACATTTTATAGAAAACATGGTGTACGGAATTTCCGGTGCTAAGATATCGGCGACGAGCTTTGTCTCTTGACTTCATCATTAATTCAAGATTGTGTGTTAACCATGGAGCAGGAGGACGCGTGAAAACGAACTGTTTAATAGGTGCGTGATGGTTCAGCAATTGTACAATGTTAGCATTGAAGAAAGACAATTTTAAGTCGACATCAGGCAAATCATATATCAAATACCAAGGAATTCTATACAGGTCACCGACAAAGTCATCATAGTTAAAACGAGCATAACTTCTTGCTGTAAATGTTCGCTTAATATTTTTATTAGTTTTGAAATTAACATCACAGAAGACTCCTAAGTGGTCCGATTGAACTTTGAATACACCAGATTTCAGTACAGGTAGTTCGGAGTTAGTAATAATTAGATCCAGTAATGTCGCTGAAGTAGCGGTAATTCGTGTAGGCTGGTCAATAAGTTGAGTAAGATTTAATGTTTGTATGAGGTCAAGAAAATCTAATATCTTATTATCACCCGCATTAAGAAGATCCATATTAAAATCTCACAAGCAAATAATATAATTACTGAAAACTGAGAAATCCGACAGACTTTCTTCAAATTCATTTATGAAACAAAGTAAATTAGTTTTGGGAGGTCTATAAGTCACACCGATGTTGATGACTTGGTTGTTAATCGTTAATTTTAACCACATACATTCTATAAAATCTTTTGAGAGACAGTTTGCGACAGTGGCTTCAATACACGATCTGCAAAATATAGCCACTCCACCACCTCTTCCTGGTCTGTCACATCTGAATAATGTATAATTAGGTATTTTGAAAAGACTAGAGTTAAGTTCTTCTGACAGCCATGTTTCAGTAACTGCCAATATATCGTAATTATTACTATGTAATAATTTTTGAATTTCAAGAAATGGTTACCGTCTGCAGTGTTTACTTTTATCTCATAAAATAATGAGTTCAGATGTGACCATCAAGGAAAAAATCAAATTCAAAGGAGTAATAAATTTGGCACTCATCTGCATAGAAGTGGGTTCTGGAGTGCTGCAGCTGCTGAGCGAGAGACGACGTATAGAGAGAAAACAGAGTTGGACTTAAAATGGACCCCTGGGGAACTCCCCGCAACACTCGCCGCAGTCGGGGGATGATATTATTGAGCTTCACAGCTTGCGATCTATTGACAAGGTAACTATGCAACAGCTCCAGTGACTCACCACCAAATTCCCTAGCATGTAAAACAATTAAAGGCGTCATGTGATGGACGGTGTCAAAAGCTTTGGAAAAATCGAGGACCACAAGAACCGTCATTAATCCCTGATCTGACGCATGGAGGATATCATCAGTAATACACAGTAATGCAGATGCACGCCCATAACCAGCCCGAAAGCCCGACTGAAGTTCAGGAAGCAAACCTCTGTTCGATACAAATTTTCGAACTTGGCGTTCTAAAACGCGTTCAAAGATTTTTATAAGGTAGGTAAGGTGCTGATAGGTCTCCACTTGACTTTGCTGTTACTGTTTTTGGATTTTACGATGAGTGTTTACATTCTTCTGTCTAAACATTCGCGAGGGATTTATGATATGAGTTCGATGAACAACTGTTTCATGCAACTTTCTTCCGAAACTTCAAAAATTAATTTTGACTATCCTATGTCAGTAGGAAATTTGTTTCACTCATAATTTTGTTTTACTTTGTTTGAACTTTCTTTTAGTTTTGAAGCATTAAAGTTATGAAAAGGTCTGTATATAGGTATCAAAACCCTGCGGAATTGCAATTTTGTCTATTTGACCTAAAAGGTGGTAGAGGCAATCCGAAAGTTAAGATTTTAACGAATTTAAGAATATTTTCTTCGGTTTTAACTCGGTGCGAAAGTTATGAAAAGTGGTGTATGCATTCATTTTAGACATTTGAGAAAAGCCTATTTCTTCAACAAAATCTGATATTTTTGCCTTGCTTTGTCTTCACATTTTTCTTTTCCCTTAAAAATGTCAGGTTCGAGAATGTATTCTTTAAAAAATGTTAGAACGCAACGAAATCGTCTTTTGGACACTTTTGAAGGTTTTCAACAACCTTTAAGGCATCGCCATAGGAATTTATAGTACCACAAGCTTCTTTCTCTTCTACATCATAATCACTCTCCGGCATACCTTCTCCCCATCTTTTGCATCATCTCATTTTCCGTATTTTCATCATAGTCCTCCTCAGTAAGAAGCCCTTGATCCAAATTAATGAAGTTCTGATGTTGAGTTTTACAAGACCAATCTCATTAAAATTCCTTCAAAGCTCCGGTAGGGTTTGCCAAAAGGAAATTATCGCCTTTGGCAAACCCTATCGGAATAATAATTCTGTATTATGCCTGAATCCATGGCCTGATACACAGATGTGACGGTAGGGGATAGAAAAATTATTTTATTGTTATATTTCTAAGGTTTTGTTCTTTGGGATTTGGACCAGCATCGTTCAGAAAAATCAAAATTTTTATTTTTGAAATCCCATCCCTTTATCCAAGTCTAGAAGCCAATTAGTCATTATAGATCCCGTCATCCAAGCTTTCTTTAATTGAAGGTCTAGATAGCAGCTTTTCCGATGACGAAGAGCTTTTCCTTTTCATCAACTCTATCGGCACGAAACGAATTGGTTAATCTTTTACTTTTGTCATTTGACTCCCTTCAAATTTTCGCCTTGACACGTCATGGTTAAAATTTATCCATAAATTCATTACGAAATCGAAGCAACAAACGCGCATCTTCTTCCGACCTTCGAAAGGCCTTTCCTCGAAGCCTATATGTCGCACGTTCGAACCCATAATGTAACGTATTTACTGGCTGCCTAAGCAAAATTTTTAACGGAAAATAAGTTCGAAAATCGAAGGTGAATTCTTCGTCGTCTAAAGAGAATTTCGCGATTTTCATTTCCGGGCGAAATATTAAATCGCTCTCGCGCCTTTATTTATGGTTCGATCGCGGTCGGATAGAGCTTCCTAGAAGCAGATTTCGCCTAAGAATCGAATGGTATAAGAACGAACGAGCTATCTCAAATACTTTTCGAGCTAGAACGAAATAACGACAATTTCAATGTGTTTTTCAACGTTTAAAGCATCATATCTCCGAAACGGTAAGTCGTAGAGATCTGCAGTTTGTTTCATTTGAATTACCTTTTCGAGTACTTTCACCCTGTCGAAACTGAAACGGGAACCGGAAGATTATCGGCAGTGTGCGATCTATAAATTTTGACAAAACTTCCGATGTCTAGAAATACTATTTTTTCGACCAAAAACTTTCTTTCTCGTGAAATATAAGCCCATCAAATAGATTTCGGCTCATAAATTACAAACATGGCATTCTTAACACTGTGGCTCCAACCAACCAAAGAGATATCGATGGTTAAAAAATTTGCATCCGGTCGCGTTCAATCCTACACCAAATCGGCGCGTCTCGACGAGTCGATTCCGATGCTATGCGATTTATTTAGATTATTCCAGACGGTTGCCGAGAAACCGCAAAAAGAAAAATCTAAAAATAGCCAAAATCGCATTGGAGGTTCATTCTTATGTCGATCGACGCGTCGTCTGGACGATCCGAACCGGATAGAATTTTTTTAGGTTACTTCAACGACTGCCGAAAAAATCGATCTTATAAAGGCATTCTCATGCGCGAAATAGCCTCGGAATTTCTTTGCAAAACTTCATAACTAGTAAATATGTCATTTATAAATTTTAATGTAATAATATTCTGTATTTCCTTCAACTTCAAAGGAACACTTTACAATCTATTACCATCCAAGGAAAAATTCCATTAAGAACAAGACACACTACTCGCTAATCATGTGATAATTCCACCTTGAATTGGATATCTAGAAAGCAAAAGTCGTGGATAAAAGCCACCGCAGAATCTATTTCTTTCGTTATTTTCGCAAAAATCTAAACCGCATAAAAATACAGCAAATCCTGCGTTTTTACGATAATTGCAACACTGTAATAAAAGAGACATGATAAACGACTAATGCCTAAGCGGCTCGTAATAATATTTACTCTGAAGTATGCGCTTAGATACGATATCAGCTTTCCTGAAAAGAACGATAAAGATTAACCAAGGTGAGAACGATTAAAAAAGGATATTTCAGTAAAAGCAGGTGCGGAGAAATCCGCATCTGCGAGTGTTATTTAGTATTGCAGTTCTAAGTGATTCTTTTGTAAATAAAATTGCATCTTCCCAAAGAAAATCAGAATTAAATTAGCACCTTATGATAACCTTATTTTCTAAAATGGCAAAAACCAATTACAGGTATCTAACGTTTTTCTCAAAAACCCAGCTTTTGCTGTCTTGATCTGTAGAATAAATGACGCAAATTGTTTGACAGACGTCATGAACGTCATTGTTTGACAGGGGCCATAAATCTCATTGTTTGATAGACGTCACACACATCATTATTTGACAATGTCATAAGTATCATGGTTTGACAGACAGCATAGATTGCATTGTTTGACAGAGGTCATAAATGTCATTGTTTGACAGATGTCATCAATCCAAGCTTTCGACTGACGTCAATTCTAATTCTATGATTGTCAACATAGATCTAATCTTTTGATAGTCATTTATTTATCAACTACCGCAATCGACGTACATACTTCCAATAACAACTGCGAATGTTTGACAGCTCCCACAACTCTAATCCTTTGCAAAGCTGTTAAAAATCTGCACTTTTGACAGACGTTAAAATACTAATTATGTGAGATTCGTCATACACCCACTTTCATATTGATGTTGTCAAACATTGCTTTGCAGAGGTATTCAACCATCACAAATCAAATTTCTTTTATACCCTTCACAAATCTAATCTAATCTCTAGACTTTGACAATCACCATATATTCATTTCTTTGACAATCGCCATAAACTCATTACTTTGACAGCTGTCACAAAGCAAATCCTCTGAGAGCAATCAGAAATCTGAAGTTCGGGCAACCTGTGACGTTGTCACAAGTTTTCTTTTACTTTGGAGGAACCCCATCCACGATAAATCTAATTTCTTGACAACCGTAATAAATGTAACATTTCGGTAGTTACAAAAATCAAATTCTTTGACAGCTATCACAAATCCAATCCTTTGACGCCCGGTTGAAATCTGAGCTTTAAAAGAAACGTTATAATACTAGTTTTATACCAATCATCACAGATCTACTTTATCTTCACAACCAGAATAGATTTCACCTCTCAATATCCCGGAAACTTCAGATTTGTAGCGACTGTCAAACTAAATTTACCATAGCTGTCAAAATCGATAAAAATATTTAAAACAAAAGCGATGTCACATCGGCGATAAAGTAATCGACAGTGCCTCCATCAAATAGATTTCGCTTATAGATAGTCGGAAAAGTTTAAATATGAGACGACTATCAAAAAATCTACATTTATGACACCTATCACACTTCGAGGAAAATCTTTACAGCAAGTTTATATCGGCGGCAAAATAATCTAAAATGCCTTGCTCGCAGAGCAGAACTGGCCGCTAAATAGGGCGAGAAATTTCAATAAGAGAGAAGCGTCAAAATAAAAAATATTTGTGACGATTGTCAAAAACTTGGATTTGTAACGCTTGTCAAAAATATTATATTTGCATCGATGGTCAAATACCTAAGTTCTGATGATTGTCCAAGTATTGAAAATCTGATGAATTCCTCCGAAATAATATCCAATTGGATACAATGTCAGAATTAAATAGAATTGCGTTGAGTGTCGAAAGATTAGGTTCGTGACAGCAATGAAACGTCTAAAGATTAAATTTTGATCGAAAAATTATTAACAGCTAGCAAGGAATTGAATTGATGACAGCTGTCAAAAGAGTGAAATTGTGACAGCTGCCAAAGAATTCAAATTTTAACAGCTGCCAAGGGGTTCAAATTGTGACAGCTGTCTAACAGATCAATGCATAACGACTTCTTGTAGATTAGATTGGTGACGAATATCGAAAAAATGGTTTGTTCTAGTTGGAACATTTTAGGATAAAAAATAATTTGACACAACGTCAAGATTAAATTAGATCTATGACGAATTTCAAATTTTGTGACAACAATCAATTAATTAAAGTTTGGGCGCCTCTCAAAAGATCAAATGTTAGATCGACAATCAAAAAGTAGAATTGTATCTACGATCAAAAAGAAAATAGAATTGTAACGACTGTCAAAAGATTGGATTGATGACAGCTGTCAAAGGATTAAAATTGGGATAGCTGCTAAACAATGATAAGTGTCAAACGGTTGAATTTCAGTTTGAAGTTTTCTAAATTTGATTTATCACTGTTGAATTCCTCAACTTCCGATTCGACAGAAGGTTGGGGCCAAATTGTGACATAGTTCAAAACAACTTTTTATTTATCGATATCGCTGTCACAGCATTAAAATCGTAAAATTGTTGTACGCAATTGAATTAAGAGCAGCTGTCAAACAAATCGATTTATGAGAGCTGTCAAGCTTCATTGGCGACAGTTATCAAACTTCATTGATGACAGCTGTCAAACAATTAGACATGCGCTAGCTGTCAAACAACTTTGTTCGTAGCAGGTGTCAAAATTTTTCAGAAGTAGTATTTGTGACAACTATCAAAATCTATCGATTCTGTCCAAATAAACATGATTTTCTTTCTTGTCGAAATAATCGAAATGATCTCACATTGTAAATACGCCTCAATAACGCACACGAGACGCGTAACGAGTGCCGAGTGAACGCCCCCACGATATTTTGTACCGACTCTCTCCTTTTCCTCGATAGGAGACGCCGGTCCGACTCGAAATAATGAAAATATATTCTTCTTTTCCGGTCGCGTTAACCGTTTACTGCGTCGTCTTTAAATCGAAGCCGAGTTGTAAGAATAGCCTTCAAGGAGACACGAACACAACTACAAAAGCGTTACAAAAATACGGAAAGAAAAAAAGCTACCTCTTTTTCGTTGCTTTTCTCGATATCTCGTCTATGTTATATCCCAAGCGATTCCGAAGAAAGTGAAAATTCTACGGAGGACACTGACAAGACACAAGAATTAAACGAACGCACAATTTTACGCTTAACGAAAGTCGTAAAATGCGACGAGCGTCATTAAAGTTACGATCACAAGAAAAATTAAGACTGTCGCGGTCGTTTTGACCGATTTCCTTTTTCTTTTGCACTGATCGAGTCCTGATATTCCCCAGGCGTAGGAAAGCGATTACTTCCGGGGACGCACAGAAAATCTGAGTGTGGTTGATCCGCGACGAGACGGCAGAGACGCACGTTGCTGTTGCACCAAAACTATCGGAGAGAGAGAGTGTGGCAACACTGCGCGCAACACGACGTTTTACTTACCGCGACTAAACTGATACTGCGTTCCTGTTGAATTTTGATCGAAGAGAGCCCACGGACGGTCGGGCAGAGCGCGCATGTTTTGAATTTTCGAACGCTTGCGCTGCGTTGCGGATAGGGATGCTGGTGAAGGTATACAGGGCGATCGATGCCTAGGATACTCGATGACTTTTTACGCGTTTGTAGGGAATTTCGTTGCGGGTAGGATTCAAAATTATTCGATACAGTTGGCAGCATTGATTAGTGAAGGTGGATCGGCAAACCTTCTCATACATGTGACCTAAAGCGTGAATTAATAATAATTAAGATTGGACAAACGAGTGCATGATAAGGTATCATTAATTAGTGTAAACCGAATTGACGCTGTCCCTTCACTGCTTGTCCCAACTTGTCGAATGTTAATAATAATCTAAAATGACAAACTCCCGACAATATGAGTAAGCGTTAAAGAAGAATGAAGCTCTAATCTGCGGTCTACCCTCATACAGTACAAACTGAAGAGATGCGTGGGTTTAAGTATACACATCTAACTAAATCAGCTAACTTCATTGATTCGATTTGAGGACTGACATGATACAGAGTAGTTGATTTTCATTGTAGTACATTGACATATAGTTGGTAGCACTGATTAGTTAGTACCTACGTTATTGAGTCGGCTAGCTGAGCAAACTGCGGTAACAGCGTACAATTACGAAATAAATTACGACAGCATCGCCGACTGCCTACTCTATACCTTGTTTCAGAAATAGAGAGACAAATTTCTGAACACACCACTTTTATAATAAATTCTGATTGGTCGAAAGCATCACCAAATTACACTACATCAATCCTGCTATAATCGTATCGTGTACCAAGTTCTGTCAAATGTATTGACATTTGTTTATTACCGCTGGTTATTGTGTTGTTTATTATATTTTTCTGTTTTCTCTTTCGAAATATCTCTTTACTTTGCCGCATAAATTTTATTCCAGATTTTATAGTGTGTAATTTGGACTTGGGGTTCGTTCAGAAATTCATCTCTCTATTTCTGGAACAAGGTTAGTCAGTACTAAATCGATGCTGTATGCGAGTAGTTCTGTGCATATGTACGCTGTCGTATCTTCTTTCGTAATTACCACTGTTTGCCCAGACTATTCATTAAGGTTCGGTTTAGTAACTGCTGAACTTATATAAACCGATCGGTTTTTGGATTATTAGTAACTTTTGGTTCACTTCTGGGGAATTTTACAAATATTTAATACAAATGGCAACATTGTTTGGTTCCTCGCTAAATGGACATATTTCATTTTGATTCGCTTTAGTAGTTGTCGAATATGTACCAGACGAAGGATTAATAAGATTGGTAATAGTTTGTTCTACTTCCTTTGGGCTAGTTTACGTACTTTGAGGGTTAATATGTACATATCACGTACTATTGCGGCAACAAAAAATGGGACACTTAAAATAATGTAGTTTAAATCTGGCTTTTGCCTTGTCAAAAGTTATGTCATTTTGAAATTATTATTGACATATGTCAATATGCCGCATTTGAGTGCTACTGGAAAAATGGAAATAATTACATTACTTGGGGAAGGATGGTCCATAAGAAGACTAGGTAATAGATTTGGAGTGCCCAAAAGCACACACAGCATTAAAAATATAAATGACTACAACAGGTTCTGGTCGTAAATTAGTACGGAATTTCATGGAAGAAGAAAATCTTATTCAGTTTTTAAGGAATAATCCATTTGATACCGTGGTAAAAAATAACTAAAAATACTAGATTAGTTTATTGTTTCCATTAAGAGAAGATTTGTTTCCAAGATTTTTATTTCAAATAAATGCATTTAACAGAAGTTTCTTGCGTTCGTGGGTAAACTATTTTTGACATTAGACAAGATGATTGACGTGAACATCACAAACGACTGGTTTATACAGCTAAAAAACAGTCAAAATAGGCTTTACGACTTGTCCCGATTTTTGTTGCCGCAATAGTACAATAGTTGGTAGTACTGATTAGTTAGTATGTACGTAACTGAGTCGGCTAGTTCACTGTGATTAAGTTTAGTAACTTTAGAACTCATATAAACCGATCAGACTGTGGGATTGTTAGTGACTTTTGGCCCTCTTCTGGGAAATTTTACAAATACTTAATACAAGTGGCAACATTGTTTGGTTCCTCGCTAAATGGACGTATTTCATTGTGATTCGCTTTAGTCGTTGTCGAACATATAACAGACGAGGGATTAATAAGATTCTTAGCGGCTTTTTCTACTTTTCTGGGCGAGTTTACATACTTTAATAGTCCATATAATTGACATACAATAATTGGCAGCACTGATTAGTTAATATGTACCTACGTAACTGAGTCGGCTAGTTCATTCTGGTTCGGTTTAGTAACTGGCGAACCTGTATAAGCCGATCGGTTTGTGGGATTGTTAGTGACTTTTGGCCCTCTTCTTAGTGCAAATGGCAGCATTGTTTGGTCCCGCGCTAAATGACCGTATTTCATTGTCATTCGCTTTAGTAGTTGTCGAACGTTGTTGTTGTCGTACCAGACGAAGGATTAATAAGATTGTTAGTAGTTTGTTCTACTTTTCGAGTTTACGTACTTTTGAGAGTCAATACAATTGACATACAATAATTGGTGGTACTGATTAGTTAGTATGTATGTAACTAAGTCACCTAGTTCACTGTGGTTCGGTTTAGCGACTGGTGAAGATATACATATGAGCTGATGGGTTTCCGGGATTGTTAGTATCTTTTAGTCCTAATTCCGGGGGATTTTGCAAATAGTTAATGCAGGTGGCCACATTGGTTCCTTCCACGCCAAATGGGCTAATTTCATTGCGATTCGGTTTAGTAGTTGGCGAGCTTGTACCGGGCAAAGGATTCATGAGATTGTTGGCAGTTTTTTGTGCTTTTCTGAATAACTTTACATACAATAGTTGGTTGCACTGACTCGTTAGTATGGACGTACCTAAGTCGATTAGATTCGTTGAGATTCGATTTAGTAACTGAGGAATGTATATAAATTGATTTATGGCATTGCTAGTGACTTTTGGTGCGTTTCGGGTGAAATTAAAAATAATTGATACAAATGCAACTTTGCTCAGTTCCTAGCTAAATGATCTAATTCACCATGATTTGATTTAGTTGTTGCCGAACACAAGATTGTTAATAGTTTTTCGTGCTTTTCTGAACGCGTTTAGTTATTTTGAGAGCCAACATGATTGACGTACATAATTGGCAAGACTGATTAGTTAGTTCGTAAGTAACAATAAGTCGGTGAGATTCATCGCGGTTGGATCTAGTGACCGCTGAATGATATGAACCGAAGGTTTGTAAGATTACTAGTGACTTTTTGTGCTTCTCTGGTGGATTCTAGAAATAGTTGATGCAAGTGGCAGTTTTGGTTAATTGCCAGTTAAATGAGCTAATATCGTTGTGTTTCGGTTTAGTAACTGGCGAAAATGTACCCGGCGAAAGATTCATAAGATTATTAGTAGTGTTTTATGCTTTCCTGTATGACTTTAAATATTTTGAGAGCCAATATGATTGGCAGCATTGATTAGTTAGTATGTACGTAGCTGAGTCGGCCAGATTCATTTTGTAAGCTAATCGGTTGTTAGTAACTTTTTGTACTTTTCTAGGTGGATTTTACAAATAGTTGATACAACATGAAAATACGAAGTTTTTTGATATCACAGGATTTTAGAAGCTTACTACACTTCAAAATATTCGTCGTATTTAATGATATTTCAACCTATTTTATCGTAAACATTGCTAACGCGTTCTTCTTCTAACCTTCTATTTCCTAACAAACGGGATGTTTCTCCAAGCAATAAAGATGGAAGCTTGAATTGGTGCTCATCGGATTCCAGATTTTTCACTCTTCGAACTCCGAGTTTGATTATCCCTCTGGTTATAAATGATAAAAGTTAGTATGTTGTCCTCTGTTGGTTTGCATCAGGGGCGATGTGAACGAGGCGATTGGCTATAATCTTTGACGAATAAATTGTAATTGAAAAAATAACGATATACGAAGTAGCCGGCTGTATGTTATGTTGTACAGCTCAAATCAAGAGTAATGAGACTAATTGCGTTTCCCCGTATGTATGGTCCGCATCAAAAGTAACCGAAGTTTCCAGATTGGCACGTTTACGACTTTCCATTGAACAGGAGTTGGTTCCTAAAATCATGTACGGTAGTGGATAACTACTACTGGGTGTGCAACCGGAAGTGTCTTGAGTTGGCAGTACTAAAAATCCTAAGTATGAACATAATTGGTTTTCTAAGGTTTTCGATCCTGTTTCGTCAATTTTGTTATTCGTGAGTTATCTGTCGCCTCCGTTGCGAAAGATGTTATTTACCACTCAACAAGACGTTTTTATTGTTATAATTTCTTAGATACATAAAGTACGTGAGCATACTCCGCTGAAGCTCAATTTCCTATAGGTTATGTATGCTTGTCAAATTCTACTACTACCAACATTCCACGGCTTTCAACTAAAAACTGTAGGTCACGTGGTGTGAAGACTTCCGGTTTCTCACTCTTTCGATAAACGACCATAACGTTGGATTTTTATGAATTTTGTACCTAACGTTTTCATAGTATAAAGACAACAATGAACCCGATGCAACTTCTTATCTGTACGCATGTATTTACACGTACGTAGGCAATAAATAGCATCGAGACGGAAATAAAAATAACGTACTGTACGATCTATACGTATTCGTAGAAATGATACAAAAATAAATAGCGCGTCGGTGAGAGTAAACTTTGGTTTTATTTGTATTTCGTCGTCGCCGAGTATACTATAAGCGTGTAACTAGGTGGGTAGGTAGGTATACCTAGACGTAATGTATGTTTACATTTTACGTATTTACTTACGCCGAAGGACTAGTCGAAGAATAGGGCGATAAATTACAGAAAGAATTGGATAAATACGAGTAAATAGATTTTAAATTTACCCGATGTTTGTTTTGAAATCGAAGTAGATGATTTTGAAACGAGCGTTTTTTTGTAAAAAAGCGAGATTTTTAGTACACGAAGTTTGAACGAATAGTTCGTAGGATTTATTTATTTTGGACAACGAGATCAGCAACGTCATCATCAACTGTATCTTACCTAATTCAGTATGCCGATTAAGTGTATGGATAATCAAAAAAAAAAATAGTACAGTAACAACTGCCAAAGGATTGGATTGATGACAGCTGTCAAAGAATTCTAATTAGGATAGCTGTCAAACAATTATAAGTGTCATGATGGATTTCCAAAATTTAATTTACCGTCGTTGGATTGCTCAAAAATTAAATCCAAGCCGGCACAAGGTTAGAACTAAATTAGATCTGTGACTACTGTCAAAATCACAAACTTGTGACATCTATCACAACAACTAAGTTAATGACGACTGTCAGAACGTTAAAATTATAACGATTGAGAAGGGTTCAAATGTGTATACAACATTGGATTCAAGGCGGTTGATTTATGATAACTGTCAAAAAAATAGACCTTCACTTGCTGTCAAACAATGTGATTTGTGGCAGCTTCGTCGCTGGGAAAACATTCATTTAAAAATCAATGTGGTGGAGAGTTACCGAGTTACAGTTAATGTGGGTTATATCGGTTCTTCAAATATGTTTGCGTGATCAAATAATATAAGCAGCCGCAATCATTTCTTTTCGAATTTCGTTCATAACCTCCAAATATAATTGAATCTTTAAATATGACATTTTGCAAAAGCGACAGCCGGTGATATGACCGCCGAGAATGTCCTTCAAGAGAGGATCCCAAAGGAGATGTGACAATGAATGAAGAAATGATAAGTAAATATAACTGCCTGATATGTGGCAATTGCTTTAATTCATTTTAAAGCAGTAGATTCTTCTTCTTAATTTTTTTTTTTGCAAGTTGATGTACGTGGTGGTGTCATTTCAGTCCTTTGTCCATAAATATACCAAGGAACTTTTTGACCGTTTCTACCTCAGGCTTTTAAAGTCACATATCATGTTTTACCTTTGTTTAGTTTTAGTTGATCAGCAGTGAACCACTGATTGGCTCCTCTTATTGCTGTATCTGATGCTCTAATTAGTCATTCCTCACAGTCGTTTTTGATCAAGATCGTAGCATCATCTGCGTAGAAGCACATCTGTACTTCATTGAAGTAGCTGGACATATCATTTATGTATATGATAAACGCAGTGGTCCCTGAAGTAATGTTATCCTTGAAATCGTCCTGGTGCAACGTCATCATGTCATCACAGGCTGCTTCTGTTTACTAGTAAATTTTGAAGCGCTGCCAACCAATAAGTTATGCAACCAATTTCGCAGAAGTCACGTGTCTTGCATACAATCTTAAATTACTATACTGCACCGTAGTTCTTGCAATCAACATTCCAAAAGAAACATTCTCATCGAAGGATTTAAAATAACAAAATATATTTGGAGAATTTATTACAGCAGTGCTCATATATTTACGCTGTCACTCCTCCTAATTTTATTACTATTACAGCGTCAGTTCGATTTACACTACTGAATGATAACACGTCCTCCATCTTTTTAACCAACTGTAGTAATGATTTGAGATTGTGTAAAAGGTGGATGACGTGTAACTGACGATGCCTCTTTTACGAATTTTATTATTCAATGATAACTTATCATTGAAACTGTAGTTATGACACTTGTGTTTCAGTTTACTTTTACATAGGTTTATGTTCATCATCACTTATTACGTTGGAATATCACGTCTGTATCTATTTCGAACTTCGTAAGTAATAAAGGGGAAAAAAAGAAATTAAGAGAGAAATTTTTTTATCGAAACTCAATGATATCCGTAACGTCCTCTATGCGTCAGAATCCGAATCAAGATACTAAGCTAGAGCCAACTTGATTCAAATAGTTATTGTGATCCTCAGCAGGCATCTGCAGCAAAAAGAAATTATCACTGCTTAAAGGAATTGAAATTAATGCGTTGTAAAGCGAGTTAGAAAAATGATCGTAAATAAAAGTTTTGAAAAAATATATATATAAATATAGAGTTATAAGTTACAAGAGTATAATAAATATCTGCAAAATTTTTATATATACAGATATTTATTATACTTTTGTTCTAACTGAAAAGGCTGATGGTGTTGAGAGAGCGAAATGGAACATCACCGGATGAGTCAGAAGTTATTTAAAGTCAAAAGTCTCAGGAAGTAGAAACGACGAAATGGCAACAGCACTAGATGAGTTGTCACAAAGTCTCAGGAAGAACATTTTGGAAATCTCCGCTTAAATTAGGAAATATTCAAGAAATTGCTGAGTAATCCCATCTTGAACACAAATTTTCTGAGCTGCTATATGTATATCCTATCAACATATTTACAGTCAAAACTTTGAGAAAGTTGAAAAATTTACACGAAGGCGTTTTGGACGAGTTACCAGTGAACTCTCTCTCGGCCCTCGATAAACCTATATACCCAATAAATGACGATTGTCAGATCCTCTTACAATTCAAAATTGCGAACAAACCATGGGGGGTCGATGTAATAGTGCGGATGATCTTATTTTGGAGAATTTCTAGTACCTCAATGTTGATTTTCGAAAGTCTGGAGCAGGACAAGACAACATATGTTAGTAACAGTCTGACTAACAACTTGTACAAAAACCATTAGGTTTTGAATGTCGGTGAGTGGATCTGGATCTTTGCGATCAAGAATCTCACCTCCATCAGACCACGCGATGACGAAACGTCACCCGGAGTTCAGGATGATATCCAAATGTGTGGCTGATCCTCTGTATGAAAGGGTGATCACACCTTAGAAGATGTTTCTATGTAAAATGGATCTCCATCATTTTCATTTCTCAATCTAATTGTCGACGACGACCCACTGTAAGCAGCAACAGACACGGATCTCTTTCTGATTTTTTTCTCGTTCTGGATCGCCGGTATGTTAGGAAGAAATTTGGGTTCAAGTAAGGAGACTTAAACAACACCCACACCAACAGACTTGGTAATGGAAGGATGATTCCTAACTCTTACGGAGACGGCTCGGACCCACTAGAAGAATCTCAGGGGACAAAAACACTAGATACAATGATTCTTATTTTTCAAGTTGGCAGACCTACAACAGCTTACAAGGGGTCTTTAAAGTTCGTGGGAAAAGCCTGAGATGCGTGCAACGAAGAAACTTGGTTTCAATCAACGGTCCTTTGGCAACGCGGGGGCTGACTGGTTTGGTGGTGGAAAGACGATTTCCGAGGCTATACACGATTTAAACGAAAATATCAAAAACTCTCTGGGAAGGCCCGAAAAGTATGTGAAGTGATTTGGATTTAAGTAATGACCCCCTGAAATCACCGGTGCCGAATGGTCTGGTGATGGAAAAATGATTCCCGAGGCTATACACTTCAACAATTTAAAGGAAAATCTCAAGAACTTATTGGGAAGACCCGAAATCTATGTGAAGTGGTTTGGACTGAAGCAATGAACTCCTAGAAACACCGACACCGACAGAAGTGGTGCTGGAAAGATGATTTCCGAGGTTATAGACTAAAACAATTTAAAGGGAAAATCTCAGAAACTCATTGGGAAGGCCCGAAATGTATGTGAAGTGGTTTGGATTCAAGTAACGATTTCCGGGAAACACCGCCACCAGGAGGGCTAGTGGTGGGAAGATGATTCTCCAGTGTTTCCCCAGAAATGCTGAATACGGTGCTTTCTCATCTTTTACATTGGTGTCCTCTGCAATAACTTACGCGGAAGTACCTAAATTCTTTTGAGGTTACTTAACTGCTAACGAAGTGGGGAAATAATTTTTATTTCCGAAATTGTGGTTTTTAGGAAAACTATTGTTTTCATCGTCTTCTTCTTTTGAAATCCTTTTGCCTTTTCAGTCGTCGAATGGAAAACTATTGTCAAGAATCATTATATTTATACGTTCAACAAGAAAAGACAATAGGGGAGAACGAATATGGGAGAAAAGCAAATCGTGAGTTGATGCGGGATATAGAGGAGGACATCGTTGGAAGAAATAAACAAAAACGAACAAGATGGCTAGGATATGTTTCGAGATCGAGACCAGGTACGAGAATCTACTCGCTGCTGTAATGAGAATCGGGAGGCAGAAAGAAGAAAGGAAGACCAAGACCGAAGTGGATAGCAGAAGTGGTGGTGGTGGAAAGGTGAGCTCCGAGGCTATACACTTCAACAATTTAAAAGAAAAATCTTGGGAACTCATTGGGAAAGCCCGAAATGTATGTGAAATGGTTTGGACTAAAACAATGAACTCCGAGAAACACCGACATTGACAGGCATGGTGGTGGAAAGATGATTTTCGAGGTTATACACTTTAAAGGAAAATCTCGGGCACTCATTGGGAAAGCCCGAAATGTATGCGAAGTGGTTTGGACTGAAGCAATGAATTCCGAGAAACACCAACACAAATAGACGTGGTGGTGGAAAGATGATTTCCGAGGTTATACACTTCAACAATTTAAAAAGAAAATCTCAAAAACTCATTGGAAAGGCCCGAAATGTATATGAAGTGGTTTGGACTAAAGCAATTAACTCGGAAAAACACCGACACCGACAAGGGTGATGGTAGAAAGATGATTTCCGAAGCCTTCGGGCCTTCCCAATGAGTTTTGAGATTTCCCTTTTAAATTATTGAAGTCTTTCAATAATAATAATAAGGAAAATCTCAAAAACTCATTGGGAAGGCCCGAAATGTATCTGAAGTTGTCTGGATTCTAGTAATGACTCCAGAACGAGGCAGAAATAGAAAGAGACATTAACAGGGTCGGAATTAAGGATTGTAGAATCGAAACAAGTGACAGAAAAGTATGCAGAAAATTTTGCTGGAAGATATAGAGTGAATGTGGGCGCTGATCCATCCCAATAAGTGGATCTAGCGAGCTCCAAAGAACAGTGAAGCCTCCCTTGCGGCGTCCTGACACTAAATAATAAGAAGTACAAAAGTTTCTCTATTATCTAACATAAGAAGTTTTCGTTTTGCGTTTGTGATCGTAAATTCTAAAATATTAATTTTCAATTTTAGCCTTCAAAAGCACAACTTTTGTACTTTTCTGGGTATTTATCGACGGAGCAAATCTGCAGAGTTATACCCCCTCCAGCTCGTCGTGACAAGAAATCTTCATCCTTCGCGTTTACGCGCCGTGTTAATTATCGGCCCGAAGAAGTGGGCGCGGGACAAGGAAAGCGGGCAATCGAAAAGAACGCAAGCGCGCTATTACCAACTACTACTCACCGTAGTGGGAAATATTAAAATTTGAACTCGATGTGTCGATCGGTAAATGTTACAAGGATTAATTCATATTTTAAATAGGCATTTACCTCGCCGGGATTCTAAATATGTGAGAGAAGTTCGCGAAATTGTGAGAATGGCGACGGCACCGTTTCGAATGACCATCCTCCTTATGTGTCTTTCTTTGATGATGCTCGGTACGAAGCTGCGGACTTGCGGTGAGTATTTTTAATCAGACTAATTCGGTGCTTATCGTTATCGTTTTAGACGGGACCTTACAGGACTTATCGAATCGCTTATCGATAGACTACAAATACGTCGACTTCGTCATAGTGCCCAACGAACCGATGTGGTGGAAAAGGGGGACGCACAAGCAGAAGGCGCAAAAATTAGGAACCGTTAGGCCATAAATCGGTGGTGTAGTCGTATATAGGATATGTGCATATTGTTTTTGCTATTATTTTTTTAATAATAAGTCGTTAAATCGTTTTTTACTAACTTTCTCTTCGTAATCGCGCGCGCGAGTTATTTGCATAGTTTACATATCTATCGTATTCGCATCCTCGACTCTCCAAAGACGAGATACTTTACGTAATATCCGTATATTTCTCGATAAATATTCTTCGCCGTAAACTTTTTACTAGCTATTTTTACAACGTCTAAGTCGTAAAATAAATAACACCACAAAACGCAAACAATAGAGATGAATCATAGGCTATAATGCGATCGGTGTAACAAAAGCGTTGGAAAATTTTCATTTTTACGATTCCCAGAATATATGCCTGCGTTTTGGTATTTTTTAAAGTTGCTGTCGAGATGCGAAATCGCACTTCGCGGACATCTTTTGCGTGGATATAATTCGAATTTTTATTGGAACCCGTTTGCTAATTGGTGTTTATTTCTGTGATCGATCGGTCTAAGAAATTCCTAACTGCACGCTTTCTTTTAAAAATGCGGCCGAGTGAGCACTAAAAGACTTGAAAACATATTTACGAACTATTCTAACATTTATAATTTATAACACAAGAACTCATGAAGACTACAACTTCACACACATCAATAATTCTTGTCGATGTTTCCATACCCGGCTAATCTAAGTACCCTGGTTGGACTAAACAGACAGCTTATTGAGTCTATTGCAATTTCCGGTCGAATGTAACGGATTTCGACTTCAAAATGTCAAACTATAATCGAGTGTGCAGATTTGAAAGAAAGAAAATTATAGGGAGATCGATAATGTTGGCAGCGTTCTCATCAAATTTGACAGGAACTCATGAAGGCTGCAACTTCACACACATCAATAATTCTTCTCGATGTTTTCACACACGGCTAATCTAAGTACCCTGATTGGACTAAACAAACAGCTTATTGAGTTTATTGCGATTTTCCGGTCAAATGTAATGGATTTCGATTTCAAAATGTCAAACTATAATCGAGCTTGCAGATTTGAAAGAAAGAAAATTATAGGGAGATGCATAGTGTTGACAGCATTCACATCAAATTTGACAGCAACCCAGGAAGACTGCAACTTCACACTTATCAATAATTCTTCTCTATGTTTTCGTACCAGGTTAATCTAAGTACCCTAGTTAGACTAAACAAACAGCTTATTGAGTTTATTGCAGTTTTCGGTCGAATCTAACGGATTTCGACCTCAAAATGTGAAACTATAATCGAGCCTGCAGATTTGAAAGAGAAAACATTATAGAGAGATCGACAGTATTGGCAGCATTCACATCAAATTGACAGAAACTGCAGAAGACTGCAACTTCACACATCAATAATTCTCGATGTTTTCATACCTGGTTAAATCTAATCCAGTGAACGCTTTTAAATTTCGCGGATAGTTTAAGTTGATCGTTCCGGCAGTAGTGAACATATTCGCATGCATTGTGCTTATAAATTGGCGAGTATATCCACTATTGCCGGACCTATCAACTTAAAATGTCCGCGAAATTTAAAAAGTTTACTGGGTTAAGTACCCTGGTTGGACTAAACAGACAACTTATTCAGTTTATGGCAATATTCGGTCGAATGCAACGGATATCAACTTCTAAATGTCAAACTGTAATCTAATCTGCAGATTTGAAAGATGGAAAATTATAAAGGAATCGATAGTGTTGACACCATTCACATCAAATTTGACAGAAACTCATTAAGACTGCAACTTCACACACCTCAATATATTTTCTCGTGAAGCTTTTATATCTATAGGCTGATTTAAGTAACATAGGTGAGTTAAACGGGCAGATAATTGAGTTTATTATGTCAAATTATAATCGACTGTGCAGATTTAAAGAAAAGAAATAATGACAAAGTTTGACAGCATCTTATTAAGAGTACAACTTCACACATCAATCGTGTTCTAGATGTTTTCATACTTGGCAACTATATAATATAAGTAACATATGTGGTTTAAACTTTAAACGGTCAGATTATTCAATCTATTACAATTTCGAGAATTTAAACTTCAAATTTCAAACTTTAATCGACTATACAGATTTAAAAATCGATAGTGTTGGCAGGAATGACATTAGGTTGGACAAGATCTAATTAAGACTACAACTTCACAAACATCGGTATTTTTCTTGAAACTTTCATACGTGGCAGCTGATTTACGTAACATAGGTGGCTTAAACAGGCAGATGATCGAGTTTATTTCAATTTCTAGCCGGAAATAACGGATTTCGACTTCAAAATTTCAAACTGTAATCGAGCGTGCAGATTTAGAAAACTGCAATGTAGCGAGACATCGATAGTGTTGGCCGCAATGACCTCAAATTCGATAAAATCTCATCATGACTGCAACTTCACATACATCAATAATTTCTCTTGAAACTTTCATACCTGGCAGCTTAATTTAAGTAGCACGGGTAAATTAAAGGGAGCACATTGTTGAATTCGTTGTAATTTCCAATCGGATCTAACGGATTTAGATCCAAATTTCGAATTGGACTTGAAAAAATACTGAAAATTATGTTGAAGACATTGAAATCAGCTTCGACGTTACTTGAATTTGACACATTTTCATGTTTTCATACGCGACAAATAATTTATGTGGTATGAGTAGATTATCGAATTGGTTTCAATTGCAAGCGCTTTCGAGCATGGCATTTCAAATTGTAGGTATTTAAAAAATTAAGAAGAAATTGAGTGTGTTGGTGACATTGATGGTATGTCAAGTATGATAGATACCGTTGTCAAAGTAAACATTGACATTTCAACCGGTACTCTGTTTTGTTGAGCTTAGTAACAGTTTTAAATCGTTTTAAAATTAGTTTGAGAGTGTGGACAATCGATAACCTAACTAAAGGTAGAATGAAAAGTAATATGTAAGGACGTCAGTCCAATTTAGACTACTTAATGAAAACTAGAGTTAAAAACAATAAAAAGGTGGATGACGCGTAACTGACGATGCCAGTTTATTATAATTGAACGATAAAATTCGTAAAGGTGGCATCGTCAGTTAACACGTCATCCGCCTTTTTAACAAACTCAAATTATTATTAGAGTTTGTTAAAAGATAGATGACGTGTTATTATTAAGTAGTGTAAATCGGACTGACGTTGTCACTCATCCGAATTTTATTATTCAATGACAACTTATCACTGAATAATATAATTCGAAGGACTGACAGCGTCAGTACCATTTACACTACTTAATGATAACACGTCATTCACCTTTTTAACAAACTCTAATCATTACACTACTTAATGATAACACGTCATCCACTTTTTTAACAAACTCTACTAATGGAGCAGTTTACGTCATTAGGGATAATAACTTCGGTCCTGCCAACCTTGTACATTTATTAGAACTACTTAGTGAAGACCATTCAAGCAAAAGTATAACGAATTTACATTGGTGCGACTGTAACGAGCGTGTCCAGTGGTCCCCCAGAGGAACCCTACTTTTTTGTTTATGGCAACAAAATATTTTACTTATTTGACACCATTTTGACACTTGCCACACACATTTATTAACTTGATAACCTTTTGAAGTACTGTATATATACTGAGCATGATATCCAGAATAATGTGGTCAACAAATTTCTGGAGTAATTTATATTTAATTATTGTAATGGACTAAACAAGGCCCTAATGACCCGCTCCGGAATTATTGCTACAAAAATTTAAAAAATAATAAAAAAGGAAATACCTATACAAAGTAGACTATAATAGTTCCTTCCAATGTTTATTATTATTGAAAATCTAAGTTAGCTTAGCTTAATCCTGAAGACTTTTCTACCCTTTCGGGTACTAGCTGTTTGCTCTTGTAACTGTACTTATATTTAGAAATCTCAATTATAATTAATAAGAGGGTCTGTATAGTGACAAAAAGAGTAAATTTCAGAAACATCTAATTTTTATTGTTGTCGAGTACCATATTTTAGATTTGAATTTACGCGCCACTAAGTTTGCTGCGTCGGTAATGTAGAGAGTATTAATGATGACAGAGGTGAAAAAATGTATAGCGATATTATGTATTAAAAACGTAAAATACAGTGCAGTTTAATTAAAAATACACACATTCTGGTCAAAACGAGCCGGACAAAAAGAAGTTATCGATAAGTGAGACGTGATGTAAAAGCTGATATAAATTTGAATCAGACAACGTCGTTGGAAAGCCGTTATCCTATTCCCTGCCTTAAAAAAAAAAATTGTTTTAATGTGGAGGAACTAAAATTATTTAAACGAAACGTTGAGGTAAAAAATGTATAGAATTCATGTTTCATCATTTGGTTGGTTTTCTCTTGTAATATAATAATTGAAATCTATTTACATAATGTAAGTATGAGAATAAATTATAAAATAATTAACTGCGTTCATGAGTATATACAAATAATTAATGGCAATTTTCATTGCTAAAATTAATATTTACAACAACAAATTTTTATAAATTACCTGTATCTTATTGTTAGCTGTATAGCTGCTTGGCAGCAGTAGATGTGTACCGATAGTTTACTGAAATTTATTGTATTAATGAAAGGTACGTACATGTAAATCATGAAATAAGCGTACTATGTTTGAAATACCCGCGATTATAACTTAGTTCCCGACGAAATAGTAGAGGGCCATTAGGCACGCATTTTCAGCATTGAGTTGTCATCTTATTTACTTGTTTAACTGTTGAACATCAAAACAGCCACAGATAGCCAGCAGCGACAAGGAGTGTCGGCACCTTTGATGTTCATTTGGTCGATTTGAATGTCCTCGAAATAGCTCAGAAGTTAGCTAACCCCATTTTGAAAATACGAAAGGTGCACATGTGTTCGTATTAATTGAAAAATATTAGAGTTTTGGATATGTTAAAAGAATAGTATTTGCTGAAAAGTTAAATCAGTGATACACAACAATAACCGTATATTTTAATTTTAATATGCACACACCATCCCAGAATAATAACATTAATGAAGCTAGCCAAATATCACACTTTCGTCGTATTTAAAACATGGTTCCCAGCCATGCACATATAGAATTGACCACAAGATTTTGTCGCTTCTCTCTATTTTGTCAAACAGCCGACACATCTTGCAACTTGTGTTTGTGTTATTCAGTGTTATTCTATTTTGTCTGTGCTTGAGTTTGTTCGTGTATTTTCTTCATGCGTCTCTTCCTTACTAACTCGTGTATTTCCGTATTCTAACCCAAACCCGATCTGACATTCTGTGCGGGGCGATCGCCGATCGTAGCCTAATCGTGACTTTTAACATTTCCAAGAGAGCAGTAAATTACAATAATCGGCGGTGGTGCCCGTATGAAGGGAATGTTGATAATCGAGTATTAGAATGGTTTTAGATAAACGTCTCGCGGCGTAGGATTGCCTAGGATCGACTCTGCATCCTAAACGAGCTAAACGCTCTGCGTTTCTTCCTCCGTCGTCTTCTTTTACGACCCTTCGAAATGTCCGACCGGAGGCATTCGTACAATGAACCCAAGAATCCGAACGACATCCCTCCGAATTCGAGACTCTTCGTCATCGGTTCGAAGCAGTTGACCGAAGAGGACTTCAAGGAGGCCTTCTCCAAATACGGAGATATCGAGGAAGTGTGGTTAGTGAAGGATAAAGCGACTGGCGAGCGTAAAGGTAAGGGAAATAAAAGGTTGAATTACGTAATTGTGATGCTAACATCGATTAGGTTTCGCCTATGTTAAATTTAGTAAGACATCGGAGGCTGCTCGAGCTTTAGAGGGCCTAAACGGAAAAGTGATTGGAAATACCAACAGGCACATAAAGATAATTATTGCATCAAGGTAACATTCTTTATGCGAATGAAATGAATGTATGTAGTTGGTATTTGTAGGCGGGACCAAGGTTCCAAACGTGAGGAAAACGAGGAAGAACGTAGCCAGAGGTTGTTTGTATTGATTCCTAAAACGATGACTGAAGATGAGTTGCATGATTATTTCAAACAGTTTGGAGATCTCGATAATATCGCCATCATCCGTGATAGGGAGACGAAAGAAAGTAAAGGATTTGCATATGTGAAGTATTTCAAGTGAGTTTTCATTAAAGCTGCTTGGGATAGTACATCACTAGAGTTGCTCATGTGAACCAAAATTGTCAAGATCAGAGTTATTTACAGGCGATTGGAACATACACACCCGATCTGTGCTTGCAATTTGTAATGGCTCCAGATTGAACTCCAATCTTGACAAAAAACAACGTCCTATAGCTTGCATGAGCACCTATAATCATCACTGCAGCTTAGTGCAAGTACCCCCTTCGACACTCGATAAGTGTATAAGAGGGCGAAAGAGAGTCAAATAGAAACTCTTGCACCCCCACTAAATTGATTTTGAAAAGTCAGTTTCATCTGATTATTCTGAAATACAACGTAAATAGCTGCGAAAAGGTTTAATATGATCATCATTCAATTGCAGGTTTTCATCGGCTGCCCTGGCATATGAGCAATGTGATAAAAAATATAAAGCCGTTTTTGCCGAGCCTCGTTCAAGTAGTAAGAGGAATAATACCAATGATTATTCCGATACCAGTATGAATTCGTACGAATCGTTCAACCACAAACCCTCAAATAATGCTTTGCCACTACCAGATACCCCAAATGAAGGATACACGAAACTAAACATCATTGCTAGCTCAACGTTGAATCAAGATCAATTATGGAAGCTATTTGATATCGTACCAGGTTAGAAAATTTATTTCATTATCCTCTCATTACCCTAGTCACGTGCATGTGGTACTGCTGATAGCTATTTCTGCATTGAACTGGGCTGATGAATGATACGAATCTAATTTGACTTTCTTCGTAGGTATGGATTACTGTCAGTTACGAAGTGAAGGTCGTTTCCCTTCGAGAGGCATCGCTACCGTCGTCTATTCACATCCACAATGGGCGACGTACGCGAGGGAAAAGTTCCACGGCTTCGAATACCCGCCCGGCTCTCGATTGATAGTGAAGCCGGATTTCGAAGGAAGCAGGCCGTTCTCGGACAGGAACCGAACCACAGATCCTACCATTAATTTAGCAACGAATCCGGATATAAAACAGTTAGCTGAGACAATAGCACAAGCTACCAGTATAATACAGGCAGCGGGACTGTCACCAGGTATATCAAATTGAATGAGAATGCACCTGTTCTATGGTAGAAATTTCGGGGGTTTTGGTCGTCCGATATTGATGTTTCGCCCCGGGGCCGATTATAAGGTACCTGGTGCCTTTAGGCGAAAAAAATTATTTCACACCTGAACGGCTCAGGAGTCCGACGAACAAGAGACGGTTTCAGGTAAACATGGAATTGTGTCATACTCCAGCGATAATCTAATTTTATAAGTAGACGGTCGGGAGTTCTTGCCTAAAATTAAATTTGTTAGGAATGAACGCGCCTCGAGGAAGAACCGCAATAACAGCGAAACCGGTCCGAGGCTTGCAATGCAATTTCCGTCCCCAATTAATTAGTGCTTGCGACTGCAGTTATTTAGTAAGTCGTTGTAGAATCCTTGATATGTATGTAATCCGATCACCGGCGGCGTCTTTGTACGGATGCTAGTCGTTGAGAATTGACCATTACCCAATTAAAATATTCGGGAAAATCAATGATTTTATATTGTTTCTATAATTAAAAAATTCGTATTATGAGTAGAGTTGGACGGTTACCATTTTCTACCTTCCACTACCCACCTACGGGTTAATGATGGGGGCGTTCTCGCCTGCTGACACTGGAAACAACTAGCTTGAAGATTCGAACGCGTGACACTGATAGTAGGGTCAAATGATAAACGCCTAACTCTAATCCTAAACCTCCCAACGTCTTTCACGATTGTTGTCCGGGTAGTAGTTGTTTTAAGACGTGAGATATCCGTCATTTAATTGCACGATTACATTATTACTGGAGACACGCCTAAATTCCATGTTTTAATCAGTAGTGCTCTAGGGTGGGGCTTTCGGCAACTGAACGACAGTTTCAACCGGGTTAAAAGCTCGAACGCGTAACATTGGAATCACTGATAGTAGCCTAATCATACGGTCATTAATGCCCTTCGGGGCTTTTGCCCGGATTGTAGTTGTTTTTTAAGGCGAGAGCTACCCGGCCTCTAGTGACAAAGTGAGACACGCCGAAATCCCATGTTTACATGAATAGCGCACCAGGCGGGGGCTTTCGGCAAATAAACGACAGCTTCGCGCGATGGACAAACGCCTTCATTTATCTAGCGCCTTTAAGCGGTCGCCCAATGGTAAAACCGCCCCTCTTTCGCTGCATAAGTTGCTTTAAGAAAACCGAAAAAGAAGTTTCTGTCATTGTAGATATTTTTTTGTTCGATATTTGTCGCTTAAACGCAAGTTTTCTTTGTATATTTTCTTCCCATGTTATCTTCGATATTTAACTGATTTTTTCTTCCATTTCCCCTTTGAAGATTTTCTACAAAACAAATTAAATTTGCAAGCGCACCGGAAGGAAGAGTATTGTAGCGTGGATCTGCCGGAAATACTACCGCTCCTGCACGTTGATGACCCCGTCGAAGCACGGTAAGGTTTCGATCGAATTTATACGCTTTTCCGACCGTCCTAACCGAAAGAACAAATCGTTATTCGTAGATGCTTCTTTGTGTGTTCGCCGCACCCTCCCGCCGCCGCCATACTCAAGGACGTCTTTTGCCGTTTCGGAAACTTAATCGAGGTGTACGTTTTACAAAATAGGAATTGCGGCTACGCCAAATATGGAAAGAAGGAATCTGCAGAGAATGCGATAAAGGTAATGTTTAACATTCTCTTAAAGTTATTCAGTACTTATTTTTTTGCTTTTTTCTTTTAGTTTAGTTTCCCTATTTATATGTTGCTCTTATTTAGTTTTTTAGAAAAAGTCAATAAAAACACGAAATTTGACGTTTTTGTGGCCAAGCTTGCATACAAATAAGTGAACGAAAGAATTTTTTAAAAAGAAAATTGAAAGATGTGTTCGAGAACTGGAGCGTACCAATCTCGAATTTTTGTAAGGAAACCCAATTTGCTGTAAGTCAGATTTTAAAAACGCCTTTCTTGACGAAATTTTTTAATACTTTTAATTAGGAAAATATTCATTTCTACGATCGGTATGCCCTACGTATTAAGAATGTCTATATATATAAACCATAAAAAATATTTGAAATTCGGGTGAAAGTAATGCTGAAAGTAATTTGGCACCACCCCTCGTAGATAGTCTCTCCTATGAATGAGTATTCAACCAATATGGATCATTTCTTTTGCCTTTACCTGGCAACAAACGGAACTGTTTGTGGTTAGTATCTTCAAAGAGTAATGTATCTGTTTGGGAAAGTTTTACCTGGAGTAACAATTGCTATTTAACATTTCAATTTTTTTTTTGTAACCGGCAGCCCATTATGTTAATGTATATTTACAAATCTAAGTTCAAGGAAACTTTTACATCCAATCTGTCGATTTTTTATTAAAGCTTCTGGAAGGATTTTCGACGATTAGGAAATTAATCGAAATCGAAAAATCGACGACAGGACAAAATGACAAGCATTTGTAGCGGGAAATCAAACAAAATCCAACTTTGGTGCAGTCAATAAAAGCAGAGATTCCACCCATTGCAACAATTTAGTCAAGAAGTTGTACAAGAAGTGTGATCTGCTACTATACGGGGGTTATATTATCGAGTTTTTCTTAAAAATCAAATAAGTTAGCAACGAATAAATAAGGGTAAATGCTCTGTTTTACGACATAAAACATGTCGCAATGTAAAAAAGTAAACAAAAATAATGTATCTCTGTGTTATTGGTAGTAAAATCAAAGTAGATAAAAACCATCAAATAAAGTTCATTCTTTTCAAAAGTTCTCTTTCAGGACAATTCCGAATTGACTGGTTATTTACACAAAATTAGTCATCCTGAACGTTCGGTTGTAAGTAAACAATGGACCTTTTTGATTTTTATTGCACCAATAGAAAAACTACTGAACAATCTTAGGGGGCAACTGATTTGACCATTTGTAATGTAATGCTCGAGCAACAAGCAACGAACCTACAATTGTAAAGCATGGATGTTCGACGTGAACGGCCCGATTTACTGCTGGTTTGTTAGCACCGCCTAGGTTCTGCTCGTGTTACATTACACTCTTTTGTTACAAGTCTGTTGCCGCCATTGAAACGACCGAATTTTTTTCAGACATTGCACGGTGCCGAAGTCACTGGAATCCGGTTCAAAGTGTTCGAAGCGGAAGAGAAGGATGGCCAGCGGAAACGATTGAAGTTGGATCCCTCATCTTCCGAATAGTTTATGTAAGTGATATTAAAAATCTGTGATTTCTTCCCACAGGTGTTACCTAAGGGAGCATCGTGGATGTGAGTACCATTCACTAATTAATATTTTTTCTAGTTACAATAAACGATATTATCCCATTTCCCTTCCTTCCTTCCTTCCTTCCTTCCTTCCTTCCTTCCGCACTTCTCCTTCCTATGCGTTTCCACAAATATTTTTCATTTCATCATTTTTAATGAGAGAGCGAGGTTTTTAGGAACGGATCTTGTCATATTTGAGATAAAAGTCATTCTTCAAGGATACGAGGGTAATAATGGGATGGACGTCACCTGAAGTGCCGTTTGGATTAGATCTGTTTTCTTCACAGCCATGCTGATGAGTTACAGATAGAACGAAACGGGTGCGTGGTCGCTTGTTTGCAACGACGAAATCGTAATTCTCCCTTTTCTTTCTCCTACTTGGTAAGTCGTGGCACACTACAGTACTATTTCTCATTCACGTGACGACGCCTTTGTTTGTACGGGGAGTAGTTGTATAGTAGTAATGGTCTTGATTATAGTGGCTGAAATGATCCGTATACAGTCGAGACTCGTTTATCTTGAGGCTCATGTATTTTGAGTTTCATTTATCTTAACTTGGGAGTCTCGTTTATTTTAAGTTCCACGCTCCCCTCCATGTTCCACAATTTCACCGTCACGCTAGAATCTAGAGTGAGCTTGGAAGATGTGGGAGGGGTGGAAGTGACGCAGTTCCAGTTGGCATGGCAACGGTGGCGGTAGTGGGTATCCCTGCCGACTTAGATAAACGAAACTCGTTCGTTTCGGAGAACTGAAGATAAACGAGACTCGACTGTACTTTCAGTTTTACTGCAGAATTGACTGAACTGGAAATGTGCGGAGAATTGCCAATTGCTTTCGACCACTTCCCTCTCCTCTCCCAAGTTTAGAATGCAACCGGTAAGCTTCAATTCAACCAGCAGGGCTTCTTTTTTCCTATACGACGCTACTGCAGTTATAGCCCAGGGTCAACTACACCTAAGCCTTGCCTGCACGTTTAACTGCGGAAACTGCCCAGTTTGCCGTTATAAAAATATCATCGGACACTCTGTATATAGTTTATATAATATTCTGTATCTCAAGGTACATACAAAGATAGAGACAATGTTGATATTGCGAGTTTTCTCCAGTCAATTTAAATAAACAGCGACAGACAAGGATGAAACCTATCTGTATTATCATAGCGACACCTTCCAGTAGACGATGTACAATTTAAAATATTTCTAATAAACGTTGGTATCTTCAGCTCACTCTAACAAGAGGATGTAAATAGCGACGGATAAAGATGAACGATTTCGTGTTAGTATAAAAAAAAGTATTTTAACAATTGTAATAACTCTGGTACCGCGAACTACCTTGGCAACGCCTTTTGGCAGCTGAGGTATAGTTATAATATATGTAATAAACGTCGATGGCGCCAGCTCATTCTAACAAAAGGAAGTAAAGACAGATATGTGACGCCCTTCAGGGAATGAGGTATAATTATAATATTTCTAATAAACGTTAATATGGACAGCTCTTTCTTTCACCAACGGAAACAAAAAGCGACAGATAAGGATGAAACTTTTTCGTATTATGGTGACGTCGTACAATAGATGATATATGTATACTAGTAGTATTTGATACCCGATATCGTTCTAACAAAAGGATGTAAATGGCGAGATACATATCTATCTAATAGATGACTTATAGTTACATAATATACATATTCAGTTCATTCTCACAAGAGAAAATAAATAGCGACAGATAGGGATGGATTTTTGTGCAAATGTATAATTGTGACATTTCTAATAAACGTTAATATCGCAAGCTCATTATAAGAAAAGCTCCTAAGTAGTTAATAGACAACTATAGAATTTTTCGCGTTACCCCGGAAACGCCTCTTAACAGCTGACGTGTCATTATAACTGATCTAATAAACGTTGTTAGCGCGAGCTCACTTTATTAAAAGGAGATAAATAACGCTCATGATGACGTCGCGTTCAACAGATGTTGTGTAATTGTCATATTTATAACAAACTTTAATACTAAGAACTAAAGAAAATAAATGATGACAGATATGGATGGAATTTTTCCGTGTTATCATGGCCACGCCATGAAACACTTGACGTATAGTGATATCTAATAAACGCTGATGTTAACTCACTATGAAAGGAAGTGAGCTGCTAAAATAAGTACGAAATTTGTTCGGGTTATTATAACGACATCTACTAAATGATGTATGGGCTAATACATCTAATAAACGTTGACAGCGCAAACTCGCTCTAAAAGAAGCAGGTAACCAGCGCCAGATAAGGAGGATGGAACTTCTTTTATTTTGTACTACCATGACGGCGCATTTCAACAGATGATAAGTGATATCGTGCGTCTGCTCTAATCAGTGAGAACATGATCGGATGGTGTGAGACCGAATTTGTGTCGTGGTTACACAGTTCTACTCGTTTTTGTTTCGGCACATTCTTCCACGCTTTTGAGAGGCTAATGACTCACGCTTCTTATCTTTTTTTTACACAGTGACATTCGATAATCGAAGAAAAGCTGACGGATTAGAACACGTTAACGACCTACACTACGTAGAACAAAGATTATCTCACATATAACAGGATCCATTTCTAAAAATTCATTCGTTGTTTCGCTATTTTTCCATCATCGCCATCTCATCTCGTACTTCCCCAGACGACTAACGATTAATTCTGTTTTTTTCCCCCGCAGTACAACGGACTAACAACTACAACACATTGACATAGAACAGACAGAAACAGATCAGAAAACGATTTTATTAAACGGTAACGTAGTACTACCTTAGGGTTTTGAACTTTTTTTGTTTTTCCTTACGAAAGAGAACGGAAACAACTTCGACGTATCGCTCTTTAGACGTCACCATTTTACTAACTACTATTTCGATATACACTTCAAATAATTTGACTATGAATATGATTAATAAATAGTGTTATGTTGTGTGCGTGTTTGTAATTTTTACGAAAGAAAAAAAAAAAGAAAACTCAGTAATAAGAAAAGTTTGAATAAAATGCTTATTCGAAAGATCATGTTTTGTTTTATTTACCTAAAAAGTTCCTCTTGCAGCTAATTTTGATAGATGGCGTTAGAATCTACGGTGACTCTTGTTCCGGCTTAGAACAGGGAGTTGATGTCCCCGCTGCCTTGAATATCTTTTAACACGTTCACCGCCGAAGTTAAGGCGATGAGCTTCTGATAAGAATAGCCAGTGACACATCGTCTATCATGAGCGGCGAATGTATTAAGCTTCTGTCTTTTACAGACATTGGCGCAAGTACATTTGACTACTGGGAGAAACTGCAATTGACTATCCTCTATTCTTTCAGTTCCTCACAGGTACAGATAATTTGCATAGTGGTTTGCTTTCTTAGTTCACCACAGTTCTCGTACACCACGGTTCGGTTACCGATTCCCACGTTGTATAGGTGTTTTTTCAAGGAGCCTTCGGCAATTAAACCGGTAAACGTCGGTCCCAATTTAGGTCGTTGCACGATCCCAATTTGCGGATTTCCGTTGGTGAAACGGATGGAGTTATTACAGAAGGAATACGGATATCAGGTTGGATGTTGGCGGAACTTTTTCGTAACAAAAGATACACCAAACGTAAGTGTTCTATTCCATTTTATTTTCAAAAGAAAAAAACTATATTTATGTATAATTCGTTTACAAAATAAATATGATACACCAAAATAATTTATTAATTAATGTTACTATTATTATTGTAATTAATTTGTTTTAAATTTAAATTGATATTCAAGGGACATTTCCTATATATCAACGCGTAATAAAATAACGTAGTTAGATCATATCATCGTATCGCAATAAATTATCCGTTTTAAAAAACAAACACCGTCGAATTCAACTATAGTCTCTTTTTTTATCTCTATCTCTCTCGTTGCGATCGAACATTATTTCCGTTTAGCACCGTTGTTGTCCTTATTTTCCTTGAAGATCCTCGATTTCAAGTGCTCCTTGTATTTGAGGATATTGCCCTCCCACTTCGTCACGGTGCCGTTCTCGCAAATCCAAATCGCCTCGGCGACCTTGAAAAATTACGAATAAAAATAGGATCTGTATGAAGAAAATGATGAAGTGACCTTCGCCATGAACTGACCTTCACCGTCAAGTAATCTTTATTGCGAAGTGACCTTCGCCGTGAAGTGGCTTTTACTATAAACTGACCTTCACCGCGAAGTAACCTTCACTTTAGAGTTCACAAGTATTACGCACTAAAGATGACAACTTAGTCTAGTCACTACATCATGGCAAAACTTGAGGAGTAAAAGTGGGGTAACAAAAAGTTCCGAGTTCGTGACGTTTTGGTCCATGGACCTTGGTGTTGATTTTGAGAAAAATAATAAAAAAAAGGATCTGGATGTAACACTCACCTGACTGATGAGCCTGAAATCGTGACTAACCAACACCATTCCTCCGTCGAAATCGTTAATGGCTTGCGCCAACGCATCTATAGTCTCCATATCTAAATGATTGGTGGGTTCGTCGAGTAATAGGAGATGGGGGACTTGCCAGGCTAACCAAGCGAACACTACCCTACATCTTTGGCCATCGGACAACTGTCTTATCGGGCAAACCTATTTGTAATTTTTTTAATTCAAAGTCGGATGTCTATTTCGAATTTTATCTTTTACCTGTTGTCTCCCTGTCAAGCCGTATCTACCGATAATCTTTCGCATTTCCTCTCTCTCCTTGACGTCCGGGAAGCACTTCATCATGTAGTCCAGGGGTGATATGTCGAGATCGAGCAGTTCGTGCAAGTGCTGGTGATATCTTGCGATACGTAGGTGAGAATTTTTCCTAATCATGCCCTCCGTTGGTACTAACTGGAAAACGGAAATTAATCTTGTCAGTAAACATTTTTAAGTTGAGAATATTGAAAAGTTGGAAATCTTTGGAGGGAGGTATTTCTCCTCCTTCATAAATAGTTACATTTTACGCTTATTTCGATGACGTCATGTACTTTTCTGTAAGCAAATGAGCTGTAACTGTCCTGTAAAAACGATTTACACGACGTTTCGGCGAAATCTCATTCCCTAGCTTCAGGCGGCAAGTCGTGAGGAAACGAGTTCTGAATTATCAAGACTTTTTTCCTCCAAATTGTGTTCTTTTCTTTTTTTTTTCAGGAATAGGATTTTAAAATTTTTCAAAATTTCAAGAACTTTTAGTTTCTTTACGGTATCAAGGTTTTTCAAATTTTAATTTTTATAACTTAAAAAGTTTGAAATTTTGAACAATTCTTGAGAACGGTTGCCAATCAGAAACAAAACGTTAAATGTTACGAAACTAGCCGAAGCGATGATTTGTAAAACCTGTGAAAATAAAAGTGATCACTTTTTCTTTCTTCTTTCAAGGAGGACGAAACTAACTTTTTAGATGATTTTAAGGTTTGTTATTTTCGAGAGATATCGCTTAATTTTGATATCTTTCGTTAACGAAGTATGGAGTGTCCCGAAAATTAAAGAGTTCGTCTGAAATATACCGAAACATCATGATTAGCATGCTTTGAATGAAACTAGCCGATCATAACCGAAACGAGACGATCATTCGGAAAAATTACCCAACTTTTCAGCAATAAAATTGAAGCCAAACACTACCCCTAAACCCACCCTACCAGCTGAAAATCAGTTGACACCCTCGCTGACATAGTAAGTTATTATTTTCCTCGAGACGATTCCTATAGGCAGCTATTCGTTTCTGAATTGCTGGTTTCGCATCATCTTGAAGTTATCGTGATGTTTCGTTATATTTCGGCGGTTTCCGGAGAAGATTGTCCAAATGTCTGGATATTCCATATTTCGCCGGCAACAAAATCAAACCCAACATCTCCGAAGATAACAAAAACTATCATGGTTCCCAAATCAGTTCGCATAGCACAGTTGTCATTTATTTCTTGACGTCTCTTACAGATCATCGATCGGTTTTGATCGACTAGTTTCGTATCATCGATCGTGGTGTTTCGTTATATTTCGCCGATTTTCGGAAAAAGTATCGGAATTTCTGGATATTCCTCAAATTGAAGAAGTTTGAGATGGTCCATAGCTTTTCAGCAAAGATCGAAAATAACAGAAACCTTAGAACTTGCCCCCATTTAGAAATCGGTTCACATTCATGACAAGCAACTGGCAGAAAAAGAATCTAAAGCAGTCTACACTTTTCAGCAAAAGAGCACCAATACCAATTGACACGAAACAAAACCTAAAATATCCTCCATTTCATAATTAGTTCACACAAAAAAACCTATATAGGTACAGTACAGTTTCGCTTACCGGACATAAATCGGAACGTTGATAGGCGTAAATATCAGATAATACAGAGGAATTAAGCAAAAGCCTATGTCTGTCAAATTATCTGATAATTAGTCTGGGCAAACAGCGGAACAGCGTACAATTACGAAATTCTTTCCACTCTAGTGAGTACGATGTATGTAGTAGTTCTGTGTATATGTAGGCTGTCGTAACTTCTTTCATAATTAGCGCTGTTTCCCCAGACTACTGCCAATTTAATACATTAATGTCGGATAAACGGATGTCGGTTTACGAGACTTTACTGTATATTATATATTTTTATTTAGGAGCAAACAATTCTGGAATCTTATTCAATATTTTGGAGGTTGTAACGGGGAGTGAAAACCAAACCTACTACTTCAAACAAATCGTCCAATCACAAAGTCATAAACGAACAACTTACATCTCCATACAGCAACTTCAACAGTGTACTTTTTCCGGCTCCGTTCGGTCCGACCAGCGCGAGCCTGGTGTCCAAATCGATACCGAACTCCAAATTCTTGTAGATCCACGGGCCCTTATCGTGATACCGGAAACTGACGTTTTGCACCATAATGACGGGGGCGGCACCGTGCCACAGCTCGGGAAGTAAAAGCTCAATACTTTGTCGGTGCTCACCTTCTCGGTTAAACCGGAAGCGACCATCTTGGCTAGAGTCTTCTCTTTGGATTGGGCTTGTCTGGCGAGTTTCGCAGAACCGTGACCAAATCGAGCGATGTAGTTCTAAAATTGAAGATAAAAAAATATACATAAATAAAAAATGTGATTATACAATGAATCTCTTAACGGATCAAAAATTATTTTGAAGTTCGCGGATTATATTGGCATAGGCAATTTGTGCCCCCTTTGCAGGTTATTGCACAACTTTCCTCGAGTAGTGTATAACAAACGTATCTTAGTTAATGGTTTCAAGCAGAGCCCTTTACATTCTTTTTTGGGGTTGAGGCTTTATAGATTATGATTGCAAGACCTGTCGTGTAGCTGTACTGACACTATATCACATCGGTAAACGCCTCACCATACAATTGTTTAATTAAATCCGACGACAGGCGTTCCGCTAGCAACGAGGCTAATATCTTCAAACCATACCTTACCAAATTATAAGAAACACCAGTCGTGGAAAGGGAAAACGGGACGAAGTAACCTACCTTCATATGATTGATCTGATCCTGTTCCCAATTGTATTGCTTCATTTGATTCTCCAGCAGTTCCAAGCGTGTACGAACGAAAGCGTCGTAGTTTCCGGTGTAGTATTTGAGCCGTTTCTTATTCACATGGATGATGTTCGTGCAGATGCCGTTCAAGAAATCTTGCGAATGCGATATAATTACCAAAATACGTTTGTAGCTAGAAAAATGAAAGAAAGATGTTGGAATCGAGGCTTGCGCCAATACGGTTTGCTTTCACGTTGCCCATATTTCCGTACGTAAAATTTCCAACAATTTCACTTACTGTTTCAACTCTTCCTCCAACCATACGCATGCATCCAAATCCAAATGATTAGTAGGCTCGTCCAATAGTAGCAAATGCGGCTTGACGTACAGCGCCCTCGCCAAGGCGATCCTCATCCTCCAACCTCCGCTGAAATCTTTCGTCTTCTGCAGTTGCATTTCCCTCGTGAATCCTAACCCGTGCAAAATATTAGCCGCCCTGGCCTCGGCCGTATCGGCCGAGATCTCGTCCAATCTCTCATACACATCCATCAATTGCTCTTGCGATTCTAGAAATTACAAAAAAATATGGTATTGTTTCTTGGTCGCTGTTTGCCTGTAATGTCCATATTTTTAGCACTTACAAGATAATTGACATGTATGGATAACGAAACGTCGATATTAAATATGTGGTGACATGAAACTCGAAAGAAATTTTTGCTGTTGACACACCAGCCGTGAAAGTTCACGCGCCCATTTCCTGTTTTTGACTTACCATCATCTTCGCAACCGACTAGTTCTTCGGCAAGTTTCTCTAAACGAATTCGTTCCTCGTCGACTTCCATCACGCAATGGAGGGCCGTCTTATCCGAGGCGGGCATTTCCCGGCTTAAGTGGAATATATCGATGTGATCTGGGATGGGAACTTCTCTTTTGCCCAAGACGGCTAACAAAGTCGATTTGCCTGAAATGTTTTTCAAATTAGAATATGAGTAGATTAGTTATTTCTTAGGCTGGAATAATTGAAAACTTCCAACATTAGCTTCTAATGTGTTCCGATGTTGTAAAACACATATAGTTTATTTACGAAGATTCATAGGACGATGACCTTCTCACTGGATGTTTAGGGGACCATATACAAAACTTTAACGAGAGTTTTCATACTACTCTGTAGTGTCTAACTCGGAACAATTTAAATTCTGAAGTTAAAATCGTCAAGATGTCTTCGTATATTGCTGCTTCTAACGAAGGCCACAGCAATATTTTGAAGAAATCAAAAAAATCAACGCAAAGTTTTAAATTACGTGCTCGACAGTTTACAAATGCATTCGCTGCGATATACGACGCAACGCCACCGCATCTTATTGTTAGAGGGCTCCAAAGATACTACTGCTCGTAAAACTGAAAATGTTGACTGCAGATTGTTTTTAGTGTTAGCAGATGAGAACGCCATAGGTAATCAGGTGTGGTAGGCAAAAAAGGTGTCCGCCTAATTGTACTGATTAATAATATGATGCTCAACAAACTTTTATGTTCTCTAGTAAAAATTATCAGATTTCGGGAAAGTGGTCGAGGGTTAAGAGTTGAAGTTCATTTGCAACTGAGCACCAAAAATTTGAGTGGGATTCAGAGATAAGGTTTACTTAATAGTTTACCTTGAGTGTCGCTCAGGTAGCATGTATGCTTACATACTGACTATCTCCAACATCACTCGGGCAGAGTGATTCAGAAGTTATTATACAAATTTGATAAAAATTTGGTTTTTATGTATGTTCTTATATTATCTTTCAAAACTTAACAAACATGAAAAAATATGCAATTGTGGGCCATCCTGCACTTAATAAATTGGTCATGAAACTATCAGAAATTGTTTGCTAAAACATCCTTTCACTTACCACATCCATTAGCTCCTAATAATCCATACCGCCGACCACAATTCAATTCCAACAAAGCATCCTGTAACATCTCACTACCGTGGAAAGTGATAGAGAAATTAGCAATTTTTATATCCCTAGATTTGGGGTGTACGGCCAATGAACCAGTGCAAGCTCGAGCTTCCGCGTTCAACCTAGCATCGGCTTCTAATTTCTGGCAAAGCGTCTCTGTAAAACCGCAATTAGAAACATACTGCACATTCTCGAGAAAAGTCTCGAAATATCAACCAACCTTCGGCACTCAAATCAATAGATCCATTCTCGCTAACTGCACCGTTACTTTGCTTGTTATTCAACGTTTCCTCTTCCTGTTTCGGGTTGTTCTTCTTTCCGGTTTGCCTGGCTTTTGCCGCGTCCTTTTTACGTTGCTGTTCGCGTTTTTTGCGTCGGAAGGCATTTTTATTCCTTTACAGATTGAAAATGTGATCAGCCTAAAATTATCAGACGATAATTGAGGATAAACACGATCGAAACGAGAAACATGCAATGATTGACGCAACGATCGGTACGTGGATTATTGGAAAGTGCACTTTTACGACGACGCGGTTATCCTTAAATGAGCCAGTTCCTCGTGAAAAAAACCGCATCAAGTGGTGGCTAAGGACGACGATTTTCGCCGAATTTTTTGATATGAAGGGTTGAAATGTTCGGGTATTGAAATTTGAAAGATTCGAGGATTATCATCCACAGAAATTAAGGGAAAAGAAGCTTAAAAGTACTCACGTGTAAGTAACCAGATACCGCTAATTCTAAAGAATTTGACAGTAAATTTTCCTATATAGTGACTTTTGACGTCATCTTTACACAATAAAATCGAGTAGGTAAAGTAGGAAACTGGGGGATTTTGTGGTTTTTACACAGATTTCATGGAAAGATTAGAAGAAATGGGGTGAGTTTTGTGATGTAGATCTGTAATTGGGTGGAGTTCTAGTCGATTGGAAATTATTTCGTGGTGCGGGTCAAAATTATTTTTTTTTTATGACGTGAAGATTACATTTATATGTAATAAATTTAAATTTTCAGTTGCTAATTAAAGGTGGAATGTGTGTATTGTAAGTATTACCGTCGAAACGGGGTGTATTCCAAATTTAAATCTCTTTTAATTTTGGAAGGGTTTTACCTATTATACGATTGGCACCACTCAAACTGTCAATTATTTTCCAAATTCGATCCAATCCGCCAGAGGTCGCAGTCATCGAGTGTAGTGTGGTGAGGTTTGTGTATGTGAACCCAACCCATCTCAAGTAAATTTTTTTCATACTTAAACTTCCGATAGCGAAAATTTCGTAAGTGATCCGAAATGTTTATTGTGTATTTTTTAAGTGCGGGGCGGAGCGGCGAGCCCAGTCGCCCGTCGATCCGCCCCGAACGATATTTCCGGGGTGTACTAACATGTCAATGACGCTAGGAATGCTAAAAATGGCTCCGTTTCGATAAAAATCCCGTTTGTTTTCGTCGTTCGCGACGCCCCCGCGACACCTCGACGGGAATTGCCCCCACTAATCGGAGCCCCCGTCTTCGAGTCGGGTGGCTACGCTTAAGGGACACCTTTAGAGAGATATCACTTTTTGACACTTGAAGATGACATTTTGATTTTAACCAGAAATGTTTTCAGGTAAAAACGCGACATGCAGACTATCAAATGTGTCGTAGTCGGTGACGGCGCCGTCGGGAAAACGTGTTTGCTTATAAGGTACCTCTCGTTATACATGTCGTATGTGTACCCTTTAATTGTATGCGTTTCATTCATTAGTTATACAACGAACAAGTTTCCTTCGGAGTATGTACCTACTGTCTTCGATAATTATGCGGTTACGGTGATGATCGGCGGGGAACCGTACACCTTAGGTCTATTTGATACTGCAGGTATAGCATTTGAGATAATCTTATCGATGGGGTGGATATAAATCGTTTGTTTTATAGGGCAGGAGGATTATGATAGATTAAGACCGTTAAGTTACCCTCAAACCGATGTATTCTTAGTGTGCTTTTCGGTCGTGAGTCCGTCGTCTTACGAAAATGTCAAAGAAAAAGTGAGTATGATTCATCCTTGTCCTTATCTTTTTTTTTTGCATAGATAGGATTGTTGTGTGAGAGAGAATGCTTCGCTGTTTGTTGATCAAATCACGTTGATACTTGGGAAAAGTATGAGTAAGGTGTGATAAAGGAAAAAGAATGTTGGATAATAAACATTGACAATTAGGGGGAAATTTAACTACATGCAAAAACTTGAGAGAAGTCGTGGTTTTTCCACCGATCGTTTTATTCCCCGTGTTTTGCAATTTCCCTGTTAATCCTTATTTCGTAAATCGTTATTATTCACGAAATTTAACACATTCGCTGCCATCGACTCTTGTAGACGGTAAACTGAGTTTACTTCCACCATATCAGCCTTGGCAGCGAACGCGTTAACGATGTTTGGAGGGGTAAAACAAAAAGACTCGTTAATACTTTGGATGTAGCGTATCTTCCGTAATTACTTCAGTTTGTGAATTTCGTCTGAAAAAGCAACTACTGCCCGTACAAAAGTACCGCCGGTCATTGATTGATTTATCTCGATTTTAATGTATTCAAATCCAGAATCGTACGACGACGACGTGATAAGTACACAGCAATTATTCGCTGTAATAGTAAGTTGTTGCATAATTCTCGATCTGGATGTAACTCAATAATCGGCGGTGCGTTTCTACGGGGTTTAGTTGTTGAGAATTGCGAAATATCTTGCTCCAGGTCGTAACTTTCGACAAGTAAAGAATGCCAAAAGAAAATAATTTTTCTCTAAACTAATCTTTGCATCAAACTAACCTTCTTCAACCGTGTATAATATTAAAAGAAGCTAAAAACAATAAATGTGGAGAATCACAAAAATATGTATTCATAAACGTGCACTGTTTTTACGATTCTAATTAGAAGATGCTCGTTTTATTGCATATATTCTCGTTAATCTCGTGCCCAATTATATTTTATTTCACGCTCAGTTGATTATTGCCTCTTTATTTCCTTATATCCCGGTCTAAAACGGTCGTTTATGAAGAATTGCTTTGAAGAGGGAACTGGATCTAGCATAACTAATTGCTAATTACGTATCAGCAACCGGTGGAAATCTGCTGGGGAATGTTTTTAAGTATTTAATGAGGTTTTTTGAATAGTTTTTTTATAAATAAAAGTTATATTGCGTGATATACCGCTTCGGCCAGTACTCTAGAATCACGAGCTTGGCAATTATTCGACGAATTTCGATAGTTACGCGAGACAAATGCCTCAAATTTATCACATAAGATGATTTTCATGACATCTTCAGTTAGTCATTTTGTAAAATGCGAAGTTAACGTTGGATTCGTCATCAGCGAGCCAAGAACTACATATACTACACGTATTGCTCATAGGTTAGTTTGGTTGAAGTTCGATGGCGTTGGAAGGTATAAAAATGGTGTTGAATGTTATCAAACTTAATCCATAATAAGACGGGAAACTCGTATTCAGGGGATATAATTCCAGACACAACCACAAATTCCCACTTTAGTTTTTCTTTGTTGATAGCTTAAGAACTATTTGATCATCTACTTAATATACAGAGTGAGCAAAAATTGATTTAGTTCCCAATCACTGACTGGTTGGTAGGTTACTAAAATGACTAAATTCACTAGAGTTATGTCAATTATGTAATACTTAAAATTCTTTTTTTTTAATAACGTCAAAATTGGTGCCAACCTAAATCTGGTTTCAAAGGGCCATTTTGGGCCAGACCCCACCTCATTACAATACAATACAATACAATACAAATCTGGTTCCAAGTATAGCCTTACTCCCTAAATTTGCGTTCTACCTTACTTACTATTGATGGCATAATAAGCCGTTCAGGGTACTCATGATTGAACAATTTACAAACTTCTTCTTGTGTCTGAGACTTGTGATCGTCATTAAAATTTCTATTCTTTGGATTTTAGTTATACTTCCCATTTTTTGTTTTATGTTAATTAATCAACACAAATATCGTTTATCAAACCTAACAATCGATAATCACCAATACATTTTGCGTTGAAATTTATTACATTTTTCTTAAAAAACACGTATTAAAAGACGACGATCGGATTGTGATAAGAAAACGAGCAGAAATTGAATTTTTATGGAACATTTCTTGGATCTTATTCGAAATAAGCTCCTTTTTTTATAATTGTAGATTTTAACCCTTTATCGGTTTGTGGTCCATATATGAACCACTTTTTAGTTAGTACTTTGTAAGCTAACTCGTAAGTACTACAGTTACTGCCCATAGCCATTTACTTGATTTCTACCTCCTAAACGCTCTATGGTTTGTATAGCAACCACATTTTAATTTTGTTCCTGTTTTATTAGTACCTATTTACGCCAACATATCATATTTAAAGTCATATTACTTTGTAAACAAATTTTGCCCTGTAAAGAGTTAAACAAAGAATTACAACTGAACGTAAATAAAAATGTTAAGAATACTTAAAATATTTTTTCTCAAAAATCTTCTTACGTAACCTATCTCAATCTATAAGAAGTTAGGGTTACCACTTAAGAGAAAAAGATGTGACGTCATATCTGCGACAATGACGTTTTTTTGTAAAAATCTGCGCATTTAAAAATTAAAGTTGACGTGTCGGATCGTTCTTTTCTTTTCCCTATTTACAGATTTTTATTGAATTTGTTCCAACCTATACGTCCACACTGCATAATCGCTTGATTGAAATCATCGTATATTTTACAAATTTATAGTTTTTCCCCGATATTACTAAACGTATTTTTCTTTTTTTTTGCCCCGTTTCTTAGTGGGTACCTGAGATAACTCATCACTGCCAAAAGACGCCGTTCTTACTGGTTGGTACCCAGGTCGATTTGAGGGACGACGTGACGACGATCGAGAAGCTCGCGAAGAACAAGCAAAAGCCGATCAACCTCGAGCAGGGCGAGAAGCTGGCGAAAGAGCTGAAAGCCGTCAAATACGTCGAATGTTCGGCATTAACGCAGAAAGGTCTCAAGAACGTCTTCGACGAGGCGATCCTGGCGGCTCTCGAGCCGCCGGAACCGGTTAAACGTAGAAAGTGCGTGTTTTTGTAAGAGCGAATTTCAACAAATAAGAGCGATTTTTAATGAGAGATGTACTGCAAATTGAAGAACCACTATTAGATTCTTTTTTTTTTTTGTTTTTCTAACTTCTAATTATTATTTTTTATATTATAATATATATATATAATATCGTCTCTTAAGTATGCAGCGCGATGGTTGTGAGTTCGGAGTTGGAACACGCGAAGATGGTTTGGCTGGATTTGATGCATTTTTTGAGATTAAAATTTAAACCGAAAATAAAAAGACCCCATCTTCGGACTCGCGATATTGGACGCTGCATGTACACACAAAGTATTCAAACGACACCCCCTATTCATAATATTTAAAATAATTATTAATAAGATAAGTCGACCCCGTAATACCGATGTGAATTTCCATTGTTCGATAAATTCTTATTCCTTAATTTCCTCAGATTTTCTTTGCTTAAAACTTTTCCTAAGAAAAACGAGTAAAATTGGTAAATCTATTTTTTTAATCACTGATCGTAACCGCGTAACAAAACGCCAATCCAATAATAACGTAACGGTTAATTTTCTTTTTTAAATTAGAAACAAAAGATATCACCACGTGCATAATCTTGTGTAGGATTTCGCGCCGGCGATCGAGGGGGAAAATCGCGAATGGAATTTCTACGTAACATTTGGTGAAAGAATATATCGACGTTCGTGCTACGCGTTGAATATTCGCCTGGTTCCTCCCCGGCGGCTCCCCCACCCCTTTTCTTAATTGTGTAACTTTTCGTACGATTCCATTTCTGTTTCGATTGTTTCGACACGTACGTACATGCATCGAGACGGCGTATTTTTTCCATTTTTTCGTGCTCATCACCCGCGCGCGGAGCTGCAATTTTTGTAAGAGGAAATGGTGCTCTAATATATACCATCGCTGTATATATAATTCATTTAAACACGAGACAATGAGGGGATAAAGTCATGATAAGGTACGAAAATAAATGAAAGAGGAATTATTACGAGCTGTTTTCGTCGTCATCAACGTAGAGAAAAAAATTAATATAAATATATATTAAAAAAATCAGTGTAAAATAATAATATTGGTCTGATTTGTAATAATAATAATAATAATAATAATAATATTAAAATATATCTTTAATAATTAATTTTTGTACGGATAAGGCATATAAATGTGTAAATACTGTGAGAATGGGAGTGTGCTTATTATAATAATTATATTATTATTAATCTTATTCGCATTTAGTACTACTACTACATATACGGATGTGCAGATTTTCACACTTTTTTGATTTTATAATTTCCCTCGTTTTTACTATTATCCTTTCTTTTCTAATCAAGACATACAAATATCACATTAAGTATCGCGTACAAGCTGCATACATACATACAGACATACCTGCATATTGATATAATAATAATATCTATTATTAAATTATTTTTAAACGAGAAAATAACTAAAAAAATGAAAACTGAATAAAATATGTAATAACGGCAAGTATTGGATATGATTTTTTTCGTTTTACGTTTGTTCTTAAGCTATGATGATAATATTATTTAAGTTGTCCATACTGTGTTTGTTGAATGACTGTATAGTTTTAGAACTCTAATCTTGAAGTGTAATATTTAATAATAAAACAATAAATATTAAGTTCGTGTGTTTGCCATTTTATTCCCGGTTTTTCCTTCTAATTTGCGATTACAACAACAGTCAAAAGCTGGGGAAAAGTACTGGATTCTTGTTAAAAAATGCGGTAGATGGCGGCCGAAACCGACGCAATCCAACATTGGACAAACCGGAAAAACTTGGATAAGTAGGGTTATCTTGGGGAAAGTGTTAATCACGTAATAATTATCAAGTGCCATGGTTAATTTGGCCGTCATTATGAGCTAATTGCACTGAAAAAGTTTATATCCTATTCCCACACTGCATTCTTAATGTAAATGTCGTATACTGCACGGTTGCGCACAGGGACAAGGAGCAGATTGAAATCTGTAAAATTTGATGGGAGTTGTCGAAAATTTGATTTGAACACGTATTCCAGATCAAAAAATAAATTATCGGTCGATGCATTGTTACGGAAATATTTTTGAATTTGCCACGAAAATTCAATGCCCGAAGGACAAGGGAAAGGATAGCAAAGTGAAGTTAGCCGTAATTACCTTGTGGTTAGTTTCTGTAGAGTAGCGGGAGACTTCCATTATGAAACATGTTGTATGTAGAATGGGCACAAATAAACCCACACTTAAATTTATATTAGTATAATTTACTTGCACATAAACATAATTTCGTAATTTTGTAACCCTAAGTTAACATAAAGGAACGCCATAATGGTAATTGTTTCAAAAATAGGGATACAAGTTTCTGAACACACCACTTTTATAGTAAATTCTGATTGGTCGACAGCAGCACCAAATTGCACTGCACCAATCCTGCTATAATCGTATGGCGTACGTAATTTTGTCAAATGTATTGATATTTGTTTATTACCGCTAGTTATTGTGGTGTTTATTATATTTTTCTGTTTTCACTACCTCTCTCAAAGTATTGCTTTAATTTGTCGCGTAAATTTTATTCCAGATCTTATAGTGTGTAACTTGAGCTTGGAGTTCGTTCAGAAACTCGTCTCTCTATTTTTGAAACACGGTGTAGCAACTGTACAATAGAAGCTCTTGCAATGTAATTTATGGAATTGTGAATAAATAAACCATTAGAACTAAAATAAATTATTACGTGCACCAAATATTAATTAAATCTGATTTTAACGCTGTTAAAAGATTGGCGAATAGCTCTCACACATTAAATAAAAAGAAAACGTTTGACGGATATCGTTAATTTGACAGCTTTGACTTATAAGAAGTTATATTTCTGTACATTTTGTCTCAAAATTAGGGGAGTGATAGCATCAATCCGGTTTACACTACTTAACGATGAGCAAAGATTTGGCGAGCATTCTATTACAGCGATCTACTATAACATTACTAATTTTCAAATAAAATATCTTAAGACGTCTTAATTTCCATTTTTATAGATTTTGCTTCAAGAATATTGTCTATTTCGTAGAGTTATACTAAATTGAATAGGCGGAGTTCATTTGTGTGACAGCTTCGCTTGTTTTTGAAAGTGGACAGCTAAATATGTTAGTTTCAACGCAATTCATTTGCTGTACTTTGAAAATCAAAGTTTCTAGAATTTTGAAAGCATTATTTATTTCCTTTTGAGACATTTAATAAAAGGAAAGGGGTTGAAAAAATCTGAAATAACAATTGACACTTAAGCGACGATTTTGACATTTTATCATCATATTTGACACTTTACTCGAGTAAGTTTAACAACTATCAGGCGGCCTTCAGTTGTTTGCCGATTTAGGCCGCACTCGTAAAATGGATTTCACAATCATGTTAAATTTGACTATTTGACGTACTGCATTTGCCTTAGGTTCTAAATCAAATTTTCTACCATTTTGAAAGCGTTAGAAAGCATTTAAAAGGGTATTAAAAAAATCTGACATAATAATTATCACTTCAGCGGCGATTTTGACATTTTTACATCGTATTTGACAGTTTACTCGTGTAAGTTTGACAACTACCACGGTTTGTTGGTGTTCTGTGGGCGGTCTTCACTTTGTTTGTTGTTACTCTACACTCGTAAAATGAATATCACAACCATGTCAAATTTCCCAGCTATATTTATTAGTTTAGTTAGTACTATATTTAATTACTTTGACAGTTTCGTCACCATGTCAATAATTTGACAGCTGTGGTACTGGAGTTGCAATTTGTACTGTTATTTTGACAGATTTTGGACCTGGTTTGTTAGTTAAAGCAGTAAGAAGGCGAAAGAAGAACAATCAGTTTGTACTGCAGATCATTTATTTACAATCAATTATGTACATTAAAAATATCTATAGGTCAGAATTTAGGCAATCTATCGGATTGACGGTAACATTCGTGTTTGGACTGTCCTTTGAGTATCCGTCCAGGAAGTAAGTCTCCATGATGCCCTTACCTTTCACGTTGATCGTTCCTCTGCAAGTCAGCGGATACCCCTTTTCGCGTAGGATCTGGTACACCTCCTTCGTAACCTTGAAAATTATTTAAAAAAATAAATAAATTTATAACTCAAATTTTCGTCAAAAGTGTGAAAAAGAAACGCAATCTGACTAGCCCGGCAAGATAATCTGACCTGTATTTTATCCAACACCCCCGTACTATCCATCCTGCTGGCAACGTTTACGGAATTCCCCATATATCGTATTGAGGCTTTCTAGCGCCGATCACCCCGGCCACTACCGGCCCCACGTTGATACCGATGCGAATTCTAAAATTGTTAAAGGAATGTTCGTTCACCTCCATCAATTTTTCTTTGATGCGTAGCGCGTAATCCGCCATGGCGGTTACGTGACCGTAGTTCTTCATGTCACAGGACGTTTGGGTAAGTCCTGAAAGTAAAAAAATAACGTAAAATCTCCTTCCTTTTCCTCCTTTTCCGTCTAGATGATTTAAAATAAAAAAATCGAAATTAGCACTAAGAAATCGTGATTTTGTCTTAGACAGTTAAAATCGTTGTTCTGATAGTTACCATTTTCATTTTGAGAAGTATGACCTTCGTCTTGACAGTTACAACTTTTGTTTTGATAGATGTAACTTTAGTTTTGACAGTTACAACTTTTATTTTGATAGGTATAACCTTTGTTTTGACAGTTACGACGTTTGTTGTGGCAGATGTGACCTTCGTTTTGATAGTTAGAAGTGTGCTATGAAATTAAAAAATAGCTATTGCTAATAGATTAGTTTTTGACAAGAACTTGTGTGAGTTTGCGGGATTGGCGGGTTTTTAGCGGTTCAGAGGGCTTGGATAGGTTGGATAGGTTGGGGTGAGTTTGGAGGTTTTGGTGGGGTTCTGTGGGTTAAAATTTTACATAGAAATAAATAAGAAACAATTGCTAAAATTTATATAAATTTAACAAAAATTCGCAAATTTTTTAAATAAACTTTTAAAAGATAAGTGCAGGAAACTTGTCGGATGGGCTTTGACAGTTATTCAAATTATATTTGTATTCATAAATTGCAATATCTGAGCAAAAGAACCTTATAAGAATGCCCATTAAACTATTTAGTTCTCTTTTGTATGTCTTCTCTTTGTAGTAGTAAACAAATGAAAAGAAATATTTCATCATTTGTTTGTATGACGGTACGTGATAACGTTAATAACTGTCATTTTGGAGGGAAATTGACAGTAACTGAAAAGAAGACTCAATTTTTTCCCGAAAATGGCAGCGGTTAACGTCATCACGCTCAGTAAACAAATGAAAAGAAATATTTAACAATGATTTGTCTGGATGGCGGTACGTGATGAGATGAACAACTGTAATTTTGGAGAAAAATTGACAGTCACTGAAAGAGAGACTCAATTTTTCCCAAAAATGACAGCGGTTAACGTCATCGTGTACCGTCATACAAACCAGTGTCTATGTATATACATACCTGACGCTGCCATATAGGTCGCCCCTGTAGATTTAATTTTTTCTATACATTCAAACTTGGGCTCCGATAGCAGTTCGTCGAAATCGGCTATTATTTCGTTGAGTAGCCTCAAGCATTCGACTCCTTCGTTGTTGCCTTCGAGTTCTATGTAGAATTCGGAGAAATTTGGTATGCTCGCGAACATGATGCAAACGGAGTCGCATTGTTCGTGGTAGAGATCCTGAAGAGAGAAGAAGAAGAAAAAGAAGAAAGGGAGGATAAACCGGGAAAACGATAAGAATGGAGGATGCTTACATCGTTATTTTTGTCGCTGCTTAGGAAATGTTCGGCGACGTGAGCTGGTAGTATGTTATCTAGTAGTTTCCTATTGTAAGCTTCTAAGTGCTCCATATCCTCCTTTTCCTCTAAAAGAAAAAAATCGGAAATTTCGTGTAGTCTTCGAATTGAAACTTTTGAAAGAAAATTCAAAGAGCAGCGAGACTAAGTAGTAGTAGTAGTAATAGTAAGCAATTCGAATGCATACCTGTTGCCTGTAATTTCCAAACGAAATCCAAACGATAAGTGGCTTCCGTTTGTTGACCGTGTAAGATTAGAGCCACGAGAAACCCCAAGGAGATTACCGTCGTTAAATACTGCATCATGATGGTATCTTCGTGCCCTATACTGCAAAATGTTACAGTTTCAGTTCGTGTCAAGCAGGCAACTCCCCCGAATATGAGGTCTCATACCTTTTATACTTCTTATAGATGAGTTGTAATTCTCGATTAAAGCTGATGTATATTATGATGTAGCCCATCATCGCGAGGAAGAGGATGATCGTCTTCAGTAAGGAGATAAGTACTTGGTAGACGGCGCAGCCGATCATCGATATTAATACTAGGAGTAGGAGGTACTGGAAGTATAAGAGAAAAAGATGCTTTTGTACAGAAAATTCACGTAGATTAGCGAGCATTTGAAGGACAAAAGTATACCGTCGAAAATCTTAAATTTCTCGGCCTAACGAGCTAAAATTTACTGAGAAAATAGAACTTCTTCAAGCACAGTCGAATTACAGAAATTTCTCAAGGATATGCTTGCAATCCTTTGAAAATTGTAGGCAATTCGACTTGTAAGACCGAAATTTAGCAAAAAAGAAAAAAACCAGATACTACACAGATATCGTTGAAGACGATTTTCCAGCTTGAGACGATATGACTCTTGCTGTTTTCCACGACGGCTCTTTGACTTTAAAAAATTAGAATTTTCACGAGTTCCGATTGATCTGAACGAACCTGTACGAAGTTGATTATAAACCATCACCCTAGGCTGAAGTAACCCAAATTAGGAAAATCATCTTTTACGGCAATCCCACGCAAGATACTTACGTCTAAAAAATATACGGGTTGCAGTCTTCGTCGTTCGCCAGCAAATCCTCGGTATTTCTTTGAGTGAAGTTTTTCTGGGACAGAGTCGCGTTGCAGTGGCTGATTTCCTCCGGCAACGATATCTGCAAAACATCGTCATCTTACGTCTTTTTCGGACAAGAAGTTTGCTAACTACCGTTTGGACGATGACCAAGGCATACATCGACGACGCCATTATGAAACACACAAATTGAGCCACGTTCCTGTTCCGATGTATTATCCTGGAGATTTTAAAGTAGTTCGTTTTCGTCTAAAATCATAATGGTTATGATAATAATAGTAATAATTCGATGTCCTTCCTTTAAGTAGCAAATATATAAACGATATTTGAATCAGGTGATCATCTTTGGCTCCATATGGGAACAGCTGATCGTGTTGGACGCCATATTGTGATACATGACTTAGGTATTTTTTTGAGGTTATACTGTGACATGAATCAGCTGATCGTTCCTGAAGTCATATTGTGAGCAACGAAAAACGGATCTTTTCTATATGGTGACGTAAAGCAGCTGATCGGTTTTGAGCACTATATCGTGACAGATATCAACTCATCGTCTCCGATGGCATATTGTGATATGTTGATCAGCTGATCGTTTTGAGGTTATATTGTGACATAAAAGTCAGCTGATCGTTCTTGACGTCATATTCTAAGAAACGAAGAGACTGACCGTTTCTATATCGCGACGTAAAGCAGCTGATTGGTTTTGAGCATTATATCGTGACAGACATCAGCTAATCGTTTCTGATGCCATATTGTGATACGTTGATCAGCTGATTGTTTTTGAGGTTATATTGTGACATTAAAATCAACTGATCGTTTTTTACGTCATATTCTAAGAAACGAAGAAGCTGACCGTTTATGCATCGCGACGTAAAGCAGCTGATTGGTTTTGAGCATTATATCGTGACAGACATCAACTCATCGTCTCCGACGCCATATTGTCATACGTTGATCAAATGATTGTTTTTGAGGTTATATTGTGACATAAAGATCAGCTGATCGTTCTTGAAGTCATATTGTAAGAAACGAAGAAGCAGATCTTTTCCTTATTGTGACATAAAGCAGCTGATCATTTTCGACGTCATATTGCAGTAGGTACATTGATCAGCCATATTGTGATACGTGAATCAACTAATTGTTTTTGAGGTTATATTGTGACGGCAAAATTAAACGATCGTTCTTCCCGTCATACTGAGAGATACGAAGAAACTGGCATTTCCATATTGTGACATAAAGCAGTTGATTGCTTTCAATACTATATGGTGACAGAAATCAGCTGATCGTTTCCTATGCCATATTATGACATAAATCAGCTGTTTATTTGCGACGCCATATTGTGGTATATTGACCAGCTAATCGCTTTCGATGCGATATTATGATACGTGAAATATCTAAATAAGTGTTTTTTGAGGTTATATCAGAAAATAACTAAACCAGAAACGACAATCCGAGAGTTTTGTTTGAAAATCGGGGTTTTAATACCTACCCCCATTATTGTTTGTCTTTGTCTTGGTTACGTATAATTTGTTAGTCGATAATGAAATTTTTTTACCTTGGCATCTAGCCCACTAGCCACGTAAATATAAATAACTACTCATAATAAACGAATAGAGTAAACAGGAACACACGCTTCACGTCAAAGGGTCCGTCGTGACGACTTGGCTTAGTCAATAATGACCTTTTTCTAAAAGAAAAATGAGAATATCTCGTAAATTTTGTGCAGCTTCTGGTTGTTCTTTGCGTAGTTCTACCAACAAGGTATCAGTGTTTCGATTTCCCAAAGTAGTAAAAAGATAAGGTCTGTCGTTTTTTGTAATTTTTTGCTGATTGCTTTCAGCACTATTTTGTAACAGAAATCAGCTCATGATTGCCGACGCCATATTGTGACATATATCAGTTGGTTACTTTCGACGCCATATTGTGGTACGTCGATTAGCTGATTCCCAAGGACGTCATATTATGTGTGCCTGAGGTCAGCCAATTGTTTTTGAGGTTATATCGTAATATCGAAATCAGATGATCAATTCTTATGCTATATTGGAAGATATGAAGCAGATGATCGTTTCTATATTGTGACATAAAGCGGCTGATTGGTTTGCGCACTGTATTGTGACATAAATCAGCTGATCGCTTTTGACACCATATTGTGACATAAATCAGCTGATCGTTTTCGACGCCACATTGATCAGCCGCCTTTGACGCCATATTATGACGCGCGAATCAGCTGATTCATTAATAATAATACACAGCGTCCACGATCGGCAGTAACAATAAGAATTACCTTTGAATTTTCCATATACACCGCGATCGGTATCAGCGTCAGAATTATCGTGAGGGGTATGGTGATAAGTATAGAAAGTAAAGTTCTGCAAAAGAGAGAAAAACGAAACGGATCAAACTGAAAGTTTTCCAAGCAACTGCACTACTTACATGTACATATTTAATAATCGTATGACTAATATCGTTAGGAAACATATCACTGAACAGAAAAAGTATAAATTGAGCATTCGATCCTTCTCCCTGACATACTGAAACAAACACCATCATTATGACAATAAAAAGTCCAACTTTCGGAGCTTTAATGCGATTCATCGGACCAAATTGTACGAAAGAAAAACATAGGTCTAGGGCACCAGGGATGTCTCGAATGTTCTAGTAATTTGGCCGCAGTTCAATTACGTAAATCGCTTTTAATCTGCTGGGTACCAAGGCTGCTGGGACCAGAATAGGGACTCGAAAGATCCGACTTCAAAAGCGAATTACGTTGGGAATTGCGCACCTATTCGCCAGATTTTGATCTGGTTCCAAATTTTAAAGAACCACTTCGGGGTGTTCGATTTGAGACCTTAAATGGGATAAACCTGGCTCAAAATAGGTGGTTTGCAGACACTTCGAGAAGGTTCTTCGAAGACGACGGTTTAAAAGAAATAGTTTCACCAGTTGAGATAAGCGTATTCAATTCAATGGAGGAAACTACGTTGTATTTTTTTAATTACAGCCAACTTCCCAGAACTTCCTGGGACATCCCTCGTGCTTAGTTCGTGCACAAATTACTTGAATTGGAAATTGTTATGGGAAGAACAGAACGTAGTATGTACGAAAGAAAGCCATATTTACAACACATATTATGTGGATTAAAAACCTTTGCTTCTTTCTGGGAATCGCGGAAATTCAACAGGAACGTCCTGCAATGCTCTATCCTCAGCCTGTCGATGCTGCGAGCGTCTATGGCGCGCATCAGGTATTCGTTGACTTCGTCCTCGGGATTCTTCTCGTCCGTCGTGTCACCGAAACCCAATCTGAATATAAAATAGGAAAAACCATCCTGTCACTCTATTGGGGTTGAATTTGGTCGAAAATAGGAATTAATAATGTCGCTCACGTCATGCGTTAAGTTTTCAGGTTTAACATGGAGGAAACAGACACTGTTGCCGAAGAGAAAAAGTGGGAATAAAATCGAAACGTGTTGATCCTGAATATCCGTTTCGGTAATACGCCTCCATCCATATTTTTCCTGTATCCGTTTCCCGACTATCGCGAATAAGAATTTCAAATTTTAATTAGTTCTCCAACCGACCGACGACGGCTCCGAAGATGGCGTTCGCGTCCGAAATTAATTACTAATCTAACTCGAGGAGCGACGTTATTAATTCACCGGAAATGCAAACGAATAGAAATAATATAAAAAAACGGACGGACAGCCCGCCACTACTAACTTGGCGTTGTGCTTGTTGTGTTGCGATCCGTGTCCCATGACGCGTAATTCTTTCCCGGACATGTTGCCGTTGATGGAGAAACTTTGCAGCGGTTTGTTGGACTGTAAGGAGAAACGAAAAGAGCGATCCTTACAATAATAATCTCGCCGGCTTTAGACGACGTCCGATGGCGTTATTGGGGGCGGTTTTAGACGCAATTCCGGAAATGAAAAGGATCGACATGGAAGGGCATTAACACGTTCACTGCCGGTGTCTTTTTGGCTGCAAATTTGCCAATGCCGCTTAATTTTTTTCTTTTAATGAAACTGGTTATCGATAATTATTAGAAATAGTTCAATATGAGTGGTAGAAAAGAATTTATTGGCTGGACTAGAGATTTGATGTTCGACGGTATTTTCCGTCAGTGGCACCCCACACCTAAGTTGTCGGTTGTGTGTCAATGACGGTATTTTCCGTCGCTGATCTCGCCCATTTAAATTTTCAAAATTCCGGCTGTCTAGGGTGTGCTTTCATAAAAACAACTTTATTCCAACGTGCGTTGAAAATAAAACAAATGAAACAGTGTATTTCAAAAACGAATAAAAAATGTAGCATTTATAAAAGTTTAAACTGAATAGAACACAAACAGACATTTCCATAAATAACTAACAAAAACAAGTTTAGAAATAAACATTTTTAACGTAAATGATAATATACAATTATTATTTGTGGTATATAGTGCAGCATTTCAAACAATAGCCGGGACGTTCAGGACAATCCGGACATTCATAAATTGTGTCTGTCCTTTTTCCTCCTAGGCTGCACGATTTGCACCTCTTGCTAGGAATTTTTTCGCTCCAGCTTAGGCCCTCGTTTTATAACAACGTGCCCTTGATTTCTTGGCGCAGGCTGCGCCTCTACAGGTGGTAGCAATGCTTTTATAATGCTCATTCTGAAAGCATGTAATGGCATTTTTGACCGGAGTATTTATTATAAATAGCATGTGAATTAGTGACCATAATTTCTAATGTATGCATAAAAAGTTTTTGTACCAACGTATCGTTTTTCTTTCGGCTAGGTAATAGGATAGCATCTGGTCCTGTCTATCAACTCCGGACATGAATTTATTATAATTTACGATTGGTAACGGCTTGGATTTAACCTCATGTCTCCTATTTTCAACCTCAATCATATCGTTTTGAAATTCGGAAGAGATATAGCATACCTCTCTTTTGTCCTTCCATTTACCGATCATGATTCCTTTTGAATATTGAGCAATCGACTCTCCTTTTCGCAATTTTGCGGATTGCACTGTTTTTGGTGTGCGTTTTCTATAAGGCCTTAGCGTTCCCGTACAGTGAGTTTTTTGGTCAAGAAGCGTTCTAGCTAGATGAAAACTATTATAATAATTATCCATGTATATGTGATGCCCGACATTCAGCTTTTCACGTAATAAATGAAATACCACTTTTTGAGTATGTTGGGTCCCTCCTAGATCATCAAGCATTCCAGTATATACCGCAAATTTCTGCACTATACCACATGGCGTGCCTAATATATATAACTTGATGCCGTACCTGTGGCGTTTGTTTCGGATATATTGACGGAAGACGAGCCTCCCTCGCCACAAAATCATCGACTCGTCCAACGAAAGTTCTCGATTTGGGTAGTATACTTCAGCCATTCTATTATTGAAGGCATCGATTACCGGGCGAATTTTATATAACCTATCATCAGAATTTTGTTCTCCAGACTGGGGATTGGCAGAAAAATGTAATGCTCGTAAAATTAATAAGAAACGATTTCTACTAATACTATTCGAAATGGCTTCTTGATGAAAAAAAGGATCTTTCTTCCAGTAATCTTGCAGTCTACGCATTTTCACATTTCCCATGTGAAGGAATACTCCTAAGAAAACTAATAATTCCTGCTGCGTCAAATCTTTCCAGGCGGTTATCCGGGATTTTTCTTTAGTCCCCGCAGATAGGAATATCTCAGTTGCGTAAGTGTTAGTTTCCTGTACGATTTTTGAAAGAAACTGGTCTGTTAGTAAAAGGCGAAAAATCCTACTGGCGTGTTTTCTGTCGGTTGAATCAATAAGCCCTCAACTTTGGTAAATGGGTAACTAACCATTCCGATTGGATTATCTCCCCAATTAACGATCTCTTGTTCATCCGCCGCCACTTCGAGGTCTGCCTGACTTTCATTTTGAATTTCCTGGTGTTCTTCTTCAAATTCTGAATTATCACCTTGATCTGATTCCTCTGGCTCCCAAATATCGCTTTCGTCTCCATCTAAGTCCGAATCACTATTGTCCAATATGTCTAATAGTTCTTTTTCTGTATAATATTGGTATCGGGGCCTTTTTAAAGGCTGGGATGGCCCCGGTTCGTTAGTTTCCTGTTCCATTTCCAAAACAGAACTGGTCAAAAATGGCGGGAAAAAATCAGAACCGCGCACGTAAAATCACGTCGTAATACTTCTGCTGAGTGCCGTTATACACTACCATAACCACACACAGTGCCGACACAACTGAACGACTGGGAAACAGCAGTAGGCAGGTGACGGTAAAATCCGTCGGTGGCACCCGAATGAATACGAACGCGACGGAATTTTCCGTAAATGGCATTGAACGTGTTAATATGAAACTTTATTTATCATTGATTGTCGTTGTAAATATATATTTATCTAGAAATTACTTATTATTTCGATAACGGTTTAAAGAAATACTATAATGTGATTGGAATGGATTAATTATAAGTGCTTACTGTAGCTACCGATATACTAAAAGTAGAGTCAAATGGGGGAATTGTAAAGTCGGGGTATTTGAGAACGCCTTAGCTGTCATTTTTAAATTTGAATTTAGCGTCCTTAGCAAGCGATATGATGGTAATAGATGTGTTATTTTTTGGCTGCTGAAACGAGTGTTGTTTTTATCGTTATATCTTTTATGCGTTCGGTGTACAAAATGATGTGACTGTTGAAGTTGTTACTGTTTCAGAATTGCTTCAATTTTTATAATACTGGTAAGTAAACTTGATATAACGTGTTCAACATTCATAGTACAGTAGTAGCGGATTGGTTTCATGTCGAAATTGTTGCATTTTATGTGAGGTTAAAAGTAGTGTGGCATGGTTAACAATTACCCCACATAACACTACCTACGGGCAATTGTAAACAAGTATAGTGGGGTGAATGTAAACACATATAAAATTGTGCAAAATGCAATTTACTACAACTGACATAATTTCTTCTAGATAGAATGCCTAGAAATTACACACAGAAAAGGCCGGGGCCTACGTATAGCAATAAAGAGCTTCGGAGAGCGGTCGAAGATGTCGAAAATAAAAACATCACATGTATAAAAGCGGAAGAATTATATGGAATTTCGAAAACAGTAATCTTCCATCGAATTAAAGGACGCAAAATTGACATTGCTAAGATTGAAACACAATTAGGAAATTGCATCAAAGCAAAAGCAAGAATGGGTTGCCCTTGTAATAAAGACGATGTGAAAGAGATCGTGGCTGAATATGTAAGGAGGCGTCATTTAGAAACACCATTTAAGAATGGCAAACCAGGAAACGACTGGTATTACGGTTTCATGAAGAGACACTCAAGGTTATCCTTTAAGAAACCGGAACATTTGCAGAAGGCAAGAAAAGATGCGCGAAAGCCTGAAATTATTTATGATTTTTATAACGATTTACAAAAGGTCTTGGAGGAATGTGAAATAACATTTCCAGAAAAATCATCATTCATATTTAATGCTGAAGAGGCGGGATTCTGTGCTGATCCCCAAAGGCTTAAAGCTATTGGGGAAAAAGGTGTTCCATTGACGAGAGTTTCGGGAAGATCTGGACGTGACTCTACCTCAGTTCTAGCTACCATTTCAGCCGACGGTCAATAACTTCCACCTCTTCTTTTCAAAGGTGCTGCAGTACAAACTCGGTGGACATCGAGTAAAGCATATCCTGGAACATTGTACACAGCATCTTCTAACGGATGGTTGGAAGAATCAGTATTATTTGAGTGGTTAAACACCTCATTAACTCAAACCGATATCAGTTATAGAATTATAAAAGCTGCATTGGACAAAAACATCCAGCTTTTAAAACTTCCAGCACACATATCTGATAGACTGCAGCCACTTGATAAATCGGCTTTTAACCCAGTAAAAGATCATTGGGAAAAAAAAGTTAATAGTTTTTGCAAGAAAACAACTTGAAAGAAGGGAATCCTTGACGGCATATGGATCAGAAGTAACACGTTTACAATTTCTCCGAAGACATGAGGTATTTGTGAACGTGAGAAGGGTAACATTATTTTTTTCTAGAAAAAAAAGTTGACATTTTGGGGCTTGGCAGTGTATACATCTTACTCGTAGAAAACAGAGCTTTCAACAAATATAAAATTTAATCAAAAAATGAAATAATAAAATTATTTAGAGCCATAATTCTTAAAAAGTGCAAAAATCGTTTACAATAACCCCACCTGACTCTACATTGTTCCGGTCACGTATACAGTAAATATATACCTCGAACGCTTGAAATTATTAATTATTTCGATAACGTTTCCAAGAAATACTGTAATATAATCTGATGGGTATATCGATGTAAATATCGACTAAACTATCACGCACACCATTATCGTAATGCATATATAAGCTGGCCGTCTCAAATCATTAGAAGCATTATTTTGTTAGTTGCAGACGATATACTGAAAATTCTGAAACAAATGAAGTCCTGATATGGGAAAGAAGTTAGTAGATTAAAGTCGCAAAATACCGCAACTAAGAACGATAAGAAAAAGCTGCAACATACGAAACCCTTAGCATGTAATGTACGATTTAATAATATGTAATACTAATTTTGGAGATACTTTTATGTCAATATTTCGAATGTTAAAATATAAGCATGTAAAGTCTACTGAAATCGACTCAAATTCCGATTATTTCTGCCAACGGAATATCGGCGAAATTTGAAACTTTGTAAATTTAATAACGCAACTCATCGATGAGTTTTTGAAATACGAATGCCAAACGAGAACCGGTTAATATACCATCGATCGAACAGAAGTAAATTTAGCAAATGGGAATTCGCATCTTTTTCTGCGCATCGTTCATTTTCATTCCGGAACGAATACAATCGAAGCCACGATTAAAAATTACCCCGGCGTATTTTGCGCTCATCGAATATTAAAACAATAACAGAAAACGTAATTATAGATAGGTACGTAATTTCCGATGAATAGAAATGATGAGAGCGTTTATTAATAAATGGATTAAAAATTTTGTTTTACATAGTTTTACATGGTCCTTGTTTGCTCAAAAATGCTGCATACTTCCACGATTGTTATTGTAGAATAAGGTGATCAGATTTTAAGTTTTAACATTGCGAAGAAAAATTAACTTTCAATCCAGAGCATAAAGGATTACCGAAGAAGAATAAGATAGAAAAAATAGAAGAAAAATATCAAGAGGAAAAAACAGAAAAGGAAGAAGGAAAAGAAGAACACGAAAAAAGGTCAAAGAAGAAGGAGAGGAAAAAGACGAAGAATAAAATTTGCTTTTAGGCAAACGCATTGTACCATTAGTGTCCGACAGACCCTTGGGTATGAAGGATTCTAATTTCTAGACTCTCCCATTCTTCTTTCCTCAAAGGAGAAGAAGGATGAGAGGAAAAAGTAGAAAAAGAAGATGAAGGCGGAGAAGAAAAAATCTCTCAAGAAAAGGTATGAAGGAGGAGACAGGAAGAATAAAAGAAAAAATAGAAAAATGAGAAGAAAACGAAGAGGAAAAAGCGGAACAACAACAGAAAGTAGAAAAAGGAGAAAAAAGAAACTAAAGGGGGAAGAAAAAGAACTTTCAAGAAAACGTATTCAAAAATTCGTATCCGACAGACCTTTAGGTATGAAGGATTAGAAAAGAAGAGTAATATGAAAAGGTAGAAAAAGAAGAAGAGGACGAAGAAGAAATGGAACCTTCAGGCAAACGTATTCAACAATTGGTATACGATAGGCCATTGGGTACGAAGAACTAGAGAAGAAGAAGAAGGGGAAAAGTTAGAAAAAGGGAAAGTAGACGAAGAAATAGAGTAAGAACAAGAAGTAAAAGTGAATAAAGAAGAAGGGGAGGAAGAAAAAGAACTTTCAAACAAACGTAATCTGCAATTTGTATCCGATAGCCTGTTAGGTATGAAGAATTATAGAAAAAAAAGGACTATAGGAAAAAGCTAGAAAAAGATGAAGACGACAATAAAGAGAAGAAAAAAATAGTAACAGTTCAAGTAAAGAAACACGAAAAATGAGAAGAAGAAAAAGAACATTCAACCCAAAGTATGCGACAGTTCGTATCCAACAGTCCATTGGATTTAAAGGATTAGAGACGAAGAGCAGGAGGAGAATTATAAAAACATAAAACGAAGAAGAAGACGAGGAGGTAGAGGAAGAACAAGAAGAAAAAGTAGGGAAAGAGGACGAGGATGGAGAACTTTTCAAACAAACGTATACAACAATTTGTATCCGACAGTCCATTGGATATGAAGGATTGGAGAAGAATAACAGGAGGAGAAATAGAAAAGAAAAGAAGAAAATGAAGAAACGGTAGAGGAACAAGAAGAAAAAGTAGAGGAAGAAGAAGCGGGCGGAGAAGTAGAAGAAGAAAAAGAACTTTCAAGCAAATGTATTTGACAATTTGTAGCCAACGTCCCATGGGATATGAAGGATTAGAGAAGAATAACCGGAGGAAAAGTAGAAAAAGAAAAAGACGAAGAAGGAGAAGAAGAACGAACAAGAAAGATATAAAAGCGAAGCAGATGAAAAAGTAGAAGTAAAATAAGTTTCAAGCGAACGTATTTTCACAATTCGCGTCCGACAGCCCATTGGGGAAGAAGGATTAGAGAAGGTCAACAAGAGGGAAAAGGTAGAGAAGAGGGAAAGAGAATAAGACTAAGAAGAAAAAGAGGAAGAAGAAGAATACGGAAAAGGGGTAGAAGAAAAGAACTTTCAAGAAAACGTATTCGACCCCTCTTGGGTATGAAAGATTAGGATGAAAAACAAGAGGAAAAGCGGTAGAAAAAGATAAAGAAAGGGAAGAAGGAGAAGAATAAGAAGAGAAAGTAGTGGTAGTAGTAGAAGAATAAGAAAAAGGAGAACGAGAAGAAGATAAAGAACTTTCAAGTAAACGTATTTGACAATTCGTATCCGACAGTCCTTTAGGTATGAAAGATTAGAGAAAAAAGAAACAGGAGGAAAACCAGAAAAAGAATAAGACGAAGAAGGAGAAAACCAAGCAGAAAAGGTAGAAAAAGAATAAGGCAAAGAAGGAGAAGAAAAAGTAACTTTCAAGCAAACGTATACGGCAATTCGTATCAATCAGAAGATGTGTGAAGGTGTGAAGAATTGGAGAAGAAGAACAAGAGGAAAAATTACAAAAAGAACATGAAGGCGAAGGAGGCGAAGAAGGACGAGAAGAGAAGTAGAAGAAGGCGGGGAAGGAGAAGCAAAACGACAAAAAAACGAGTAGAAGAAGAAGAAGACGAAGAAGAAAAAAGAACTTTCTAGGAATTCTTTCTTTCTGTTTTTGAGAAGAAGTAGAAGAGATTTTAAATTTAATTTCGAAGACAATATCCGTCCGGTAGATCAAGAAGAAATTTAAATTTTAAGGGCAACCTATAAGCTGTAATCTCGATACAACTTCTTCGATTTTGTTAATATTTTTCTTCAGTATCGTAACACCCCGTGTATTGTTAATCAATTCATCCACTCTCAAAAACTGGAATGACAGCATGTCATCTCCGCAACCGTAAAAAAATTAATCCATTAACATCCCCTTTCCCCTCCCGACTTTCTCCTCTAGTTCGCGTCAGAAAACATCAAACTTCCATCCGATTCCGATACCCGTTAACGCCTAAATACCGCACCCATCAACATCATTGTCGTCGTCATCATCACCATCATCATCATCATCAATCATAATTACTTACGCCCCTATACGAACTGGCCACTATCAGATAGGTATCGATGTTGTGCTCCTTTAGGTACGAGTTCCTTTCTTCGCCGTTGCCCGGTTCCACTTCGTAATCGTCGCCTAAGCAGCATAAAGTCTCCTTCGTGATGTGGACTCTCCTGTTACGGATCGGAATGGAAACGATAAAAAAGCAAAAACAAACGTACATAGAAAACTAGTTTCAATGATTTACTTTTAGAGAGTCAATAGTACCAAAGAATAAAAGGAAAAATTTAGAATATAACTATCGATTGAACGAACTTGAAAGCAGTTTTCAAAGAAACTGTATAATGGCTTGCACTGCAAGAACAAATTACATATGCCAAGGAATGTCAAGTGGGGAATTGTGCTTTATTAATTGCAGAATGCAACCGTGGACTAGTTTCGTCCTTATTAGGACTCTTCAGTACAGTATAGCATTTCCGCGATTAATAAAGCCATTCCCCACAGCTAGATGTTACCAAAAGTTCATCACATCAATGAATTAACACCAAATTAGTGGCTCCATCTGATGAAGAACGGAACAATGATGATGAAGCCGTTACTTTAGTGAAATCCATTGATATGATGAACTTTTGGTAACATCTACCTGTGGAGGACGGCTTTATTGATCGCGGGAATGCTATACCGCACTGACGAGTCCTAATAAGGACGAAACCCGTCTACGGTTGCAGTCTACGATGAATAAAGCAAGATTACCATCGGTGACATTCCAGCGTTTTCTTTGGGAGTTGCCTAAGTTACGAACCTCTGTTTAAGTTGGTTCAATTGAGAATAAAATTCTACATTTTTACAACGAAAAAATGTTATGCGTGACCATACGTACCCCGGAATGCCGCCGCTTTCCATGTAATTCGCCAGGGTGACATCGTTGGACCACACGTCGAATTGCCATTTTCGCAAACCCAAGACGCCGCAATGAACGCGCCCCGTGTGGATACCGACGCGCATATTTACGTTTACCTGCATCACTTCTCGAACTAACCTGAAAATTGAGGAGATAATTTTGACCAAACGCGGGATACTAACTGGGGATTTCAAGTTACTAGATATTATTGATCTCGACGTCAATTTACGGGAAATATTTGTTGATTTTTTCTTTTTGAATCGCTTCGGATAATAGTAAGAAAGTCCAAAAGAAAAGCAAATTGTTGCTTTCATCTTTTCATCAAGTTTGATATCTTTTACCAGAACGTTATTCATTGATTTATTGAGAAAGCCCTAATTCGGAAGGGTGCTAAGATTTAGAGTAAATTGGTCAACAACGGAGGTAGGAATCCCTTCTGTTTAAGTCAACAGGTTTGCAACTAATTTTGCAGAATTCTTGGAAAAGCGTACAGCTGGAGGAACCTGACAGAAGTTAAAAAATTCTGGAGCAATTGGTGACATATCCTTTTGGCCGATCTGCTCCGCTAAAGTCGATAGGTTTCGAGCCTACTCTTGGAGATGTTTCAGAAAATCTAATCAGAGGAAACCTTGCAGGAACATCGATTGAAGCAAGTACAAATTAATAATTTCTTCTTCTGTCTGACATATTTGAGATAGAACATCGTTCTGTTAGAGTCAACAGCTTTTGAGATAATTTTGGAAAGCTTTTGGACAAGAATAAAGTCAGAAAACCCTGAAAAAATATTGATCGAAACACATACAAACTAGTGACCTTTTGCTCAGCCTGATAGGTTTAAAGTAAGAAATCTTTCTGGTGGAGTCGATAAGTTTTTGATCAATTTTGGAGAACTTTTGAAAGAGAGTAAAATTGGAGAAGCATGAAAGAAATTCAAGGGTTCTGAAGCAATTGGTACCTGTCTTCTAGCTCATATGTTCTGTTAAAGTCGATAACTTTCGAGGTAGATTTGGATTTTGAAGTTTTAGGAGAAAATGTAGTCAGAGGAAATCTTCCAAACACATTAATTGAAGCAAGTAAGCATTAATTAATTAATAATTTCTTCCTTTGGCTGACATGTTTGAGAGACAAAATCGTTCTGTTAGAGTCAAAAGCTTTCGAGTTAATTTTGGAAAGTTTTCGGACAAGGATAAAGTCAGAAAACCGTGAAAGAAATATTGATTGAAGCACATACAATCGTTCCGGTGGAGTCGACATGTTTTCAACCAATCTTTGGGAATTTTGAAGCATTTTGGAAGAGCGATATGGATCAATTTGCAACAATTTGGAATTCCCGATAAATTCTACAGGGTTATTAATGCGCTTTACGAGACTTTATCAGCAAGAGTAAAACGTGAGGGTCTATTTTCCAGCAAGCTAGAGATAGAAAAAGGAATGAAACAGGTATGCATACTATCACCGATGTTGTTTGTGGTAGTTATAGATTATACGAGGGCCATCCAGTAAATAAGTTTCCCTATTTTTTTCTGCGAACGAAACGTTGTAAAAATTAGTTAGTAGTGTAAGAAATGGTGACTAGGATGCGTTGGAAGCACGTGACCTTCCACATCACGCTATTCGTACGCGTAAGTCCGTAGCGCTTCAGTTGCCATGGAGCTACCACTGGTGAACGTGTCCACGTGCGAACTCCGTTCTGTAATTCGTTTTTTCACGGTTGACTACCTGCCCCCAAGCACTACGATTAACGCTGCGAAGTACATGACAATGCTCGCCCCCACGCAGCTCGAACGACCCAAACGTTGCTGAAAAACTTCAAATGGGAAATTTTCGCACATCCACCTTATTCTCCGGATCTTGCCCCAAGCGACTTCTATCTCTTTCCAGCACTCAAGTTGCACCTTGGAGGCAAGCACTTTGCGAATAATGACGAAGTAAAGGCGGAGGCGAACCACTGGCTACGAAGACAGGACACAGCTTGGTACAACAGTGGTATCAAAAAATTGCTACAACGGTACCAAAAATGTTTGGACAGAAATGGTGATTATGTAGAGAAGTAGTCTATGAGTTGTATAATGAAAATAAAATAACTGCATAATTGTAAATAATGTTGTTTATTGGTTAAAAAATAGGGAAACTTATTTACTGGATGGCCCTCGTATAATGATTAATACAACAGACAATAAAACTGGAATTAGCTGGGAAATGTTTCCTAAGGCGGAGGCCCTCGGATTTGCGGATGATACGCCTCATAACATCTAATAAGCTTCAAATGCAGGAAAAACGATAAGATTAGCAGAAATGGCTGGAAGAGTGGGATTAAGAATAAATTGTAAAAATACGAAGTAAGGATCTAAATAGGCGGAAAGCAATAATAGTAAATGGAAATAAAATCGAAGAAGTCCAAGAATTTTGTTATTTCAACAACAGCAACAGCAAGATAGATGTAGAGGGTGGGTGAAAATACGAAATCGTTCTGGTGGAGTCCACAAGTTTTTAACCAGTTTTGGAGAATTTCGAAAAATTGTGGAAGAGGGTAAAATTGGAGAAACGAAATAGAAATTCAACGCTTCTGAAACAACTGACGACTTTTTCTTTGGCTGGTCTGTTCTGTTAGAGTCGACAGGTTTCGAGTGTGGAGTACTTGGTGTGCAACGGTCCTCAGCGACTGTTCTTTCCCCAACTAGACACTCCATCTCAGAAGAACGAGGATGAGATCAGAAAATCAGTACGCCTTAGTGAAGGATATGCATTTATTTCGATTCTGATGTTACGTAGATCATAAGATTGTTCAGGTGGTACTTCACTAAATTCTATTTCAAGCTGGTGAAAGACTCACTGTAAGATTGTATCGAACCTGTCATCCAGTAAAATTGAATAAACGAGTGCATGATAAATTATCATTAAATAGTGTAAACCGGACTGACGCTGTTACTCCCCGCTTATCCTCACTTGTGCAACGCGTGAAATTAAAATCGAAGGAGTGGCAACGTCAGTTCAGTTTACACAATTTATCATGCACTCGTTTGTCGAACCTTAGTCATCACTCCCGTCGTTCGTTACTCGAAATTGGGAACAGGTTTCTTAGAACATCCTCCGTTTAACCTTCGAATTCAAAAGTCGGCTCGATTTCCGATCCCAATTTCGCTTCAAAGCCGTAAAATTTTTCATCGTTCACAAAGTTTCACTCGGCCTACGTGGAAGAAATCATAACACTTAAAGTACGGCATTCTTTTACGTAGCTTCTTGCATCTTTTTATCACGAGTCTTTCAAAAACAACCCTCTGTCTCTTGCTCACCTACCGTCCTTACACTAACCTTTTCCGGCTTTCCCATTGTTAACGCCATGTTAAAATTCTTCAAAGTGGTGATAGGTATTTCAAACATTAATTTAATTCGCGAGTGATTCAAGCTACGAGAGCCTACGGTAAATTATTTTAGCATTTTCTATATTACTTCGTTTGTATTATTTTAATTCCGTATAACTGTAGTGCACGTGTACGTGCAGGAATTATTCGACCGCTTCGTGTACGTTGTAATACGTTTTTTGTGAGGTAGCAATTTTCTTCGAGTATCGGCGTAAGGTTGCATGTGTTTTCTGAATTCAGTAAGTTTCTTTCGCCGTTCAATTGTTTAACGAAAGAAACCACCGAGGTGCGTTGCAAGATCGGACAAATAACGTCGATTGTGACTAATGGATTCTACGTTGTGATTTCTGATTTTTGCATAGTGTCCATCGTTACGAAAGTTAAATAGCGATACCGAAATCAATGAGACACTTGAGCGTGAACTTGGAAAACTAATCCATCGATGTTTGGATTAATTCCACTGATACAAAGACGTAAAGAATTTTCCAAATTATCGTCAGTCAGCCTTGTACGATATTTCGATTTATTAACTTTCATCAGTGAAAAGAACTGTTCGCATTTATAAGTACTGCCAAACGCACAAATCAATCCTCTTGCGAATTTTCTAAGCTGCGGAAAATGGTCTTCTTCGAGGTATTTTTTGTAGCAATCACACAACTCCACGTCTTCAAATTTAGATTTTAGGAGTGAGTTTTCTTGAATCTCGATCAACTCCATTTGGAAGTGTATTGGAGCATTTTGTGCATTACTTTTTGTTGGAGTAGCAAATAAATTGAAACAGTGTTCCATGTTTCTGAAATCGCTAAATCTGTTCGAAAATTGCTCCGACAGTACCTTGAGTTCTTCAGCATATTGAGCATAAGCAATATTCTCATACGTAGAGAGCGTGGTGAAATGGTAACTGTTTCCAGACAGCATCTGTGCCTCCCACAAGCGGATTTTATTCTGAAACGCTTTCAAATGGCTGTACAAATCATTAACTAACTGTCCTTGTTTTTGAAGTTTCAAATTTAAATCATTCAAATAGCCAGTAAGGTCGACCAGAAATGCTAAGTCACATATCCATTTTGGGTCGCTCAATTCAGATAGTGGTTTATCTTTTATTTGCATAAAGTCTTTTATCTCATTTATAAGCTCGTAAAACCGTTTCAGCATTTTCCCTTTGCTTAGCCATCTGACTTCAGAATAATATGTTACGTCGTCATATTCGGCTGATATTTCATCCAAAAACGCCTTGATTTGACGATGGTTAAGCCCTCGAGATCGAATAAAATTGATGGTTTTTACTACCACATTCATAACATTCTGAAGTCGAATGGACTTAGAACACAAGTTCTGTTGGTGGATAATGCAGTGAAAGACTATCAACTCATCTTTTTGCACATTTAATTCAGTTGCTTTTTCGTTCAAAATTCCGATGAAACCTTTACGTAAGCCGACCATAGAAGGTGCACCATCTGTGCATACTCCAACTAATTTTGACCATGGCAAGGCAAAACTTGTAAATACCTTTTGAACTTCATTAAAACTGTCCTCTCCTGTAGTGGTTCCTTTTAGCGGCTGTAAAGCAAGCAATTCCTCAGTAACAGTGAACTCTTTATCAACACCTCGAATAAATATAGCCAGTTGAGCTGTGTCCGACAAATCGGTGCTCTCGTCTAATGCTATGGAAAATGATTCAAAACCAGCCATACGGTCAGTCAATGTTGTTTTTATATCATTAGCTATCATTTCTATACGTCGGACAACAGTTCGTCTTGACAAACTAATTTTTTCAAATTCATTTTTCTTTTCAGAACACAAACTTCTAACATACACTCCTTGATAAGTTCGCCTTCGGAAAATGGTTTTAATGACTTTGCCAATTTTGAACTAACTATAAAACTAGCTTTCACAACATTATCAAGTAGTGTTCTTTGTTTATGAAACATTTGCTGCTGCTTTTCCAAATTTGCAGTAAGCTTCTGGATTTTGTCTTTTCTTATTTGTCCTGTCAGTGAGAGCAGCGTAGGATGCTTAGTTGAGTAATGCCTCTTTATATTGAGTTCTTTCATCACTGAAATGGATTCATTACACAGCAAACAAATAGGCTTACCATTGTGCAAGATAAAAAGAATTCTTCAGTCCATTTTTCTTGAAACTGGCGACCCTCTGCATCTACTTTTCGTTTCTTTCCACCAGACATCATTTTCGTATACAAAATATAATTAGAAAGCACCCAAGATGCACACAAAGTCACAAAGCTAATTGACGGCACTAGCAGTTCGCTAGGATATCGGTCGTCGAAGTTATCACCTCGGTAGCTCAAGTAGAACTGAACTAAAGTTCGGGCCATCCACCCCTTATATAGGCAAAATGAAGGAATGATCTAGAATCGTCTAGTGTAGAACAGTTGAGAAGAAATAATCTTTTGTTGCGCCGCCAGTGAAGCGGCAAACATCGAAGGCTTTGATGTTTGCCGCCTCACTCTTTGATGATGGCCGACACTCGGCTTGCTCGCTTACTCGATTCCGTGAGTTTGAGTAAGTAGTGTAATTGTATTTTTTTTTAAATTAGGTTTTTCAAAACGTCTCGCGGGCCGGATCAAATCATACAGCGGGCCGGCTGTTGCCCACCGTGGCTCAAGACGAACACTGCACAACACTAAAGCCCTGCACAATGAACATCACACACTGAATTCCCCAGTATTCCACTGAGGATGGCAACTTAGTTACCTAAATAGGTATCTGGATTTTTCCGAAAGGTGTGGTAAGGGTAATTTTATTTATTTTATATATTACTTTAACCGCAGTCTTATTCTTATTTGGAAAAAGAAACTACAATGATAGCGAAAAGCATAATACGCACTTGACCTCGATGCTGATCTTTATCTTCTGATCACCGTACTTTTCAGAAAGAAATTTGGGAAAGTACAGAAAATAAAAGGCCCGTTTTCAGAACTGATTTTTTTAAGTAAATTTCCCCATCCCCAGACATAAATTCAAAACGATTCGGATTTTAATATCCGACTCTAATTACGATTTAATCCGCCCCTAATCCAACTACAAGACGTAAAGCGTTAAACGCTTTAAGAGGGCGATCCACGCGTTTCTCCGACGTGAAACGGAATTTTACGAGCGACATTAACGCACATTCTTCAATTTAGTCACCGCCGCAACGGACGAACGGACGACTTCTTAAGCAAATTAGCGGGCGTCGATTGCCAGATATACACAGATCGATCGTCGTCGAGGAATCGATGAGTTTTGGGGAACTTCCGTAATCGGGGGCGTAATTAGCTCTTTAACGAGAGAACGAACGCGACGCGATAATGCCGGTCCGTCATTAATTAAATCCGGTAACATCCCGTCAGAATTGGGGCGCCCGGGTATTTAAAACGTTCTCCGGAAACTAATTAAGGCGCGATCACGAAAAATTGCTGTGCCCACCGCGACGCCCACGCCTTAAGCGTTGGAATAATGAAGGAAAAGGCTGCCAGGTCGTTCGGCGTAAATGTGTACCGAGCAGATCGTTTCTCTTTTACGGCCGGAAAAAATTCCAAAAATTTCCGAGAGATACGGGCGCGGTTTTCTCGGTGGAATTATTGAATGTCGTTAAAGTTAACCGTTGAAGATTGTGAAAGTGGTAATGTCCCTCTTACGAACTGATTACAAGAAATAACTAAAAGGACATCGTCTTAAACGGGTGCTTTTGAGAACTGTGAACGAAATCGGAGGCAATACGCCCCTAAGACCTTCCAACAAGTTCGCTCGTATTTACATTCCCAATGGTTGCTTTTTCATATTGAAAATGATAACTTAGACGTCGAAACGCGTATTTGGAATTACCCAAATTTGTTTAGTATGAATGAAAATCAGTTCGTTAAGGGTGTTCGGTACTCTTTTTCGAGATCGGTTAAACTTCAATTTTTTTATTGGTTCCAAAACTATCTCGAAAATTGTATATCTGACCTTTAAAAATAGTGTATGTAACGATAAAATACTAGTTCTTTTTACAATGTTAAGAGTCTCTACAGCTGTGTTTTTTCAATAATAAGTGGGGAACCAGTTACTTTACGGGCTCAAAATTTTGTATGCCATGTGTTTGTTACGATAGCTACGTCTTATCGGCGAGCTTTTGTAAATTCCATGTTTGTTGTTAAATTTAACCTCAATTAGGGAATAGAAAAATAACCATAGGCTTACCGTCATTTTTGGACTTCAAGAAAGCAACGATAGCAAAGGAATTTACATAAAAGCTCGCCAATAAGACGAAGGTATCGTGACGAAAGCACGGTATGCAAAATTTCGACCCCGTAAACTTACTGGTTCTTCACTTATGATTGAAAAAAACTAAAGCTGTAGAAGATCTTAACATTGTAAAAGTAGTATTCTTTCGTTACACACACTACTTTTTCTTTACACTTTTCCTTCACTTCTGTACAAAACCATGGGGTTTTTCACCTTTGGAACGATTGATTTTTATTTATCTTTCTTTCACCTCAATGACACTATATGGCGAAACCGACACATCGACATTGACACGAAAACAAGAATTTATAAAGGCACCATAAGACCAGTAATGACGTACACTTCAGAAACCAGATCCGATACAGCCAAATCACAGAGGCTACTAGAAACGGCAGAGATGAGAATTTGAGAAAAGTTTCGGGAAATATACTTAGAGATAGAATTAGGAGTGGAGAAATCAGAAGAAGATGTAACATACAGGGAATAAATGAGTGGATACTTAACCGGAAAAAAGGGTGAAACGATCACATAAGCAGAATGGAGGATACTAGACTGGTCAAGATAGCAAGAGATAAATTACCAAATGGAAGAAGAAATATCGGCCGACCACGTAAACGATGGAGAGACAATATTCTATAAAGGCATCAACCCACCGATGAACAAGCAAATTGCTTATAATGACGAAGAAGAAGAAGAAGAAGAAGAAGAAGAAGAAGAAGAAGAAGAGAACACACTTCTTTTAAGATATACAATTTTCAAAATACTTTTGGAACCAATAAGAAAAATTAAAGTTTAACCGATCCCGAAAAAAGGTACCAAACAACCTAATGTCAAAGTGTAGATTCACATATTTGGGCAAGTAGCTGCTAGAAAACGTAAGCAGAACTTTTCAAGCTTTCCAAGCAAATACAGCGAACAATGCCTTGTCTTACCTGATATATGAGGTATGTAAATAAAGTAATGAGACCGAATTTTTTTCCACTTCCAATAACATTACAATTCAAAATTATTCCCTTTAAGAAGTAACTGCCTTGGGAAGCCGCACAGCGCTGGGGATGGTTCGTCCACTCTTCATTACAGTGCTGGAATTCAGATACTGGAATGGCCTTCAGCTGATCAGTTCCAGCCGTTTGAATGTTGTTCAGTTCCCCCAAACGACGTACTTTAAAGTGTTCTTTCAATCTCGGAAAGAGGAAAAGGTCGCAAGGACTCAATCTGGGCGAATAAGGAGGCCGAAGAACCACAGAAAGAAGCAGTTTATTGAAATTACTATGTGACAGGGGACATTGCCGTGATACAATACGTAATTCTTTTTGATGTTTTGCTTCACACCTATGACGCTTTCAAGAACCTTTTGGTAAAAGTACTGAGTAATCCCTTTGCATGGAAGCACAAACTCTTTGTGAACGTTTCCTTGGCTATGGAGAAAAAGCAAATAAACATGCTTTTGATTTTTGGCTTCGTCATTCTTGCCCTTTTTAGACCTTGGAGAGCTTGGGGTATACCGTTCCAAGATCTTGGCGCTCAAATACAAAACAAATATCGCCACCGGAAATGACACGTTTCAGAAAATGAGGATCAAAAGTTTCCGTTGCACTGTATCTAAGCCTGAAGCTAAACGAAATTCGCATCACTCATTGTTGGACCCCACAAGCAAAATCCACTTCACTAAAACGATGGCTACGGACAAGCGCCGTTACTCTAGTGAATTTCAACTTGCACTGATGGCGTTTTGCACGTTCACCAGCTTCCCTTCAAGTCCCGTGTCACCAAAGTTGCTCGACCGAATACTACGCTTTCCGTCTCGTCATTACTTTATTTACACACCTCGCAGGTATCTGAATAGGTAGTTGAATGCAGAAAGTCGTTTTCCTAGAGTACACAGATTTTGGTAGAACGTTGGAAAACGTTTGGAAGGACCAGAGGGCAAAAGTCCTGACAGAAGCAACTATAAAGGAATAAAACTTCGTTCCTCTGGCTGATATGTTAAGGATAGGAAAGGATCTATCTCCTTGACTCTATATTCATTCTTCTGCAATGTCTCTTTTCCATGTGTGATTCTTTCGTTCTCGTTATCTTCATTGCTGATTTTTGTGGTTCTTTGTAGAAGTGTAGTGTACTGAGTCCGTAGAAAACATGAAGAATCCTAACAATTTTAATTGAGACGATGATAATCGACTAAGCAATGCTTGAAAATCTGTGTCACGGGAAGAAAGCTCCACGAGCAAATCAATCAGACGGGGTCCAGAGAACTAACGAAGTATGCAGATATGTTCAAAGAACCACAACGGTTACGTCCCAACGGAGCAGAACAACAAGAAGATAAATAACGAGGAGCAGAAGACAACAACATTAATCTTCAGACCACTTCTGCAGAAGCAGAGAGCATGGGCAGCGAACTATCACGGCAAAACCTGAAACTCACTAATTCATTGGACAACGGCCGTGAAAGCCTACACTCAACGATCAATTGTAAGTTAGTGAAATACGTTTAGTGTAGGTTGTGGTATGCACTATATTGCAGATACGTACGAGTTTATTACTACTGCACACACACACGCGTACATAGCGTTGCACAATGATCAAGAGTCAATTACGTGGAGGACGATATATTGCGCACTGGACACATATCATCAAATCGATATGAAAGAAGTGTTCATTTCACAAAGTGCATGCAGTGACTGAATATCGCACTGAAGATCATGCACTCTTTAGTAATTGTATCTTGGTGACATGCGTTTAGTGTAGCGTGCGTAGTTTTTGGTGTGCACGGTACTATGGATATAACGATCTTGTTTCTGGATATCACGTATATAGCGTTGCACAACGATCAAGGATAAATTACATGACATGCGATATAGACTGCACATCTGACGCACATAAATTGACATAAGAAAGTGATAATTATGATTTGATAAAGTACGTATAGTCGTTGAAAGTCGCACTTGAGGTAGTGCACTTTTTATAGTTGTATTTTAGTGAAATGCGTCTAGTCTAGGGTGTAAGCTTGTGGTGTGCACTATATTGTAGAAACACACCATCACATTACTGAATCCACACGTATGTAGCATTGCACAACCATCAGGGATCAATTACATGAGGAACGTTATACACTGCACACCTGATGCACCATAAATTAACATAAGAAAGTGATAATTATGATTTCATAAAGTACGTGCAGTCGCACTTGAGGTCGTGCACTATTTTAGTAGTTGTATTTTAGTGAAATGCGTCCAGTGTAGGGTGTGAGACTCGTGGTGTGTACTATATTGTAGAAACACATCATTTTATTACTGAATACACACGTACGTAGCATTGCACAACGCTCACGAGTCAATTACATGACGGACCATATACGCTGCACACCTGACGCACCATAAACAAACATAAGAAAGTGATAATTATGATTTCATAAAGTACGCGCAGTCGCACTTGAGGTCGTGCACTATTTTAGTAGTTGTATTTTAGTGAAATGCGCCCAGTGTAAGGTGTGTAGCTTGTGGTGTGCACTGTATTGTAGAAACACATCATCTTATTACTGAATACACACGTACGTAGCATTGCACAACGCTCAGGAGTCAATTACATGACGGACGATATACGCTGCACACCTGACGCACCATAAACTGACATAAGAAAGTGATAATTATGATTTCATAAAGTACGTGCAGTCGCACTTGAGGTCGTGCACTATTTTAGTAGTTGTATTTTTAGTGAAATGCGCCCAGTGTAGGGTGTGTAGCTTGTGATGTGCACTATATTGTAGAAACACACCATCTTATTACTGAATACACACGTACGTAGCATTGCATAACGCTGAGGAGTCAATTACATGACGGACGATATACGCTGCACACCTGACGCACCATAAACTGACATAAGAAAGTGATAATTATGATTTCATAAAGTACGTGCAGTCGCACTTGAGGTCGTGCACTATTTTAGTAGTTGTATTTTAGTGAAATGCGTCCAGTGTAGGGTGTGAAGCTTGTGGTGTGCACTATATTGTAGAAACACATCATTTTATTACTGAATACACACGTACGTAGCATTGCACAACGCTCAGGAGTCAATTACATGACGGACGATATACGCTGCACACCTGACGCACCATAAACTGACATAAGAAAGTGATAATTATGATTTCATAAAGTACGTGCAGTCGTACTTGAGGTCGTGCACTTTTTAGTAGTTGTATTTTTAGTGAAATGCGTCTAGTGTAGGGTGTGTACCTTGTGGTGTGCACTATATTGTAGAAACACGCTACCTTATTGGTGGATACACACGTACATAGCATTGTTCAACGATCAAGGGTCAATTAGATGACGGACGATATACGCTGCACACCTGACGCACCATAAACTGACATAAGAAAGTGTTAATTATGATTTCATAAAGTACGTGCAGTCGTTGGAAATTGCACCTGAGGTCATGCACCTTTCTAGTAATTGTATCTTACTAAAACGCGTTCAGTGTAGGGTGTGTAGCTTGTGGTATGCACTATATTATAGATACACACCATTTTATTGCTGAGTACATACGTACGTAGAGTTGCAAAACGATTAGAAGTAAATTGTATGACAAACGGTATGTAGCATTGGGCTCTGGAGGCACATTATCAAATCGAAATAAAAGAAGTTTAATTGGGATTACATAGGATGCGTGAAGTCTGCGCTCTGCAAGACACCTTCAACACCACATGCATTATTAATGTAAACTGCGATGTTTTGTCGTGTTGACACATGCGATTATATTACTGAGGGGAGGAGTGCTCATCAGGTTCTATAGATATCGTCTTTGGTATTCTGCAATTTTCAGTTTTTCAATTAACAAATTGTATGTGTTTCTTTATAGAGTCCTGACATTATGTTTCGATTCACGTACCTAAGTATCTACGTATGTACGTAATACGGTTTTTAAAGCGACACCCACAAACTATAGGAAGCTGTATCAAATTTCAAAGATGATAATAGAAGTACATAACTCCTTAATTCAAACATTCGCATACTTAGGCGCGCATACAAATCGAATAGTTAACCTTCGAATTTTTTGTCCGTCTCTAAATTTAAGCGGATGTTTACGGTACCGTTCTTTCTTATCTATTTTTAAATAGCCCGCATTAAAGTTATTTAATTACACGCGAAAACAGTTTTATCGCTTCTGCAAATCGTTTACTCTCCGCGGGAAGACGACGCCCGCGGATCCGTCTTTAACGAGTCGTTCGATCGACGTGCGTAAAATACAACTCCTGTCTGTTTGTAATCGACTAAATCACTTTAATGATGTTCCAGGAACAAATATTGTGAGATGTACAGTGATTGAAGATTATAAATCTTTGGAGATAATGTTTTCCCTTTTTTATATAGTAAAGGCAATCGTGTGTCACGCGTCGATATACTGACCGTTTCTACGACAATCAAAATATTTAAGTCATCCAATAATCCGCGACAAATTTCGAAATTTACAGATAATCCACACATTTCGTTAAATCGCAGTTGACGTTAACAGTGCGTTCGGTGTTCAAAGCGTCTTACACAGCGCAGTCAATTATCAAATTACAGTTTTCGCTATTTCTAATTTCGATTTGATAATGCGCGTTCGGTGTGCTGTGTGTATACCGTAAGCTACACACACCACACCAAACGCATCTAACCAAAGTTGCAATGGCCAAAATGCACAATTACAATTTATGTATTCACTGTATTTCAGTGACGTTTGCATTGGGTGCAACGATTTCCGACTTTTATAAAGTGTCGATTATAAAGTGAGATTGTGCACTGTATATCACGCACACTTCGATAAATCACAATTGACGCACGCAGAGGGGATGAAAGAATGAAGATGAGATGAGACAGACAGTGTCTATTGTGATTTAGTGAGGTATATTTATTTTACACACTATGATTTGTGATTTTTAGTGTTGAACAAAGTTTGTTGATTACACACCTGACGCATTTCATAAAAACGCAATCGACATTCGGTACATACGTGAAGGAGAGATCACATAGTTAGTGTTCATTATGATTGAGTGAAATGTGATGCCCAATCATTTCTAACGTTTGTGCAGTGTACGTTAAAGGATACCCAGTGCACACCGCACGCACTTCGTTAAATCCCAATTAACGTTTGATGAAGAAATACCTTGAAGGTGATTGCACGAAATGTGCGCTGATGTGCTGTGCAGTGATCTCAGATTGTTCCGCAATCCTCATTACATAATTCAGAAAATTGGTTTGGAACCTTTGGTGTAACAAAGCAAACACACTGACAAAGTCAATGTACAAATTTCCACTATCACCAAACAAATATTGCATGTCTCTCGACGCGCGTTTCGCTAACCAAGTTAGCATCATCAGGAGATGATCAAATGTGAATTATAAAACTAAGCAACGTACTTTATATAAGTTCGGGTGAGTAATACAACGAATAAGGACTAATGAGCTCCTTGTTAATTGTTTACAATAGTCGAACTCCCCGTAAATGTCATTAAGATGAGGAAACCGTAATGATTCGCAGTAATAACCGATTACAATGCAAAGGCAGCAAATTTGAAAATACTTAAGAAATATGTAAACAAAGGCCTGGAATTATTTAGAATTAATTAAATTAAATAAACAGCTATCTGGGATAGGCCCTTTATCGGCATTCATAGTGAGGCGGCCACATTTAAATATTTCTATGCTTTCAAATGCATCCAGCTTATAACAATTATGCACATTTCTTAATAATTCCAAATTATCTACGCTTATCCTATGATCATTGTCGAAAGCATGTTGGGCAACACTCGATTTTTCAATTCTACCAAATTTTAAATGTGCCATGTGTTCTTTAAATCTAGTTAAGATAGATCTTTTGGTTTGGCCAATATACTTCGACGAACAATCTTTACAACTTATAGCATAAATTCCTGACTTATCGGTTATTGCTACTTTATCCTTCGGAATACCAAGAACTGCTCGAAGCTTGTTACCTGATTTATGTATTAGATTGATCTCAACCTTTTTAAAGATTTTATTTAGACCACGAGTAATCCTTGGTTCGTAAGGTAAAGCTAACATTTTCGGTTTTTCTACCTCATTTTGTAAGGTACAAGTGTCCTTAATTAATTTCTTAGCCTTGAATTTATTAATTAACTTATCAACTAATTTCGTAGAATAACCGTTAATATTAGCGATCTCCTTAATGACTCTCTTTTCTTTCTGAAAGCGTTCTGCACTGAGAGGGAAATTTAATAATCTATTTACCATAAAATTAAAACTTGCTAATTTATGTTGAGGGCAATGATGAGAGTCATTAGGGATGTATCTGCAAGTTGCGGTTTCTTTTCTATATACGTCAATTTCTAAGTAATTTAGGTTTCTTAACACTAATACATCCAGAAATGGAAGCTTCTTGTCATTTTCCATTTCATAAGTAAAGTTAATAGAAGGGAATTTTGCGTTTAACTCATTAATAAAATCCGTAATATGACATTTCTCGGTATCAAAAATCGCGAACACATCATCTACGTATCTAAACCAAACGCGGGGGAAGTAGTTGAATTGTTCTTTAGCTTCGATCTCAAATCTACTCATAAAAAGGTCTGCTAGGAACGGTGATAAAGGATTACCCATGGCTGTGCCCTCCCGTTGTTCGTAGAAACGCCCTTCAAATTGAAAACAGTTTTGTTCCATGCAAAGCTTTGTTAATGAGATGTACTCTTTTACAATTTCATTACTACATCCATTCAAACGAAGCAAATCTTCGAGATAACCTAAAGTTTGAGGGATCGGAACGCTAGGGAACAATGAACTAACATCAAACGAGACTAGACTTTCCCCTTCTTCCAACTTTTGATCTTTTATATGTTTAATGAACTCGACGGAGTTCTTTACACAAAAACTCGGTTGCTTAACAGATAATTTCCCAAACTCACTTGTTAACCACTTTGCTACATTGTACGTAGGACTACCTACCGCTGAAACAATCGGTCTCATGGAATTACCGGGTTTGTGAATTTTAGGCAAACAATAGAGTCTGGGTACTGTAGGATTGGACATCAACAGTTTGTATTTGATAGAGTTGGTAATGGTGTGCTTACCAACTCTATCAAATAAGCACACCATTACCAACTCTATCAAATACAAACTGTTGATGTCCAATCCTACAGTACCCAGACTCTATTGTTTACCTAAAATTCACAAACCCGGTAATTCCATGAGACCGATTGTTTCAGCGGTAGGTAGTCCTACGTACAATTTAGCAAAGTGGTTAACAAGTGAGTTTGGGAAATTATCTGTTAAGCAACCGAGTTTTTGTGTAAAGAACTCCGTCGAGTTCATTAAACATATAAAAGATCAAAAAGTTGGAAGAAGGGGAAAGTCTAGTCTCGTTTGATGTTAGTTCATTGTTCCCTAGCGTTCCGATCCCTCAAACTTTAGGTTATCTCGAAGATTTGCTTCGTTTGAATGGATGTAGTAATGAAATTGTAAAAGAGTACATCTCATTAACAAAGCTTTGCATGGAACAAAACTGTTTTCAATTTGAAGGGCGTTTCTACGAACAACGGGAGGACACAGCCATGGGTAATCCTTTATCACCGTTCCTAGCAGACCTTTTATGAGTAGATTTGAGATCGAAGCTAAAGAACAATTCAACTACTTCCCCGCGTTTGGTTTAGATACGTAGATGATGTGTTCGCGATTTTTGATACCGAGAAATGTCATATTACGGATTTTATTAATGAGTTAAACGCAAAATTCCCTTCTATTAACTTTACTTATGAAATGGAAAATGACAAGAAGCTTCCATTTCTGGATGTATTAGTGTTAAGAAACCTAAATTACTTAGAAATTGACGTATATAGAAAAGAAACCGCAACTTGCAGATACATCCCTAATGACTCTCATCATTGCCCTCAACATAAATTAGCAAGTTTTAATTTTATGGTAAATAGATTATTAAATTTCCCTCTCAGTGCAGAACGCTTTCAGAAAGAAAAGAGAGTCATTAAGGAGATCGCTAATATTAACGGTTATTCTACGAAATTAGTTGATAAGTTAATTAATAAATTCAAGGCTAAGAAATTAATTAAGGACACTTGTACCTTACAAAATGAGGTAGAAAAACCGAAAATGTTAGCTTTACCTTACGAACCAAGGATTACTCGTGGTCTAAATAAAATCTTTAAAAAGGTTGAGATCAATCTAATACATAAATCAGGTAACAAGCTTCGAGCAGTTCTTGGTAATCCGAAGGATAAAGTAGCAATAACCGATAAGTCAGGAATTTATGCTATAAGTTGTAAAGATTGTTCGTCGAAGTATATTGGCCAAACCAAAAGATCTATCTTAACTAGATTTAAAGAACACATGGCACATTTAAAATTTGGTAGAATTGAAAAATCGAGTGTTGCCCAACATGCTTTCGACAATGATCATAGGATAAGCGTAGATAATTTGGAATTATTAAGAAATGTGCATAATTGTTATAAGCTGGATGCATTTGAAAGCATAGAAATATTTAAATGTGGCCGCCTCACTATGAATGCCGATAAAGGGCCTATCCCAGATAGCTGTTTATTTAATTTAATTAATTCTAAATAATTCCAGGCCTTTGTTTACATATTTCTTAAGTATTTTCAAATTTGCTGCCTTTGCATTGTAATCGGTTATTACTGCGAATCATTACGGTTTCCTCATCTTAATGACATTTACGGGGAGTTCGACTATTGTAAACAATTAACAAGGAGCTCATTAGTCCTTATTCGTTGTATTACTCACCCGAACTTATATAAAGTACGTTGCTTAGTTTTATAATTCACATTTGATCATCTCCTGATGATGCTAACTTGGTTAGCGAAACGCGCGTCGAGAGACATGCAATATTTGTTTGGTGATAGTGGAAATTTGTACATTGACTTTGTCAGTGTGTTTGCTCATTACATAAATCAGAACAAATTTTGTATGTTCTTAGTGGAATCACTGTGTGTGTAGATTGCACACCGGACGCACTTCATAAAAACATAACTTACATTCGATAGAAAGCTGAAGATTAGGTCAGACAGTTAGAGTTCATTATGATTTAGTGAAATGTGGTGCGCAACTGTTTGTTATTTTCGTGCAGTGTAGATTGAAGATAATCCGCTCCACATCGCACGCACTTCAATCAAGTCTAATTGACGTTCGGTGAAGATATCCTTTCAGTATGATTTCAGTGCAATCCCCACTACATAAATCCGGACGAATTTGGTGTTTTCTTAATATTCTATTGTGTTTGTCGATTGCACACCGGACATACTTCATAAAAACACAATCGGCGTTCGGTGAAATAGTGAAGATGAGATCAGAGAGTTAGTGTAAGTGGTGATTGTTGTGCAATCCTCACTATAGAAATCTGAGCAAATTTAGTATGTTCTCAGTATTCCATTCTGAGATAAAACAGTTCGTCTAACTGGTGATTTAGTGAAGTGTGGTGCATAACGATTTCTGACTTTCGTGCAGTGTAATTTGAAGAATATCCGCTTCACAACGCACGCACTTCATTCAATTCTAATTGACGCTCGATAAAGATATCCTTTGAGTATGATTTAGTGACGTGTGTGCTGATCTGCTGTTCAATGATCTCTCATTCTTGTGTAATTCTCACTACAGAAATCCGAACAAATTTTGTATGTTCTTAGTATTCCACTGCGTTTGTCTATTGCACACCGGACATACTTCATAAAAACACAATCGACGTTCGGCAAAATAGTGGAGATGGGATCAGACAGTTAGTGTAAGTGGTAATTTAGTGAAGTGTGGTGCGCAACGATTCGTAGCTTTCGTGCAGTATAGTTTGAAGAATGTTCGCTTAACACCGCACGCACTTCATTAAATTCTAATTGACGTTCGGTGAAGATATCCTTTGAATATAATTAAGTGAAGTGTGCCCTGGTCTGTTGTGCAGTGATCTCCGATTGTTGCGCAATCCTCACTACAGAAATCCGAACAAATTTTGTATGTTCTTAGTATTCCACTGCGTTTGTCTATTGCACACCGGGCGCACTTTATGAAAGCACAATCGGCGTTCGGCAAAATAGTGAAGATGAGATCAGACAGTTAGTGTAAGTGATGACTTGAAATGTGGTGCGCAACGATTCGTGGCTTTCGTGCAGTGTTAATTGAAGAATATCCGCTTCACTCCGCACATACTTCAGTCAATCCCAATTGGAGTATGATTTGGTACAGTGTGCGCTGGGATTTTGTGCAGTGATTTCCAATTGTTGTGCAATCCTCACTACATAAATCCGAACAAATTTTGTATTTCCTTAGTATTCCATTGTGTTTGTCGATTGCACACCTGACGCACTTCATAAAAACACAATTGACGTTCGGTAAAAAAGTGAAGATGAGATCAGACAGTTAGTGTAAGTGATGACTTGAAATGTGGTGCGCAACGATTCGTGGCTTTCGTGCAGTGTTATTTGAAGAATATCCGCTTCACACCGCACATACTTCAGTCAATCCCAATTGGAGTATGATTTGGTGCAGTGTGCGCTGGGATTTTGTACAGTGATTTCCAATTGTTGTGCAATCCTCACTAAATAAATCCGAACAAATTTTGTATTTCCTTAGTATTCCATTGTGTTTGTCGATAGCACACCTGACGCACTTCATAAAAACACAATTGACGTTCGGTAAAAAGTGAAGATGAGATCAGACAGTTAGTGTAAGTGATGACTTGAAATGTGGTGCGCAACGATTCGTGGCTTTTGTGCAGTGTTAATTGAAGAATATCCGCTTCACACCGCACATACTTCAGTCAATCCCAATTGGAGTATGATTTGGTGCAGTGTGCGCTGGGATTTTGTGCAGTGATTTCCAATTGTTGTGCAATGCTCACTAAATAAATCCGAACAAATTTTGTATTTCCTTAGTATTCCATTGTGTTTGTCGATAGCACACCTGACGCACTTCATAAAAACACAATTGACGTTCGGTAAAAAAGTGAAGATGAGATCAGACAGTTAGTGTAAGTGATGACTTGAAATGTGGCGCGCAACGATTCGTGGCTTTCGTGCAGTGTTAATTGAAGAATATCCGCTTCACACCGCACATACTTCAGTCAATCCCAATTGGAGTATGATTTGGTGCAGTGTGCGCTGGGATTTTGTGCAGTGATTTCCAATTGTTGTGCAATCCTCACTACATAAATCGGAACAAATTTTGTATTTCCTTAGTATTCCATTGTGTTTGTCGATTGCACACCTGACGCACTTCATAAAAACACAATTGACGTTCGGTAAAAAAGTGAAGATGAGATCAGACAGTTAGTGTAAGTGATGACTTGAAATGTGGCGCGCAACGATTCGTGGCTTTCGTGCAGTGTTAATTGAAGAATATCCGCTTCACACCGCACATACTTCAGTCAATCCCAATTGGAGTATGATTTGGTGCAGTGTGCGCTGGGATTTTGTGCAGTGATTTCCAATTGTTGTGCAATCCTCACTACATAAATCGGAACAAATTTTGTATTTCCTTAGTATTCCATTGTGTTTGTCGATTGCACACCTGACGCACTTCATAAAAACACAATTGACGTTCAGTAAAAAAGTGAAGATGAGATCAGACAGTTAGTGTAAGTGATGACTTGAAATGTGGCGCGCAACGATTCGTGGCTTTCGTGCAGTGTTAATTGAAGAATATCCGCTTCACACCGCACATACTTCAGTCAATCCCAATTGGAGTATGATTTGGTGCAGTGTGCGCTGGGATTTTGTGCAGTGATTTCAATTGTTGTGCAATCCTCACTACATAAATCGGAACAAATTTTGTATTTCCTTAGTATTCCATTGTGTTTGTCGATTGCACACCTGACGCACTTCATAAAAACACAATTGACGTTCGGTAAAAAGTGAAGATGAGATCAGACAGTTAGTGTAAGTGATGACTTGAAATGTGGCGCGCAACGATTCGTGGCTTTCGTGCAGTGTTAATTGAAGAATATCCGCTTCACACCGCACATACTTCAGTCAATCCCAATTGGAGTATGATTTGGTGCAGTGTGCGCTGGGATTTTGTGCAGTGATTTCCAATTGTTGTGCAATCCTCACTACATAAATCGGAACAAATTTTGTATTTCCTTAGTATTCCATTGTGTTTGTCGATTGCACACCTGACGCACTTCATAAAAACACAATTGACGTTCGGTAAAAAGTGAAGATGAGATCAGACAGTTAGTGTAAGTGATGACTTGAAATGTGGCGCGCAACGATTCGTGGCTTTCGTGCAGTGTTAATTGAAGAATATCCGCTTCACACCGCACATACTTCCAGTCAATCCCAATTGGAGTATGATTTGGTGCAGTGTGCGCTGGGATTTTGTGCAGTGATTTCCAATTGTTGTGCAATCCTCACTACATAAATCGGAACAAATTTTGTATTTCCTTAGTATTCCATTGTGTTTGTCGATTGCACACCTGACGCACTTCATAAAAACACAATTGACGTTCGGTAAAAAAGTGAAGATGAGATCAGACAGTTAGTGTAAGTGATGACTTGAAATGTGGCGCGCAACGATTCGTGGCTTTCGTGCAGTGTTAATTGAAGAATATCCGCTTCACACCGCACATACTTCAGTCAATCCCAATTGGGTATGATTTGGTGCAGTGTGCGCTGGGATTTTGTGCAGTGATTTCCAATTGTTGTGCAATCCTCACTACATAAATCGGAACAAATTTTGTATTTCCTTAGTATTCCATTGTGTTTGTCGATTGCACACCTGACGCACTTCATAAAAACACAATTGACGTTCGGTGAAAAAGTGAAGATGAGATCAGACAGTTAGTGTAAGTGATGACTTGAAATGTGGCGCGCAACGATTCGTGGCTTTCGTGCAGTGTTATTTGAAGAATATCCGCTTCACACCGCACATACTTCAGTCAATCCCAATTGGAGTATGATTTGGTGCAGTGTGCGCTGGGATTTTGTGCAGTGATTTCCAATTGTTGTGCAATCCTCACTAAATAAATCCGAACAAATTTTGTATTTCCTTAGTATTCCATTGTGTTTGTCGATAGCACACCTGACGCACTTCATAAAAACACAATTGACGTTCGGTAAAAAAGTGAAGATGAGATCAGACAGTTAGTGTAAGTGATGACTTGAAATGTGGCGCGCAACGATTCGTGGCTTTCGTGCAGTGTTAATTGAAGAATATCCGCTTCACACCGCACATACTTCAGTCAATCCCAATTGGAGTATGATTTGGTGCAGTGTGCGCTGGGATTTTGTGCAGTGATTTCCAATTGTTATGCAATCCTCACTAAATAAATCCGAACAAATTTTGTATTTCCTTAGTATTCCATTGTGTTTGTCGATAGCACACCTGACGCACTTCATAAAAACACAATTGACGTTCGGTAAAAAAGTGAAGATGAGATCAGACAGTTAGTGTAAGTGATGACTTGAAATGTGGCGCGCAACGATTCGTGGCTTTCGTGCAGTGTTAATTGAAGAATATCCGCTTCACACCGCACATACTTCAGTCAATCCCAATTGGAGTATGATTTGGTGCAGTGTGCGCTGGGATTTTGTGCAGTGATTTCCAATTGTTGTGCAATCCTCACTAAATAAATCCGAACAAATTTTGTATTTCCTTAGTATTCCATTGTGTTTGTCGATAGCACACCTGACGCACTTCATAAAAACACAATTGACGTTCGGTAAAAAAGTGAAGATGAGATCAGACAGTTAGTGTAAGTGGTGATTTAGTGAAGTGTGGTGCGCAATGATTCCTTGACTTTCGTGCAGTGTAGATTGAAGAACATCCGCTCCACACCGCACGCACTTCATTCAATTCTAATTGACGTTCGGTGAAGATATCCTTTGAGTATGATTTAGTGACGTATGCGCTGATCTGCTGTTCAGTGATCTTCAATTGTTGTGTATTTGGCACTATAGAAACTCGAACAAATTTAGTATGTTCTTAGTATTCTACTGTGTTTGTCGATTGCACACCGGACGCAATTCAAAAAACAATCGACGTTCGGTAAAAAAGTGAAGATGAGATCAGACAGTTAGTGTAAGTCCAGGCATGGGCAACCTTTTTTGTAGAAGTTTTATGCTGCGAGTAATCTTGCAAAATATACATTTTTGTGGTATCCTTATGATTCATTATGAATTAAGTTTAGACGGGCCGTGCTAATATGCAACGAGGCCGCATGTGGCCCGCGGGCCGGAGGTTGCCCATCTATAGTGTAAGTGATGATTTAGTGAAGTGTGGTGCGCAACGATTTCTCACTTTGTTACAGTGTAGATTGAGGAACGTCCGCTTCCACATATCCACATATCCTTTGAGTATGATTTAGTGCAGTGTGCGCTGGTCTGTTGTGCCGCGATTTCCGATTGTTGCGTAATTCTCACTACAGAAATCCGAACAAATTTAGTATGTTTTTAGTATTACACTGTGTTTGTCGATTGCACACCAGACGCACTTCATAAAAACACAATCGGCGTTCGGTAAAAAAATGAAGACGGGGTCAGACAGTAAATGTTCATTTGTGACGATTTGTGACTTTTGTGCCGTAAACATTAAATAAGACTCGCTGCACACCGCACGCACACATTAAATTCCAATTGACGTACGGTGAACAAATCCTTTTGGAAGCGATTTAGTGAAATGTGTGCTGATGTGTTGTGCAGTGATCTTCGATTGTTGTACAACCCTCATTGCAGAAATATGAACAAGTTTGGTATTTTCTTGATGTTGCGCTGAAGATAACAGCTTCGTTGTTCAAATCCACGCTCTAGAACTTAGAACAAAAGAAAATTATAGTTACTTACGCGATGGCGTCGATCATATCCAGACCCATCTCGACGGTACAGTGAGCGTGATCGGGTCTCGGCTCCGGCAATCCGGAAACGCAATAGTAACAATCGCCGAGCAGCTTTATCCGTAGGCAGTGGTGTTCGTTGGCGAGACGATCGAACCTGGAAAAGCGCTATTTATCGCCGGTGAAAGGGACCTTAGGCGATCCGGACGTACCTGGCGAACAATTCGTTGAGTATGCGCACCAGTTCCTCGGCGGTGCACTGGTCCGAGAGCGTGGTAAAGCCGCAGATGTCGGCGAAGAGTATGCTGGAACGAAAAGGGCGAAACGCAAAATTAAAAGAAGGCGGTCGAGGAGATCGAGAAGAATCGGAATCGGAGGCGAAATAGCACTTGCCTGACGTTCTCGTGCCTTTGGATGTAGATCTTGTGAAATTGGGCCTCTCTCGGCTGGCCGGCGATGTCCGCTTTCATTTCCATCGCGACGTGGCGCGGTAATACTGATAGTAAGAGTCGTTCCTGTGGAATTGAGCAGTTGGATAGGGAATGGAAGAAGAATTTTGCGAGTTCGGAGCAACTTAGAGTTGATATCGTTTTTACCGTCAAGATCTTTTTTGGAAATTGACAAAATCAAGATTCGTTAAATTTGGAAGACAAGGAGCGATTATAGTTAAGTAACGAATGAAGGTGATTGCAAGGACTGTGATGTAATTTATTGGCACTATATCACATCGGTAAACTCTTCACCACACAATTGTTTAATAAATTGGATGACACGTGTTTCGACAACTCGAGGCAAGCATTTTCACAACCGTATAAACTGAGCGAAAAAATTATTTCCTTAAAGTTCTAAGCCTGCATTTTTACCCCACTTTTTTACTGTAACTGTGTGTGTGATAATGCTTCCCTCGAGCTAGCCAAACACGTGTCGCCGAATTTATTAAACAATTGTGTGGTGAGGAGTTTACCGATGAGATATAATATTAAGTAATTAATCTAATAGTCTAAAAAAGTTTCTCAACTTTTTCTAGCCTAAATTCTCCTCTTCCTTTTTCATAAAAAGAAGCGAAATCATCATCTAATTTACTCCGGTCCATTCCCTCGCCCCATTTATCAAACCGTCTCGTCCCTTCATTTCCAATTCAACGCACCCTCCCCCCCTCTCCCCCTTCCATCTCGGGAAACTTCGCCTACCTGTTGTTGATTTTCCCGCTGGATCTTGAGACGGGCCTCGATGCACTGTCGCGTCTCCAAGAACGCCTTCCGTTGCGCTATCTCTCTCGGATAATGCGTACAGAAGCCGGCGACGTTCGCGCACAAAAGAACTATTACGCAGCTGAAGATCCGATCGCCCTGATCCAATATGACGAGACCGACGACGTTCGTCAGGCTCAGCATCGTTCCGGCGACGAGCGCGTCTTTTAGCCGGATCGGGAGCAGGGCGTACGTCAGATACGTATAGCCCAAGGCGGCTATCGTCGAGACGATGGGACGCTCGACGCCACCGAACACGCATATGCATACCTAAAGTGAGGAAATTGGGGATGACGTAAATAAGAAAATAGAGAGGAGAGTTCGTTTCCGTTGAAATAAAGCGTTTATGGGGAATACAAATGTGTTGAAAAACTCATATCTATGACTAGCATGGAAAAAGGGTAAATTCTAATTTAGGCTAAAATTGGAAATAAGCACCAATTTAATTAAAACAATTTGATAGATACAATTCATAGTAAAAAAATTGGGAATTTGGGCAATTTTATTATAGTCATGGGCTAACGCCAAAATGTTGACTTCGATTGAAAATTCATGCTAAATACATACCAGATAAATATACGCGGTCATTTGGCTAAATTATCGCTGGAATTTTTTGTCGAAGTAAAAATTCGCTCCATTCGTCCAATCTTTGTTTTGACTAACATCAAACTATCAAAAGACTGCAACTTGGACTGATCCCAATGTATTGGGTAATATGATCAGATTAAATATTATGGGGTTCTAACAGACTAATCTTAACAACTTGGATAATATAAAACCATCAAAATATTATGGTCGTGGCTGATCCCAATGCTTTGGCTACAAGCGAACCTGAAATGATTACGCCCTTGGCTAATTTTGTTGTTTTTGCTTAATATCAAGAGATTGCCTAATTTTAGTTTTGGAAAATAACAAATGATAAAAAAGATCGGATGGATCCAAAGATTAGAAAATACGTACTTGGCTATTTTTTTGTTTTTTGTTTTTGCAAATAAATGCGAAATTAAATAGATTTTACAGCTTTGGATAATTTTAATTAATCCATGTTTAGGCTAATATGTAAAGATCAGAAGATAAAATGTATCACGTCCTTGACCATTTTTTAGCCTCCTATCGAGGGGCACGTAATCAAACGATTACGTCTTTGACCAATTCGTATATTCTAACTGACACGAAAATATCAAAAGACCAAATGGTTACTTCTGTGGCTATTTTTCGTGTTTCGTCGCGTTGCATAAACCCGAAAGATTATGTCCTTCGCTATATCTTATGTTTTGGCTAATAGAAAGGCATAAAAAAACAATACATGACGTTTTTGGTTAAGCTTTGTTTTGGTTGGGATCTGTGTTCGTGGGTTGGATGTTTTGGTTAAAAACGAGCGATCAAAAGATTACGTCCTTGGCTAATTTTATCTTTCGATTATGATAGAGAAATTGAAAGTAAAGCAGGCTATGTCGTTATCAATTCTTTTATTTTTGGTTAATAAAGACATCAAGAATCAAGAGATTTTGTCGTTGGATCATTTTTACTATTCGGCCAAAATCTAAAGATCAGAGAAAAATCAAAGATTTTGGTTTTGGTTGATATAAAGAGGTCAGCCGAAAACTATTCTACATCTTTGTCTAATTTATATATTTTGGCTAAGATGAAAATAACAAAAGAATCACGCCCTTGGCTGATTTTGATATTTTAGTTAAGATTGAAAGACAAAATGATTACGTCCTTGGCTAATTTTTGTGTTTCGGATAGGGTACAAAGCTCAAACATCCAAAATTTTTCCATTTTGATAGCTCCTATTATATGTTGGCATATATAAAAAGACCAAAAGATTATTGCTCTGGCTAACTTTACGTCTTGGCTAAGATGGAGAGAACGAAATTTTACGTCCTTAGCCAGTTTTGATATTTTCGGCTAAGGAGGAAAGCTCCAGCGATCAAAATTATAAAAGCTTGACTAATTTTTATATTTAAACATGAGTGAGAAGGTTATGGGATCATTCCTCTGCTTACTTTGGGTACTGGTTAAGGAAGAAAAATTGCGGTTTTGGCTAATTCTGCTCCTTCGTAAAAGATTAACAGATTATCTCATCTTAAGAATTGGGTTCTTGTGTAATTTGAATATTTTGGATAAGGTGAAAAGATCAAATGATCCAAAGTTTACGACCCTGGCTATTTTTTATACTTAATCATACATATACGAGTCAGTCAAAAGACATTCCACTGGTTAGCTTTACCGTTCTGGCTAAGATAGACAGATTAATATAATTACGTCCTTGACTACTTTCCATGTTTCGCCTAAGATCTATAGATTCTTCCAACCTAAGGATAGTGTTCTTGGCTAATTTTCGTGTCCAGGTTATTAGGAAAGAAACTTTCATCCTTGGCTAATATTTAGTTTTGGGCTGATAGATAGAAAAGAATAAATTGTAATACCACATAGTTGGCCAAAATTACCGTTTTTGTAAATCTTTATATCATGGATAATAGTGAAAGAAGGGAGCGTTATGTCTTTGGCAAATTTTAATGTCTCGGTTAAGGTGGGTAACTGTATGTTCTTACTAAGATAGGAAGATCAAAATATTACGTTTCGTATAAGATCTATAGATTCTCCCAACTTAAAGACAGCGTTCTTGGCTAATTTTTATGTTTTGCTATTACAAAGACATAAAAAATTAAAATATTTCATCCTTGGCTAAATTCTATGTTTCTATCGATGCGAATAGGATAGAAGATTACATAATTGGGACGAACGATTACAATTTCGGATAACTTTGATCTCTGGCTTATCGAAACATCAAGATACTGTCATTGGCTAATTTCTATATATTGGCAAAATGATCAAGGGATCGCGTACTTGGCTCATTTCCACATTTTGATGAATAAAACTAGATCAAATGATCAAAGGATGGTTTATATTTTGTTTTGACCAAGATCTAAAGATCAAGCAACTACGTCTTACTGCATTCTATTATTTTGACTTAGATCAAAAGTATTGGTTAACCTCTACGTTTTAGATAATAGAAAGGTATCAAAAGCTGCTGGCTGATTTTTATGTTCTAGAAGAGCATCAAAAACAAGGCTGTCGGCTTATTTCCATGTTTCGGTTGCCAAAAGTAAAAGATTATGTCATTGAGTAATTATTATATTTGGGTTAAGAATGAAAAACTCAAGGAATTACGCTCTAGACCAGTTTCAATACATATTTTGATTAGATCTGAAAGATCAAAACATTTGCATTCTCGGGTAATTCTTATATTTTGGCTATCAATGAGAAACTGGAAGAATTACGCTCTCGACTAGTTTTTTATATTTTGACTAGGCGTGGAAGATCAAAAGCTTGCTTACTCGGCTAATTTTTACATTTTGGCTAAGAGTGAAAAGCTTAAAATGTCACGCTCTTGACTAGTTCTTTATACATATTTTGGCTAAAAATGAAAAACTCGAAGAATTAGACTCTTGACTAGTTTTTATATTTTAACTAGGGGTGGTAGATCAGAAACTTGCAGTCTCGGTCAATTCCTATATTTTGGGTAAGAGTGAAATATTCAATAATTTCGTCTTTGGCTAATTTTATGTCTGGCTACGATTCACAGATTAAACAATTATGGACTCGCTAACGATCATTCAACACGTCGTACTTTTCACTAATTTTGATGTTTTGGCTAATGTCGAATACTTTGTAGGTTTCATTGATTGTAAAACATCCTTGGCTAATTTTTATGTTTTGGCTGGGATCAAAGAAATTCTTAGAAAAACAAAGATTTCATGCTTCTTTTCATTTTAACCTCCTTAACTAGGAATATGGTCAAATCTAATATTTTGGGTAATAGCAAACGGTTAAAAGATTGTGAACTTAATTGCGATTATGTTGATGCTTTGCTGAATACCTAAAAATCAAGGAGTTGCGATTTTGGTTAATTGTTATGTTTTGGATAAAATCGAGAAAATTCCGAGAATTAAAAATTATAGTCTTGGCTAATTTAAGCGTTGTGGGTGAAAGATCAAAAGTTCAAGAAACTCCAGCTTTGGTTCCTCACATCTCCATATAAATTTTATTTTGGCCAAGATCGAAGGATGAAAAGATTTCAGTGTTGGTTAAGGTACAAGAGCTACGAATTTCTAATTCGTTTCGGGATTTTTCTATATTAAAGCAAAGGACCCAAAGCACTTCAATTCACTTGAAAGAACGCAGCTACCAACGTTCCCAATTTAGCCAAACAATCGCGGAAAGTATTTTTCCCAAATTTTCCTCGAACACCGGCGTCTCAAATCCCTTTGATCTGATTTTACACGGAAATTGCGTTTTACGACGGAGAAAATATGTACTTCAGCAGCAAATTTTCAACATTCTCACATTAGAATCGTCGATCGCTCGTGCACGAACATACTTACAACACACGTACTACGTAGGTATGTACGTTATGTAAGGTATTCGCATTCATGCGTATATATTACGTATTGAAAACGTAAGTGCGCTTTCGTTCGTGCGAAACGTACGGAAAGTCTCTCGTAAATCGGAGAGATCAAAGAGAGAAAAGCGCGAGCGAACGAGCAAATATGTGATGGGTGGTGGTGTTGTTGGTGACAGTGGTGGGTCAGCGCCTCCCTTTTATGTTACCTTTCAGACTTCCTCCTCTCGTTCTCGGTACTTACTTGCAAGGTCAGAAACGTGATGATGATGAAGTACGATATTATTATGAGGTGCACCTCGTTCATGGCCGGTTTAGAGAGTACGGCGAGTAATACTGGAAGAAAAAGAAATGTGAGGAATACAATAAAACTGCTGCGTGTGTAGATATGTACATATATGCGCGTTTGTAGATTTGAGAGGGGATCGATGTTTTCTGAGGAGGATACTGGGGAATTGTCAGTATTGATTGGAGGTATGAGTAACAGTTTCCTGTTATTGGTAATTATTGGGAAATTAATTTGGCGTTCTTTGGAATTGAGGATTTATCAAATATGTTGCTTTGCATTATTTTAGAGTTTTTTTTGCATCTATGTTTATCATTGGTGGATGTCAAGTTGTTGCATGAAGACAGGAACTTTTTGAACGACGTGGTACTTTTGAAATATCAATAAGCATTAAAGCACAACGTTTCCTTTTTTTTCTTTATTTCTTTCTTCTTCTTTCTCTTCGTATTCTTCACCTTCACCACTCCCCGAGCTTTGCCCCCCTTTTCCGAGTCCAGAAAATTAATTCCAGTGTCCTCTTAGTCATCAATTGCGCGGCTTGTATCGTGCCACGTGGATGAAGGGGGATGGCATTGCTTCAGTGGATACGGAGGCGATGTCGGTTGCAATATCAAACTTGAGGACTTTCTTCGCCAGCTAATGCCCAAACTGAATCGCGCAGCTACTATCGTAAAGTCTCTTGGATCGGTGTCACGATGGTCCGCTGGTCCAGCTCTCACTCTCTCAACAGCTGATTTAAATAGGGCTACAACGTGGTTCCAGAAGATGGAGAATTGTATAGCAAATCAGCGGCTCTAGTCCTCAGGGATATTATTTTGTACCACAGTCTGTAAAGAGACTGGTTCCCGATCGTTAAAACCAGCGATAGATAACGAATAATTCAGATTTTCATGATGCTCATCATGAAACATGAAGAGTATCGTGTTTTAGTGTTGAAGTATCGTGATGTGTTAATAACCAAAGAATTCTGTTGATAGTGATATCTTTGGACCAAAACAATACCAATCTCTTCCCCAGAAAACCGGTAATGGTCAAAATATTAGATGGCAGTTCGAAGACCTTGAACGACGTATGTACGCAGGTGGTTGACTTTCAATATCTCAAAGCCCTACAATATTTCTAGGAAATTTCATTCGTTTCGAAGAACTTGAAGGAAGGCTAAACGCAAGTTGCACACTGTCAACCATTCAATGTCCTACAATTATTTCTAAGAAATTGCACTCATACGAGGTGTGGTTTCACTGTAAGAAGATTAGCCTCTGATTCTTAAAGCCGCAGATATATAAAGAATAATTAAGACCTTGTGATCATCAGCAGAATCTTCTGGCCATCAGCAAGTCGTGATTCCTGTGCCTTAAGCCATGATCAGTTCATGATATCCATGGATCAAAACAATACCAAAATGTGGGCTCAAGAAAATAGACAATGGTCAAAATATTAGATAGCAGTTCGAAGGATTTGAACGAAGTCTGAACCTAAGTTGTGCATTTTCAAGATCTGAAAGTCCTGCAATATTTCCAGGACATTACAGTCATACGAGGTCTGGTTCCGTTGTAAGCGGACTGGCCTCTGATCGTTAAGACCACAGATATATAAAGAACCACCAAGACTTTGGAAGGGCTGAACGCAAGTTGTGCCCTTTCAAGATTTCAAAGCTGTACAATATTTCTAGGACATTCCAGTAATACGAGGTCTGGTTTTGCTGTAAGCAGACTGGCTTCTGATCGTCAAAGTCGGCGATAGATAAAGAATTATCAAGGCTTTGCGAGCATCAGCAGAATCTTCTAGCCATCAGGTAATCATGATACCCCTGCGCTAAGCAATGATAAGTTTCTAATATTTTTGGACCGAAACAATTCCAAAATTTGATCCCAAGATAATAAAAATGGTCGGAACATCGGATGGCAGTTCGAAGAACTTGAACGAAGTCGGAACACAGGTTGTTGACTTTCAACATCTCAAAGCCCTACAATATTTCTAGGAAATTAAAGTCATACGAAGTCTGGTTTTGCTATAATCAGACTGTCCTCTGATCGTTAACGTCAGAGATGTATATAAAGAATTATCAAGACTTTGCGAGCATCAGTAGAATCTTCTAGCCATTAGCAAATCGTGATTCCTCTGCGTTAAGTCATGACCAGTTCATGATATCCATGGATCAAAACAATACCAAAATGTGATCCCAAGAAAATAAGCAATGGTCGAAATACCGTGTGATTTTTATTGTGATTGTCCTGATCCTACACTACTTTCCACAGTCCTCACATCAATATTTGCTACCATTTTTCTGTCTGACGTTAGCCTTTAAGTAACTTCTAGTGGATTTCTCCATATTTACGGTCTTGGCTGTCACTCATCCTTCATAGGTGCACCATGTACTTTTTCTGGGTTTAATATGAATAAGTTTTTGCGTTTACTAGTTTCTTCCTCAAGCCCAAACTTATATACTTAAAATAACCGCAAAATTGCAGATTCTATTGTAGTGATATTGATACATCATAGTATTTACTCAGGCGTTATGTACGATAAGTTGCATAATCGATCTTCTAGTCATCAGGAAGTCGTGATACCCGTGCGCTAAACCACGATTAGTTCATGATATCTTTGGACCAAAACATTACCAAAATCCGATCCCAAGAAAATGAGCAAATGGTCGAAATATTAGATGGCAGTTCGAAGGACTTGAACGAAAGCTGAACGCAAGTTGTGCACTTTCAAGAACTCAAAGGTCTGGTTTCGCTGTAAGCAGACTGGCTTCTCATCGTTAAGGCCACAGACATGTAAGGAATTATCAAGATTTTGAAAGCATCGGCAGAATCTTCTAGTGATCAGGAAATCGTAATACTTGTGCACGAAGCCACGATCAGTTCACGATATCTTTGGACCAAAATATTGCCAAAATCTGATCATAAGAAAATGAGCAAATGGTCGAAATATTAGATGATAGTTCGAAGAATTTGAGTAGAGGCTGAATGTGGGTTATTGACTTTCAACCACTCAAAATTCTACAATTTTTTCTTTCTAGTTGATTTCCAGTTTTGTTGTAAATAGGTTTCTTTTGTGATCGCCGAAATCGGAGATATACAAAGAATCATCAAGATCTTGCAATCATCTACTTATTTATTAATATTTTATATAATTTTATATAATTATTATTATTTTTAAGCTGCTTCGGTTTATACGGTTGTTGCTTGTTGATGCTTGCCTCGGGCAAGCAAACACGTGTCACCAATTTTATTATAAAAAAATTGTGTGGTAATGAGTTTACCGATATGATCTAGTGCCACTGTCAAAAATAGCGATATCTCAACATAAGTTGATGTTACTTTTGGATCGAGAGATTAGCTAAACTGGAAACTACAAGCAATAAATCAACAACTTAAATGTCCAAAAATTTTTCCATTTATTCTTGATGTTTTGTATCCTGTCCAGCGTAGTTCTGCTACTTATAAGAAGTTCATTGGTCGATTAAATCGAGCGAAATCTTATCAAAAATCCTAAAACTCTTCTTGCGTCATTTTTTGATGTATTAGAAGATTTTTGATGAACCTGGTCTCAAGCAGTTTTTGTTCCAGTACCGATTAACTTGGGGGAAGTGGAAATAAATCCACCTGGGAATTTCGTTTTATGAATTAGCTTCGATTTAATAACTGTTCGTAAAAAATGTCATCAATTTCATTAAATTAAAAAAATTGTGCGCACTCAGTCGATGTTCAGCCTACTCCAGTATCGAGTCATCATGCTCAGGGTGATTTAAACAGTAGTTGCTGACGTATGGTTTCTTCGAGGTAAATCTTCTTAGTAAATCACTCAATTCCCATCGCGCCAGAGGATTGACATTCTAGTGGTAGCATCAAATTGGAGGAGAATCTATTATTTTGGATCTTTTGAACCAATTTGCAAGGATCTTAAGTGTTGGAAATTGGGATAAGATTTACGAAAAAGATCATAACGTTTGGTCTTACCCCCATAAATCGCGACGCAACACCCCGACGTCGACATCAACACAACCAGCTTATCCAAACGCTGCCCCGAATTCATTTCTTCGTTCTCGGCGTGATGGCTCTGTAGGAGATCCGTTCCCGCGACTATTATTATACTAATGCAGAATATAAGTAAGAGCGTTATCAAATTTGTCATATTGCTTTGGTTCATCTTAAGAAAATATCTCTGATACAGCATTTCTACCTGGAAGCAGAGCGAAATTGCCAAACGACGTCCGGCCGATACGTCGAATACTACAGTTTTCGACTTACCTGTTCGTTTTTAAATTGATGAGTACTACATACTTTACAAAGGAGCGTCTTGCATTTCATGAGGAAGGTGTACTGTTCGACCGGGACCGCGCTGACCAGCAGTTCGGCTTCGGCGTCGTGCCTGTCGGCTTCCGGACTCGAAAAATGGACATTATTGTCTTCTTTGATGGGCGGCGATCTGGTTACACTACCTACCTGTAAATAATTCGATTTAGTTAACCTGAGCGACTACTGTTAGATCTATATAGAATTCGTTTAAACTAGGACTTCCCACCCAGTGAGAGGCGCGCCTATGTAGGAGAGCGTTAAGATATCGTTAGGGGGCCCAATACGTTTGGACCTTCGAAAGAAAAAGTCAATTTAAATCCACTTATTAATTCATGAGGGCGTTATTCAAGCTCGATAAGTTTTAACAAGTCTCTTCCAATCACAAAATAGACAGAAGCGACAAGGCGTGTCGGCGGCTTTGATGTTCGTGTGGTCGATTTGAATGTCCTCGAAATAGCTGAGAAGTTAGCTAACCCCATTTTGAAAATACGAAAGGTGCACATTTGTTCGTAGTAATTGAAAAATATTAGAGTTTTGGATATGTGAAAAGAATAGTATTTGCTAAAAAGTTAAATCAATGATACACAACAATAACCGTATATTTTAATTTTAATATGCACACACCATCCCAGAATAATAACATTAATGAAGTTAGCCAAATATAACAGTGTCGTCGTATTTAGAACATGGTTCCCGGCCATGCGCATACAGAATTTACGACAAGATTTTCTAACTTTGTCGGTTCTGTCTATTCTGTGCTTCCAACTCTTCCCGCAACTCCTAATTACAGTATTAAATGTACATGCGCGCATGCGCTGTATATACCCGTCACATTGTAACACGTACGAAACGTTTTGCGCTTGCGCTGTATATTACTGCATGTAGATTGTTGGTAATGGAGGTTCGACAAACGAGTGCATGATGAGTAGCGTAAACCGGACTGACGCTGTCACTCCATCGCTTACGTGCAAGGCGCGACATTAAAATTCGAAGGAGTGACAGCGTCAGTCCGGTTTACACTATTTATCATGCGCCCGCTTGCCGAACCTTATCGATAATTATAGCCATATTGCATTTATGGTAGACATGATATAACAGTCTCATCCCAGTAAACATTTTTAAATTTCGCGGACAGTTTAAGTTGGTAGTTCCGGTAATAGTGAACGTACTCACCAATTTCTAAGCACAATGCATGCGAATATGTTAACTGTTGCCGGAACTACCAACTTAAACTACCCGCGAAATTTAAAAAAGTGTTTATTGGGATGTACCACTTGTGTTTGAAACACCTGATACTTTGGTGCTTTCTCAAGAGCTTTGAGGAAAACACCCATAGATGTTATATACAATAGCCTGGCCGCGATTTGTTAGTAAATTTGACAAAATGGTGATCAATGAGAGCCGGGGTAAAAAAATTTTTTTATCTAAAAGAAGTACCTGAAAAAACTGAAATTGATCTGAGAATAATTAATGGGCCCAAAAATTGGTTAAAGGTGAACAAAAGAAATTTTATGTTGAAATTTTTATCTTTTTTTCATTTTTCTTAATTAAAATACACAAATACGGTAATATTATTCCATAATTGTAAATGTAATGTTTTAATTCAAGTGCGGAAAACATTATAAATTTCAGGATTATTCATTCAATGACGATTTTGTACGTGATGGATATTTTCTCTTATGAGTCGACAACTTGCAATATGAACTGAGCTACATCTTCATTGCGTGTTAAAATGGGGTTATAATCTTTAATAAATTTAACTCCACGCTCTGCAGCCTCATTAACGACAAATAAATTTTGAAGGAATTCCGAAGCGGTTTGATATTCCTCATTGTCTTTCCACATTGCTGGGTGTAAATCGAAGAAGTCAGTTTGAAGTTCGAAATTGATAAGGAGACTCTTTGTTTTATACGAGACAAAATCAGATAAATCACATGTCAACTGGTGCGGTATTTGACAAAATTTACAGCAGGAGCCTCCGCTTTCAAACGATTCACCATTTTTGGCTTGATTTGGAGTGAAACGCTTGGATCGAAAAATACTAGTCCTAGTGTTTCGGGAGTCAAATACCACAAATGATTCTTTAACTTTTCAATTACCCCATTAGATACAACTTCATCGGTTTTTGAAAATTCGAAAGCGGTGCGAAAAAATTCAAATCCCGATTAGGGCATTCAATAGAATTTGTGCATCCGTACCAGACCTTAATATAAGGTTTAACGACCAAAAATTGCAATACCTCGAATGCAAACGAAACAAAAAATTTTTGAGACAGTAAATTGCCTTCGACATAAAGATTGCATGAGAAGTTGCACCACATGTGCAAAAAGCACCACCATTATCACCAAGGAACGTGATCGTGAGCTCCAAGAGTTCTTCATAATCGTCTAAATCATTAATCTTTATTTCCATAGGCTCAGCTTCAATTTCGGATTCACTTTGATGGCGAACTATAAAGGGGAGAAAATGTAATTTCCATGAGAAATAATAATTGCACAATTAGAACCACAGCAGCACTAATCAAATTACTTTCCCGATTCTTGCAATTGCAATGTTTTTCTATGTTTCAATATTCGCGCTTCTTCCTTTTCTTTTCTCAATTTCGAACTTTCTGCTTTGGATGCTGTTTGCCCAACATTGAATCAGGTCGTTCCTTCTATCGCTGTTTTTCCCAAACATTCTTCATCTTCCTCATTTCTCATCGTCGTCAATGCATCGGCAGACGCAATATCAAAAAAGATCGTCTAACGCTCCATGAAAACATCAAATTTTTGTTTCTTTCCAGCTACCATTTTCTCGACTTTCATTTTGTTAAAGTTTTTCCAATCTTCGTAAGTTTTAAGTAGCTTTCCAGCACATTTATGAGTATCGGGCGTTGGTATATGAGCTTGTTGCCAAAATATTACAACAGCCTTAATTGTTAGTCTTGCACTCTTTTTTGAGGTTAATTTTTGCAAAACGCATATTGCAGAAAATTTGCCTATTTGACGGCAATTTGGCTCCCACAATTTCATGTGATACACGCCCAATAAAAGCAATTCTCGTTGTTTTTCATCAGCTTTACGTGTTTTTACTGATACAACAGCGAATCCAATTCTTTCGCCATTTTCAAAGTAAGATGACGTTAATTTAGAATAAGAATTACAATTTTGAAGACTCTCATCTTTATATACAATAAATTGCAGATGAAATTGTACTTCTCGCTTTCGTAAACACTCGTTGAATGACAAAAAAGATGAATGAACACCTATAAATACTACGTATTTTTCAACTGAATTACTTGTAAACAATTGTTTCATGATTTTTTAAAAATTAAATTAAAAACATTTTTTATAAGTCCGAAACTGTTGATTATATTGAGAAATAGTATAGGAATAGATTAAAGGCATTGTAATTAATTATTTTTCTAAATTTGGACAAGTCGTTCTGGAGTAATGACGACATATACATAAACGTGTCCAAAAAAGACAAAATTTTGGCTCATCAAACTTAAAACAATTGTTTGGTCTATCAATTTATTGGCAGATTAGCTTCAAACTTTTCAGATGTCTTTTTAGCCAAAAAGAAACTTTTTAGCCCAGCGCTCATTGATACCTATCATGTGATGTTACAAAAATGGCCAAGCTAATAGACAAGCGACGAAAGAAATTTTCAGGTAACATATTGCTAGCAAAAAAACAATTCTTTTCTATTTTTATGAAATTGCGGTGCTCGTATGTTACAAATTCATAAAAATTTCCGAAAATCAATTTGTTTTTTTTTTCTGAAAAGAAAAACAAATTCTTTATTTGACCGCACCTCGTATATCGTTCTTGCATAATTCCTATATGTAACGTACATACATGTCTGTGTATGACTATCGCGAAATCTCGGCAAATATTTAAAAAGTCGTGCAAATAACTGCGGTGACACGCAAAGTTACGCAAAAGCAATCGCAGAAATACGTATATACATACACGCGGCTATTGCAGTTTTACTATTTATATATGTATGTATATACGTAAGCACATATACATATGAATATTATGTGTACGCTTATCTACGTACAATAAGCACATAAAACATACATAGTTGCAATGTCGACAACGAAATCCTTTAAAGAGCGTGAATATATGCGACATTATTAACTAATCTATTCGTTAGCATTGACATAATTTAAGAAATAAATTTTACACACATTTGCGGTCACGTATATGTATGTATATGTGGATAAGTATACCGACTGTAGTATTTAAGTTTATGATATGTATGGTTGTAGTTAAAATAATATATAAAATAAATAAATATTACGTAAACGATATATTTCGGTAAGTTTTCCACTGAAGATGGCAACTTACTCGTTGAAATACGTATCTGGCATTATTTCCGGTGTGTGCTAAGGGTAATTTTTATTTATTTCATGTAATTTATGTAATAAGGGGAATCAGATCGAAATAAAATTTAAATATTTGATGGCGCACTCTTTCAGGGTTCCGGTTTTCTGCTAAAATTCTCATCTTTAAATCATCAGCCAATCGCGATCTGCATTTCCAGCGCGTTAGTTTGAAGTGACCAATTAGAACTTTGCGTTTCGGAGGACATAATTTAAAACGACCAATCACAAATTAAATTTTTAGCGCGATAATTTGAATGGATCGATCCTAAACTATCATGTTTCGGAGGTCAGGATTTAAAACGACCAATCACAGCTTATATTCTTGGCGCGGTAATTTAAATGAATCGCATTTACGCGATTGTTTAAGGTTACCAAGTTGTTGATCTAGCGTTCGTTGTTATTGTTTTAAATAATGAATTGCAACTTAAATTTTTGTCGAGATAGCTGTAAAAATTGCCAATTATAACCTCAGATTTTAATGCGGTAATTTGAAACAATCAATCCTCTCTCGAATTCGAGGCGCGAAAATTTAAAGTGACCTATGATGATTTGATTTTTGGTAAATTTTGATCTAGTTGTCAACTCCACGATTCAGAATTCTAGTTTCAATTATGATTATTTGAAACCACCACTTGAAACCAGAACTTGAATTGCAGTTCTTAACGAAATAGCTTTAACGTACCAGTTATAACTTGAGTTTTCAACGGGATAATTAAAAAATTGAATTTGAGCCCTAGGAGGGAAGATTTGAAGTCATCAACCACAATTATGATTTGGGTTATGATTAATTAAATTAATCCAGGTTTCAACTCTACGATTTTCAAGGCACCAATCAGAATTCTAGTTTCTGGTACGATTATTTGAAACAACTAATTGCAATTTAAACTCTTGACAGAATAACTACCAATAACAGCTTTGAGATTTCAACGTTCAGATGTTAAAACCTCAAAGCTGTTCCAGATCCAGGTGTAATGATGATAAATCTAAAAAATTAGCTACGTTAGTCGCTTCAAAGTAACGCGCCAAAAACTCACCTAGCTATTGCTAGTTTTAAATTGGCGCGCCGGAAATCCCAATTGTTATTGGCTGTTTCCAAAAAAATCGCTGTGAAAACGAGAATTGTGATTGATCCAAATTATCCCCCAGAAATTAAAGATACAACTGGCAGTTTGAAATTTCTCTAACGGAAACCCTAATTGCAACCGACCATTTACAAACAATACCATTTAAAACTAGAATTGCGATTATTCTATTGAAATTATCCTGCCGGAAACTCAAATTATATTACTACATAGATCGTTTCAAATTATCGCGCCAAAACCTCAAACTATCATTGGTTTTATCAAGGAAACTGTAGCTTCACATTTCCCCGTCAATAATTTAATTGAAATTGGTAGTTTAAAAGTGTTGTGCCGGATTTTGCGTTCATATCTCCTAGGATTACGAGGAATTCGTAGAGTATATACCATCCTGTTCCTTCCGGTGTTGAATTCTCTATGCCAGCATATGTGTTCATTCATGCCAGTGTGTTTTTCTTCTGTTCTCATTGTTAAAATAGCTATCATTCGATTCATCGGGACGAAATCTATTACGTTTTTTTCCTTACTTTTACACCTACACAAAATCCCAGTCCACTTGTCCCCAGGTTATTTTCGTCGCTGCAAAAAAGGAAGGTGTGCTGTTCTCTTTTCTATCTCCCCTGATTATTTCCACCTCACTTATTGCGCAGCGACAATATAAGCTTTACATGTCTCCAGCAATTTCCCCCATCTTTTTCCTTCGTGGCATAGTTTGGATATTCCAAATTGCTATTTTTTACTCCATGTTTCTTTTCCATTCTTATGATTTTTGTTTTCCTGTCTTTCCTTGCTTTCGCAATTTCTTACTTTAACATTATCCCATTCCCTTATACAGTTTCATAGCCATTTCTATTTCCGTATTTTCGTCGGTCCTTTCCTAATTAATCACTTTTTTGCGTACCTAGCAGTTCCAGTGACCTTTTGGGATTTTTCAAATCTAATTCGCGTTTGCCTTCATTATATTCTAGTGAGCGTTGGTTTACCGTTCTTCTTTCTTCCTCTTCAATCTTCATTTTCTTCATTTTCTTCACTTTCTTCACTTTCTTCATGTGCTGCCCTTCCCCAGGTTTATAGAGAATAGATTGAATTATTTATCTTGTCATAAATTTTATTTGCGGTTAATTCCTTGTTTCTGGCGGTTTTAGAGGAGGATTGCTTACCTTTCTTCTTGGATCTGTTTTGGGTCCTTATTTATTCCTATTTTGGTTATAATTTCTGTTTTCCTGATTTCTCTTTCCTTCCTGCTTTCGTAATTCTCTAGTTTAACAATATTTTTTGTGTCCATTTCCATGCCAAGTGTGATAGTCATTTTCGTTTCCACCTTTTCCACATTAATCAGTTTTCTTCGTACCTAGCAGCTCTTGTGACTTTTTGCATTTCTTTTTAAATCCAATTCGCGTTTGTCTTCATCATGTTCTGGTGAACGTTGGTTTACCGCTCTTCCTCTTTCCTCTTCTACCCTTATTTTCTTCATGTTGTCCCCTTCCCTAGGTTTATAGAGAATATGTTGAATTATTTATCTTTAATTTGCCATAAGTTTGATTTGCGATAAATTCCTTGCTTCTTGTGGTTTTAGGACAGGAGTGCTTTCCATTCTTCTTGGACCTGTTTTGCAAAGTCCTCATTTATCCATATTTTGGTTCATTTTTGTTTTCCTGTTTTTCTTTCCTTTTTGCTTTCAATAAAGGTGATTGCAAGGACTGTGGTGTAATTTACTGACACAAATATCACATCGGTAAACTCCTCACCACACAATTGTTATAATAAAATCGGTGACATGTGTTTCGCTAGCTCGAGGCAAACATCTTCAACAACCGTATAAACCGAAGTGACCGAAGTGGCTATGATTTTTGTTTTCCTATTCTTCCTTTCCTTCTTGCTTTCGTAATTCCCTATTTTAACATCATCGTTTGTGTCCATTTCCTCGCCGACTGTCATAGCCATTTTAGTTTCCGCCTTTTCCTCATTAATCAATTTTTTCGTACCTAGCAGTTCTTGTGACTTTTTGCATTTCTTTTTAAATCCAATTCGCGTTTGTCTTCATCATGTTCTGGTGAACGTTGGTTTACCGTTATTCCTTTTTCCTCTTCTATCCCCATTTTCTTCATGTTCTTCCCTTCCCCAGGTTTATAGAGAGTATATTGAATTATTTGCCTTTAACTTGCCATAAGTTTTATTTGCGATAAATCCCCCTGCTTCTCGTGGTTTTGGGACAGAAGTGCTTTCCCTTTCTTCTGGGACCTGTTTTGGAAAGTCCTCATTCACCCATATTTTGGTTATAATTTTTGTTTTCCTGTTTTTTCTTGCCTTCTTGCTTTCGTAATTCCCTATTTTAACATTATCTTTTGTGCTCATTTCCTCGCCGACTCTCATAGCCATTTTCGTTTCCGCCTTTTCCTCATTAATCAATTTTTTCGTACCTAGCAGTTCTTGTGACTTTTTGCATTTCTTTTTAAATCCAATTCGCGTTTGTCTTCATCATGTTCTGATGAGCGTTGATTTACCGTTATTCCTTTTTCCTCTTCTACCCTCATTTGCTTCATGTTCTCCCCTTCCCCAGGTTTATAGAGAGTATATTGAATTATTTGCCTTTAACTTGCCATAAGTTTTATTTGCGATAAATCCCCTGCTTCTCGTGGTTTTAGGACAGGAGTGCTTTTCTTTCTTCTGGGACCTGTTTTGGAAAGTTCTCATTTATCCATATTTTGGTTATGATTTTTGTTTTCCTGTTTTTCTTGCCTTCTTGCTTTCGTAATTCCCTGGTTTAATATTTTCTTTTGTGTCCATTTCCTTGCCGAATGTCATAGCCATTTTCGTTTCCGTCCTTTCATCGGCCATTATCCATTGATTAGTTTTTGCATTCTTAGCAGTTCCCGTAACTTTTTGGATTAAAAAAATATAATTCGCGTTTGTTTTCATCCTGCTGTGGTGAACGTTGGCTTACCGTTCTTCCCTTTTCCTTTTTCTACCCTTATTTTGTTCCTGTTCTCCCGATCCCCAGATTTATAGAGAATATATTGAATTATTTATCTTTAACTTGCAATAATTAATTCACTACTATATGGGGATGACATCATCCTAATGGCTGAAACGAGAGACAAATTACAAAAACTAATGAACATATGGGTGAAGAAGATTGAAAGGACAAAGATGGAAATGAACGTAGATAAGACAAAATATATGATAAGAAATCAAAGAAAAGAGGGAGGAGGAAACTAAGGTTATAACAATAAACAACCGAGAAATAGAACAGGTTTCCTCATTCGAATACCTTGAAAACGTAATATCGGAGGATGGCAAAATGGATCTGGAGATAAGCAATAAAATGAAAAAGGCAACGAAAGTCTACTACGCACTGAATAAAACCACATTCGGGAAAAGTTAAATCAGGGAGTATAATTTAATTGCAAGTTCAATCATGCTGTATGGAGCGGAAACGTGGACGATACAAACGAAACACAAATCGTTGATAAATGCAGCAGAAATGAGATATTTAAGGAGAATAGATGGGATAACTAAAATCGACAGGTGGAGAAGTGAAGACATCAGAGCAAAGCTCAAACAGGAGCCAGTATTGAGGAGAATTGAAATTAAACAACTAAGTTGGTACGGACACAGCGCGACTAGACCAGGTCAGAATGCTAAAGAAGAGGCGGGATTGGGAAAGAATAGAAGAAGGGGAAGACCGAGGAAGACATGGATGGACCAGATCCGCAGGATAGCGGAAGAAAGAGGGAAAGGAATGAGTATGCAGGAACTAACGCAAAGTAGGAAAGAATGGAAAAGATGGGTAAAGGAGAGGGGTATCCCAGATCCGACGCTCTAGATGGACAGAAGGATAAGATGAAAGAAGAAGAAGAAAGAAGAATAATTTATATTTGCATTAACTGCCTTGCGTTTCCCGGATTTAAGGCTCGAGTGCTTCCCTTTCTTCTTGGATCTGTTTTGCGAAGTCCGCATTTCCCCATATTTCGGCAATTTAGTTTGGCTGATAATGTCCATTATGTACCATTATTTTCTCCATTTTAAATTCTATCTAAATCGGCTTGTTTTTCTCCCTGCCCCTCTTCTTTGCTTCCCTTTCTCTTTGGGTGTCCTTCTCATCCAGCGTTACCTTGATTTTATCTCTTGCTTCTTTTATGTTGGTTATAATGATAGCGCCTGTCTCTTTTTATGGTTCTTCCAAGATATATATTACGACACTTTTCTTTCTCGTAACCTCTTCTAATTGTCTGATCCTTCCCTCCTTTGGGTTTCTTATTCGTTTCTTTCATTTCCAATGCTTTATTTTCCATTTTCATGTTTGTTCTTCTCCATTTCTTCTCATTGCGTTGGTCGATGATGTCAAGCTTATCTAGTTTATTTAATATTTTCTGCATTCTTTTGAGTCGTCTCTGTGTTGTGCATCTGCGTAGCACCAAAGTCAACCTCCAGTCAACTCGTCTAAAGCGCTGCCCTTCTCCCGATCAGATGATTGTTTGCTTGAGTTTAGAATGTTTTTCTACTATTTACCTTCTTCTAATTTTTGGGCAGTAACTGTGCACGCTTTACCCGTTTGTCGTTATTAGGCTGGTTCCAACTTGGTTTGGATTTCTCGATTCTCATTTTTGTCCAAAATTGGCTTTCTTTACTCCGTGAATTATCACATTGAGTATCTCGTTTCGGTCCAGAGGTATAGGGATTAATAAAGCAGAATTCCCTTCTTGATAATTATCGGGGTATGCTCTTTGTGCTTGTTGAGTAGGTCATTGCACAGCCACTTTTCGAGTTGCCCGGCAACGTACCTAACCTAAGGTCGTTTCGTAGAATGTTCTAAATAGATTCTTCTTTCTGGCTCTCGTAAATAGTTTTCCAATGAAAGATTTGATAATAAATTATGATACCTGTGTATTAAAATCATATACCCTACCTATGAAGACTGCTAAATATAATCGTAACGATTTTCTTTCCTCGTCTGGCAGCATATTTCATATAGATTACCCGATTTTCCCCAAAATTCCTTTTCCATACGACCTAAGAGGTAATAAAATTCGAGTTCGTAATCTGGATACATCAAGGAAATTTACTACTACTACAAACACCACTGCTTACCAAGCTACCTTCTCGTTTAGAGGAAAAAATTTATAGGCCCAAAATAAAGGAGAGGACGCGCGCGCGTAGCGGTAGTACGGGGCTCCCGCTGACGAGATTGAAAACAAATTGCTTTCGGCGAAATTGAAATTTCAATTCCAATTTGCGTAGCGAAAGGCACGTAATATTGCCTTGCTTTGGAGACAAAGGTGCCGACATTTATCACCTGTCCCGGTCGCCTCGCGCGGCAATATCGCTCCCGAGACGCAAACATTACAACCCGTTTATATGGCCAAACACACCTTGAACGTACACATATACTACTACAACGCGCGGTAATAATGTCGTCGCGAAGGTGCGAAATGTAAATACGTACGTACGTCGGGAGCGAATAAAAGACGGATAAGACGGGCGTAGAACGGCGTTAAAATTGGAAAGACGAACGGATGCTAAGTTAAAATACGAAAAAGTTGAAAGTGATATATCGATACGATCTCTTCGATGATTTCTTCTTTAGACATGTACGATATCGAGCTCTCAGTCGATTACTAAGGAGTATGCGAAACATCGCTTCTGAATTGAATATTTCATAATCCAAGCACTCAAGAACTCTCCGACAAATGGGCCCCGTCTTCCTAGGGTAGCGCAAAGAGATCGTCAGCAACGCCCCAATACGTTTGGACCTACGAAGGAAAAGTCTATTTAACGTTTTACATCTACTCAGTAATTCATCCGGTCGTTGCTCAAGCTCGACAAGTTTTGGCAAGTTTCAACTTACAGCCTTCCACTCCTAATTATTGTATGACGTACGATCAGTCAGGCTCAGGAAACAATCGCGCATGCGCGACTGTTATTCGTTCACTTCGTGCCGTACACAAGTTCAGGAAAATCTCAAAGTTTTGTGCTTAAGGGTGTTCGGTACTTTTTTAAAGATCGGTTAAACTTAATTTTCTTTTATTGGTTCCAAAAGTATCTCGAAAATTGTATATCTGATCTTTAAAAGTAGTGCGTGTAACGACAAAATACTAGTTTTTACAATGTTAAGAGCTTCTATAGCTTCAATTATTTCTTTCCATCGTAAGTGAAGAATCAGTAAGTTTACGGCCTTGAAATTTTGCATACCGTGTATTCGATACGACAGCTACGACTTACCATCGAGTTCTTTTGTAAATTCCTTTGTTATCGTTACTTTCTCCAAGTCCAGAAAATGATGCTAAGCACGTGATCATTTTTCTATTCCTTAATTGAGACTAAATTCAATAATAAACAAGGAATTTAAAAAAGAGCTCGATGATAAGTCGTAGCTAACGTAACGAATACACGGTATGCAAAATATTGAGCTCGTCAACTTACTGGTTCTTCACTTGTGATGGAAACAAAAATTAAAGCTGTAAAAGCTCTTAACATTGTAAGAAACTAGTATTTTATCGTTAAACACACTACTTCTAACGGTCAGATATACAAGTTTCCAAATAGTTTTGGAACCAATAAAAAAATTGAAGTTTAACCGATCTTGGAAAAAGGTACCTTACAACTTTAATACGCAGCACTTTTCATCGTTATTAGAAGGTGAGTTATATGGTAGTATACGAGTACAAAATTTCAATCATAATTTTTATCTGCTTCATTTAAATTCGTAATTCGGCAGATACCTCTTTTGTTTGGTTGGATGAAGTGAACAAGCTGTTAACTTAAATTTCGTTGGTGCAAACTCGCAGTGATATAGAGAAAGTTTTCTGAACACTATATTAAATTTAAGCACAGTTTCACCGAAAAAGATGGAAGCCGACTAAGGCAATTGTACCTCACTCAATGTATGATATGCTCGAAATTGTTGAGTAATGACGCCATGAGCCTCACTCGCCTTGAAAGACATCTGAGCCAACTATATCCTACTATGATCACGAAGTCTAAAGAGTTCTTTTCTTCCAAAACACCAACACTCAAGCTCAGGAGACTGGTTAAGTCAAATTATCACAAAGGAGTCTCACAGCATCTCAAAGAGTCATATGATACCCACAGCTTCTTTGATGGCGAAGCAATAAAAACCTCATACTATCGGCGAAGAACTAATCAAGCCACGTGTACTAAAAACCACGCAGATAATATTAGGATAAGAATCAGGACAAGAAATGAAGTTGATTTCTTGTTACGGCCAATTTATCGCAGCGTTCTGGTATTGTTACTTTTGACCTCTCGCTCCACTTTTGACGTGTAGATAGCGCCCCGCTTCCGTATTTTTGGTACAATTTTGGCTGCACGTCTTAAGAATTCTGCTTAAAGCGTCGAGTTGAACGGGTCGTTTTCCGTGAATAGGTTATTCCGTTTTCTCTTTAAAAACCCGGATGTCGAGGATCTACAGGCGAATTCGACTCTGGGAAGTTTAATACTATAATTGTGTATATTTTCGAAGTTTCGCTTCCCCAATTTTGCTGTTCGAGCTAATCGTCCACGTTGAGCACTTGCTTTTCTCTCAATTAGAGGTGAGTTTCCCCATTTTTTGGCTATTTACGATGACGTTAGTTTCTCTTTCACGTTGTTGTAGGGCACTAGTATAGGACTAGTAGGAAGCTAAGATTATTTAAGAACATCTAAGAAATAACTTAGAAGTTGGAAGGACTTCAGTTTGTTGTGTTCGGTTGATCTCCAGGCATTTTTACATCAAGTGCGAGAAAACCCGCCATCTTTGACAGCTTTCCTCCCTATCCCGATTACCACGCCGTACGATGGTTAACAACCGAAAATACATCACGTCAAGTCCCGCCCTTATTCTATTTTTATTTCGTTGAGTTTTGGGAAAAATTACCTAGAATCTTCTAGTTACTTTAGAGTTAGTAAATCGAGGATTTGTGTTCGAGTAAAACGGGGTTTCTTACTTTTAAAACATTCAATTTTTTTTGTATTTTAACGGAAGGAGGGGGGTGTGATTGCTTTTCAGACAAAAAGGGTTTTCGTTACTGTTGCTAATTTAATAATATGTTGAATGAAACAATCAATTCTTTTAGAAGGGATTACAGTTACTTGCTACTTGCACATATTCTTGTTTTAATTACGTTCTGCTAAACCTCCAAGGTCGCTGTAAGGCCGTTGGAATTCCATCGGTTACCGAGCGTGTTGCTAGCATTAAGTAAGAAGCTGTTTTAATTGAATTTAAATTAATCGATACACCTCAAGCGACAAATAAAGTGTTGTTCAACGTCATTCTCTCGCCTCAAGTTATTTGTTATACCGTTTATGGTATTTGTGAATAGAATTCTCAAGTAATTTTGGTGGTCGCTTCACGACCGATTAAAAGATCCAGTAACGTAGACGGTTCGGATAACCCCATTTCACTTACTAAAGAAGCCGACTCTAGATACTTAGATGCGATTGAGTCTATAATTGGAGAGTGGCGCCTTGTTATTAAATTCTCGAACTTGAACCTTCGCCGTTTCCATTGGGTTAGCACGGCCTGGATTTCCATCTTTATCATCAACGAAGTGAGCTATTCGAACTGTAACGATTAATTTCCCTATCGGTCACGTTTCCGACCTTCTCTCTTAGTATTATCATCCTTATCAAAAGTTTTATAAGCTAGTTACATTCTTTCTCAAATAACACGACCAGTGTAGAATTGATGATATTGCTGCAGACATAAAATAACAAATCATAAACAAAGTAAAATCATAGCATTTTTTGCCATAGGTTGTGACGAATCTACGGACATCGTTAACTCTGCACGGTTGATGGTTTATGTTCGATACGTCAGTAAAGATCAAATTGAAAAAGAGATTTTGTATTCGCGATGTTTGGCAGTATTTGGGTTGGAATACACTCATTGGGCTTCGAACGGATGGCACCCCCGGAATGGTAGGTGCACGATCAGGCTTACCTCAAAAAACTAAAGGGAAAGAATCCCATCCTGGTTAGCACACATTCTGTTATTCATTCAGTTTTGGTTTCAAAAATGTTGCCAGAGAATTTACGCCAGACTTTAGACTCGGCTATAAAGGCCGTGAACTACATCGAGAGCAACGTTTCTTTAAACAGTTGATTATTTACATTACTTTGCGAGGATTTCGATTCTGCTTACAGAATTCTTCTTGTCTATACAAAAGTATGCTGGTTGTCTAAGGGCAACATGTTGACACGCCTTTATAAGCTGAAAGAAGCGGTCATCCTTTTTCTTGAGTCAAAGGAAAAACGATTTTCTGCATATGTTCAACAACGAGCAATTTCAATAGAGGTAGATGGCCAATTTGACAGATATATTTGAAGCCTTGAATCAGCTAACCTTGAAGCTTTGAAATAAAAACAGAACTTTGATTGATAACTATGATCATTCACCATTTATCCATCATTCAGGGTTTTATATCAAAGCTTCAACTTCAGATTCAGAAGGTGACTGCCGAAAATAATGTTTGTCATTTTCCCGGCAGTACCAAAAAATTAAAAATCAAAGACTGGACTAAGCATTGAAAAGTGATATAGAAACTCATTTGCCAACATTGGGACACAAATTCTATCGATACTATAGCAATATTAATTCGGAATCACCACTACGGCACATTACTAGAAATCGATTTATGGTGGATGTCTTACAATTACCAGAAAATTTCGGGAAGAATTTCTAAAAATGAAGGCCGATTTGACCATGGAAGATGACTTCCACTTCTTGACATCGGAGAAGGTTTGAATAAAACGTTTTCTTTTAATCGAAAATATGCTTCTCCTGCTTTGCAAATACTTGTGCCGTTTTCCTCGAATTACTTATGTGAGACAGGTTCTTCAGCTTCAGCAGTTTTGATGTGGATAGCGACTTGACGATAGCTCTGGCAAAAACTGAACCTAGAATTGACAAACTGGTTCAAAACATGGAAGCGCAAGCATGGCCTAATATAATTATTGAACAATACTTAATTATTTTTAGGGGCGAACACCAAAGTTTTATAATAGGGGCAAAGTTTATTAGTATCACTTATTTTATTAGATTATAGTTGTAATTGAGAAATAAATGCCGTTAAAATGATACGTGCGTTTATTTTCGTTTCATCATAACAATGTAAAAAAATTTAAGAGGGAGCGAAGACATCAAAATATTATTTTACAAACTGGGAAGGCTTGAGGTAGAAAACTTTGGGAAACCCTGTTCACACATCTTACACTAATGGCCATAAGATTCTAATTGTACTAGACGGTTCATTAAGAAGACTCGAACTCGAACTTTTACGTTTAACGACGTCGCATTTTCCCGCTCGACTATCGTTCCCTCGACGCACGCGAATCACCTTTAATTTGCGCCCTTCACCTGCACGCGAAGCAAAATAAATAAAAGGAAAAGAAAAACGCACCCCCAGCGTTCCCCAACCGAATTAATTATTTACGATCCCGACATTTGTTCGGGACCTCCATTATTTACGTTACCGAACGAACCGTTTGGTTGCCCTCTTTATTTATACATCAGAAGGAACGGCGAACGCAACGTTTCTTCTTATTCTTGCGTCGTTCTCGTCGCCGTCCGCCATTGTTCGGAAATAATTGGAAGGAAACAATAAAGCGCCGACTTGATTCCGGGTTTTTTCGTATCGATTTTCGTTTATTTTGCCGTCTATTGTTCGCTTAACTCGGGCTACGAGTTAGGAAATTAGTATCTAGCTGGAAGGTAGTTGGTACGGTACTTACCTGCAGCGTTGCGACGACCGCCGACGCGACGCGCGGTTGAAATTTGCCGCGCGTACAGCGGCCAAGATGGAAAGTATAAGAAAAATCGTCGTATTCGGGACGTTTTAATTAAAATTTATTCCAAAGGGTTTCCGAGGGATTTCATCTGTTTATTAGGGATGAAATGGGGGCAGAGAAAAATGGTCGTTTGAAGCTGAAGACGACGGAAGGGAAAGGTGATCGGTGCTTTTTATAAATCAATTAAGTGATTGGAGCTTTTACCGACATGAAGGAAAATGGAAGGTTTGGGCAGCAAATGTTTGTTCGGCCGGGGTCTAGAATTGACAAATCAAGTTTGAGCATGATGCTTGATACGAAACCAAATTGGAACACCTTGTCAAAGTGACGAAGAGTGCTTCACAATCAATCCGGTGACTCAGAAGAGTTGTTGCCACGACCTTATTTGTTGCTGCCCTTGCAGTATTCATGGACATAGATGGGGTTCTTGACAATACCTTAACATCCTCCGCTCCTCATTACCCGCTCTTTACAGGGTCCAAATATAAATAATACTACGTGCAAATTGTTGAACTACATGCTTCAAAACAGAACAGTTGAAGGCCAAATGCAGAATAAAATTGTTTCCAATTATCAAGAAGTTCGGACGCAAGAGTTCGCTGATGACATTGTTATTGTGCTCAGGGGAAAATTTTCTGGAACAATTGTAGGTATCATGCGAACTGTGGAAAGATGGCGTCTAAACGAGGGCCTGTCTAATAATCTGCAAGAAACAAAGATGGTAGTTTTTAGCAAAAAATGAAACTAGAAGGCTTGGGCAGCATGTAACTGTTCGGCCAGAACCTAGAATTGACCAATCAAGTAAAATATTTGGGCAGAACGCTTGATACGAAACTGAATTGGAGCCAACATCTTGTCAAAATGACGAACAATTTTACACAACTGTGCAGGTGACGCAGAAGAGTTATTGGCAAGATCTGGGGGATTAAAACCAAGAGTGATACACTGGTTGTATACTGTGGTCGTAGCACCAACGATTATCTATACGGAGCCGAGGCAGATTGAACTAAGAGAAAGCAGACACAACAAAATTATAAAATTATCATATCATAGCGCTCTGTTACAAATGACATATAAACATTCTGTCAAAGTTTGGGAACCTTGTAAGCATAACTCTTGATTCGGAGTTCTACATAAAATAATAGAAAATGATTGCCTATAGGGTGGGCGTACTGGGGATGCGACGACTCACTATTGCTGCGCCTAGAATCGCACCCTCGTTTCTTCAACGAAGAAATAAGACGGAATATAACGAGTACATGGAATCGAGGATAGGAAATAGAGAAATGGTAGGGTACGGTTACAATGGCATGCCCTTTTATGCCGATCTGCCAGCCTTTCCCTTTCCCGCTATCCGGTATAAGGAGCAAACACCCGAAATAATGGTACGTATACAAGGGAAAATGTTGATAGAAAGTAAAGGGTGAGATGTTCAATATCTCAATACGTATATTTATATATGATGATACATACATCTGGTAATGTCAATAGCAGCTGCATTTTTCAAATTTAAGAAGAAACTACGTGACTATAATGACATTGTAACAAATTACGTGTGTTATGTCCGTTAGAAAAGAAGTAGTAAGAAAAGCGTTTAGCTGCTAGATTTTGGACTCACACTAATTGATAAAAAAGGTGTCAACTCTCTGAACACATTCAATAAAATTCCATAAGCCCACTTATCAGTGATAGATATGCTCCGTTGTCAAAAATTGTCATTGACTCTTACAGGCCCTAAGAGAAAAAGAGAAAGGAGATTGGAGACTCCTAACCATGCAAGAAAAGAAGGAATTATACAGAGCATCCTATTGTCAAACGTTCTCCGAGTTTAAATTCATCTCTAGTGAGTGGATGTTTATCGTAGGCGTAGTAATTATGAACATATTGGTTGGACTATGGTTATATATCTGGCTCACAGTTTACGGTAAACTCCTAATAGACATTTCTACTTTCAACTAATTCACTTGCCTAATTATAGTGTACCCTTCTCTTTCGAAATCGTTCAATCACGAGAATAGAGAAGCCCAACTTAGAAGGATGATCGATCTTCAAATGAATCCGATACAAGGGCTTGCTTCGAAGTGGGACTACGAAAAAAGAGACTGGAAGAAGAAGGGGTGGTTTACGCCTGATAATCCGTTCCTCGACATAATTGCTGAAGAAGAGCATCGTAAGAAACTTGCGCATGAATGATAAGATTAAGAGGGGTATAAATGCAGTCCGATATAAATATATGGTTGCAAAAACTTTTTAGTGAAGAAAGCTGCTCGTGCAGTATTCTTGGACATAGATGGTGCTTTTGACAATACATCGACGTCCTCAGTTATTCGGTCTTTAAAGCGTCGGAATATAAACAGCAATACGTGCAAATGGATGAACTGTAAGCTCCAAAGCTGAATAGTTCAAGCCCAAATGCGGAATAAAATTGTTACCATGAGGGTAACAAAAGGATGTCTTCAAGAAAAAGTACTATTACCACTACTGTGCAGTCTAGTAGTGGAGGTCATCAGGTCATTAGATGACCAAGGAGTATGGAGGAAAGGGTTCACTGATGCCATTGTTATTGCGTCCAGGGGAAAATTTTCTGGAACAATTGTATCATGCGAACTGTGGAAAAAATGGTGCCTAAACGAGGGCCTGTCTATTAATCCGCAAGAGACAAAGATGGTAGTATCTTAGCAAAAAGATGAAACTAGAAGACTTGGGCAACATATAACTGTTCGATCAGAGTTTAGAATTAACCAATGAAGTGAAGTATTTGGACATGACGCTTGATACGAAACTGAATTGGAGCCAACATCTTGTCAAAATGACGAACAATTTTACACAACTCTTCAGGCGACGCAGAAGAGTTATTGGCAAGACCTGGGGATTAAACCCAAGAATGATACACTGGTTGTATACTGTGGTCGTAAGGCCAACGATTATCTATACGGAGCCGAGGTCTGTTGGAAGAAAGCTGCTCGTGCAGTATTCTTGGACATAGATGGTGCTTTTGACAATACATCGACGTCCTCAATTTTCCGGTCTTTAAAGGGTCGGAATATAAACAACAATAAGTGCAAATGGCTGCACTGTATGTTTCAAAGCAGAATATTTCAAGCCCAAATGTGGAATAAAATTGTTACCATGAGGACCGCAAGAGTATGTCTTCAAGGAGGAGTACTATCACCAATACTTTGGAGTCTAGTAGTGTGCCCAGGGGAAAATTTTCTGGGACAGTTGTAGTCATCATGCGAAATGTGAAAAGATGCTGCCTAAACAAGAGCCTGTCTGTTAATCCGCAAGAAACAAAGATAGTATTTTTAGCAAAAAGACGAAAATAGAAGGCTTGGGCACCATACAACTGTTCGGCCTAAACGTAGAATTGACCAATTAAGTAAAATATTTGGGCATGACGCTTGATGCAAAACCGAATTGAACATCTTATCAAAATGAAGAACAGGTTACACAACTGTCCAGGCGACGGAGAAGACTTGTTGGCAAAACCTGGGGGATTAAAACCAAGAGTGATACATTGGCTGCACACTGTGGTAGTAAAGTCAACGATTACCTACGGCGCTGTGGTCTGGTGAGTAAGAACAGAAGTATCTTCGGCAGTAAAGCTGCTCAACAGTATTCAGAGACAGGCTCTGTTAGGAATTACCGGGGCAATGAACAGCACGGAAGCCACTCCTATGACGAGCATAGGGAAATTCGTTCCGTTGCGTTGAAACTATTTGTGAAAGCGGGGGCCATGTCGATCAAAACACTAAATTTAAATTCAATATTTACTTGGGCAATTTGAAAATATATAGCGATGAAGGATGAAGAAAAAGAAATAAATCAAGGAGACGGGAGAAGATACAATAACGTAGCCACCTTGAACGTAAGAAGTATCAGAGGAAGAAAGAAGAATTAGTCGACGAAGACCTAGAACTACTAACGATAGCAAAGGATATAGAAGATTGAATAAGTATTATTGGATACTCTGGTCGGGGGTAGATTCAAAGGATACAGCAAGGGAAGGAATAGGAGCTATAATGAAGGATAGATCGAGATAAGTTATAAAGGAAATTTTAAGGAAAAAAACACAAATCAAAGAGAAAGGAAAAATACATTAGCACAGCGACCTAGAATATGCGACGCATCAGAGGAAAGGAAGAAGAATTAAACAACTAAAGCAAAGCACAAGACCTAGAGCTGCTAGGGACTGGGGAAACGAGGAAATGAAAGAAGAGAAAGGGTGTAAAAGATTGAATAGGTATCATTAGGTACATAGGTATCAAGTAAGAGAAGGAGTAGTACATATAATGAAGGAGGATAGAGCAAGGAAAATTATAAACGATGTTTGAAGAACAAGAAATAAATCAAAGAGAAGGGAGAAGATACATTATCATAGCGACCTAGAATATGCGACCCATCAGAGGAAAAGAAGAAGAATTGAACAACTGAAGGGAAGGACAAGACGTAGAGCTGCTAGGGATTGGGGAAACGAGGGAATGAAAGAAGACAAAGCCTGTAAAAGATTGAATAGGTATTATTGGATATACTCGACGACTGGTTATTACAGAAACAAAAAAAAGAGAGAAGTCACAAGAAAATGAAGGGGATGTTTTGGAAATATAGTCGAAAACTTGTACAAGAATCAACCGATAATTGCTAATAACTTCTTCGAGAAGAATTATTTCTCCAATTAGACATTCAATAGAATTAACGATTCAAGTAAATTTCCCATCGATATCCCCTTTCCTCCCTTGATACTTCCAATTTTCCCAAAATCCCCAAAGTTTCTATATTTTCCGTATTTCGGAAGGAAAACGTACGGAATAAATTTCTCCCCGATCCTTATACGACTTCAACTTCATTAGAGATCTGAAAGCTCGTCGAATTCCGACGGACGTGACGCGAATTTCCGGAAAAAGTCGCCGGAAACGGACGCGCGCTCCCACCGTCGCCCATCACTCACCGCGATCAGACTCGACGAGAGGGCGTTCTTGTCCTTGGCCCCGAAATGTTCGATGACTTGCCAGTTGCTCTTGCGCGGGGTTTCGTGCGACGGACTGGCGGTGATCGTCGAGGGCGTCGAACCCCCGCTAACCAGCTGTTCCGAGCAGGACATGGGGTGCTGTTTTAGGCTAGCCCATCGTCTACCCGATCCGCGACGAGACGTACCGCTCTCCTGAAAAAAGAAAGAAGAAACGCAAGAAATTAAAAAGTTGATTTTGAGAGGAGGAAGAAACTTAATTACATATAATCGAGAGACTACTATTAGTAAAAATAAATTCAGATTTAGATACTACAGAATGGATACCGTCGCACCATTTTGGCTTCGGGAAAGACACTCCACGATACAACAAATCCATAGAATCAGACACACTGTAAGTTGAGCACTAGAAGACAAAAGAATTCTGCACCTCTGTATTCTTGGATGTAAGCCAGGCCTTTGACAAGGTTTGGCATTCAGTACCGAAAAATACCTTCCGATCACCTACATAAATTTACTGAAATCTTATCAGAACTACAGTCAATTAACATGCATGTCATAATTTCCCAATTAACCCTTCAGTGCGCAATTTTTTATTAAAAAAAAACAATTTTTTTCGATAAAGGATGTGTTTTAAAACTTAAAAAAGAAAGGACATTTTTTAAATTGTTTTTCTTATATCTATTTTTAAGGAAAAACTGGTTGATTCATTATGTATCGACCGATTTTTCATACATAGAAATCACAGCTATATACATACTTTAATTTTTTTACTTTTAGCACATATACACATATCACATAATCTAAATCATGGTTGCACAGACTTATGAAGACTAGGGGCCACTCGGGCAAATCATGAACTGATGGCGGGCCGGCCGCCAGAAGTATAGGTAATTAAAGACAATAAAGAATTGATAATAATTTATTAAAATTCACAAAAGAATTTATTAATTTGAAGCGTGGCACTGCATAGTGCTTACAATCTTTTTATATTTGGCTCAAATTTACTTGTAGCAACACGTAAAACTGCTCCCAAACTTTCATTTGCAAGGCGGTTTCGATTTTTTGTTTTATTATTATTTAGTATTGAAAAAGTTTGTTCACATATATAGGTAGAACCAAATAAGTTGGCACATTTCAGAGCGTTTATGCGCAACTTTTCGTACATATTTTTATCAATGCAGCGGTAAAAGTTCAGCAAGTCTCCTTCGTTGAATTTGTTGCGTAAATCTTGATCGTTTTGAATGTCGATAATTTCTAACTGCATTGACTCTGGCGCATTTTCAACTGAAATCGTGAAAGGATTGCTGAATATGTCCAACAGAGGTTTCACTTTTTTAAACTCCGAAAATCTGTCTTGAAAAGATTGAATCAAAATATCTAGCTTTTCTACATAACTGAAATTAATCGCAGTTTTGTTGAATTTTTCAGCCATTTTCTTATAATTCGGAAAATGATTGTAATTTCCAGAGTTCAATTGTGATCTGAAAAGTGTCAGCTTGCATTGAAAGGATGATACATGAGCGTAGAGCTGGGATATCAGTTGATTTTTGCCTTGAAGCCGTGTGTTCAAGACATTCAAATGATTTGTAATGTCAACTAAAAAAGCCAAACCACACAACCAATCAGGATTTTTAAGTTCCGGGACATCCCTTTGCTTTTCCGCCAGAAATATTCCAATTTCTTCCATTAGATTTAGAAATCCTTCCAGTGTCAATCCACGGCTTAGCCACCTTACTTCTGTATAATACAGTAAATCTCCGTATTCGCTTTCGATGTCATCAAGGAATTGTTTGAATTGTCTGTGATTGAGTCCTCGTGATTTTATGAAATTTACAGTCGAAACTACCACTTTCATGACATTTTGAAATTTAATTTTTTAGAACAGAGGGTTTCTTGGTGTATAATGCAGTGAAACTGCATGAGATGTTCAGCGTTTATGTTTTTTCCTTGCAGATGCTTTTTCAGTAAAGTAACTAGCCCGGAATTGACACCAATCATCGAAGGAGCACCGTCAGTCGCAACTCCCGATAATTTTGATAAGTCCAAATCAGTTTTTGAACACTCATCCAAAAGTACATTGAGTATATCAACTCCTTTGGTTTGACCTTTCAATGAACACATTCCGAATAACTCTTCTAAGACTTCAAAATCTTGAGTAACACCTCGTATGAATATGAGAAGTTGAGCTGTGGAACTAACATCAGTGGATTCGTCGAGTGCTAATGAAAAAAATTCAATGATCTTAGTTTTTCAATTAATTGTTCCGCAATATTACCTGACAAAGACATAATTCGTCTTTGGATAGTCATACGATTCAGTTGAATTTTCTCAAACTTTTGTGCTGCTTCTGGACACATTTTCTTAGCGGCAATTTCTATGCATTCTTTTACAAAATCGCCATCATTGAAGGGGCGACTTCGCTTTGCTATCATTCGAGAAATTTCATAACTAACTTCTGTAGCTGTTTCTGAATCTTGAATGGGTTTTGTAAACATAGCTTGCTGACCAATAAGCTCCCGTTTTAAAGACAACATTCTTTGCTTTCTTAATTCGCCTGTAAACTTGGTAAAAGAAGGATGCTGCGTTTCATAGTGCCTTTTACATTATATTCCTTTGCAATCGCAACAGAATTCTTGCAAATTAAACAAACGATTTTGTTATGCGACCATACAAAAAAGTATTTCTCAGTCCAAATTTCTTGAAACTGCCGATTTTCACCTTTAACCTTACGTTTTTTACTAGGTCCTGGCTTCTCCATGTTGCGTTCTAATCCTGGCTAGGATTAACACAGCACCTAAAAACAATTACAGTACCTACTTAAATTACCCATTCTTTTTTAAATTATCAAAAATAATTGATTAAATTCCTCAGAAATTTTAAGATTTTTATACAGATTTTATATCTGAAATAATGACGTAATTATTCAGTTAGAGAAATTCTGATAAAAATAGTAATTTCTTTGTTTTATTTTAATATTTGGCCAACATTAAAGCTAAATTTGATTAAAATTGATTAAATAGGTAGGGAAACACTTATTAATAACTGAGTTTTACTTACGATTTCACAACACAATTATACACGGCACTTGACGGGTTAACAGGAAATCTACGTTGAATGTGGATCAAAATATATGACACCGGCTAGTCGAGTTAAAATCTACACTAGAACTATTGTCTCCCCAAAACACTATTAAACTGCACTTATTCTCAATCACTTATTACTTCGCTTTGTATTTTCGCGCTTATTTCTTCCTGTTGACATTTCACTCAAATTGAAACCGAACTGTCGGTCGCTGCGGTTAGCGTGGCTTTTATACCGCGCATACGACTCTGGAAGCTTCGTGTATCTACTCGTACCTACGCGAGCAATCGGGAATTCGGGACTATTGCTATCTCGCTTGCTCACACCGCGCTAGAAAATTCTTGATTTCTCTACTATTTTGAACTTTATATAAAGGCAGCAAGCGATGTTACTTGACTTAGCATTTTTGGGCGCTAGATTCAAATAGCGCGCGCGAGAGATTCAAATTACTTTTCGAACATATTTTTTTGGTTTTATTCTGGAATAGAATTAAATATTCTTCGAATGTACGAGAGTATTATTTTTGCTGTCGGCGGGCCACCAGTAGTCGACAGGCGGGCCGCGGTCTGTGCATCCATGATCTAAATATCATTTTTAAAGTTTACCTTGATATCTTGATTAAAAATTATTATTTTAGCTTTCAATTGTAAGTCAATCAGAAACTGCCATAAAACTGAGGTTTTTTGAATTTGCATTACAATTAAAAAATATATTAAAGAAACAAGTGATTAATTCGTATGTGCATCATTGCGCGTTGATGGGTTAAAGCCGGAGTTCCGCAAGGGAGTGTATTGGGGCCACTTCTCTATGTACTATACACGACAGACCTTCCCACAAATAGAGCGACTACTACAGGTACATTTGCAGATGATACAGTTATTCTCGCAAGCAATGTTGATACTAACAGTAGCCACCACAATGCTTCAAAAATAACTTGAGGAAACACAGACATGGTTGCAAAAATCGAAGATCAAAATCAATGCAACTAAGTCAGCTCAAGTAATATTTACTAAAACGAAAAGTCAATGCACTCCAGTTTAGTTAAACAACACACAAATAACACAATCCAGTAATACAAAATATTTAGGAATGTATTTAGATATAGGTCTGACTTGGGGAGAACACAAAAAACGTGAACAAATATGTCTAAAAGTGAAAGATATATCTTGGCCGATCAACAGAAAGTCAAAATTAACTATAGACAACAAACTCCTCACTTACAAGTCAATCATCAAAACTATCTGGATGTACGGGCCTGAACTCTGGGGATGAGCAAGTAAGATACCGTGACCAGACGTGCCGCTTTCGGAGGGACAGTCTCGATTTTTAACAATTTGTCCCGCGTCCCGAGGTGTAACTAGCATTGGCAGAAGGACTTTTGTATTTTTCATGCTATTAATCACAATCATTCCTTCAGATCTATGGACTGTACATCACAAGTTGTCAAAAAGTTATTCAACAAAAAATTTGCATGTGCTACATCAAAATCCGAGGCAATTGTGTGTAATGTATTTTCTCCATATGCATTTTCAAAATTAAATAAAAATCCAGAAAAAAATTATTTTATATCCATATATTCTGACCCCTCAGTGGCTGAGTGGTAAAACTCGCGCTTCACAGTGCGAAGGGCCGGCGTTCGAGACCCGGTAGCGGCAGAGCGTAGCAGTTTTAAAATCCTAAAAAAGGGATCTGGACCTCTAATAAGCTGCGAAATTGAAGGAAATGCCACTGGGTGGGCCAGGAGCGGTACGGTATATGCGTGTACATATACGGCTCGGTGGCTCCGAACCCTTACACCGAAAGGTAGAAAGGGTAAAAGATTAAGAAGAAGATATTCTGACGCATCTAATCATAAGCATATAAAGTTATATCCAACCATTATTAGATTTTTTGAGTTGGAAACGAATAAAAATTAGAATTTTAGATTTCGTTTCTTTGCCCGGCGAAACTTCTGAAATAATTTTCAGTTCCATTATTAATATTTTGTAAAAAAAAATTAAAAACATAAAATGATTATATATTGTACAGACATATTTTTTATAAATTAAATAAAAATCTTAATTAAATAGCTGCTGACTTGTGGGCCGTAGATGTTGAAAATATTGTTTTAAAAATATTTTCTTATTTATATATATACACTGTGCGCGTGGTTTTCCAGCTGTCGAAAGAATTTTGAAAATATACGATCCTTTGAAATCCTACTTTCTATCACAGCATAAATGTCCTAGAATTTTAGAAGGATTTTTGAAAAAGAACCTTAAAAATTTGGCTAGAGTTTGTACACAATCAGGCAGTTCTTTTTCAAAATTCTACAAAACTTATTGAAGGTGACAGACGGAAAACGACCTGTTCAACTCAACGTCAGAAGCTCGATCCCCACCCGCGCATCCAACAGGCGCAAGCCGTATCAGAAACGATCAGTTGAAGCGAGAGAGGCCACAAGTATCAATACAGGACATTGTAACAATTGGCCGTAACAATGAGGTCGCCCTTGCAAGAACTAACCCTTTAATTCCATTTGTGCAAATCTGGAAAAATTTCGTTTAAGAATGTTGATGCGCCTGATTCAATGGTAATAGATCAAACTTCCAATACACAATTCTTAATCTCAGAGAGATATTGCAAAATTATTAAAAATATTGGAAAATCTTACTCAAAGGTGAATCATATTTTCGAAAGAATGGATAAAAGTTCATCGAAAGTGTTGAGAAATTTTGCTTGAATTTGGATTACATTTTTCGACAAGTAATCAGTCCTATCCTCCTATCCTATCCTATCCTATCCTATTTTTTAAATTTGAGCTGAAAAATTAAAGAGATCTGATCATCGGAAGGCAAGCCAAATTTCTATAACATAACAGTTTCGGGATTGTCGCATCTAGAAGGTATTGGTCGAGCCTCTCGATCTAGAAGGGCTCAATTTTAAACTCCTCGCGCGGATTTTTCTGGATGATGGAGGAAAAGAAAGCGCTGAAGATTATTTATTTAAATTTACGAAGATTTAGAGTGGAAACGAAGTGAGTTTAAACTGCCCTGTGCGCCGATCTCGCCTTGTCATCTCGAAATATTTTCTACTAAACTTTAAAAATTCCTACATCTCCTCTTGTCATTCTTACATAAAAGTCGATTTTTATCCATCTTCCCTTGCAATAACGTAAAAAGCTTCTTTTTCCGAAACTCGTTTATCTCATCATCGCGAACTGCGAAATAATGCAACGACACGCTTCGCCTTGCAAAATCGACTTTTTCGCCTTGCACCGTGAACTGAATGGGATATTTCCGCGTTATTTCGTCTGAAGATTTTACGATAACGCGCGCCCGTCCTCTCGAAGGGAATCCGGGTTCCGAACAGCAGCACATTTCCTCTTTTTTCCTACCGACGATGCTGACGTCTTTGCATCTACATAAGTGTCTTATTGATTTATTCCCGCGAGCTCTGTAGTTTTCGCAGGCGTCTCGCGCCCGCTTAGAAATTCTTTTGAAGTAATTACCGTCATAAATCTTTCGGAGTCGCTGTTGCTAGTAACGGCGGTGGTGGTGGTGGGCGACAAAGCGCAGGGAACGCTTTATCCGTAATACGTCGCTGAGTAATTAATGTTTCTTTTTTCCCCAGCTGCGGCGTGTGCTTCGTCGGAGTTTGTGCGATCGCAACAATGTTGTGACGTTGACGCATGTGCTTCTTCATCTGGAAGATGGCGAAATGTTGAATTTCGAAGCAAACAGGAAACCGTGTCCTAACATATCTTATACATATGCTCATAACATCCTAATTGTTCTCCTTAGATTCTTTGTCACGGTATCGGATCAAACGTAACTTGAATGTAGACGCATTCTAATGTAATAATATTTATTCCCTGTATCGCTTTTCGCAATCAAGATCGCAAACACACGATTTCCTAAACGCTGCATGTGCATATTCTAACACACATATAAATGCTTGGCTCGGTATGTATGTATGTAGGTACGTCTATTTGCGCAAATGCTGCAGACGTGATTTGCGCGACAGTTGGCGAATTAGCAAATTTGAGCACATACAGCACGAACGACATCCACACCTACCGCAAGCTTTACGTGAGTAAATATCGATGAAAACCGACCTCAAAGAGATTGAATTTTGCACGATTTATCATACTAGGTGGTTATATATTCGTATGTATGCACTTACGTGATGAATAACTGAGTTATAACCAGAGACCGGATTATATGTTTTTGCATATCGATAACTATCAACGGTACAATTGAACGCTTTTAGATCTACATGAATTAGGGTATATTTACCCTAATTCGTGTAGATCTTAAAGGGTTCAATTCTACCATTGATAGTTATCGATATGCAAAAGACATATAGTCCGGTCTCTGGTTATAACTAAGGTTCGACAAACGAGAACATGAGAAGTTATCATTAAATAGTGTAAACCGGACTGACGCTATCCCCTCAGAGTTTGTCCCCACTTACGCGCAAGGCGCCACACTAAAATTCGGAGGAGCGACAGCATCAGTCCGGTTTACACAACTTATCATGCACTCGTTTGTCGTAAGTGGGGACAAACAGTGGAATGGCAGCGTCAGTCAGGTTTACACTATTTAATAATAACTTATCTCGTTTGTCGATCCCTAGTTATAACTGAGCTGAAGATAAAAGATACACGGAACCACCGAAAGTAGTGCATAAATGTTAAATTTTCAAGATGACCAGATTGCTCGTTTCCAATTTTTGACTTTCTTTTCGCAATCACGACGTGAGCGATGGTAGTAATAAGACCATTCCCATTCTGACCATTAGATGAGATTACATTCCATACAAAAGCCAGGCATTAGGAAGTAAGCAACATCCTTCTATATCTTGGGCTTGATTTAAGAAAGGTACGCGTAAATCGCTGAATTATAGTTCTTCTTGCTTTCGGTAAACGGAGGTCGTTACTAAAGGAAGATGAAGGTGTCTACCAAGGAATTTTCGCTGTTTTTTACAAGATTCGCTGGATTTGGTAGTCGTATCTTCGAAAACATTATTTCGACAACCTTCACTATTTCTTCTTTATTTCCCCCTCGCATTTCCTACTATTTTGTTCTGAATTTCTTTTACTCTTAACTTTTAACACTTCTCGGATAATGAGTACCATCCATCTATCTTCTTGCAAATTTATTTTACCTTTTAGTTCTTATAATTATAAATTGTCACCTTTTTCCACTTTTTTACTCCCGCCCTATCTGCAAAGAGACTTTTACCTGAACAAACACTTTCAACCGCGAACAGACACTGCTATGATCCTCCGAATTCCCAAAAAGGAAAAAATGGAGGTTTTCGTGCGCCATTCTACACACATATACACCCCCTACAATCCCCCTACAAGTCCTCTTAAAACATGTAAATGAGGGAAATCATCGATAAACTTATACGAAGCACAACAAAATCGGAACACAACTGAGAAGCTGATAAAAGGACATGGAAAAGTAGGTGTTTGGTGATCTAGAAATGGAAAAATGAGACATCGGAAGAAACCTCGACAGGGCAAAAGAAGAACGCCAGAAGAAGAAGAGGGAGGCTTACTTTCTAAAAAGTGATCTACTTTCAACTGGATATTCTTAGGTGAAATTTTGCCGATTCTTTCGAAGGAAATCGAAGGATTACCTTTCTAAAACTATTTCTCAGGGAGATTTGTTGGTTTTTTATACCTGGTTATCGTCCTGCGATGGTTAGTTTCCAAGTTATGACTGAACGCGCCTATATTTTGTAGGAGAGAGTACGCTTTGTTATTTGGCAGTTTATTGTTGATTCTCCCTTGTCATGTATCAGGTGGTGAAGGAGGATATTTTGAAAGTAGGAATAGACGCGTTCAGCCGGGTATATCCAAATTCGGCGTTTGCGTTATCAAGGTATCGGTGGCATTGATCTAAAATCTGAAGCAAATCTTGAATAATTTTCGACTTTAGCCTGTCGTTTTGCTTGCGGCGGTTTGCAGCGGTTAGTTTCGAAACTATCGCTGGACGCGCCTGTATTAATATGGAATGACCCGCTTTGATTTTTAGGCAGTTTATTTACAATTCCGGCTTGTTGAAGGGTCACGTGATATTATTGTGGCTGCTGCGAGTTGAAATTTCGGTTGGAAAGTGATCAACTTAAGAGTTCGTTAGGAACAGTCGTGTTCAGCCAAATATATCCAAGTTCATCGATTACTTTATCCAGATATCGTTGGAATTGGTTTTAAATTTAAAGAAAATTTTGAATTATTATCGACCCCAGCGGATTATAAAGTGTTTCTTTCCACTTAAACAATAGCCTTGTACCGGTTAAATTCAAAACCATCGCTGAACACGCCTGTATTAACATGAAATGGTTTGCTTTGTTTTTTTTTTCGGCAGTTTACTTATAATTTCCGCTTGCTGAAGGGTCATGTGATATTAATATCGTGGGAGAGGAAATTTCGATTGAAAAGCGATGACGTAAGAATATGTTAGGAACAGACGCGTTCACCCGAGTATATTCAAGTTCAGCGATTGGGTTATCAAGTTATCATTGCGATTGATCCCAATTTTAATGAAAATCTGGAATTACTTTCGGATTACAACTTAAGGAATTGTCTTGTACCAGTTAGCTTCAAAATTATAGCTGGACGCGTCTTAATATGAAATAACGCACTTTGTTCTTTTTCGCATGCATTCATTTCTGATTCTCGCTTGTTGAAAGGTCAAGTGATATTAATTTCGTGGTTGCTGGAAGATGAAATTTCGATTGATGAGCAATTAATTTAAGAATTGCTTACGAATAAACGCGTTCAGCCGAATATATCCAAGTTCGACGATTACGTTATCAAAATATCGTTGGCATTGATCTCAATTCCTAAGAAAACCCTTGACTTATTTTCGACTTAAGTGGGTTACAAAGTATTTCTTTCCACTTGAGGAATCGGCTGGATGTGACTTTTTGGCAGTTTATTTACAATTCCTGCTTGTTGAAGGGTCACGTGATATTAATATCGTGGATGGTAAGAGATGAAACTTTGATTGAAAAGCGATTGACTTAAGAGCTGGTTAGGAACAAACGCGTTCAGTCGAATCCAAGTACACTCATTATATTATCAAGATATCGTTGGAATTGGAAAAATGAGAGTATATACAACAGCATTCGTGCCAACTTTATTATGTGCAGCATGCCGAAGGTGGGTGAAATGAAGTTCTTGAGGATAATGTTGGGCGTTACAAGAATGCGCAGAATGGGGAGTGAAAGAATCAGAGAGATATTACAGGCGTAATCGATAGAAAATGCAATGGAAAGAAAGCAATAAACTTGGTGGGAGCATATGGCAAGAATGCCAGAGAATCAAAACTGGTGAAGGAGATATGCAGTAATCCTTCTTAAGCATGGAGGAAGTGAATAGTAAAACAAAACTGAGAGTATATGCAACAGTATTCGTGCTAACTTTATTATGTGGAGCAGAATCGTGGAATCTGACGGAGAAGTAGAAAAGGATGGTAAAGGTGTGTGAAATGAACTTCTTCAGGATAACAACGGGTGGTAGAAAAATGCGCAGAATGAAGAGTAAAAGAATCAGGGTGGAGTCAATCGAAAATGTAATAGAAAGGAAGCCATTAAGTTGGTGGGGGCATATGGTAAAAATGTAGGAATCAAGAGTGGTGAAGAAGATATGCACTAATCCTTCTTAAACAAGGGGAAATCAGCAGAAAAACCAAAATAGGAATATATAGAGAAATATTCGTGACAACTTTATTATATGGAGCAGAGCCGTTGAATCTAACCCAGAAACTGGAAAGGAATGCTGAGAGCATGTGGAATGAAGTTCTTGATGAGAATATTGGGGGTTACAAACATGGACGGAATGAGGGTTGAAAGCGATATGACGAGTAAAGTCGATAGAAAAGTAGCAAATTAAGCAAGAATGGTGAGGAAGATATGGGAGGAGGAGGTCAGAGAGGAAGAGGTTAACGGAAACGGACGTGAGAGGAGCAGGTGATGGGATCAAATTCAAATACAAATGTTGACTGGAAGGGTGCACTGGTAATGGCAAAAGTTCAGCCATTTCTAATCCACTAATTGGCAGAGGGTCGTCCTGCGGTCATCTTTGAACCCCCTTTTTGTGACACGTGAGTAAATACCCCTTTCCTCTAGGGCCCAGCACCCATTAATAATGATAATAATAATTTTATTAAGCTTTCTGAAAAAAGAAAAACGGCGGCATAAGCAGATATTCCTGAAGTAAAGTCAAAAATTTATAAAATTACAAGATTCGTACAATATGTAAAGAATATAATATAATACACGTTACACAGATAGTATATATATATATATATATATATATATATAGAGAGAGAGAGAGATTGATAGAGGAGGCCTGGCAGCTAGGATTACAAATAAATGAAAAGAAGAGTAAGGTCATGAAAGTAAGAAGAGCTAAAAAGAGAATACAGAGTTCAAAGTATGTACACAGTTTGGAGAAATGGTTTTCGAGGAGGTAGACTAGTTCGTGTATTTAGGGGCACGTATAACAAACAGATGTGAAGAAGAAAAAGAAATCGAGGCGAGATTGAGTAAGGCAAATAGAATAGCTGGAAGTATGAATTACTTACTCAGAGCAAAACAGTTGTCGAGAAACATAAAATTTAGACTATATGAAACTGTTGTAAGGCTGACGGCATTATACGGATGCGAGACATGGATTTTGAACCAAACTACGAAGGAAATAGTGAGGCGATGGGAAAGAAAAGTACTCCGGAGGATATTGGGAGGGAAAAAGACCGAGGAAGGCTATGTGAGAAGAACCAACCAAGAAGTATATGAAGCCTTTGGAAACCCACAGATAGAGGCGATTATCAATGCAAGAACGTTGCAGTGGTTGGGGCATATGGAAAGAATGGACGACAACAGAAGGGTTAAGACAATAGCGTGGAAAACGCCAGGATACAAGAAGAAGAAAGGCAAACCAAGAAGGAAAGATGGCGAAAAGCAGTATTAGAAGGCTTAAAGGACAAGAAAATAACAAACTGGAAGAGGAAGGCGATGGACAGGAAAAACTGGAAACGAATAACAAAGCTCTGGGCCTAAAGGCCCGCCAGAAAAAGCTTATATATATATATATAATCTAAATTATAAATGATCAAACGATCATTTGGTATCGGTCCAAAATTAAAAGAAAAATATATTTCGCAATTAATTCGAGGACCTTCTTTTTTCGGAAAAGTTATGCTTAAGACTGAATTCTAATGAAGTGGTCTTTGCTCTTACTGGCCCAATTTAATTACGTCCAAACTTAAAGATGAGACCTGAATTGTCGATTTACATATTTGTCTCTCACACAAAGATGGTAAAATAAAGGCACAAATACAATACGAATACAGTAAGTCATCTTTTTCCTTCTGTAATTAATTGCAAAGGACAGGGGCTAATGGAACGAGTAACTCCTCGTCAAATCCTAAGTCAGATAACTCAAACACAATTTCTTCAACGTGTCCAATCGACGTCGAAGTTCCTCCATCGCGATTACGAGGTGTACTTCGTTTTCAACAAAACGATTAAATTCAACCTCGATAATCGCATTAACGAACTACGAAATGAACTGCGTCGTAATCGTAATTAATTTGACGCTAATAAAATCCAAGGCGACGGCAGACTGTAAACTTAATCAAACCCTTCTCAATTATTAACGGTGCCCCGGTAACTATTCGGCGTGTTTGCGTTTGTGCTACGCGACGTTAGCGGTATGGTAGTCGCTAGTTGAGGAGACTACGAATCGGTTAGTGTTTCCAACGTAAACTCATCTAATAAGGATGATGACTGACATAATGCGCGGAAATCGCTACGCCAGTCGACGGTAAAGGATTTGATTAAAGTTGGTAGGACGTAAACGGGATCTTACGATAGAAACGAATGTTTCCATCGAAGAACGGTTTGTATGTACGGGGGAATGTTTCGGATGTTATAGAAATTTGGCTCTAGTTCAATTACGTAACTCTTAAAGGTCACGCTATTGAACACTAACAAATCTTGAAACGTTTACGTAGCCATCTCGTGCAATATTCTTTACTATACTTTAGCTACTTGACTGATAGAACTCCTCACGTATCGTGTGTTCTACCGGATAAACCATATAGAAACAAAAAACAAGCTGAGTCGTATCGGCTCTTGAACATGATACTAAGGAAGAAACGCGGCGTTCGAGAAGCAAGTTGCTATCAGTATATCTCGGGAAGATCTGACGAAACGCAGAAACGAATATGGCTAGCTACGAAGAAAAAGTAGAAACATAAATAAAAATCTACATAACAAACATATCCTCACTGAGGCTTATGCGCAGAAGTACCTATAGCACTTCCGTACCCTACCGCACTGAAGGGTCCCAATAAGGACGAAACCGGTCTACGGTTGCAGTCTGCGATAAACAAACCATAATCCTCTCCGTAGATAACTATTGGTATGTGCAATGTAAGCCGCAGTGCAGTCCTATGCACAACTTTCCTTGAAAGTTGCCGAATAAGCTTCAGTGAGGATATTTTTGTGTGAGTTATGTAGATTTTTACTTATATTTATACTTTTTCTTTGTAATTATAACTCTCTGCGTGCTCTTGGACCTATTTCTCTATGGCAAGCTAGTTTCACTTTAACGATAAAACTTTATTAAAAACGCTGGTTGGTTCAAGAATTTACAAGGGAACACCACCGATTCGTAAGGGTGATTTTCGCGTTCCTACTCCGTCGCGTACAGGAATCAGATCGTTACTACGACGCGACGGTACGTCAAACAGACAGGGTAATTTCACCACAATTCCGTACGGAAATGAACTTTCGTTACATCTCCCTTGAGTGATTTTGCCAAGGCTGAAACACAAACAAAAAGAAGAAATTAAACTAAACAGTAAACTTTTGATAAACTGATCATTTATTGAATGAAAGTCAGTTTATGTATCGAGCAAGTCTTCAAGTTCAAATATTTAGTAGTCAGATTATCGGACGATGAAAAAATAGAAGCAGCACTGGAGGAGAGAATGAAAGCGTCAACTAGACTATATTACCAACTGAACAGAAATATAACCAACACAAGAGAACTGTCAACAAATACCAAAATAAGAATACACCACGTGTTGTACATCGCCACCTTAATATAGAGATCGAAACTATGGACGCTGGCAAAAGGAACAGAGAAGGAGATTGCAGGCGAATGGGATGAAAAACCTGGGAGGGATAGTGGTAGTAAGACTGCTCGACGAAAGAATGAAATGTGGAAATAAGGAGAAGATAGGAAGTAAGATCGAGGTAACAACGAATAAAGGGAAACGCTTCTCGCTTCGAGAAGAAAGGCAAGAGGTAGATCACGACGAAAGTAGAACGACGAAGTAGGAAAACGTGTAGCCGGGATGAAAATGCAACTGGAACGAGGTAGCAACACAAGAAAAAGAGAGGAAGAATTGGGGAAGGCGCATTGCCAAGACAAGGAAAATAGATATTACATAGAGTAGCAGCCACTAAGAACACAGGAACTACAAACCTTAAACTAACTTTCTACATGGCAACAACAAAACGAAGAAATTAAACTAAACAGTAAACTTTGATAAACTGATCGTTTATTGAATGAAAGTCAGTTTAAATATCGAGCAAGTCTTCAAGTTCAAATATTTAGTAGTCACATTATCGGACGATGAAAGAAATTGAAGCAGCACTGGAGGAGAGAATGAAAGCGTCAACTAGACTACATTACCAACTGAACAGAAATATAATCAACACAAGAGAACTGTCAACAAATACCAAGATAAGAATATACAACATGTTGTACATCGCCACGTGAACATAGAGATCGAAACTATGGACACCGACAAAAGGAACAGAGAAGAAGATTGCAGGCGAAAGGGATGAAAATCCTGGGAGGGATAGCGGTAGTAAGACTGCTCGACGAAAGAATGAAATGTGGAAATATGGAAAAGATTGGGAGTAAGATCGACGTAAGAAAGAATAAAGGGAAATGCTTCTCGCATCGAGAAGAAAGGCAAGAGGTAGATCACGACGAAAGTAGAACGACGAAGTAGGAAAACGTTTAGCCGGGATGAAAATGCAACTGGAACGAGGCAGCAACACAAGAAAAAGATAGGAAGAATTGGGGAAGGCGCATTGCCAAGACAAGGAAAATAGATATTACATAGAGTAGCAGCCACTAAGAACACAGGAACTACAAACCTTAAACTAACTTTCTACATGGCAACAACAAAACGAAGAAATTAAACTAAACAGTAAACTTTTGATAAACTGATCGTTTATTGAATGAAAGTCAGTTTAAATATCGAGCAAGTCTTCAAGTTCAAATATTTAGTAGTCACATTATCGGACGATGAAGAAATAGAAGCAGCACTGGAGGAGAGAATGAAAGCGTCAACTAGACTACAACCAACTGAACAGAAATGTAATCAACACAAGAGAACTGTCAACAAATACCAAGATAAGAATATACAACATGTTGTACATCGCCACGTTAACATAGAGATCGACACTATGGTCACTGACAAAAGGAACAGAGAAGGAGATTGCAGGGGAAAGGGATGAAAAACCTGGGAGGAATAGCGGGAGTAAGAGTGCTCGACGAAAGAATGAAATGTGGAAATATGGAAAAGATTGGGAGTAAGATCGACGTAAGAAAGAATAAAGGGAAACGCTTTTCGCATCGAGAAGAAAGGCAAGAGGTAGATCACGACGAAAGTAGAACGACGAAGAGGAAAACGTTTAGCCGGGATGAAAATGGAACTGGAACGAGGTAGCAACACAAGAAAAAGATAGGAAGAATTGGGGAAGGCGCATTGCCAAGACAAGGAAAATAGATATTACATAGAGTAGCAGCCACTAAGAACACAGGAACTACAAACCTTAAACTAACCTTCTACATGGCAACAACAAAACGAAGAAATTAAACTAAACAGTAAACTTTTGATAAACTGATCGTTTATTGAATGAAAGTCAGTTTAAATATCGAGCAAGTCTTCAAGTTCAAATATTTAGTAGTCACATTATCGGACGATGAAGAAATAGTAGCAGCACTGGAGGAGAGAATGAAAGCGTCAACTAGACTACAACCAACTGAACAGAAATGTAACCAAGACAAGAGAACTGTCAACAAATACCAAGATAAGAATATACAACATGTTGTACATCGCCACGTTAACATAGAGATCGAAACTATGGACACTGACAAAAGGAACAGAGAAGGAGATTGCAGGCGAAAGGGATGAAAAACCTGGGAGGAATAGCGGGAGAAGAGAGCTCGACGAAAGAATGAAATGTGGAAATAAGGAAACGATTGGGAGTAAGATCGACTTAAAAGAAAACTGGAACGAGGCAGCAACATAAGCAAAAGAGAGAAAGAATTGGAGAAGACGCATAGCCAAGACAAGGAAAGTAGAAATAAGATGAGTAGCAGCAACTAAGAACACAGGAACTACAAACCTTCAACTAACTCTCTACATGGCTCCTACCACTTTGTACGAACTTGTCATAGCCTTGCACAATTTTTTACATGCCTTCCTCATAAAACGTTGCCGTCGGTGTTGTCAACCAGGTGGTAACATGTTCTTCGACCTCTTCATCGTTGTTAAACTTTTGATCACCAAGGAACGTTTTCAGGTGCAAACAGATATGGAAGTCGCTAAGGGGCGAGGTCAGGGGTGTACGGAGAGTGGTCGAACTGGATCCAGCCAAAATCTTTTAAAAGAGAGAAACCTCTGAATCGAAGCGACAATCAATGGAATGGAGGCACACTTCGCCAGCAGGAACGGCTAAAGTCAAGCAAATCCTCATGTACACGGTCTTTCTTATCTCAAACAGTTAAACTTTCACTTTAAATTTTTACAGCGAAGCTCTTTTAGGGAGGTTCAGCGGCGAGAGTTAACTGGGAAAAAGTGAGACGCTTGAAATCGTCAGATAGACGCTTTTCTTCTATATTTCTTCCTTCATTAGTTCTTCCTCGCTCGCACATACACACATATTTGCGCCCTACGCCATCAGATGGCGCTCTTATTATTCGGACTCGAATTTACTTCAAATTCGACTTCAACTTATTTACCATCGGTTTCGGAATGAAATACTTTTTCTTTATACATTCTTTATTCAATTATAGATTTTTACCTTTTATTCAAATATGCATCAAATGCGTAAAGAGCTTTGCTCTGGTCGGGTGTCCAACGACACTTCTCCTTTCTTTCTTTGTATATGGTCTACTGGGGGTTAATGTGTTTGTCGATTCATCTTTAACGCCATGTGTTTCCGCTAAGCTTAGCTGTGACTTTCCGACTCGCATGCTTTTGAATACAGTTGTTTCGTGCACAAATTTCACTTAGTTCAGTTCCGTATTTCATTTAACTTGTTAGAAATATAGGCTCAAATTTTACTCCTCTCGGACAATAGTTATTTCCTAATATCGCTGAACGATATTCCCGTTGAACCCATCATATCGCCGCGTGTTAGTTGCCCTTAAGTTTTTAGAATTCGTCCAATCACGAGAACGCGAAGCGAATCATAGCTTCGGCGTAGTAACAAAAAAGAGGGAATTACGCATTAGGTAGCGAGTGGTAAAAGACCGGTGACGAGATTGGAAGAGGTTATAGCTGAGAAAATTTAAGTGTGTGTATCGTTTATCGAATTATCATCAAGAAAGTATTTACCCTGTAGTGGGGAATTCGCCAGCAAATCCTCTAGTGTATTGTTCAAGTACATCTCCCGTTTGCGGAGGAAAAGAAACCCGAGATCGAACCCTCCTACACCTCGTCGTGCCTAGTAGAACATCATTGTCTTTATACCTCCCCCATCAAGGTATTAAACGAAGGAAAACCGATCGTCTAATCCATCGGACAAATCCGAAAGACCATTTCCAACATCCGAGGCAGACAAAGGGTAGAACCTTATGCGCAGACATCACCCGGAAGCCATGACAGCTAAGCATTCATTCTATATGTCTTAAACCTTTTCTCTTTGTTTCAAATATTTCGTATATCGTATCAATAATTTCAACTAAATTCAACGTTAATATTCACTAGCTTGTAAAATCATTATTATCTAGATGGCCGTATTTTCTTATTAAATTCATTGATATTCATATATATATTGAAATTACTACTAGACGTGTATCGTATTTTGCATAACTCACAGTAACAATTAACATCACGCATTTTGTAGTTTATATTGTGAAAGTTTAGATAAAATCTTTTATGTTGACTTACGGTTACCGCACTGTTCGCATTATTTAGCTAATTTTATTTCAAATTTTATGTAATTTTTCAATGTTTTTAATGAATTCTAACTAAAGGCTAAATACACAAGTTCTTGAATAACCGGGTGCAGTTTTTCAAGTAGAATTTTATTGTTTTCGTAACAGAATCTAAGCATATAGAATTAACGTGCATTTTCCAGCTGATCTTGGTCGCTCCTGACGTCAGACAGTTCTTCGATCGATATAAAGGTACCGATTGTTTGACCATGAAAATATATCTGGTAAGTTCTTATCACCTTTGACCCAAATTTCATGGTTGGCGCTCATACTGTCTTTTTCCCTGACAAGACCTGTTGTATTCAACGTCCGTTATTTAGAGCTTGAAAAAGAACCGACACGACCTCCCACTGAGCTGAGCACGGCATTGGCTAGCCTGTTGCGACAAGCGTATGTACCGCTTCTTGTTTTGTTCTTGTCGTCTTGTGCACTCTAGCCAATTGTTACCCTCAGTTATTGCTATTTCGCAGAGATAGTAATAACGCAGTTTTGGCGGTAACACAGTAATGGAATTATTCCATTTAAAATTTTTCGACAGGGACAGATGAAAAAATAGTAAACACAAAATAAAATGTGAACGAAATGGATAAATCAGAGAGTCAAGTCCCAAGCGTCTCACTCGATTGGAACCGCTAATGTATTTTCTCTAATGTTTCATTTTAACCAAAAGCTTTGCAATAAATAATTCATTAGCCAAAAATCGTTATCGCCTTTATTGCGTTAATTATTTCGCTTCGACGCCGAACCGTCCATGTTTCCGCCTCATTTGAGAAAACGCCAATTTGAATTGCAAATGCACAATCGGCCGATTGAAATTTACAAGCGCGCGCTTGTTCGACGAAATAAACACGGAGCGTCGCGAACGCTGGCTATCAAAACGCAGATAAATATTTGCGTTTTGTAATAAATTTTCGATACGAATGGCGATTTTAGCGATTTTGCGATTTTACTATTTCGCGTTCTATTTTTTTTTTGATTTTTTTCTTCCCCGGTGCTAACACTGTATCGCATTGTAACGTCTCGAGAAAACGAGTTTCAAGTCGAAGACGCGTCCGCCAAAGGGATGAAGTTCTTGTTACATTTTTTTATTCCAACTTCACGAAATAAGACGGCTACCGTCTAGACGCAGTATGTACGTACGTAGTCGCAATTTTTAAATTCAGGAGTTCTGTCAGTTACGTGATACCTACGTGTCTGGTCATGAATGATTTTATTCATTATAAGCCAGCGTGAAACTGCTGAAGACACATCGCGTCTAGACATATTCAAACTAAAAAGAAAAGAAATAAATTTGTGTTTGTATTGGAAAGAAATAGCGGCCCAATACGGCGGTTAGAAAACTGGAAAAGTCTAGCAACTGAAACGAGAATCAGTATTCGGGGTTTTCCTTTTTCGGACGCTGATTAGGAATCTGACGTTAATTTCACAGTTTACAAAACGACCGACTTTACTCGTCATATCGCTTTGACTCTTTCAACCCTCATTCCGTCCATGTTTGTAACCCCCAATATTCTCATTAAGAACTCCATTCCACACGCTCTCAGCATTTCTTTCCGGTTTCTGGATTAGATTCCACGACTCTGCTCCATATCATAAAGTTGTCACGAATATTGCTCTATATATTCCCATTTTGGTTTTGGTCTTTCTGCTTATTTCCTCCTTTTTTAAGAAAGATTAGTGCATATCGTCTTCACCACTTTTAATTTTTACATTCTTACCACATACTCCTACCAACTTAATGGCTTCCTTTCCATTACATTTTGAATTGACTCCGCCCGTAATATCTCTCTGATTATTTCATTCCTGTTTCTGCGCATTTCTGTAACACCCAATATTCTCATCAAAAGCTTCATATCATATGCCTTCAGCAGGCCTTTCTGCTTGCTCTATACATTCCTATTTTGGGTTTTCTGCTGACTTCTCCCTTGTATAAGAAGGATTAGTGCATATCTCCTTCACCACTCTTGACTTTTACATTTTTACCATATGCCCACACCAACTTAATGGCTTCCTTTCCATTACATTTTCGATCGACTCCACCCTGATTCTTTCACTCTTCATCCTGCGCATTTTTCTAACACCCGTTACTATTCTGAAGATCTTCATTTCACACACTTTTACCATCCATTTCTGCTTCTCCGTCAGATTCCACGATTCTGCTCCACATAATAAAGTTAGCACGAATACTGTTGCATATACCCTCAGTTTTGTTTTACTATTCACTTCCTCCATGCTTACGAAGGATTACCGCATCTCTCCTTTACCACTTTTGATCCTCTGGCGTTCTTGTCATATGCTCCCGCCAAGTGCATTGCTTCCTTTCCATTACACTTTCTATCGACTACACCTGTAATACCTCTCTGATTCTTTCACTCTCCATATTGCGCATTTTTGTAACACTCATTTTTGTATCCTCAAGAATTTCATTTCACACACCTTCGGCATGTTTTTCTGCTTCTTCGTCAGATTCCACGATTTTGCTCCACATAATAAAGTTGGCACGAATGCTGTTGTATATACCCTCAGTTTTGTTTTACTTTTTACTTTCTCCGTGCTTAAGAAGGATTACTGCATATCTCTTCCACCACTCTTGATTATCTGGCATTTTTGCCATATGCTCCCACCAAGTGCATTGCTTCCTTTCCAGTAGACTTTCTATCGAACCCACTTGTAATATCAGTCTGATTCTTTCACTCCTCATTAGTATTAGTGCTTGCGCTAACTGAAAGATATACAACCGGTAGAGTAACATTCTGCCAGCGATTTCTGCAACCCAACAAGTTGGTGTGGTAGTTGCTATGATTTTGAATGGATAGTGAAATAAGAGGGCGGGTGGTGATGACAATGAGATGGTAAGAAGGATGGTGTAACGTCTACTGAAATAGCAATGGTAAGCGGATGGCACGGTACGATTAATGTCATCTGCTTACCTGATTGAACAAAATAGTAATTGTTTAGTTCGTATGTTGTCGTAAAAGGACGAAAATGTTCTCATGTTTGTCCCAATTGCTAACCTCAATGATAATATGTAAAATCAGCGTAAAAGAAGAGTCACTGGCTCTATCTATTTATTCATTCATTCACTTCTTTAGAGTTGGTCACCTCTTTATATCGTTGGGCTTTCCTACTGTGGGAAACGAATGCAAAATACGGATTATATAATGTTATCACTCACATGAGGATGAGCTTCAACGAAGCCTATAAAACGTATGTTATATTCCTGATCGTCTGTGTGTTGGCATTATTTAGATTGTAACGAATCTGACCAGGACTTTTTATTTTTGTTCCTTATATAATTTAAGATAGTCATCGTATTTCACTTCCTCATTAAATCGTAGAAGATTTAATGTCAGTAGTCCTCTTTAAATTCATTATTTCATCTCCCTCATCGCATAATATTTACCGAAGATTTATTCCTATTATGTTTCAAATTTATCTTTCGTCTACGTATAAGAAAATGTAACACTCGAAGGTCATCGTTATTTTTAACATTTCTTATCGTACACGTCACGAACACTTGGAAGTGAAAAAAGTGAATAGATACCAGAAGGAAAGGAAGATGAGATAGAAATGGAAGAATTCCCTGACGGTCAAGGTGAAGGGGAAATCGAAGGTGAAATAGAAGGCGAAGAAGAGATATCACCTTCTGGTGAAGAAGCAGGCGAATATGAAGAAATTGAAGGCGAATTTGAAGAAATCGGAGCCAACTGAAGAAGGCGGAGGCGAATTTCCTCTTGGGGAAAGGGAGAGTCAAGGTCCGGAATCGCCCGTTAAGGAATCAGAAGGGGGCGAAGAAGAAGGCGCATCCAAAGGCGGGTAAGACGCAGGAATTGATAAGGAATGAGAAGGCGAAGAAGGAGGCGGAACTGAACGCGAAGGAGAAGGCGAAGAAGGAGGCAAAGCGAACCCAAAGGAATCCAAGCCAGTCCAAACCAACCAACCCAAATCTATCCACCAATTTTCGGTCATATATAGATAGAACAACAAAAAGATTCTATTACAATTTCTAATATACAAGAATTCTTCTTCTTCTTCTTTATCAGTTTCTTAGCGCCCTTTCAGACGTCGGATATATATGTAATTATTCACAAAGTAAAGTGAAAAATACTAAAATGGAGGCGGAATAAATTGAAAATGTAACGTGCCAAAACGTAGACTTGTAGGTAGGATTCCTTTCATTATGATTATGAATCTTCACCAAGTAAAAGCCAGTTCTATTCAATTTTAGAATGATGATGTCAATAGCTCGCCTAAAATCGGTATAGATGACATCCAATTGAGCACCACGATCCAAAGCCTCTGCAATTTCTTGGATTATAGGATGCAAGTTTGTTACTGTTGACCGCTTGCGAACAAATGTATGTTGGACGTTACACCTTTTAAATGCAATTAAATCCTATTTAAGCTAAATTTGCAAAATCGATCGTACGCTTATAAGTTATAACGTCTTCAAAATCGCCCGTTCCTCGGGCTGACCCTGTACTAATATCACAGTCCTTGCAATCATCGCGAACAGAAAGCTGTTAATAAATCATATTTATGGAGTCCAAATTTTACGATATCCGCCCGCTTATATCCGGTACAAGTAGTCGCTTGTTTCGAAACAGTAGAGCTCGAGTAGCATCATTATATCACACTTCTCGTTGTTAGATCGTATCGTGCGGTTTATTAAGACGACTTTGAAACGCAAATAAACGCTCATGCCTTTAGTAGTTATTTAGTGACCGTTACGCGAACGCTCGAACGGTTTGTTTCGGTTGTGCTGACCGCACGCGATCGCGATTTACGCCCTTTGCTTCGTCCCGATTTTACGAATCGAAATAAATCGGAAACGATAGATACCAAACTAATTATCTAAGGCGGTATAAATTGTTACTAGCTTTCAAAGCTTATGTTAAAAATGGAAATAATAAAAGCAACGTCGGAAATGTGACCGATACAGTTACAGTGTGGATGACCCGCCTCGTTGTTGATAACCATGGAGATCCAGGCCGTGCTAGCCCGATGGAAACGGCGTAGGTTAATGGTCGAAAATTTAATAACAAGGTGCCACTCGCCAATTATAGAATTGGATCACATCTGAGTATCTGGAGTCAGAGAGACCCTCCCCAGCATCCGTAGTTCTGGATCTTTATCCTGTCGTAAAGCGACCAGCAAAACTACTGGAAAACTATTTAAAAATAACGTTGTTCCCTAGAAATGTGTTACCCTTAACCCTATCAGCCATAGAACTGATGTTGAAAGGTTGAGCACCATTTACTGCGACATCCTTAACCGGTAGGGCATCTCCATTGTTTATACATTTTCCTTTTTACACCTCATCAACTAGTTTTTTCTTTTTTGGCTATAAACACAGTGGCCTCACCATGTTCATAGTGTTTGGTTCCTTTTCCCCCTTCTGTTCTAATTAATTTTCCTGGCCATCCAAAGTTCATTGTCCTTTCCGTACTGTTTGCCCGTTACACCTATTGAGATCAATGCTTGATAATTTATTACTTAAACACTAGATTTTCAAAAAAGAAATATTTTTTTGTTTACTCCTTATCTCCAGCACGGCGCTTTGGCCTGTAATTGTAACTGTAGATTTTTGTGCAATCTGATCTTGTTCTTTTTCGGGATTGGCACTCGATACTTTCTGTTAATTGTACTCTGTGATATCTATAAAATTTTCTCTTTTTTCTTAGCCTTCCCCTCCCCTAGTTGTGGAGATTTTACCTCTTCACTCATATTGGTTGGCACTGATCTGGTTGGTATCATTGACTGTCGTTTGTCATCGCATTTTAACTTGCAAACACGTGCGATTTAGCGCACCGCAAAGCCAGTCAGCCGCAGTGAGGTTAGAGAAAGGGTTTAAAACAATTTTCGCTTCATTTTTACTGTGGATTTTCCAACTAATCTGTGGTGATTCTAATATCACTTTGCAGTGAGTTTAATTCCTCTTCAGTACACTGAGGATGCCCTTAATCTGAGGACCAAAATTTTGTAGCAGCAATAAACGATATTAACAAAATTTAGGTCTTCTCATCTTGATCTCCCCGAGAATCTAACACGTTGTTACTTCTGAAGTTTGTAGTTACGTTGTACTCGTTACTTCCGCCTGCTTTTAAAAATAACATAAACGAAATGAAAATAAAATTGAATTGAGGCAAGAGATTGACGTTTAACAGCACTTTATTGTCACTTGAGGTGTATCTAATAACATCAAGCTAGTTCGTTATGTGGTTTACATGCTTTCGGTAACCGGTGGAATTCCAGTTGAACGTAATTAAAAGGAAGCATATATTCAAGTGACAAGTACTTGTAATTGCCCCCTCTCCCTAAACTGCTTAAATGTCTCACTTAACGAATAACCCTTTTTACTCGAAAACCAAACTGAATTGCCCCCTCCCCCTAAAAATACTAAAATAATCGAATGTTTACAAAAGTTTGTTTAGTCGCACACAAATCTCCAATTTCCTAACTCTAAATTAACTACAAGGTTGTAGGGATTTTTTCCCACAACGCGTGAAGAAAATATATAAAATCAAATAAAAGCGGGATTTAGCGGAACATTATTTCCTGTTGTCGACGTCCGTACGGCGTGGTATTCGGTATCGGGACGGAAGTTGTCCAAAATGGCGGACTTTCTCGCACTTGATGTAAACATGTTGGGAAACCAGCAACCGTAAGGCTAATCGGCTTCTAGCTCTTACGATAGTGCTCAGATTTTAAGCCCGTTTTACATTATCATATTAAATCGTACCAAACAATTGAATACTATGTTATAGTCCAATGTAAAACGCTTTACCAGTCTTTTGTACAACATTATTGTATGAAGTTAGACTCCATCAATAGTCATGGGTATTACATATGTATTACGAACTTGTACAAAAATTCTGTTTATGATTCTGTGCCATGTTACATTCTCGTTGCAAATTGTACACCACTATCGCGCGGTATGTACAAATATTTCTTATAACCTCCAAAACGATTAATCAGAATAGGAAATTATTAGATTAGAATGTTCAATAAAACATTTGCTGACACGACCACATTATAATGTATAAACCCACGCTTATTTTATATTGTAACAGGACTGGGAAAGACGTAAACATAAGAAAATGAGGTTAGATTAGAATACGTGCAGTGCAGACTAGTGAGCAGGCGCAAGTCAAAACATTTAGTATGAAAATAGGACAGGTTCTACTTTGATACAATGATTTTGCACAGAAAAATAGTACACTGTTTCATATTGTCCTATAAAATAGTATTAAATTTTTACGTACAATTTAATATGATAATGTAAAACGGGCTTTAGGATATGTTAGTTATCCTAGCCTACACTAGCTCACACTAGTTTACTAGCCTGCACTAGTTCCCCTCCAATTGAGGGAAAAGCAATGTGAACGATTAATTTGAACAGCAAAACTTGGGGAAGTGAAACTTCTAAATACATTCAACGGTACTATACACTTCCCAGCGTCGAATTTCCGTGTATATCCCCGAAAAAACGAGACTTAAAAGCGAAAATGGAATAACTTATTCACGGAAACCGATCTGTTCCCACTCAACGTCAGAAGTTGAATCCCCACGCGCGCATCAAACCGGTACAAGCGGTATCACAAACTTACGAAAGCGGGGCGCCATCTACGGCAAAAGTTGGAACGAGAGACCGAAAGTAATGATACAGAAAACTGTAACGAAATTTTAAGATGCTTCCTAAGATAAGATTCTTCGCGGTTCTCAAGGGACCCGCTCATTAAAAGGCAGTACGTGGTAATGGGATAATGCAGCAAGCAGGGCGGGCAAAAGCCGCTTCGAGGTGATTTAATATTTAAACCGCGTCCCGTTTCAAAGCGATCACTTTGCAATTAACATGGAGAGCGTCGTTAGACGACGCCGACGTCTATCTCGACGCTCTTCGGCATCGCTATAGTTCCTAGTTCGGAATTAGTTTCTATCTCGAATCCCACTCCGTCCATATTTTCCCGTTCCAGCGATGCCGGCAGAATACGAGATCGCGAGTCCGTTCCTGTGATAATAGATACAACCGCGACTCCATCTGCCTCGGCTTATCGACGTATGCACCTGTGCGAGGGCAGACGAGCCCGTAGGGGTAGTATTTGCATTACGGTAATGAGGCGAAAGAGTTTGTGTGTTCGACGAGTGTATCCCAGCTGTTGTTCCCGGCGCGAGTTAGTTCGTGCCGGTTGGAAACGTCGAAGCGACAAATTACGTACGTATAATGTAATTTGTAAGGTAGGAACGTATGTGTATGTATACGTGTGTGTGGGCATTCGTTAGCGTAATCTACCCTCGAACGACGGAAATGCATTCGCCCCGAAGAGTTTTATTCAATTTGCAATTCGGTGATGGTAAAATACGTCGGTCCCGAAAGGATGTTATCAAAAAAGACGTTAATTTGATGTTTAAATAAGTGAGGAAATGATGCTTCCTTTCATAAAGAGTGTTCCGGAAGTTTGCGAACTCAAAAGCAAACAGCCGAATCATTAAAATTCACGAAAATACGAAGTGTTCAGGAGCTCCCATGAGATCTGCTGACAAGCAGAAACGGCTCCGGTTAGTACAGCGTAGGGTCTGGATCGAAGATTAGCATTTCGAAAACGGTGTGGAAAAAGCAGACTGATGGTATAATTAAATACTGGCCACTACTGATTTGGTGATATGTAAAAATTAGGCGTTTCTATGCCGGAAAATATAAGAATCAAATTAAGCCATACGACGCGACGGTTCAACAGACAAAGCGGTTCGTAAAATAAATCGAAATTCGTGCGCTTCACGGATATCTTGCTCGATAAGCCTGGTATAAAAGAGTTTTGCCGAGAAAATCGGTAAAATTAGCCAATATCACATATCGGTCTCGGTTCGTATTGGATTCAGGAGATCCAATCTTATGTCAATCGACGCGTCTTCACCAGGCGAACTAAATGACGTAGGTTGGTTATAGATTTCTCCAACGGTTGCCGAGAAAATGCAAAAAAAGCCGCAAAAAATCGGTAAAACTAGCCAATATAACATATCGGTCTCGGTTCCTATTGGGTTTAGGAGGTTTAATCCCATGCCAACCGACGCGTTTTTACCAGGCGAACTAAATGGCGTAGGTTTGTTTTAGATTTCTTCAACGGTTGCCGAGAAAATGCAAAAAACCGAAAAAAATCGGTAAAATTTGCCAATGTCACATATCGGTCTCGGTTCTTATTGGGTTTAGGAGGTTCAATCGCATGTCAATTGACGCGTTTTTACCAGGCGAGCTAAATGGCGTAAGAATTTTTAGATTTCTTCAACGGTTGCCGAGAAAATGCAAAAACCGAAAAAATCGGTAAAATTTGCCAATGCCACATATCGGTCTCGGTTCCTATTGGGTTTAGGAGGTTTAATCCCATGCCAATCGACGCGGCTTTACCAGGCGAACTAAATCGCGTAGGAATTTTTTAGATTTCTCCAACGGTTGGCGAGTAAATCGCAAAATACGGCGGGAAAAAGTGTTAAATCGCTTTCACGTCGTTCATCCTACGAATCTCAACTCTGCTACGTCGAGATCTATGCTTCGGATCGATATATTAATACCCCTAATGGCGAGATGACACCATTTAATTTAGGGTTTAGCTTTGCAGGACAATGTCTTCTCGACGATCCGGAAGAGACGCAGATTATTTGGGAATCAATTCCAAGTCATTTATGAGGGTTAACAGGACATCGAATTTGACGAAAACCTGAAGGTTGGAGTAAATTCTACTATACTGTGTATCCCACACAAATCCCAATTCTGCTAGTCATCGAGGAAAAGGTTCTTTCCTTCATCGAAAGAATGGAGATTCTGCCATCAAAAGGCTAACATCTATTGGGTTGTTCGGTTGTAGTGAATAAATATTTGATTGAATTATATATTGTCCATTCTGGTTCAATACCTTTTGCCATCTTCAGGTCTTCTTAAGGGTCGATGTTCTTTTCACCCTCATGAACGATTGGAGTTGGTCCGCAAAGATCTCAGCTTTTCGTAGATCATCGCCATTGGTCCATAGACCTACACCAAAACTAGCATGGTCTTCGCGCCATTAGTAGAGTTTGTTAAGAAAATGGATGATGTGTTTACTGACGGTGCCACTTTTACGAATTCTATTATTCAATGATAATTATCACTGATAAGTTATACTAATAAAATAAGTTATCATTGAGTAATAAATTGGCGTCATCAATGAACAATTTTCCACCTTTTTAATAAACTGCAGCCATTAAGAGCATTAGTTTCCTTCCAGATTTATTGAATGCGGTCTTGACTGAAGATAGCGTTGATTGTGCTCACTATTTTTCCAATTATGGAGCTTGGCAACCTCTTGATGATTTTCGATGAAGAAAACAACCTTTAACCCTCATAAATGACTTGCACAGCTATGCCAAGACTATATATATATATCATACCATCAGGAACATGAGGTTCCTTCCAGATTTGTGGAAAGCTATCTTATTTATTTATTTATTTTAGACCAACAGGTAAAAACCTATAAAGGTCAACATGGAAATAACATTCATTTAAAAAAATATATATAAAAGAAAAATACATACATATAACAAAAGCATCTAACCTTCTAAGTGTTTGAATCTAGGTATAACATTTCTATGACATTCATGATTTCCCTAAATGATGATACAAAAATATCTAAATCAACTGAAAGTAAATTCAGCTCTTTGGCAATTTGCTTAATATGGATATTATAACCATGTAAGGTCCTATGAAAACTTACAAAAACAAATCATCATATCTTGTATCTACATTACGTATCCTAAACGAAATTAAACTTAGCAATTCTGGGGAATTAATTTTATTTAATAAACATTTGATTCCAAATTTAAGGGTGGCAATTCTACGTCAAGTAAACAAAGATTGAAAACCTAGTAGGTTCAAACGTTCAACATTTTGACTGATTGTGTTCACTATTTTCCCAATTATAGAGTTTGGCAACCTCTTGATGGCATAGTTAGAATTTTTTGTCAATGGCCTCAGTGTTCGTCTTCTGAATTCTTTCGATGAATTAAAGAGCCTGTCCCTCGGTGGCTGACGGAATCGGGAGATGTGTGAGAGGCATTCCATAGTAGAATTTACTTCAACCACCAGGTCCGTCAAAAGTCAAAGTCAATGTCCTTTTGAGACTTACAAATGACATGGAGTTATTCCATAAAGATCTCCGTCTTTCTTGAATCGTCGAGAAGACATTGACCAGCAGAGCTAAATCAAGACTAAAGTGCCGCATCACGCCACCTGGAGCATTGGAGCTCTTAAGCCGAGGAAATTGCTTATAGAAATTTGAAAATTCTGATTGGCAATAAAATAGTGTATAGTTAAAATGAAGGAAAATCCACACAAATTTAAGATGAAGAGTTTTTGGTTGAGTTCCACTTTATGGGCTTCGTATACTTTAATAAAATTAAATCCCCCAGAAAATATGTTTCCTTTTTTGCGCAATTGAGGTAGCCCCATCTGTTAGCAAGAAGATACGTGAAAGCAACTAAAATGTCCATTTATATTCGGAGGGAAATTTTCCCGCCGCATAAATCCTTTTTCTTATGCTTCTCGATATTGATTTCCCCGTTTTCAATACGTACATACGCAGACGTTTCGATTGCTTATATTTCATTGTACCGCATTATAAAGCGTTGCTTTTTCGAAGTAATTAGATAGCAAGCGTTCCGAAAAGAAAAATAACAAATGATGTAGAATCCTCAAAGGTCGTTTCACATACATCATCGTATTTAATAGAAAAACGTAAAGAAAAAAGAAAAATCCATTTTCCTCCAAAAACTTCAAGCTCTCGGCGTACGCGTCTGTAAAATACGCTTTTTATTACTTTTGAAATTTCGCAAAGCGAATTGAGGCCGCGCCCGTTACGAAGAAATAAATATATCGTACAATTAGTGTGTTTATAAAGATTTGTCTTCTAGCGATGGATATTTGGGAATTTCGAAGGCGCGTGTGTTTTAAAACGCATTCGTCTTGGCGGTTTCATTACGGTAAACACAGATAAGTTAAATGAAAGTAAGCGGTATTGGTGTGTATCGTTCGAAAGTAAATTACTTAGCGATATTCGCGGTAATAAATTTAAATTTTCAAAAATACATACATACGTTAGGCGGAAGAATCCGTATTGCGTCCGGAATATGTAAACTGTGTATTTGCGGAATATCGAACGCGTTACTGGTCGCTCCGAGAAGAAGTTTTGAAATGACGCAGACGCATCTATAATATCGAAATAAGAATAGAAATTTTAAATTTTCTTCATCTTCATTGTAATCATCATTCAGTACTATTCCACGTTAGTATCAATTTCAGTTTATTTGTAACATGATTATAGTCGTCATCAAGAAATAATAATGTATGTATAATAATAGTAATAATATATTTAATGCCCCACAGAATAAATCCAAGAGCGAAAATTACAGATAATAACAAATAATTATATAAAGTACGACGTAACTAATTAAACATATATATATATATATATATATATATATATATATATATATATATACAGGCTGTCTCATTTGGGAGGGCCAAATTGAAATATCTCTTTTATTATAGAATATATCGGAAATTCGTTTTAATAAAAAATGTCACATTTTTCACGCACTACAATATGGTTAAAACAAAATTCCTAACCACAGCCTACTTTTCGAAATATTTTCGAAAAATATGAAATTGGGGAAAACTTCGAGGCTTTGTAACTTTTTTATTTTTGAAAATACAAAAAAACGGTTTGAATGAAAGTTGATGGCAAAACATTGCTCTTTCGAAATATCAACGAAAAAGTGGTGTAAAGTTAACATTTTCAGCTGTATTCTCTTGAACCGCCCAAAAAATAGATAGAATCAAGTAGGCCATGCCACTCCTAAATAGCCTCTGAATTGCCTTTATAAAAAATACCATACACAATAAACATATTTTAGTTAAGTCTGTAAATTTTTTACAATTTTATAAAATAAGTATCAGAATATTTGTACTAGTAATCTAAAGAAATCAAGTAGCCATTGAAACAAAGATCTAGCTTAAATGTCAGATAAGTTATCTTTGTTCGAGTTGGTGTAAAGTAATTATAAATTAATTTGTTCGTGTGTTTGTGTTATATGGGTTTTCTGTTGACTTTGATTAATAACAACGTTTTCTAATGTAGAAAAATTTAACATGTTTATAGTTTATAGCCAGTGTAATTTTAATGCAAGATTAGCTTTGCTGGAATATCAGCGTAGATATCCAAATGGACTGCATCCCAATAAAAGAACTTTCGTAAAATTAGCACATAATCTTAAAAATTATGGTTCTTTTAAAAAAAAGTGCTGTACGAAGCAAAAAGTTGTGGACAGTGTAAGAGCACAAAACGGAGTTTTAAATTACATTAATAATAAAACCAATAACGATCAAGATGTCCCTTTAAGGGAAATAGAGAGGTTTTGTAACGTTCGTAAAGACAGTGCAAGAAGAATATTAAAAAAACATAGATACAGGTATTACAGATTAAGAAAAGTCCAACATTTAAGAGAAGATGACAAACCAAGGCGCTTACGATTTTGTAGATGGATCTTGAACAAGAAGAGGAACGATCCATCTTTTTCTAGTAAGATTTTGTGGTCAGATGAAGCCAATTGTTCAAATAATGGATTTTTAATAGAAACATTCACTATAAATGGCACAATAGAAATCCTTCTTGGCACAAAGAAACAGCTTTTCAGGAACGGTTTTCAGTAAATGTTTGGTTGGGTGTATTGGGATCCAAACTAATTGGACCTTATTTTTATAATTATAAATTAACTGCAGCAAGATATCTTACCTTTCTACAGAATAACTTGTTTGAATATAAGGAAGAATTGCCGTTAGAAGATAGGTTAAACTTTAAATATTTTCAACAAGATGGTGCTTCTGCCCATAATGCTTTAATTAATAGAAATTACTTGAATGAAAACTATCCCCAAAACTGGATAGGAACCCATGGACCAATCTTGTGGCCAGCTCGGTCTCCGGATATTACCCCATTGGATTTTTTCATATGGGGTTACATTAAAGATAAAGTCTATTCAGATACTCCGCAAAATGTTGACGACCTCAAACAAAGAATCAGGGAAGCCTGTGAAGCAATTAGACCACAGATGATCGAAAATGCAAATAAAGGTGTTTACTCCAGAGCCCGACTGTGTATAAGGAACCACGGAGGACATTTTGAACATCTGTTATAATTATTTTTTTACCGAATTTTGATGTTTGTTACTAATTAAACTTTCATTTTACCTTGCGAGTATTATTTATTTTCCACAGCATAAGAGAATTTTGTAAATAAAATAAAAAGTACATAAGAATAGCTTGGCAAGTCACATGGTCACAACTTTTACATAACTTTAAAGTGAACGAGTCCAGAGTATTCTTTGTCTGACACATTTTTTGCTAAACCTTTGTTTCAATGGCTACTTGATTTCTTTAGATTACTAGTACATTACAAAATGTTGATCTTCTCTTGCCATCCGTAGACGTACGTTTCGCGGTTATACCGCTCGTGAGTACGGCTTTGCAAGAGCTGTAATTTCGTATACAAATTTTATGTCTATATCGTCTGAACATTGATGTTTATACATGTGAGAGAGATTCGATATGAATTCATGAACATCAATGTTCAGACGATATATACATAAAATTTGTATACGAAATTACAGCTCTTGCAAAGCCGTACTGACGAGCGGTATAACCGCGAAACGTACGTCTACGGATGGCAAGAGAAGATCAAAATTTTGTAATTTGCAATTTTCCCACGGCGGGTAGCCGAAGAACGCGACTGCAGTTACTGCAGAAGGCTGTGGCAACGCAAGTTGTCCACCTCTGTAGAAAAATAACTGTAAAAAATGCGTAATACGTGCATTGTGAGAGAATTCATATCGAATCCCTCTCACATGTACAAACATCAATATTACTAGTACAAATATTCTGATACTTATTTTATAAAATTGCAAAAGATTTACAGACTTAACTAAAATATGTTTATTGTGTATGGTATTTTTTATAAAGGCAATTCAGGGGCTATTTAGGAGTGGCATGGCCAACTTGATTCTATCTATTTCTTTGGGCGGTTCAAGAGAGTACAGCTGAAAATGTTAACTTTACACCACTTTTTCCTTGATATTTCGAAAGAGCAATGTTTGCCCATCAACTTTCATTCAAAACGTTTTTTTTGTATTTTCAAAAATAAAAAAGTTACAAAGCCTCGAATTTTTCCCCAATTTCATATTTTTCGAAAATATTTCGAAAAGTAGGCTGTGGTTCGGAATTTTGTTTTAACCATATTGTAGTGCGTAAAAAATGTGACATTTTTTATTAAAACGAATTTCCGATATATTCTATAATAAGAGAGATATTTCAATTTGGCCCTCCGAAATGAGACAGCCTGTATATATATATAGTGTCCCCGGATTGATTTTACTATCGGTATAATTGATAAAAACATTTTGAATCTCGTTTTAATGTATTGAGATACCGCCTTGTTTATTCTGAAAAGAATTTCAAACATATTTTTCTTTTTCAATAACAAGGCCGTCATGACAATTGATAAAAAGACATTTTCTGTTGAAGCATCCCAAAACAGTAAAACGAGATTCAAACATTTTTGATCAATTATACCTATAACGAAGTCAATCAGAAGACACACTGTATAATATAAACAGGGTGAGTTTTTTCCGTGGGGATCTCGGATATTCGTTAATTTAACGAATTTCTGAAATTTTTTTGTTTGGAAAAAGTGCATGGCTAGCTAGATATTTGGCAAAACAGAATTTCTTTGTTATTTTGCTCGGAGTCTATGGTTCTGTTACTACTGACTACCGACAGTGGAAATGTGTAAAGGAAAAAGTTAAATTATGTGCTTGATCTAATCTATAACTCTTTAGTTATGACACAAACTTCTATTTTTCTAATGGAAACCATAGTCGCCCTTGCCTTGGCTTTGGCCATTTCTAGGCTCCTTTTCAACGGTTATGTACAGCTCTCGCAATATAAGTTGGCGAGCGGTGGGGATGCGCCGTAAACGTATTTAGGACACCCCACCTGTCTGATTCAGATAGTGCATAGGAATTACCATTACGTTGCAGGAAGAATGATAGGCAATCTATCCCTCCTTTATCTGCGCGAACTCACTTCCTCCTTTCACCAACTTATATTGCGAGAGCTGTATGTATTACACAAGTTTAAAGCTTTTCAACAAGTTGCCTCCAGTCGTTAAACAAATTCGTGTCCTTGCCTCATTTAAGAGAGCAGTCTATGATTTATTATTAAATATAGAACCTTATAGTTTAGATGAATTCACTAATAATTTATTGTAATTTTTTCCTTTCTTTGTCTAACTTCTTTAGTTGTTTCTTTGACGATTGCCTTGTAATGTTTCCACAATGTCAATAAACATTATTATTATTATTATTATTATTATTATTATTATTATTATTATTATTATTATTATTATTATTATTTGACATAGTTATTTTTATAAAGAAAAAAATTAGGGTCAATTTTTTTTAATTTTCGAACTGTTCAAGTAGTACGCCATGGAAGCAATTGATAAATGCGCGTCGCGTTTAATAATAAAATTCAAGTTAGATATTAAAATTTTTCGTTTAATTTTGAAATTATGGATATAATTATTTTGGTGTGAAATGTTGATTTCGTTGGAGTAATAAAAAGTGATTAAAGTAAATAAAAATAATTCCTAAAAAAATAAGAAAGCAGAGAATAACAAACGATAAATTTAGAATCATTACGGAAATTCGAATATAAATCAAGTAGCCCCAAAACGATATAATTAAAGCAACCGTTAACGCATATTTTATCAGATACGAAAGAATTTTGTTAATGTTAATACATTATCAACTACGTTTGGAAGCGCAGAGTTTAATAAATGCTGATTTATTCCTTTTTAATTTTTTAAAAGCGGTGGTTAGAAACTGTTTTAGAATCACTAATATCAGATGTGAAACTTGTTTCAAAACTTTAGTTTTTCGAAAACAAAGATAAATGAACATTGTTTGAGAATCACGGATACTAAACTTCAATCAGTTTTACCGTAATTCTGTCCTAATTCTTTTTTAAGTCTGAAGAAAACTATTTTAGAACCACTGATACAAGAATTTAACAATTTTTACTTAACCACTCAAAGCATTATTAAAAATTGTACCATTACCGTTTAGATCCTTTGAGAACCGCTGTAGCACATACAGTTTAACGAATATTGCTTTATTTCCATTTTAAATTTTTATAACGAGGTCGTTGAAAACTGTTTTAAAATCATTGATATCAGAGTTTAGTAAGATTGCTTCAAAAACTTATGAAAACTGTTTGGGAACCGCCCATACTAAAGTTTAATGATTTCTACCGTAAATTCCTCTCACATTTTTTAAGTACTACGAAGGAAACTGTTTTAGAACTGCTAATTCCACCATTTAAATTCGTTTTAATGTTTGAAAATTATTGGAAAACTGATTTAGAACCGCTGATAAGTTTCAGTTTAATTTATCTTCAACATTTCGAAGTGTTATTCAGAATTGATTCTGAACTACTGATACTAAGGACTTGCTAATTTTACTCTAATCTCTCTTTAAGTTCTGAACAAGCGAACGTTGAAAATTGTTTTAGAACCACTGATGTAGAAACATAAAAAGAAACTGTTTTGTGTTTGAATTACTGTTTTCGTATCACTGCTATCAAAACCTCGCAAAATCAGTTTCGTTGCTCCTTTTTTGAGATTGCTGTTTTAGGACCACTGACATCAAAACTTGATAAAATCTTTTATTTTTGGATTTCGATCAGTTATTGAAGTAATTCCTCAGGTATTATATTGATTTTTTTATATTTCTACATTTAATACCCTTAAATGTGGCGACTGACTACAGCAGAATATTCTAATTTAAAGTAAGCAACGAGCATTACATGTTCACCATGTTGTTTGGTTGGAAATCTTATATAGTTGTGATTTAGGTTGCAATTTTGATAGCTTTACTTGATTATTTCTGTGCATATAACAGATCTTTTACAAATCCGTTGATCGAGCAGAACACTCGTGAGTGGAGGTGGAAGCAAACCAACTGTACTTCCATCCGATTGACGAAGAGCCAACTTATAATCTCATTATTCAATCACATTACATGCCAACAGATCTTCCCCAACCGTCACTTGCCTCCTGGCCATCCTGCCTCAATTTAGATTGTATTGTTGGTAGCCTCAAGTATTTAATCTTTCATTCTCAGCCACCCACCTTTCGCGACGGCCTGTGTAGCGAAGCACGTGGCGGATTTCATCGGTGTTTCTTCCTTAAACTGTTTATTCTAATTCCTCCTGTATCTTTCGATTTTTCTTTCCAGCTACGTTTTGGGAATCCATTCCTTTGTAGTAGTTCATCGAACGCGTCGAATTCCGATCGCCTCGAAATAACACCCGGCACTTTCCTATCCTTTCGCGACGATCTTTTCCCCTAATGAACTCTTCTCCTTCCGACCATCCGCCCGGGCAGATAATTGAGAGTCGTCGTTGAAAAATTCAATTAGAACGACCCACGACGCCTCGAACGCGCCCACCGCGACGGAAAAAAATTCATTAAGGGAGATTTTAATTAGAGAATCGGGCGCGAAACTACGCCGAAATGTTTTTATTCGTGCACGCGGAAGATTGGGCGGGAAAGTTCGACAATGGAACGAAATCCTTTTTCGTGTCTTCTTTTTGTTTGCGCGCCATCGTCGTTACGAACAATCGGAAGCGAGTCCGCCGGATAAAAGATGATGATCGCGACGACGAACGAGAATGTGCCCAAGAAAAAGTATTTAATGAGGACTTCTTCATGATGTTCTCGGTATTTCTTTTGTTATCTGCGAGTGCTGGACGAGGTAATATTCATCAGCTTTGATCTTGATTTTGGGATTGTAAGCAAAATTTCTTTCAATTTCTAACATTTCTTCTGTGTCTATTATCTTTCTTAAAATACAATGATTTGGATTTATTTATTATTGGTGCTTTTAAGGTATTGGAAGTTTTCTCAGCTTTTAGGAAATCAACCCACACATACGTTATACGTGTATGGATCAAAATCAAACGAGACTTCCGCTATGGAGTCCAAGGAAAGTGCAGCTGGGCAATGCAACATCAGGGATAAGTTGGTGGGAATGTTACCAGAGGGTTGCTTAAACAGAAACGTCTCTAAGTCCGTACGTCAGTGTACAACAATATGAACGAGAAGGAAATTTATCCGGCCGTTGCCCAAAAAATTATAATCGAGTTCCTAACGAACAAGAATATACAATCGGTCAAAATCATGCGAAGATTACGTACGAAATTAAGAAATTAACCGAAAACTTTCACTGGGGCAAGAAGAAAAGAGCTGGTGATGAAAGAGATCGAAAACAGAGAAAATGAAGAGGTAGGATCCGAACCACAAGTGAATGAAGTCCTAGAAAGAATAGGAATGAAAATGGGTAAAAAAGTGATACAGTGGAAGTAAAAACTATGGATAAATACAACCCAGGAAGAACAAGGCCAGTACTGGTAAAAGTGATAAAGGACAACATAAAATTCGTTGTTAATTCGTTTGGTGAATACTTCAGCTCGGTTTATACCACATCTATTAATTCAGAGTCTGATGTATCAATTGACCCACAGATTGGAAACAGCTTGCATAACATAAATATGGGTCCTATCTCTGCGGTTACAGTAACTGAATTTACCAAAAACTTAAAGATAGTTTAATATCTGGCCACGATCAGGTTCCCGCCTTTTTTGTTAAGGACTGTAAATACGTATTTGCGATTCCTTTGACAAAATTATTCAACTTAGCCCTTACATCGTTGACCTTCCCTGACATCTGGAAAGTGGCAAGGATTACTCCGATTCACAAAAACGGTGATGTGAGTAATGTGGTGAACTACAGACCTGTCGCTATTCTTTCTAATTTCGCTAAGTTGTTGGAATTAATTATGTATTCACATATTTTTCCTATAATGATTCATCATATTTCTCCTCATCAACATGGTTTTATGGCGAAACGATCGACCGTGTCAAACTTGGCTTGTTTTAAACAATTTGTGGCAAGCTCACTTGACGCTGGTGGCCAAGTAGATACCATTTATACTGACTTTTCTAAAGCATTCAACCGTATTAGTCATGCAGCATTGCTTAGAAAACTAATGGCTTTTGGATTTAGTGAAGATTTGGTTCGTTTTTAAAGTCATATTTAACGAGTAGACCACAATATGTATTCTACAATGGCTACTCGTCGGGACCATTTCAAGCACTGTCAGGAGTACCTCAGGGCTCAAATTTGGGTCTTTTTCTGTTCAATATTTTTATTAATGACATTACAACTGTAATTAACTCAAATAAGTTGCTGTTTGCCGACGATCTTAAAGTGTTTCGAGAAATCTCATCAGTATCGGACTGCCTTGGCCTCCAGGCTGACTTGGATAATATTGCTTTGTGGTGTGAATCTAATAATCTACCCCTAAATATATCTAAATGTAAGACAATATCATTTACACGCAGGACCGTTCCGGTTTCTTTCCCTTATTGTATTGGTGAAAATCAGTTGAAGAGGGGTGCGTTAGTCAAGGACTTGGGTGTTTGGTTTGATCCTACACTTAATTTTAATCATCACGTGGATGTAATTACTGCATCGGCTAGAAGAATGTTGGGCTTCATTATTAGGAATTGCAGATGTCTTAAAAATACTCAGGCTTTACAAGCTTTGTACTTTGCTCTGGTCAGATCTCGTCTAGAGTATGCGTCAGTAGTATGGTATCCTTTTATTTAACACACAGACGCGATCTTGAATTAATTCAAAGAAGATTTTTAAAATTCCTAAGTTTTCAAATTGATAATGTTTATCCAGCTAGAAATATAGATCAGGCAATTTTGTTGAATCGCTTTGAGATACAGTCACTTCAATTCCGAAGAATTACTTCTAGCGTTAAATATGTATATAATTTAATTAATGGTAACATTGACTGTCCTAATCTTTTGCAATTACTAAACTTTTATGTGCCACAATGTTTATATCGTAATCCACCAACATTTTATTTACCACGATGTAGAACAAATATTGGATCTTCCACGCCTATATACTTGATGTGCTACAATTATAATATAATTTCGACTGTCTGTGATATCAACCATGACTCATTGCGGAATATTGTCAGCTGTTGTGAGCGTCATTTCAATACATTTGTATAGGTTTTTCTGGAATTATTGTATTGTTGTAGGGTTATACCGGTTTGCTTATTGTAATTTCATTAATTGTCCTGTAATTGAATTGTAATTTATTGGACAATAAAGATTATTATTATTATTATTATTATTATAAAAATGTAGATACTTACGAATACAAAAGAATTGAGGGATTTGACTCTGGGGCAGTACGAGTGGAGAGAAAAAAGGTAGTTGCACAAATGAAGGAGGCACGGGATAGTTAGTATATTGATACATTATAGTGATAATAATAATAATAATAATAATAATAATAATAATAATAGTTTATTGTCCAACAGTAATTACCAACAATAGGACAAAAAATATAATAATTAGATACATACATTAAAAGCAAAATACAAAATATTAAAGTAATTACAAATCATTAATAGCATATAAGGGAGAAAACGAACAAAACCGACATTGAAACGTCTGACCAAAAGCGAATTTGTATTACAAAGGATACCGGAAGAGGATGTTTTAAATAAACAACTGGGGAAAATTAAAGGAACGTTTAGTGAAAAAGAACTACTAGAAGAGATGACGAATTGGTACAAAAACAAGGAGACAAAGGAGATGGAAAAAGCAATGATTTACGGATGCGAAGGGGAAGGAGTACAGAAACAAGTATGAATCTGGGTACATGCAGTGTCAGGAACACTTACAGTGAGGGGGCATTAAAGAAACTAATAACGATAGGAAAAAATATAAAATGTAAACTAAGCAGTTGGGAAGAGATATACAGGAAATACAGTACGTAAGCTTTTTCAAGGGTGGTGGAAATAACAGAAGGTTTGGGGTGGGGTTTCTCGTACATGAGGATATAAGAAATAGAGTTATAGAGTTTAACGCAATATGAGACAGAATGTGTTCGATAAGGCAAAAGGGTATAAGACGAAATATAAACATTATGAACCATATGATATCTTCGATAAGATAAGGACAAGGATACTCATTATGCATATTATTAACGAGTACTAAAAAAGGAAAGCGCGATATAAAAATAACCATGGACGATTACAATGCGAAGATAGGGAGAGAAGGTATATACAACGCAGTGGTAGGAAATAGCATAGGCACACCAATGACAATGGCAAGAGATTGATAAGTTTTGCAATGGAAATAGGGCCGGTTGTTAGAAGTATGCAATGGGAAAAGGCAGAAATCCACCAAGAAACGTGGATCTCTCCAGATGGCAAAACAGTAAACCAGATCGATCATGCAATGATAAAGGGTAAATTTACGCCTGTAATTACAAACGCGAGGAAGCATGAGAAGGACCTACAGTTCAGACCATTATTTAGTACAAATAGTACGGAAAAATATATTTGATTTTCGATGGGAGCATACAGAAGAGCACAAGAAGAGCAGGAACATGGCAAAAGATATCAAAAAATTGAAAGAAGAATAAACCAGAGAAACGTACGAGAGTGAAGTGAACATCCGGTGGCAAGAATATGAACAAAGCGCCGCGGTGGAGAAGATGTGGCGCCGAATAGAGAAAATAAAAGAAGCAAGTGAAAAATATTCAGAAAAATAGTGAACAAAAAAGGCAAACGGGTGGTTTTATGAAGAATGCAGCGAGCTACTAGGAGTAAAAAATGGAGCACGACAAGGAATGTTATCAATATGCAACGAAACCAATGCGCAAAAGCACAAAAGGGAAAAGAAGGAATTGAAACTAATATGCAGGGGAAGAGAGATAACATAACGAAAAGCAGCTTCGGAAAATAGAAGAGAAATTTAAAAACAAGGAAATTAGATCCTTTTATAGAGACAAAAAAATAGGAGGAGGTTATAAAGAAATGAAGGAAGACTGATAAGAGAACCACAGAAGATAATGACAGAACGGAAAAGATATTTGGAAAGCGTGTTAAATAGTGTTGGAGGAGGAGAGGATGGGAATTGGGGACCAGCTGCTAAATGAAGACGAAATAGAAATACCAAAACCAACGGAAACAGATCAGAAGAAGATGCTTTAGCAAGATGGGAAAGAAAGGTGCTCAGAGTAATTTACGATGGTAAGCACGAAGAATGGATGAAGAAGGGATGATCAAGAAGAACTGACGAACACCTCAGAATACTAGACCACGACGCCAGCATTGTGACGTATTTGAAGGCACAGAGGATTAGACGGCCGGGACGTGTGGGGAGGATGGAAAGAGAAGGAATGCCCAAGTTGGTGATGCGCAGAAGTCCAATACATACGAGAATTAAAGAAAGACCTAGAAATAGATGGACCGACGGGGTGCTTGAAGATATATGGGGATTGGGGGTTGAAAGCTGGAAAACCGAGATGGAAGGTAGAAAACATTGAGAGAGACAGTACAAACGTACAAAAGTAAAAATAAAATGTATATAATTACATATTTTCGCCTAAGACCTACGAAGCATGTAGAAACTTGAAAACGGACGATATTGAAAGAATCATTTCCAAATTTCATGTAACGAACAACGAAGTTAATGACAGATTGGTTACAAAGTATGGAAGAAATCTTTCGGTGTGTTGAGTGCCTGCTTATGGATTTCCTTCTTTTTCAATTGCGTAGTTCTTACCACCGGTCTTCTTCCCATTGCAAAACTTATCAATCTGTTGCCGTTATCATTGGTGTGCTCATGCTATTTCCTACCACTATGCTGCATATACCTTCTCTCCCTATCCTTGCATTGTAATCGCCCACGATCATTTCTATATTGCCCTTTACTAGTTTTTCGTACTTATTTGCCATTTCTTCATAACATGCATAATTGATCTCCTCGTCTTTGTCTTTCGAAGGTGCATGCACGTTCATAATGGTTATATTTCGTCTTCTATCCTTTAGCCTTATCGGAAAACATTCTGTTTGAGATTGCTTTAAACTCCATAACTCTATTTTTATATCTCTTTGTACGAGAAACCTCACCCCAAACCTTCGGTAAATTTGCCTCTGCTTTTGAAAAACCTTACGTTCTGTATTTCTTGTATATCTTTCCTTAACTTCTTAATTTCCATATTATATTTTTTTACCACTGTTGTTAGTTGCTTTAATGCTCACCCATTGTAAATGCCTCTGATATTCCATGTATCCAGATTTATCCTTGTTTTTGCCCCCCTTTCCCCTTCTATCAGTAAATCATTGTTTTTCTCCACCCTTGTCTCCTTTTTTGATACCAATTCCAAAACTTTTCTAGTAGATCTTTTGCACCAAACGTTTTTTAATACTGTGCGCTTTTGGTCTGACGTTTCCCCATCTATTTTGTTCGTATCTTTTCTTATCACTATAATACCCACTATCTCTTACCTCCTTCATTTGTGCAACTAGCTTTTTTCTCTCCTTTCGTACTACCCTAGTATAGTCCTCCTTCCGCATATTTCGTAGACTTGTCAGCCAAAATGAATTATAATTTGCCATCAGAATATGTAGACTGTTATCAAGGTATCGGGATCTTCATAACTAGTCTGGGCAAACAGCGATAAGAGCGTACAATTACAAAGTAAGTTACGACAGCATCGCCGACTCCGCACTCTAGTCAGTATGCTGCATGCGACTAGTTCTGTGTATATGCAGACTATCGTAATTTATTTCGTAATTACCGCTGTTTGCCCAGACTACTTGTGACCTCATGCGCTCAGTCCAAAGTTTAAAATCTTAGCAGTAACTTGCTCATCGGCGAAAATTCGTCGACCCTAAATTATAATAAAATTCATAGGAATTTCGAGGGCGTTGGCATACATGCCAGCTCAGCCACTTACTTACCTTCCAACTGGTGATTACCCACCCTCGGCTCTCGCGCCTTCGAAATTCGTAATTCACACCAACGGCCTCGAGATTCTAAACTTGCGCCAACACCCTCGAAGTTCAAAATTCGCGTCGATCCCCTCAAGTTCGTACCATCCCCTCCTATTATGTATTTGTGGATGGTAGCTCACTCTTCACCTACGCCTAAAAGAGTAACTCCTTTCATTACTCAACCGTGCATTGGAAAATATACCACTCAACATCGTTCTTGACGTTGGTCGCATCAATTGAAAAGCGATTATAATATTGCGCAATATTATATGTCCGTTTTTATTGGGCGCGATTTTCCCTGGATCTGGATGAATTTGGATGGCTCTCCACATAACGACCTAATTTAATTAGGTTGTTATATGGAGAGTCCTCCAAATTTTATTTTATTGAAAACTACTCCTCTACTACTACTCCTTCCTCTAAACCAGGTATGGGCAACCTCCGGCCCGCGGGCCACATGCGGTCCTCGAGTAAGATTTGTCCGGCCCGCTACTGAATTCTTTCGTTGCATATTAGCATGGCCCGTCTAAACTTAATTCATAATGAATCATAAGGATACTACAAGAATGTATATTTTTCAAGATTACTCGCAGCATAAAACTTGCCCATGCCTGCTCTAAACTATAGCAAAATTGCAAATGCTTAGGTACAATAAATAAATTTAATAATTCCTCTTTTGTAACATCACTATAAAGCCGCGAAACATTTCCTTCTTTACTTTCGTCTCGCATTTCACTCAATATCAAATACATAAACGCCAACCATAAATCAACCAATAACGAACACATTAAGAGACCAATAACGCCGTACGTTCGTGATAAACGAGCGACACATTTTCTATATCCGACAAGTCTTAGTTTTATTTCCCCCTTTTCCTCGACGATTTTCCATCCGGCAAATACATGAAGTCCAGGACGGATTTTCCGGAGGAAACTATAACGCGAAAATCGATATATTCAATCGGGAATGTCTCGCCTGTCATTTTCCGACATATACATTATTACCAACCGATTCGGGAAAATTCCTCTGCGGCGATTGCTACTTTGCTATATCTATCGTTAGCTGTACGTCCATTCGCGCTATTCATTAATGCGCGCCTCCACATCGGAGTTTTCCTATTTTCCCTTCTTTTTTCTCTCTTTTCCCTCGTCTAAATCCACGCGCGTCTCTCGAGAAAACGGCTCGAAATCCCGAGGAAACGGAATAGGATTTAGTGGTTCGCTCGTCCGCCGCCGTCGTTAAAAATAGAAAAATTCGATATACGCCGGGCGTTCTATCCGATGTTTCGTACGTAGGTAAGTAGATACTACAATACCGTCCATTACGATTTTTACCGGAGGAGGGAAAAGAAAAATCGTCTGTTTAACCGTACGCAAATGTTAGTTTTACGGCTGGGAAGAAAAATGAGCTCGGAAATTTTATGTCGGGATTTAATGGCGTGCGAGACGATATATCGAGATGGAAAGGTGGGTATTATCTAAGCGAAGTCACGCTAAATCAATTAAATCGATTTTGTTGATTTTACTTCGATGTTAATCGATACTTTTGCTGCGGGAAATTGGATCGTAGAGCTGAAACGATGAATGATGCTGATACCGTTTCAGAATTATAAATCTTCTGATTGTAGCACTAACGTCTATTACGACATGACTATCTACAGTATTTAACATTTTCTGCACCTGATAGTGATTGTAAGGACTGTAGTGTAGCTGTTACTGGCTTCTAAAGCTTTATGGTGAAATGGAAATGATAAACAGAAAAGTCAGAAACGTGACCGATAGGGAATTTCTTCGTTACTCTTCGAATCACCCACCTCGTTGATGATAAAGATGGAAATCCAAGCCGTGCTAGCCCAATGGAAACGGTGTTGGTTAAAGTTCGAGAAATTAATAACAAGGCGCCACTCTCCAATTATAGAACTGGATCACATCTGAGTGTCTTGAGTCAGCTTCTTTAGTAGGTGATACGAGGTCATCTGAACCTTCTAGGTTCTAGATCTTCATTCTGTCGTGAGCGACCACCATAACTACTTGAACACTCAATTACGACCACTCAATTAATACCATGAAAGGAATAAAAGAAAAATGAATTGACTCGAGAGAATGACGTTTAACAGCACTTTATTTGTGACTTAAGTTGAAACGACTAAATTAAATTCAATTAAGCTAACTTTTTATTGAAGGTTTACATACTCTTGGTAGCCGTTGGAATTCCAGCGGACTTACACCTACCTTACAGATTTAGTCGAATGTAATAAAACAATAAAATAGGCAAGTGACAAGTAACTGTGTTCCCCCTTAAACTACTAAAAGAATTAAATGTTTCGTTCGACAAATATATTATTAAATTACCCGAGAACCAATTTGTCCTCCCCCCTCTTACTTAATACTAAAACAATTGAATATTTCCAAAAGTAAGGAAACCCCTGTTTATTCGAACACAAATCCCCGATTTCCTAACTCTAACTTAACTAAAAGCTTCTAGGGAATCTTTCCCGAAACTCAACGAGTCAAACATTTTAAAATCAAATAAAATCCGGACTTAGCGTGACGTATTTCCCATTGTCAAACTTCGTACGGGGTGGTAATCGGTGTCGGGACGGAAGATGTCCAAGATGGCGGGTTTCCTCGTACTTGAAACCAGTTCCTAGTTCAAAAATAGATTTTAGCTCTCTACTAGTCCTATACTAGTTATACAAGCCTACAGTAGTTCCATCCAACAACGTGAAAGAGAAAAATAACGACATCGCAATTAATAAAAGAAAAAAGAAAACTCACCTCCAATCGAGGGAAAAGTAAATGCTCCACGTGGGCGATAGTTCGAAGAGTAAAATTGGGGAAGCTTCCAAATTTACACAACGATAATGTAAAACTTGCCAGCGTCGAATATCGGTGTATATCCTCGACAACGAGATTTAACAGCGAAAACGGAAAACGACCTGTCGAACTGAACGTTATGAGCAGAAGGCCCACGCGCGCATCGAACCGAGGCAAGCCGTATCAGAAACTGACGAAAGGGGGCGTCATCGACGGCAAAAGTTGGAGCGAGAGGCCAAAAGTAATGATACACAAAACTGTAACAATTGGTCGTAACATAGCTAATGAATAAATGTAGAAAGGTAGAACTATTTTTTTACATTTATTCTTTGGTAATATTCACTCTCGGAAAGTAGCTCATTGAATTGTGTGGTGGTGTAACATTACTGGCAGCCGATCACATCGATAAACCCCGCACAATACAATTATTTCATTAACTACGGTCACACGTGTTTCGCTAGCAACGTGACTAGCATTTCCAAACCGAATTCGTAGTATTATTTCTTATTCCTCCATTTGCTCTTGTATTTTCTCTCCTTGCACTGTCTTCCCATTTTTTCATATTGTTCCTTGTTAATTAATTTTATTCGTTCTAGTCTGTACTTTTTTTAGCATATCATTCTCTATTGTACTATACGTGTTTAGTTTGTTTAAGTCAAAACGTAGATACAATGACTAAATACTCAGAACGTAAAAGCCCATCGATCTACGATATATTTCGAAGAATACAAATAATAAAACATGTTTTCATCGTATTATGTTGAAAAGTAATCAGCATTATGAACAAAATTATGTGTGATAGATGTGGATACAGGGAGTATAAATTATCTTTTCATATGCCAACATAAAGTATACTCGCGTGCATGTATTGATAGCTAAAAATAATCTGTTATATCTATATTTAAATAATATGATGACAGAAAAATATTTTAAAGCCTAAACCGCGGAGATAGCATCTTGCCCTGTGTGAACGGACGCACAATATCAACCTTGACAGCGAAACTCTTAGTTATTTACTAATTTATTAGAACGTAGAAAGCAGGCTTATGTTTAAATAGAACGTTCATAACCAGCTATATCCGGCGTATTATCCGGTTCGGCGGTCCATCAGCAAAGTGAAATACTATCACCCCCGGTAAAATCGCGTCTAATAAAAAGGAGATATAATATTGCGCAATATTAGGTTCGTTTGTCTAATGATTTGACCAACATCAATGACAAATGACAATGTTAGGTGGGATATATTCCAATACACGACTGAGGAGAGGCAGAGGTTACTCTTTCAGATTTAGTCAAGGGGTGAGCCACCTTCCGGAAATACGTAATACTAAGGGAATGGCACGCACCTTAAATTTTGAAGGGGTCAGTGCGAATTTTGAACTTCGATTGAGTTCCTACGAAGTCCGAGAGCGTTGGTGCAAATTACGAATTTTAAAGGACGATTGACCACTTTCAAAGTACACATGCACGAGAAGGGAGAGGGCTAGTGATCACCAGTTGGAAGGTAGGAAGGTGGTTGACTTGACCTGTGCATGTAAACCAACGCCCTCAAAATTATTTTGTACTTGGAGGGAGTTGGCGCAGATTTTGGATTTTGAGGAGTCCCGTGAAGTTGGAAACCGAATTTGTGAAAATATAATAATTCATCGGAGTTCCTGGTAGATATGAATTAGTTCTAGAGTACTTTGCGAAAAGATTCTGCAAAGGTGTGCGAAAAAATGGAAAATATCGAAAATGAACGCAGCAACGCATATCTTTTCAATTTTCAATTTTACAAAAAAAATGTTATTACGATTTTCGATAAAACTCATGGAGCTCTAGCGGGAACTGCGGTCGGAACTGTTGCTCGACTTTTAGAGCGAAGCTCTTTTAGGGAGGTTCTGCGGAGAGAGTTAACTGGGAAAAAGTGAGACGCTTGAAATCATCAAATAGACGGTTTTCTATCTTTCTTCTTTCCTTAGTTCTTTCTCATACACATACGCATCGAAGGAGCAAAATGTGCCACATTTTATACGGATTGGAATTTGCTTCAAATTCAACTTCAACTTATTTATCATCGGTATCGAAATGAAATATTTTTCTTCTAAATAATTTGTTTATTTTTACTCGATTATAGAATTTTATGAAATAGTTTTAGAGTACTTTGCGGAAAATTTCAAGAGTTCTGCAAAATTACGCGAAAAAGGGGAAATACCGAAAATGAACGTAGCAACCGTTTTCGAGAAGAACAGTGCGATTCGGACATATTTCTGCACCTCGACCATGGTTCTAGAGTTCTTGATCAATCTCGCGAAAATTTCTACAAAAATTGAGATTTTGCAAAAAAATTGTTAATTTTGAAAATCGCAAAAACAATTCTATTCGCCGATCTGAATGCCACCCTAAGAATTCTATTGATGACCCTTATAACATTTTTTTATCAAAACCTTAGTTTGAAAGATATTTCCAATAGTGTGGAACTCATAGTTCTGGATGCAAAATCGCGCAACAGTTCCCGCTAGAACTCTAAGAGTTCTATCGAAAATCCTAATAACTTTTTTTGTAAACTTGAAAATTGAAAAGGCATTCGAGGAAATAAAGCTCGTGTATGTGTACAGTGAAAAGAGAGAAAAATCGGGCAACAGTTCTGTTCGCAGTTCCTGCTAGAACCCTAAGAGTTCTATCGAAATTCCTAACAACATTTTTTGTATAGTTGAAAATTGAAAATATATTCGTTGCTACGTTCATGTTTGGTATTTTTAAAATTTTTTCCCGAAATTTTGCAGAACTCTTGAAATTTTCCGCAAAGTACTCGAGAACTATTGCATATCTATTAGGAAATTCGATGAATTATTATATTTTCACAAATTCGGTTGCCAACTTTACGAGACTGATTCGTCGACTTCGCTACCCCAATGGTTTGGGAGAAATAAATGGGTTTCTCTTACATTTTACTGTATCGCGTTTCATTAACCTCATCCGTCATTTATCTGTTTGACATAAACTACTTCGCATTATTACCGTTATTGGATTTTGAAACCTGTAAATCGTGCTGACGCCCGAAGCAAAAATAATCGACCGTGGAGGGTTCAGGGAATCGCATTCCCAAGAAAACGAAAATACCTCCACAGCGCTTTGAATTTGAATGATTTTATGTAGTATTCCGAAGGAAATGATCAACAACTTCCTCCTATCTGTTTCCGGTTCGGTGCGTTTTTACCCAATTTCATTTATTGCACGAGGTCTCCTTTAAGAAAGACTATTCGATAGAAATTCAACTGTAGAACTTCAGTCTACAAACATTCTCCCTCGAGCGTAAGAACGCTTGTTTCTGATTCGATCGATTTTCTAAAGGGTTCCATACCCCTCATATTCCCTTAGGGTTATTAAGGTTTAAAACGTGGGTATCGAAATTCTAACAGCTTTTAAGGAATATTTCCCGAAAGATCTCCAAAAATGAAGTAATCCAAACTATTATCAATGTCTTGAGAGGCGGCTTCGTCCTCAAAACGACTACTACCCGCACAAGGAGACAACAGCTGACAGTCAGAGAGATACATTCGCAACGAAGTTATACCGACAAATAGTTTTGTGCGGGTAGTAGTTATTCCGCGTATGAATTCGATCATCACCCGTTAGCAGAAAATGTTTTTTTTCAACAAACGTTTCTATCACAACAACGACAAATTGCCTCTTACAAATACTACATTCAACTTACGAACCGGCTCCTTCCGGCACCCTAACGATCACGACCACAACAACAACAGGAACGATAAGACGATAAAACTAACAATCGCTTCGAAACTTCGCCCCGTACATACTCAGTTCTCGATTTCCGCTTTTTTCCCCCGATGACGGAGACGACACGTTGACGTAAAAATATCCGCACACACGCCAATCTCGTTACCGCACGTAGTAGATACGTTTGCGCTAACAAGCAACCGCTCCCAAGCGCCACTTACCGCCGCACTGACGACGCGTATTTTTAAGACATCGGCCACACCACATCAAAATTAACGAGCGAAGCGCGGATATAAACAATTCGCGAACGGCTTGTGTATGAGTTAATGCTTTCTTCCTTACGAAATTTGTTTTCCCCGGGACTCGCCGGATTCGTAATTTATTTCCTAAACGCGAAAATCGGAGAAAACTGTTGTTCCTTCTAACCCTTTCACTTACATTGGAAAGTTTCCGGAATGACAATGAAAACAAAATAATACGGATTCAAATTATATTTTTATTTCAATATAATCCACCCGAAGCTCAACACACTTCATTCAACGTTTCTTTAGCTTCTCGATTCCCTCCCGGAAGTGATTTTGTTCGAGGTTCCCAAAATATATAATCCGTTTTTCATTCGAACAAAATCTTTTACAACCCAGAAATGAATTTCGAGAAGCGACGGAAGTCTGACAGAGCCAAATCAAGCGAATACGGCGGATGCGGATTTCGAACTTCAATTCTGTCAATTTTTTCTGAACCATTGCACTCGAATGAGCGGCCGCATTGTCGTGATGGAACAACACCCTTTTCTCAAACATTCCCGGCCGTTTCTCCTGAACTGCTGCTATCAATTTGTCCAAAAGTGTTGTGTAATATTGGCCAGTAACAGCCTTGCCTTTTCTAGATAACTAATTAGCAGAATTCTTTTTGCTTCCCCAAATAACCGATGCCATCATCTTTCCAGGCGAGCGAATGATCTTTCCCTTCTTTCCCAACCGATTCACAGCGTGTAATCCACCATTTTAATTGCGTTTTTGTTCCTGGTGTGCACTGACGAATCCAAGTCTCATCCATGGTCACGGATCGTCTCTTGAAGTCCGTTGGATTCCTCGTAAACACTTCCAAACAATCGCCTGAGTTTCGAGCTCGAATTCGTTTTTGTTTCCAATTGAGCAAATGCGGCACCCATCTTGCAGAAAGAGTTTTTAAACCCAATTCATTACGTAAAATACAAACTACTTATCCATAAGAGATGGTCACGGCTTCCTTAATTTCACGCACTTTTATTCGCCGATCTGCCAAAACCTTGTCGTGAATTTTTTCAACAATTTCTGGCGTGGTAACCGTTTTCGGACGTCCTGAACGTGGTTCATCACTTGTATACGTGCGGAAACGTTTGAATTTTGAAACCGAAAAGCTCCTCAATAACGGCATCTAACCTTGATTTGACTAATATGAAATAATGTGTGGCAACACAACGACATAAAGTATTTGGAGAAATAGCAGCCCCCTAGCAGCGAATCTGGAAACTTGTCAATCTACCCTCGTATATGCAGCGAGTTCACCCAAACTTATCCGCTTTGGCGGGTAGCTGTTATACTCAAGAACAGTAAAAGAATTCAAAAAATCTGATATCCTCCGGAAGGACAATAGGGCCTGGAATAATATGTCCCATTGGGACCAAATACCTTACTGGTAGTAATTATTTGAAAATAAGAAAAACTGTTGTTAACTTTTCAATTTGATTTTTATTGATTTTATGTATGACATTTACCAGAACATTCAAAACATAATGGCTCTTTGCACATTAAACAAATATAACATATTATGCGTTTTTCTTCTTTTTATTGAGTTGCCTAAAACCTAGTGTCTACGTTTATTTACTATTATTGGTAAATGATCTTCTGAGGTATAAATGTGCAATTTTACAAATTTCTTGGTATAATAATGAATACAAAATACTTGTGAATAAAGAATGAAAAGTAAGAAAATTTATATATATATATATACAAAATGTAAGAATAGCAGGTTATAACTTATGAAACACCATTATATCTGTTTAGGTTCAACATAAGTTTATCTTTGCTTCAATAGAACAGTATGCGCGGCGCACGAAGTGTTATTAGACTTATTATATTTTGTTTCAGAAATAGAGAGACGAATTTCTGAACACACCACTGCTGCACCAAATGACACTGCACCAATCCCGCTATAATCGTATTGTATACGTAATTCAATTAAATGTATTGACATTTGTTTATTACCGCTAGGTATTGTAATGTTTATTATGTTTTTCTGTTTTCTTTGCCCATTTTGAAGTATAAACATATACCACCTCTTTTTAGAACTCTACAGATTTTATTTTAGTGTAATTTGGATTTGGGGTTCGTTCAGAAATTCGTCTCTCTATTTTAGAAACAAGGTATTAGGCTTAGCAAAAATAAGTTGGTAACACTACCAATATTGGTAAATACAGCAATATTGGTAAATACAATTCATGCTGTATGCTGTATTGGTTATTAATTTTATAAATACGACCAAATCTTGGTCAATTATATTCAAGAACACGCAATATATTAATCTGAAAAATTAATTCGACAAACGACAGGTGTAATCAGAACTAAAATATCGCCAACTGAAGAACGTGAAAGTCTCTATCTAGGAATATTTCAGTACTAACTAACCAACGTGGAAGTCTATCTAGAAATATTTTATTAACAACTACCTTCAGTTGGGTTTGTTCACTTTACACTTGATAGTTTGTAAAGGCGCAAAATTTAAACTCGCCAGACCAAACTGTTTGCTATTGTTATCATTAAGGTTTGATAAAAGAATGGATGACGTGTTAGCATTAAGTAGTGTAAACCGTACTCACGCCGTCACTCCTTCGAACTTTATTATTCAACTAGCTGTTAAGCCTGTCCCTGCCAGGCAGGAAGAAAAAGAAAATATAAGCTAAAATGTTAAAAAATTAATTTTTCCACGCCACTTTTTCGTCTTAATTCTCCGCCCACAGGCGAAAAATCAAAAATCCGGCTACGTTAGGATTTGGCCTAGGCGTTTTACTATATGCATGCCAATTTTCAGCTTTCTAGCCCATCAGTGGACTTCAAAACCCTCTGGATAGATAGAAAAAAGAGGAACACACAAATAAGGAAATTATATATATATAGATGATAACTTATCTTATATCTATAATCATAAAATTCGTAGAAGTGACAGCGTGAGTCCAGTTTAACTACTTAATGATAACACGCCATCTACTCTTTATATATAAAAACAAAGTTAAGGCAAGATTTAAACTATTTTAGATGCTGATAACTATGGTTTGATAAATCAGCATCTAAAACAGTTTAAATCTGGTCTTAACTTTGTTTTGATATATGTACTATATTTCATAATTTCTGAGGTATTAAGTCTAACAATGAAAGGTAGTATTGAGTTTAGGACGCTATAAACCACGCTAATTTGAGATTGGGAAGCTAAGAAAGTGGCCGTTGTTTTTACACTAGATCTATCGTTAGACCCAAAAAGTTTTATTTAAATCGCTGAGACACACTCGCCAGTGTTTCCCTGTCAGCAAAAACGCTTGCATAATCAACAGAGGTTGAAAAATCACGCGCTGATGTGCACGTGCAAATCAGCTGAAAATGAGAGAATATACACTATGAACGACCAATGGAACATTGTCGTATTTGAACAGAGTAATTGTGGCAATCTTTCTAAATTCTCCTGGGATGCATGATCCCAATGGGAGTGTTAAGAAGGTTGTGTCGTCATACTCTTTACGTTTGGTGGAACGAAATAGTTAATCAAAACGAAGATTGGCGTATTTATTAAGGCCCTTTAGGGACGAATTGCACAATAAAAACGTAAAAAAGTCGAAACATCAACTTTCAAACTACTCCAACAGTTCTCCTCCCCATCGTTCCAAAAGAATGCCACATATCCTCCCCTCCGTGCAGGTTCATGTTTTATGCAAGCTAATAAAACATGCATACACACATACACGCGTCCGCGCGCGAGGGTAGCAAGTCTAAAAGGCTTTACGTTTCGCGCGGAGGGCTTGCGATATTTCAGCGTCGGCGTTAGAAGATTTGGGGGTAAGTATTATGCCCCGTTAGGCGCGTAGCGCGAAGGTATAATAAAATTTTGTTGTTTTTCTTTCGTAGGAACGGAGGGAGGGGAGACGGGTACGAAAGAACGAACCGAAGGAACGTATCGGAGCGACGGTATTCGTATATTTTACGGGTAAATATTGAGGATGGTGAAATAAAATTTCCGGAAGCTAGGAAAATGGGGGAGGAATATAAATTTTTTATCGCGATAATGAAATTAGGTAATTTAGGTCGTTTCGTGTGTATCGGGATCGATTGCGTATGCAGGTGTATGCAAGGGAGGAGAAACTAGAAAATTTGGGGAAAATAGAAGTATTTGTTCGGTGGCGGTTTCACGACTGCCATAAAATTTTTGCGTGGTAATAAAATATAAATATTTTCGTTTAGGGCAGTTGATGATGAAATTAAAGTTGATTGCAATAACACTGAACTCGCAACGAAACACCGGGAAATTTATCTCACCGATTGAAATGAAAATTTGTGAGTTTATAGACCAAGGTAGTGTAAAAACTATAATAAGGGACGAAGAGTTGTTTCCATGAACATATATTTGTTATAGGGAAAATATTTACGCCATCGTTAGGAGGGAGTAAAAGAGTTTAAATCTTGTCTTAACTTTGTTTTGATATATCTTATAGTTTCTGAGTTATTGAGTTAAACAGTGAAGGGTGGGGTTGAGCTTAGGGCGCTGTACACCCCGCTAATGTGAGATTGGACATCTAAGAAAGTTACCGTTATTTTTACATTGCATCGGCTTATAAATTTACAAAGTTTCATTTAAATCGGTGAAACACACTTATCAGTGTTTCCTTGGTTACTGAAGGGTATTTCGAACATCTCTGTGATACGAGGGGCGCCTTTTACGTTTCTATAAACCACCACTAACTGGTGTTATTGAAATATATAGTAGTAGTATTTTCGTCAAAAAGTTGACATTTGTTATTGTGAAAACATGTAAGTGTTTACCTACAAATAATGGAGACCGTTACCAACACTTTCTCCGAAGTTAAATGAATAAAATTATAAAAATAAATAAAATACACTAAATTTATTTCAGAGAAACTTACTAAAAATATTTCGTGTGATTATAGAAGGTAAAACTTTTTAAATAAATAATAAACGTTATGTACTGATTTTAATGCTAAACATTACCAATTTGTAATATTGGTTGCATACTCATAAATACTCATAAAAATGCTACACTTTCTGGACCAATTTTTGTTTTATACGAATCAGAAAGAGCTGGTCCATGAACATCTCGTGTGAAAGGGGATAATACAAAATGTAATCATCCTTCCTCAGGCGAGGGCGTTCTTGCGAAAAGTCGTAGGATAAAATATTGGAGATTTGAAGATCGAATTATTTCGTCCAGTTATCAATTGTTTCTTGAAGATGAATCTGTCCATATTGAAAATTTGTCGATGACGTTGATTTGGACGAGAACCTTAGCGTATAACACTGACGTTTATACCGCTTTTGAGCTGAGGATATTTTGGTAATATGCCGATTTCCAGTTGGACTTACGACATTAAGTATCTTGGTGGGAACAGTCTGTTCGTCAATGTTACCTATTTGATAGGGTTCGAACTTTTCGTTGGACATAATTTATTTGTAGACGTTAAAATATGCTTGAACATTGTTTTTCTTGAATGCCGTTCAAAGCGAAGATTATCGATGAAGTAGAGCGGGCACTCCGAACGTAAGAACACGTGTGACGATTAAAGTTGCTCAATTGGCGCCAATAGCCACTGGCGAGCGCATAAAAGTTTACACATAAAATTAGACATCGGCCATTTTCGCGACGTAGGTAATATTTTTAAAAGAAACGTAGAACTGCCAAATAGGATTTACGACAGCGTACATGTATACACAACAGATCTTATTGGGACTCGCACTTATATTGACGGTTGTATCAAAGATCCGCTAGTATCCGTTGGCGCTCGTGAGCAACTCTATTGAAAATAATTAAATCCCTGCTCATCTACAGTGCTCCCTTCTGGTGGGCAGGATAAGTTCAGTTTGAAGGTTGTCTGGCTCTAACAGCAACGATATCATTCACTTTATTGATTTCAATGGAAGCCTTGATTAATTTACCACTCTTATTTTTGGAGAATATAGTGAAGGTGGACGTACGTATAACATTAGCAAGATAGCTAGATTCTATTGAAATTCGTTGAAACTTACCATCGGAGTGATAACAAAATGCTATGGAAAACATTTTTATTTCCTCTTGTAGCAAAAGAGCCGGTATGATATACCGCGATTTTGTTCAAATCCGCATGGTATACATTTTTTATTACTTTGGGAACATTCTATACCTTTTCCAAAAGATATAGAAAAGAAACGAAATAATCCAAAGAATTGTAGACGTCGCGTACAGGGCCAGTCAAAGGAACGGGCGATTTTAAATTCCGCGCTGTCCCAGCTGTTTAGTAGTGGCCACCGTCATTTCGTTTACAATTCCAATAGCATACAGTCGTTACGAAGAAGCGGTCAGAAGGGCAAAGTGCTTCATAAAAATGATAACATTTTGAAAGTTACCATAAAAATCCAAACACACACGCACACAGGAAAATATTGATGCGGTTGCAGAAGGCATTCTGTTCTGCACAATTCAGAACGTTTCGCTACACCCATCATTGCAATCTTCAGCACTAGTGTAAGACGCTTTCATCACCAAGATTTGCATTTTCGACCTTGTAAGATGCAACTAATGCATGCATTAATCGAAAATGACGAGTAACATTCAGAAAACGATTTCTGCAACCCTTAGAGGATGAATGAAACGTCATCCATAACATTTTTATAAATGACGAAGGGCACTTTCATCTCTTGGGGTACGTTAGTGAACAAAATTATCGGTACTGGTCTTCAGATAACCCCAACAAGTCTATGAGATGCCCCTTAATACCACCAAAGTAACCATGTGATGCGAGGTTTCGTCTATTGGGATTATCGGGGGCCTTACTTCTTTGAGGATGCCAATGACAATCTGTGAACTCTAAACGTTACCTATAAATGTTGAACACATTTGTGACTGCCCAATTGGACGCTTAATGTCAAATTAATGAATTGGTTTAAACATGATGGGGTGAGACGGGCCACGCTGTAAGAATATCTATGGGTTCTGATCCAAAAATTAGAAAGTATGATAGTGAATATATACAGTCCGGCTTTACATATGTTGGATCTGAAGATAATACGAAGCCTCAGTATATTATTTGCTTGGAAATTTTGTCCAATAAGTACATGAAACCCACAAAATGCCAAATCGGGCAAAGCACACACAATTGGAGAGGAAATAATCTTGCCTGCTGCAGTAGAAATGTGTAAAGTAATGCTTGGCGTATCAGCAGCTAAAGCAATTACTACAGGTTCCTTGTCGAATAAAACGGTTCAAAGCAGAATTGCAAATATGTCAGTAAATATTCAGGAAAATTTGTTCTTAAGTTATGTACGGACGATATCTACGCTTTAGAAATAGATGAAAGTACCGACATAACGAAAATCAAATCCATTGTGCTCGTTTTTGTTCGATTTATTTGCGAATTTCAGTTGTATGAAGACTTTTTATTTTCCTGTGAATTGATGCTAACAACAGGAGAGGGCATTTTCAATGCCACTGATCTGCTTTTTTTTTTTTCAAACATGGTATTAGCTGGGAAAAAATGTGTTGGTTTTACTACTGATTGTGCCGGATCCATGTCTAGTTATAACACGGGAGTATTTGGTCGGACGAAGACCGTAGCACCGCATGTTAAGCGGACTTTTTGTTGCAGTCATAGAGAGGCTCTGGTGGCAAACAAATATGCCTGATATGCTTCAAAGCACATTTGAACTTATAAAGGTGATTGCAAGGACTGTGGTGTAATTTACTGACACAAATATCACATCGGTAAACTCCTCACCACACAATTGTTTATAATAAAATCGGTGACACGTGTTTCGCTAGCTCGAGGCAAGTATCTTCAACACCTGTATAAACCGAAGTGACAAATTTCTAACATTAAAAATTCTACAACATGCATTTTACCCCACTTTTTATTGTGACCGTGTGTGTGCATGCACAAATATTTTTCCTCTCGGTAATGGCTTGGACGCTTCTCACCCCCGCAAATTCCCATATTAAGTCAAGTGGACGGCCAAGGGAAAAAGTACCTGCTAACCCGAAGTTTGAACGTTAAAGATTTATAAGTACATTGTGTGAATTGGTTAATGCCCGAAGAAATTAAATTATAGTTAAAATTCTTTCATTTGATCATAATAATCGGAATAAACTAGATTGATCGGTCCAGCGTCCCGATTTAGAAGATTTATATTCTTGTGTATGTGTATGGCTTCAAATGCATCGAGTTCTCGCGGTGAATCGACCTGTCTTATCAATTTAAAATCTTTCCACTTTTATGTTGTGCTCCGTGTCATGCATATGTTTCGCGATACTTGACGTGTCTATCCTGTCGTAGCGATAATGTGCCACATGTTCTTTGAATCGTGTAGCTATTGCGCGTGTCGACTGTCCTATATATGCTTTATCGCATTCACTACAATTAATTTTATAGATACCCGACCGTTGTTCCGGAACTGTTTAGTCGTTTGGATTACCTAAAAGATTGTTTAAGGTGTTTTTGGATGTCGAGCATACGTTCATGTTTTGTTTTTCTAGAATATTGCTAATCCCTTTTGAAATCTTATGATGCGGTAGTTTTATAAAATTCTTTTCCCGCGTAACTACCGGGGCCAAAGTCGTTGAATTTCTTACACAACAAACTTGTTATGGTTATAAATTTCATAAAAGCAGTCTAGGTTTTTTGAGTCCCTATGCAAGGATATGCGGAGTGAACATGTTTAGCTTCTGTTACGTACCGAAATACGATGTCTTTTCCGGGACAAAATGGAAATGAGAACAAAAAAATTAAAATAACACCTCCTGAGGCTATACTATACGTCAAGTACGATGGATGGCGAGAGCTATTTATGCGATAAAATGCCTTTATTGCGCGACCAGCTAAACCTAACGAGCAAAGAGAAGCAAGTTTCTCTATTCATAACAACAACTTACGTTAAACCACGGATACAATGCAACTTGGCCGTAACAGCCCTCTACCAAGACTTGTGTTTTACAAAAGCGCTGAGGAGCTATAAAAATGTAGACAAGTTAATTTCAGAAGCAGCTTTTAAGAAATTCTGCCAGCATCTATATTACTTAATTGAAGAAGTCGTCATTTTATTCCTTTTTGATGACATGGTTGATATTGAAACAAAAAAGAATATTGTGGCTAGTTTAACCGAAGAAAGTAAATTTGACAATGCACAAAGATATGTTCCATCGAAAGAAGAACTACGCATTATTTGGTAAGTTTTTTCTAACTAGTCACTTATTTTATATGGTATTAATTTTCTTTATAGATAAAAAACTGCATGATTTTGTTACAATGAAAAGCAATGATCTATTTTATCGATTGAAAATAAACAATGCAGTTCTCACTGAAAACCCATCAGTTTGGGAAAGGAGTGCGTCCTTTTTAGCAGCTAAATCCAAAGTCATTCAGTTGAAGGCAGTTAATGACAGCGCTGAAAGAGCTTTTAACTTCACGCAACAATATCATGGGCTTTTAACAGCGCAAGAAGATCAAAAGCAATATTTATTGCACTGTGTTCAAGAACACACAGAAATCGCTATCCAAATTGTACAATAGACATTTTAAAAGGACATATTCTATTAACTAATATTCTGAATTTAGAATATTGATTACTTATATGCCTTCTCATCGTAAAAATAAACAAACAAAAAATTGCAGGTCCAAAAACATTAAGATCATAGGGAAAAACGCATAGTTCTATCTTTAGAGCCCCGTCATTTAGGGAAGGCGTGGTCGTAAGGGCGTAAAATTTTACGTGAGTTATATTCAATTAAAATAGAAAAAATGGGCGGGTACCCCGAAAACTTTAAAACAAAAAACAAAAAAGCCTTAATAAGGGACATTCTAATGTACATATATTGTGATTACTTCAATACTGGTACTTATCATCACTAAAATGTACGCTAGCTTTTCTAGTATTGAATGATAGGTCACAAAGTCTTAAATGTCCATTCGTGCATTGCATTTATAATATTTGTGCAATAAAGCAATTTTAGAAGTATTGGTTATTTTATTTCCAGAAATTTTGCTTGAGTTAACCGTTAGGACACGTTGAATTTGGAAACCTTTGAAGGCGTTGGTAAGCACATATCAGAGATACGATTTCAATAGAGAATAGGGGGCCAGTGGTTCCTGTTATTTTATAATTTACTTGGGGATGGCGACTGACTGGTATTTGGGGATCACTGATATAGAGGAATGATTATGGCCATTTTACAGACGTATCAGTAAGGTAAACGCTTTCAAATCCACTTAAATACTGTTTCAGCAAAATTCTCTCCAAAGTCGACCATTCCTCTGGCGTACCCTGTATATATATGTACGTATGGATGATGAAAGTAAATAGAAAAATATCAATGAACAAAGATCACTTTTCAATTGCCATTCATTAGCTTTAATTGAAGTTGGGCGTCGTTCGCAACACGCGTGCACCATTTAATGTGTGTTAAGACAACTCTAAACGGTAGATGATACATAGATACGTATGTATATATGTACTTGGCCGTATTCGTATGACAATCGACCAACTAAACAGTTCATTAGGCAGACGACAAGCGATGACGCATGTACGTATGTAGTACATTAGATGTAACTAAACGTTTAGTCCGGATAGGTGCAAATTGGCGTTTATCTATTTTTAAAACTAGCGTCTAGTACCATTATATACATACACACGTATAGGACGAGATACGAGTATAGAGAACAATGCGGGCATATACTACATTTCGACGGGAAACGAAGGACAGCGCATCGGCTGCCTCGCTTTCTCGTTAATGATAGACACACAATATACATGCAGGGTACATACCGGACAACATGAATACGACCAATTGGATTCTTTTCCTAATTTAGTTTTCGAATGACTATTACGTCTGACAAAACAAAATTTAAATGCGAGGATTTGCCAGCTTCTGGATTAGTAAAGAATTGTCCAGACCGTTTGCCGTGGCGCTCAATCTAGGCGGATTATATTCCCTTTCTTCACGTAGCGATTGGTCGAAACAAGAAACTGATACAAAACGCGTCTTCTAAGTCGTTATAAAAACTGGGAAAGACAAAATATTAAACATATTTGCCTTCAAGACTTTTTGCGGACCTCAGTGCGTCATCGTCATTGGTCTAGTTCAGGGGTCTCCAAACTACGGCCCGCGGGCCAAATCCGGCCCGCCAGTGTCATCAATTCGGCCCGCGACAGCTAATAGCTTATTGTTGTTGTGATAAGTTGGATAAAAAAACGGAATGATAATATCTCGGATTTATTTACTTGCTAGGCTAAAGCTTAATGACAAGTATAATACGCAGAAAACTCACTGAAGTAATCACGATGGCCCCAAGGCTGAAAAGTTTGGAGACCCCTGGTCTAGTTCAACAGCCACTCTTCATCGGATTCTCACTGAAGATTTGCATCTCCATACTTACAAAGTCCAATTGACTAAACAACTTCCGCCAACAGACCATGCACAGCGAATTGGATCATTGAACAACAACAAGTGAATGTCGATTTTGTGGACAAAATCTTCTTCAGCGATGAGGTCCATTTTCACATCGATGGCATTAATCCACAAAATTGCCGCATTTGGGCCACAGAAAATCCACGAATGATTCATGAGAAGCAAACGCATCCACAGCGTGTCACTCGTTTGGCGTGCATTGTGGTGTAGAGTAATCATCTTTGAAAACGAAGCAGGTAATGCATCAACGATGAATGGCGAACGTTAACGTGACACGATACACCACTCCTTTGTGCCTCATTGGGAGATTTTTCTTGAAAACGTTATGAAGAGCTTCTGGCAAAAACAGCATACTGTACTGAGAATTTAGATAGTTATATTACCAAAGTTTGCTCCGGCGTAGCTCTTAATTAACGATATCATAAAATTGAATGAATTAGAACAAATTATATATTCAAGATTTTAGAAATATTTGACATAAATTGAACATAAGTACCTATTGTGTTGTGTCTGTATCAGTATGTAATTGGATCCCCTCTTAAATTCTTTCTTCAGTGCAGCTCTATTTCCTATGGATTCCCTCTTTTAAATTCTTTTTCGGTGTAGCTCTATTTTCTATGGATTCCCTCTCTTAAATTCTTTCTTCTTTGGTGTGATGAAACTCTTTTATTTAATTTTGCTTCCTTTAAAACCCTTTTGGCCCAAATATATAAAGAACTCACCTTCAACGCAGTAAAAACGTACTTCGATGACTTTTCTATCTTGTCATTCACTGTCGTTAACCAAACATTCCCTCATTTTTCGGAAACCAGGACTACTCACTACATTACATTATTTCTCCCTAGGGCCTTGTCCAGAGAACTAACTGTTTTAATTTACCATGGATTCACTTAACTTCACCTTTCTTCATGGCTTAACGTTGTTATTGAAATTTATATTGTCGCTGCCCACGTATCCTTGGTTTCTTATATCCAGTGGTTATTTGGAATTCTTGTGATATGAAAGTGTTGAATGTGTTTGTTTTGAGTGGTTACAATCTTTTAATCGATGCTTTTTATAATAATTGATAATTTTAATTCTAGTTACAAGCTAACACCCGCAAGGTAATAAAATGCTTAAAAGGTGGCGTGCATGGTATAGAAAAAATATAAATAGAATCCAAAAATAAATCGAATGTCATTTGAACATGAACATCCATAACCACAACATTTACTGTGAATTTAAATATATTGAATTGTAATTAATGATATTTTAATTAGTGGCAATAAACCATGTGAATATTAAAATACTACAACATACTCCAAGAACTTGTAAACTTTGAACTTGGATGAAACCGAATTGAAAAATTAACTATTTCGGACATCTTATGAGAATCGAAATCGATTAAGCTCACGATGAAAAAATTTGTGTAAATGTATTGAGTGAGAGCGGTAATTCGATGTTCACAGTGAATATAAACTATTCCACGTCTCACACGGGGTAACTGTCGACGATGCCCGCAAATTTGATTTCTTTTTGGATACCCGAGCGCCACCTATCGTAGAATATATGTACCATGGCAAAAACTTCATGGCGTTTCTTTTGTAGAAAACGTTGATTAAATAAAATTAATTTGGAATTCTCCAGTAATCTTCGCGGGAGTCTACTCAACAACTTCCGAAAGTTTCATGGCGATCAGTTGAATGGTGCAGTAAGGCATAAAGAACACGCAGACATACATTCGTTTCTGTAAATATAGATTATATCATGGGAAAAAAACACATTGCTCACTGTTCATTTCAAAAATCATTTAATTGGGTTCAAGGAGATTTGCTTACATTAGTTTTTGACTACGATATCTCTTAAGCCTGTACGGCGAATACTGCCCGCTTTGCAGCGTTTTCCATCGTATCGGCCAATGTTTCGACCGATATGGCGGCTATTTCTTGTCGGATGTTGGCCTTAAGTGCATCTAGGGTCCTTGGCTTGTTGATATAAACCTTCGATTTCAAGTAGCCCCACAAAAGAAGTCTGGAGGCGTTAAATCTAGTGAACGCGGTGGCCAGGGAAAATCACCATTTCTCGACATCAAACATCCAGGGAACAATCGTTTCAAAACATCGATAGTGGCTCGAGCTGTGTGTGGTTTAACGCCATCTTGTTGAAACCAGAAGTGCTCCATACCATTATCACGAACAATTGGCATCAAAAATTGGTTTCCATATCGCGATAACGCTCCTGATTGATGGTAACAGTTTTGCCAGCTTCATTGTCGAAAAAAAAACATCCCATGACATGACCATATCGGCACAAACACCGCACCAAACAGTTACTTTTTGGTCATAAAGAGGTACATCCTGAATGATTTGAGGATTTTCAGCACCATAGAACCGACAATTTTGTTTGTTTATGGTTGCGGTTAACGTGAAATGAGCTTCATCGCTCATGATGATTTTTCGCCAAAAATGTTCATCACTTTTATCCATTTCGATGACTCTCTGGGCCCATTTCAATCGACATGGCTTATCGGCAGATAACAGTTTTTGCGTCAGTTAAATCTTGTACGGGAACAAATGCAAATCGTGGCGCAAAATGCGATGTAAAGTGCTTCGCTTTATGCCCAACTGCGCAGATCGACGTTTCTGAGACCTCTGAACACCGGCCTGTACTAGTACAATATTATCATCCGATCGCCTTGGTCGCTTTTTCTTTGGACGCTTGGGATTAGTAAGTGCCTCACCAGTACAAAATCTTTGATATAAACGATACAATGTGGTCGCAGAAGGCGCAGTTTTCACTTTATTTATTTTTCTCCATGCACGTTGAGTTTTCACGATTGACTTGTTTTGTTGAATGTCAATTTCGACAATCTGAGAGCGTTCGCGTGGCGTGTACTGCTCCATGGCGAATATCTCCTTAGACTGACGCTTCAAACGCGCTACGCGATTGGTCGATCTGACATCTCTGTCGAAAATTACAGTGATGTCAGATCTTTTCGTCGAATATGGACAACCCTGTATATGTATATATAGTCTTATAGTCTATATACTGTGTATCTAGCTAACTTCGCGACAAATGGAAAACTTTTTTATTCTTGGGTTTATGAAAAAATGTTATTCTTTATAAAAAGTCCTGCTTCATCCAAAACTTAAATTCAAATTGTCAGATTTTAATATTTGTTAGTCATATACGAGATATGACAAAAAATATGAAATTAGTATAGATAGAACCGTTACATGTATGGAACGAGAAGGCGGATATGTTGAAGCATTTGTGTAACATTTTCAATGCTTTCTTTTGTGTAAATGCTGTATTTAAATTGTATAATTTCCAATTCTGAACGACTATTCCTTATAACATTTTAAGTATTATTGAAAATAAAGGTACTTTACTCTTATACTAATTTCATATTTTTTGTCATATCTCGTATATGACTAACAAATATTAAAATCTGACAATTTTTCATAAACCCAAGAATAAAAAAGTTTTCCATTTGTCGCGAACTTAGCTAGACACATAGTATAGTCTTCTCGGGTCTTTCTGTTATTAACCCACTTACCAACATGATTCACATGTTCTTCTCCCCTAACTTTAGCGTTTGCAATCACGCTGCTCCTTTTCTCTTTACACTTCTTCCTTTTGGGCCATTCGCTACCTTCACCATGTCGGTTAAACTTGTCCATTTTAATTAAATTCACAGCACACTGAGCGACTGGATACCAATGAGGTTAAATACTACACCTGATTTCATTTACAGTTTACATTAAAAACGACATATGTCCTGAACATGTTAGAACCGCCATGGGCATATGCTGTTTTGCAGAAACCTGTTAACTTTCCTTGTTCACATATTGGTAATTCTACTGTTTTTGAAGAATTCCATATAACAAAGATGTTGTAAACATCTCGATTTCGAAAAATTTCGACCTATGCTGTTTTTGCAAGAACCTCTTCATTTGATTTCAGCACGATGGCACCATTTGCCATAACGCCCGTGAAACATTGTCGGTCTTGCACGAGTCTGTTCCTCGTCGTGTAATCTCCCGTTTTCGTGACCAGAATTGGCCACCAAGATCGTACGATTTCTACACATTTGGACTTTTGTCCGTGGGCTTTTCTGAAGTCTTATGTTTATGCCAAGAAGCCAACGACCACTCGAGCACTGAAATCCGAAGTTCAACTCTCTGTCAACGAAATAGTGCCAAATTGATGCAATTGATTAAGAATTTGACGGTAGAGTACGCGTTAATTCTCAATTCCCAAATGTCTACATTAGAAATCAATAAATATTTCAATACTTTGCTATAGAAAATCATGTTTTATATGAAATTCAAATACAGTAAAATTCTTGCGCTTTTATTGTAACATCCTTTCGATCGTATTCGTGTTGCACGAAGTGTATATCCGACATCCACAGGTTTTGGTCGTGCCAAAATAACCACCGCCATCTCATCGACGTGTTTACGATAATAAATTACGGAGGTAGTAAATTGGAAAATAACGAGGTTCGACGGCGGGCGTTGCAAAATACGTGCGTTACGTACCGACGACCGAGAGAAAGGCTGGGGTGATATGTGTGTATGTGTTGTGTACGTAGTAGGTAAAATACGTTTTGAAGCGGATTCTCGCGACTTTCTCGTCTTGCTGGTACGAACCTATCGCAAAATGTTATTTTGCGATAATATCGTGTTTCATGGAACGTAAACAAAACGGAGAGAAAAACGGATAATGCAAATCGCTAATTCCTAACATGTTGTATAAAGGCTGTTCTCCCACCGCCGAGTCTAGTAAAGTAATACGCATTTTGTTGATGAAATGCGTTTCTTTACAATCATTCAAACTGTTTTCCTTAACCCTTAAGGATGTTCGGTACTTTTTTCAAGATCGGTTAAACCTTGTTTTATTGCTTCCAAAACTATTTTGAAAATTGTATATCTGACCTTTGAAAGTAGTGTGTGTAACAATATAATACTTGTTTTTTATAAAGTTAAGAGCTTTTACAGTTTGATTTTTTTTTCCATCATAAGTGAAGAACCAGTAAGTTTACGGGCTCAAAATTTTGTATAGCGTGTATTCGTTACGATAGCTACGACTTATCATCGAGCTTTTTTCTAAATTCCTTTGTTATCGTTACTTTCTTCAAATCCAAAAATGACGATAAGCCCATGGTCATTTTTCTATTCCTTAATTGAGGTTAAATTCAACAACAAACAAGGAATTTACAAAAAAGCTCGATGATAAGTCCTAGCTAACGCAACGAATGCACGGTATGCAAAATTTCGAGCCCTTAAACTTACTGCTTTTTCACTTAGGATGGAAAAAAATTAAAGCTGCACAAGGTCTTAACATTGTAAAAACTAGTATTTTATCGTTACACACAATACTTTTAAGGGTCAGATATACAATTTTCAAAATAGTTTTAGAACAAATAAAAGAATTAAGTTTAACCGATCTTGAAAAAAGGTACCGAACACCCTTGAGGCACTTCTACATTCGGGAAAACCAATCTTGACAATATCTCTCCAATTTGCCGGCGTTCCTGTGCGTCCATCGATCTTTTGGGCGAGCAAATGAAACCGGTGGTTCTTCTTTCTGCTTGCTTCCAATTTATGTTTCTTCTTGCCAGTGCTTTTCCAACTTCGCTGTTCCAGGTTCTCACCGACCTTCCTCTATTGCGTTTTTCCTCTATTCCCATTTTCCAAATCCTCTCCACCTTCATTCTAACCATATGTCCAAACCAGCTGATTCTCTTCCAATTTATCCAATGTCGGTTGCGTGTTACACTCTATACGTATTATTTCATTTCTGATACGGTCACGTCTAGTCACTCTTCTAGCAGCTGGCAGATATCGCATCTAACATGCTTGAATTTTACTTCTATTTCTTTCATTTAATACTCATGTTTCACTACTATATAAAAGTACTGGTTCCTACACTGCTTTAAACGCTCTAATTTTTGTTTTCAAGCTCACATTCTGTTCTTTTAATAAAACTTCTGTTTAGCGTACATATAAAACATTCTTGTTGCATTCGTTACTCTGTTATGTACCTCGAGCATCAATTTTCGATCCCAGATATTTACACTCATCTCCTTGTTTAATTTCAAAGTTGCTTTTATTTGTTCTTCAGCTACCACCAACAACTCGGTTTTCTCACTATTTATCTTTATTCCCAATCGATTTCATCCCTCATACCATACATTTACATTAGTTTGCGTTTCTTATTCTGACCTAGCGATCATTACTAGGTTTTCCGCATAAATTATCTCTAAAAAACACACCTGCTCTAGCCGATATACTCCAACTCTGATACCTCTCCTTTTTTTCCTTGCACTTTCTGGCAATTTTATCCATTAAGGTTACAAACAGCAGTGGACTCAAAATTCCTCCCTGTCTTACCCCATACTTGTTATAAATCTCTTTGATGTCTCATTTGTTGTTCTCAAAATGTTTCTAGTCCAGCTGTAGGTACATACTTTTTATTGCTTGAATCAATTTTTGACCCACATCCCTTTGCTCCAATACTTTCCATATTTTTTCCCTACGCGCGGTATCGTTCGGTAAAGCTTTTTCCAAATCCACAAAATACAAAAACAATTTGTTGTTGCATGGTTTGTCTATTAATTGCCTTATAGTAAATAAATCCACATTGATGGTCATTAAGTGTTGCTTCAATATCTTCTCTCAATCTTTTCTTCTAAAATTGCTTCGTACTCTTTGCTGGCAGCTGACAACACTGTTATTCTTCTTTAGTTGGTACACACTTGTGCCTCACTTTTCTCGTAGACCGGTAACATTGCGGCAAGCGTTAAATCTCTTGGTATTCGTCCAGTGTTCCAAAGAACGTGTTCGAGTGAAATATAATACGAAAAATATATGATTGTATAGCAATAACAAGTGATGATACCGACGATTATATGAAGTTTGAAATGAGAAATATATTGGAAAACGAGTATGTAACAGAAAATCAAAAAGAATGCAATGCCTAGGAACACATAAAAGATTGGGGAAAAAAATTGAGGAAGATCGAATAATAAAATAGATCGGAATAATAAGTTGTAAATGATATTAAAGGATTCGGAGTATAATGATAGGACAAGAGAAAATGAAGGAAAATAGTAGACATGGCGGAAACCTCTTTATAGGTTGCAGAGGAATTTGGAAGAGAGAACGCGGTTTGACCTATCACAATAATACGATTAGAAGAGTTCAAAAAACTGAGTGACCACAATCCCATCTGAAATGTAAAGTCTTAAAATATGAAACATTTTTGTTGAAAAAATAGCACCGGTTGCACGTGAGGCTCAGTGGAAGGAAAAAATATTTCGCACTAAGGCTGAAGGGAGAGGGGGAGGGGTAATACCAAAACTTTTAGGTAGGAGTATCCTCAAAATCACCTCTTTCTCATTTTTCTTCTTCTTTCTTGTAGGTATCTGCCTGTTTATTCTAAATTTACATGGGTTTACGCCATCCTTTGTCACGTTTACCTCGCGATGTCTTCCCCACCGGTAAAATTTGTCTCCGGAAATTCTAACGATTCTTCCTTCATTTTCGAGAAGTGGTGGTTCCACTCTCTCCCTCTCGTTCTCGATTTATTAAACCATTTCCTATCTATTCCTGCCTAATGGATATTTCAATACCCAAGAAAGTGAAGACAGTAAAAAAATTCTAGCGCGGGCAGATGAGACATTACTGCTGCAACTTACATTTTTATTTAGTAGTAGAGATCGATTAGTCTGGGCTTAAATTAAAACAGTAATTTTTTTGCTGTTTTTACCTTTAGTTTCCATATACATAGGTAAAATAGAGGTTTTTTCTTTGTCGGAAAATGCTTGGAAAAAGTGTTGCCAAATTAAGGACAATGTGAAAAACGAAAAACACCCGCCCATACTAGATAGCTTTAGGAGTACCCTCAGCAATGTAAAAAATTATTTCTAAACGATTAAAAAATATCACACCAAAGCCTGTTGGGTAAAAATTTTTTTCTTTCCAAGCAACTTCTACGGACCCCCAGGTGTATATTTAGAAATTTCGTTAAAATCGTACGAGCGGATCTATGGGCAGGCATTAATGAGTTAAAGAAAACTTATTAACAACTAAAACATAATATATATCTATCGTTTTGTGTCGATGTATCCATCGCCACGTGGAGTAGATTTGTTAGATTGTTTAGAATTGTCTTATATTGAACGTTTCTTGTCTTTTACCATATTCTTCGTGCTCTTTGCTTTCCTTTTACAAGGCATTTGATGTGTAACGGTATATTGTTTATTTCAGGTGCTTTAATGTTGTTATGTGGAGTTCCTTCTCACGATGCCATTTGTAAGAGACCCGTTGACCAGAGTCCAATAATAATAACAAATAATAATAATAAGTACCGACATCATCAACCAGCAGCCAAGTTCGAAACTCTACTCAAACAAAACAATTTGGAACGAAGTTTTAGGAATATCATATTTGGAATAGTGTTAATAAATTGTAAAAATAAACTGAAGATGTACGTAAGAAATTGGAGATTAGAGGCCATACAAATATCAGAATTATGCTACGTAGGTGACATGGTACTTTTCGGCAAGAATGCTAAAGAGCTGCAACATAACATAAACGTATACGTAGAGGAATTAGAAAAATATAATATGAAAGCAAACATTGAAAAAGAAAGACAATCATTATAGGGTCAGATAACACGCAACACCATACAAAGAAAGATGGCCAAAGAATTAAGCAAAGAGATATATTTACATATCTCGGAGCCGCCATAAACAGTAAAGGCACCTTCGATGGCGAAATAAATGAAAGAGTAGCTAAAACAGGTCGATTATTCAATGCCATAAAATTTAAGTTCTTAAATAAGAAAGAAATTCCATCAGGAGTCGAGGGAAGTAATTAAGATAATAGTAAAATCAATCGTATCCTTTAATTGCCAAAGCTGGAGTACAACTGATAGACAAAGAAGTAAATTAACCAGTACAGAGATGAGATTTCTGCGAAAAATACCAGGCAAAACCAGAAGAGACAAGATCGGAAATAAAGTGTATAGAGAACAACTGAATATCATACCAATAAAGACTACTATAGAACAGGGAAAACTCAGATACTTGGGACATGTACAAGAATGGAGCAAGACAGGCTAGTACAGAGGGTATATGAAACTAGAGAAATAGGGAAAAGAAAGAGAGGTAGACTGAAAAAGACCTGGAGGGAGGCAGTTAAAAGAGCAGCAGAAAAAAAGAGCAGTGGAAAGGAAAGATATCCCAAAATTCGCTCAAGATAGAAGACTGTGGAAGCAAATCTGGAAAAAAATCGAATAAGAAAAAACATGAAAGAAGAAGTGTCCGATTCTCGACTCCCAAGTCTTACACTGAAAGATAGATTTTTGGATTAAGTTAAGGTAGTAGTCTGGTAACTTAGTTTGGAAAAATCGACTTTCCTTTTTTTACATATTACGAAAGTACTATATTATATTGAAAATATACTGTAAAAATTTTAGACCAAAATTCGAAATATTGAGGAAGCTATAGCACCTATACGCGAGCGCCTCGTAGTAGCGCGCGTCAAGCCGCACGATGGCTGCAAACGTCCGGACCCTTCTGCTTACATACTTTTGTTCATACACCTGCTTTTGATGAGAATACTGCGAATATTTTGAAGCCTATTTACGAAGAACTTTCATCGGATGATCTTTTGAAAATATGCTTGCAACAACGAGGCTTCCAACCATTGCGTGTGAAATTTGGCACCCAAACACATTTTTGTAGGCCACGAGACACTTCAAATTGCTGCATGGACAGCCGCATGCACTTTCAACGAAGGATTTCTACCTGTGTTGAAAACCGTGGAAACCATGGGAATCACAATCTCTAATTTCGAAGGCGGAGAATGACGTAGCTTATGCTTCTAAAATTATCAGAATTAGACGCAAGTCCGGAAAATGACTAATAATGAGGCCTATGAAGAAGTTGAAGGTTTATTATACGCACTAGGGATAGACGATTAGTGTAAGTATGATTTTTCTATAAAAGTCTGTTAAAACTTTCAACGCCTTTTTCTTGAAACAACGTTTTTACGGTCGGCCCGGGTAATAAATAATTTTCTATCCAACCGATTGGGCTGAAATTTTGATATATTATTCTATTTATCAATAGCTTTCACTTTCACAGGAACTAAGATCTTTTTTCGTCCCTAACTTTCCATTTTACGGCCCGATCTCTACTAAAAAGAGTCACTTTTTTTCGAAGTCCACCATTCTGTTATTTTTCAAGAAAATTGTTTAATCCTAGTTCCAACCAAAATGACAAGCTTACAGAACAATAATCTTTTTGATTTTTTTGTTTCAATTGTCCTCAGGCAGCGAAATCACCGGGGCTAGCCACCTACCTTTGGTTTGAATCGCTCATTTCAGTGCTACAAAACTATAACAAAAAATTTGAAAAAGAAGGAAAATAATTTTTTTTTTTCGTATACTCTTAGATACCATTATTTATTTATTTATTTATTTATTTATTTATTTATACACTGATCAACAGACAAAAAATGTCTATTTATAGATCAGGAACCAACATAAAAATACAATGGGAAATTGAAAAATACAAATAATACAAAATAATCCAAAAATTTCAAATTACAGATAAATTAAACGGAAAAGAAAAAAGAGTGAAGACATGAAGTTAATACTTCTCTCACTTACAGGGATGACACCCCTACAAACAATTAGTAGCCCTAATGTCGCGCGTACTGCTGCTGAATATGTCAATGGAAGGATATTCATTACAATTATTACACATCCAGTAAAGAGGTGAATATCTGAGGATGTTGGTGCGCGGCGTAGGTAAATAAAAAGTATGTGTCATACGAGCAGAGACACGAGGAGCGTGTAGGAAAAGTTGCTGAAGAATTTCAGGGGAATCAATTTTACCATTAAGCACGTTAGACAAAAATATTAAGGACGAGGATATTCTTCTAACCTCCAAACTTGTAAGTGCGAAACGCTGCAAGTAGTACGCTTGTGGAGTACCCATGTCGGGATAGCGACCATCGACCTTAAAACATAAATACTTAAGAAAACGCCGCTGTATTTTTCAAGGGCATTAGAATGCGTGATGTATACGGGATTCCATACAAGAGACGCATATTCGAGTCTAGAACGCACAAAGGCATAGTATAAATTAATAATGGTGGAGCAGTTACTGAATTCTCGAGTTTGACGAATGATAAAGCCCAGGCTCTTCAGAGCTTGAGACGTTATCGAGGCAATGTGATTGTTGAAGGATGGTTTGGAATCAAAGGTAACCCCAAAGTCACAAATAGTGTCAAGCCTTTGGAGGACATTACCGTTAGCACAATAATCGTAAGTGAAGAAATCGGTCTTCGTCATATAAGTCATGACGGAACATTTATCAATGTTAAGAGGCAGGTCATTTGAAATACACCATTCACTTACTTTATCAAGGTTGGCTTGTAATTTTGAGCAATCATCCGCCTTGTCAATATAGGAAAACATTTTCATGTCATCCGCATACAAGAGGCACCCAATATCCAATGACTCTGTGATATCATTGATAAAGATGTTAAAAATAAGGGTCCAAGTATCGATCCTTGAGGCACACCCGATGTTACTGTTATGGTGTTAGATCGGAGACCATTAAATATAACAAATTGTTGACGCTGCGTAAAATAAGACCTAAATAATTTGAGAAGACTATGTGATATACCAATTCGCGATAACTTATTCAGCAGGATGTCATGGTTTAGTCTGTCGAAGGCTTTAGAAAAGTCAGTATACAACACATCGGTCTGAGAACCCATGTCAATTCCTTTGGCAATGTATTGAGTCATAATAAAGAGGTTAGTAACCGTTGATCGACCTTGCATGAAGCCATGCTGTGCGGTAGACAAGCGATTTCTTCCGTAATTGTAAAGAGGTTTGTAAATACACATTTCAAAAACTTTTGCGAAGTTGCAAAGGATAGTGATCGGGCGATAGTACGTGATACAGTTGCGATTACCCTTCTTAAAGACAGGACAAATGTTAGAATGTTTCCATATCATATGTGGAAATTGAGATGCTTGCAACGAGAGGTTAAACAGCACTGCAAGAGGACCAGTCAAAACTGAGGCACAATCCTTTATTGATATATTAATGATTATTATTGATATATTAAAAATCAAACGGATTAATTTTTATTCTCCCCTAAGAAAAATCCCGAAAAAAGCATTACAAAACGTGAAAGTTACTAGACTACTACCTTAACCGTCCGGTCAGTAACCGGGTACCCGGGTATCCCTTTCAGTTTCCTCGGTAGAATTTATTAACTTCCCCCTAAAAATTCTACGACGACCCGGATCCCCGAAGGTGAAATAGTTTGACGCCAATTTTTCATCAAAGTTTTTTCAATCCATCCATTCATTAAAAGTTATTCACTATCAAACTCGATACCTCCTCTGTTCAATGACCGGGTACCCGGGTACTCACTAAGGTTATTATATATGAAAGCGCGGTTTATCCACACGAAGGAGACTATTTATCATGGTGTCTATGTGACGTGACTTTTCAATAAGTGATCAACAATATGGTTTGTGATTTCCTTCATTTAAACAGTTTTTATTAAAAACAATAGTAAAGATAATAGGTACAAACAAAATCATTCAGTTTTTTTTTTTTATTGTAGTTATTTTTCTCTTTTATTTGCAATGACACACAGCTATATCAAAGAACAATTAAATTAAATTATTTCGCACACCGTTCACATATCGTAGTTGAAATAAAATGTTCATTACAAATAGGTAACTCACATACCGAACACGATTTACGAGTTTTGTGACGTTTATTTTTGAATTTGCTCTGAAGACAAGCATGGCATACAACAGATTCAGATGTTGTTGGCTGCACATACTGATTTATAGCTCTATCAAAAAAACTTTCAACCACATTCGTTGTGAAATGCCTAATGCTTTGTGCATTATGCGAACGATTTTCGACGAATGGAGAATACAGTTCTCTGCCCAATTACCTATAAAATAATCGTCGTTCATACGATTTCTTCGAAAGTTCTTTATGATGCTCATAATAAAGAATATATGCAGCTAGGCATGCGATATCGAGGATATTGTAAAAAAATGCTAGAGGCTACCTTCGAGTTGATCTTTTTGTAGTACATCTACCTAGCAGTTTATCCATCGTGTCCTCTCCAGCTTTTGACCAGTTATAGAATTCAATAATTTCGGGTTTCTTCTTTGCACCATCACCAATCTTTGGTTTTTGATTCATCGATGATAGCATAATCACTGCCTTTCCTTTCCGGCACATAACCGCACATGGTTACTTTTTCATGAAAGTCAAACACAGAGGATAATTCTTCTCGGTTTTCCAATGCAGCCATCGTTGCTGGAAGGTACGGCTTATTTTTCTTCGAAGTTGCAACAATCGTTGAATCCCAGTAAAATGGCAGAGTAGTGAAATAGTCGTCCGTTGTAATATTTCTACCGGATCCTTTGTACGGTGCCACCAATTCCTTGACAACCCTCTCACCAACGTTTTTCTCACGACCGGCTCTCGATTTTCTAGTGTAAAGCTATCCAGTGAGTGGATACGAATTTTCGGCATCACATATCCACCATACCTTTATTCCATACTTGGCTGGTTTTGATCGAATATACTGAGTGAATTTAGTTCGACCCCGGTATGGATAAAGTTGTTAGTTGATCGTCAGGTGCTCTGTTGGCTTATAATTATTCGCCAAATTATTATTAAGCGTTGTCCAAATGTGTCGTATTGGAGCAGTTTTATCACTCTCCATGCAATGAGCGCGAATATTAGTATCATCAAATCGAATGAAACGAATGATATTCCAGAATCATTTGTATTGTCAGTATTCGAGTTTTTGGCACTAGAGGTTATCAAAATAGCCAGGAATGCATAAAATTTCTGAAGCTCAAGATTTCTCCAGACTAGTTATCTCTTTTTTCCTGGATTTTTTCATTACATGCTACATATGTTGAGCTTGTTTTTTTGTTGGTATGACGTATGATGATATCAGCCATTTCTGGAGTGGAAAACAATTTTAATGTGTCGAGATTTAACAGCATGTTGGTGTTGCTATTAGGTCCACATCTCTGTCGCACACTATTGTGCCTCCCAACTTGACGTTCACCTGTTGGTGTCTCAGCGTAAGCTCTAAGCACGCACGAACACGACCCGTCGTTGAAAGATTTTCGCGGTAAGGTTTAACGCTTTGTTTAAGACCGAGAGTCGTGCGCGAAAAATTATGCTGTCTGGAGACGAAAGCTTAACGTACAGTTATATATATACAGTGGTTAAAACACCCCATCGGGGCTTCACCGCTTTAAAAGCTTTCTAAATCCATAATTTCCGTGGTGGATCGGTCCCCATCCTATGTTTTCATATCTTCTGGCTTATTTCTTTCCAGATTCTTCTATCCGTCGTTTTTTTCTGCCAGTTGTTAACGCCTGCTCCCCTTAGATCCTCCAACACCTCTTCCAGCCATCTAGACATCGGTCTTCCTCTTCTCATCTTGCCAACGCACAAATAAATCGCCGTTTATGCGTACCAACGAGAACAATACAAAATTTGGACGCACGGCAACTGAGGCAGTAGGTGGTTGTTGAACGAATGGTAAATTTTTGGTTACTGACCGGACGGTTAAGTTATCTTTCCTATTTGGGTCTTTGAATGTCCAAACAGTTCAAAATTTTTGCATATTTACTGCGTCTCGTGTTTTCCTAAATCGAACATAACATTTTGGTACGGTCATTGTATCGTAATCGTTAGCGCCGATTGGTATTTACGCGACTTAACTCCTTCGCGTGGGCAGCGCGTATTCGTCGTAAAAACCGCCTCGACGCCCGGCTCCTGTAATAAAAATTTATAGAATAATTTTTGCGAGCTCGTTTCATACTACACCTACGTCTGTATGTATGTATATGAACGTATAATAGGTACGTTACTTAGGTATAATTTCGAGAAATCGCCGTTAAAGCTCTCGTTCTACGTGCGAAATTTTTAATATCGGACGACGTAAAATATTCAAGCCCTCCATACGTCAGAGGGGAAAATTATGCTTTCGCGATGCGGCTAGCTGCAGTGGCGGCGTGCCGGAAGAATCCGTGTATGAAAATTACACGCCGTTAAACCGGAACGTTGCATTATTCAGGCGTGGCGTTTCCCGTACGTCTAATGTAGATAGGTTCGGCTAATGCATTCAGTTTTGCTCGCACCAGCGGTATTTTTTTTTCTTTGAAAACAATGAAAATTAATTGAAGGGAGGTTTCCCTCCACGTTGAAGGAAAATCTAAGTAATACCAACTTCTGATTACGAAATCAAACAATAGGCTTGTTTTAGTTCGCCAGATATTTCGTAACCTACGGGAATTGTTTCAGCAAATAGTTGGTTCTAAAAGGTAGAAGAATGAATTCCCGAAGAAGTACTGCGTGGCGAAACGATTGTCGTAGATTATGATATATCTGGTAAACAAGATTATCATTGTATTTAGTGCATATGGAGTTCCACCACGTATTGTTACTGGCTTCAAAAACTTTTGGTAAAGTGATAATAATAAAAGGAAAGGTCGGAAACGTGACCGATACGGACGTTAGTCGTTACCAATCGAATAACCCACTTAGTTGGTTATAAAGATGGAATATAACAATGGAAGCGGCGTAGATTCAAGTTCGAGAATTTATTAGAAACAAGGCGCCACTCTCCTATTAGAACACTGGATCGCATCTAAGTTTCTAGAGTCAGTTGATAAGTGAGGCGAGGTTATACGAGCCGTCTACGTTACGCTGTCGAGACGAAAGCTGTGGAAGATGGCGGGTTTTGTTGCTCTTGGTGTTAAAATGTCAGAAATCCAGCCAGACACAGCAAACTAAAGACTAAGAATAAGTCGGCTTCTAGCTTCTATGATAATTCTTAGATGCTCGTAAAGTTCTCAGATGTTCTCAAAAATAAATCTTAACACTCTACTAGCATGTACTAGTCCTATACTAATCCTCTACAACAACGTGAAAGAGACAATAACGGTAGCGTAATTAATTTTTGTAACACCTTTATAAATTTATCTAGCTCGTAACTCTAAAATCCGTCTTTACATTTATTAGAAAAAGGAAATTAAGTCTCCTTTAGTTAAAGCCTAGTTAACAAAGAAGTGAAAAGATCGGTTTTAAAACAACTAGCTAATCGCTAGCGGAATACCGTACTACGACGGGAAAAGACGTCCAAACCGGCAAGACAACATCGGTCAAATCCCGCAATGGTTATGGAGAGTCGCACATCCTGAACATGCAGAACGGAATCGAAAACGACCGCTCCGATATTTCTGGTAGTGTAAAAATTCATTGATTAAATGACGATTAAGAAATCAAAGTGACTCTTGTCAACTGGTAGTCGTTAAAATGTAACAAGTAATAATAATAATAATAATAATAATAAACGTTTATTGCCCAACAGGTAACCCCAATTAAAGGACAAAAATAATAAAAAAAAAAACATTAATTAATAATGAAGTTTAAAAATATACATAATTAAGATATACAAAAAGAAAAAGAAAAAGACAAATATAAATTAATACATATGCAAAAATGAATACTAAACAGTAAACTCAGTTATTATTTTAACAGAAAAAGATGAAATACCAAAATTAACACATACAAATATTAATAAAGCAATTTACCAATAAAAATATCACTATAGACCCTTTCTGCATTGTTCGTCATGTTGTACACAGGAGATCTCAATAGAAGATTAGTTCTGGGCGTTGGTAAATTAAAAGTGGAAGTGTAACGAGATGTTAAGCGGGGCACGTTAAAGAAAATACGAGATAGCAGCTACATACAGTCAATTCTATTGCTAAGTAATCTATGTAAGAATTTGGCGCTCTGAAAGTCGGGACGGTATTCCAGAGAACGTAATTGATGCACATTTAGAAGTTCAATGTATGAGGTAATGCCTTGGTGGATATACCCCGTCTAATTTCAGAGATAAAAATTTTTAGAATCGACGCTGAACACGTTCCAGCGGCAGCTTGTGGGAAACATAAAAGGAAACCAAATAATAGAGGCAAATTCCAACTTCGATCTCACGAACGTGAAATATAGTGTTTTGAGAAGCGCAGTATCACGAAAAACCTTGATGATCTCATAATAAACCCTAAAACGCGCGAGGCAGATGCACAAACATCTTCAATATGTAAATTAAAAGAGAGTGTCGGATCAAAGAGGACATAAAGATCCCCAACACTTTTAACTTTAGGAAGTTCAACATTCTTAATATGGTAATGAGAATAATAAGGATTAGTTTTACGTTTGAAGGACAGGAAATAACACTTACCAACATTAAGGACCAAATTATTTGCTTCAGACCAATCAACTAAGATGTCCAAGCCACGCTGAAGACATTCCATATCACCATCATTAGCGACTGTAGAAAACAATTTAACATCATCAGCGTAAGTAAGAACATGACAAGGCAAGGTCACCAACAAATCATTAATAAATAATATGAAGAGTAGCGGACCCAGATTGGACCCTTGTGATACGCCACTCGAGGACATAAATTCAGACGACACGAAGCCATTATAAAACACATAATTAGGTCTATTCAATAAATAAGGTTTCATTAGTGTGCAAAGGTTCGGCGGAAAACCAAAGAAATCTAGCTTATGCAACAATAATCCATGATCAAGAGTGTCAAGGGCATGGGAAAAGTCGGTGTAGATCGTATCTACCTGTCCCTGACTATCCAATACCTCACTAGTGTACTGGGTAAAGCAGGCCAGATTTGTAATTGTTGAACGACCCGCCATGAAGCCATGTTGAGCGGGAGAGACAAATGATTTTATATTTACATATATTATATCATAAAGGAACTGCGCAAATAACTAGGCAAAATTATTCAATATAGAAATGGGTCTATAGTTCTTAATTTGTGACTTATCACCCTTTTTAAAAACAGGTATTATTCGAGAACGTTTCCATTTGTCCGGAAACGTACCTGACTTAATTGCTAATTTTACACACAGGCGTCACCAAGGCGAAACGTGTATCTCTAATCAGGAAGCTAGGTATTAAGTCCTCACCAGCAGTGCACTTGTTCGGAAACGCACCCATAAGTTCAATTAATACATCTTCGGACACTGACGGGCAAACGAATGGTGGTAAACGCGGCAGATCAACCGGGAGATCCTGTACACCACGAGTAGTATAAACTTCCGAGAAAACGTTCGCAAAGGCGTTCACAATCTCAAGAGGCTCCTCCACTGATAAATCACCCACCAATAACTTGCCAGGTATACGAGTCGCACCCTTTCCACTCCGAACAAACGACCACAGACGCCTTGGATCCACCTTGATAGCATCCTCAACCTTGGACAGATATGATCTGTATCCCTCTGAAATTTGCAGCTTGGATATCTCCCGCAGTCTTCTAAATTCTTGGTAGTAATACAGGTCATGTGTGAGTTTCCATTTCTTTCTGTAGTTCTCCTTGACTTTAAGATTGCGCCGGATTTCAGTAGAAAACCACGGAGGAAAATCAGAATTAAAGGTAGAACATTTGGGAACAGAAGACTCAAAAGTCTTATACAGGAGATAATAAAATTGATCAACCGCAGAGTTAACATCACTACAGTTATCCAAAACGGCCCACTCAACATCAAACAAATCACTCAGTAGTTTATCGAGGTTAGTTTTACGAAATTTATATCGAACTGCGTGATTAGTCGGAAACACAGCACGTTCAAAAGAACCGACAATATCAAAGGAGATACACAGAGCAGGATGATAGGAATCTTCCGGAACGAAGGGATGTTCGTCCCTTATAACTTCCAATGACGAATTGAAACTGCCAAAGACCAGATCCAGCAGTCTACCATCAACATTCACAACATTATTCCACTCTCTGAGTTTAATTGAATTACAAAAATCAAGCAAAAACGGGATTGAAGTATTAGGTATATTATCATGAACGTGCGCATAATATCCAGGAAGATTAAAGTCTCCAATAAGTAAAACATGTTTATTCAAAAGCAAAACTTCCAAGGCATCCATAAATCCCTCAAGGACAATTAAAGTTACATCACGAGGGACATAAATAGCCGCCATATAAAATTCGATAGCTTCTATATTGCATTTGCAAAGCAAAAAATCTATCAAAGGGGGCAGTATTCGTCAACAGTGATGTGTCTAGAATTTCAAAAGTTATATTATTTCTCAGAGCGAGCAATACACCACCGCCAGTAGATCTATTAACAAGATCAAATTTACGATCAGGCCTGATAACATTATAACATGTAGGAAAATATTCAGCATTGTTGAAGCTATCATCAAGCCAGGTTTCAGTTATGACTATGATGTCATAAAAAGTTCACAGGAGTTAGGACAAAATACATGTGACTTAGCACGAAGACTTCGGGCATTCTGATAGTAAACATAATATATAATTGGGGTACTATTGGGCGTAATCAGTTTTCCGAATTCACGATGGATGGTATACGACTAAAGTAGTCTAGGAAGGAACATCGACTAAAGTTTTGATATATATGAGTAGCCTTTTTAATTTAATTTCATTCTTAAATTTCTTCTATGACAAAAAATGGGATATAGGATGAGAGATAATAGTTGCAACGATTTAAAAGAAATGGACATAAAACAGTAGTGGTATTATTATTAGAAATTTTGTCGAGGGAACAAAAATATGGGGGTTCGGCAAACCGTAATATAGTCTAATAGCTTGAACAGAGCAAAGGGGCTTTTTTCGACAAGAAGAAGAAGAAAAAGAATATATTTCTGCAACACGGTCTAATTAGTTGAAATCTAAGAAAGCAAGTTCCTAGATTCTTTATTGGGAGAAACATCGAAAATTTCATTTGCTTCGATTAGTTTACGAAACTTGACGATCTGAACTCTCCTTTGGCAGGAACTAACGAGGTGAGATGAATCGAGAAAGATGTCATTTTCATTTCTTCTACCCAGAACCTTCCGGTTATATTCCAGCTCCTTTCCCTCGCTTTATTCTATTATTCATTCACACGCCACGATTTACTAAAAACATCCATTATTCGATCCCGTTATCCCAAGTTGTTTAACCGCTGGAAAATTTAACGGAAAAATATTCCCCGAGAACGGGAAAAGCGGCGGACGTCGAACGGGCGAATACCCTTATCTACGTCCAACATTCGACCGACAGCGTCCGGTTTCGAACTAACTAACTAAACGGTAAAATTCGCATAATTGTATCGAGACCGGCCGCTGGCTAGTGCAATATCGCGATGGCGTTGTTTCCGTCCAGTACGATTTATTCGGCGAAAACGAACGGCATACGCGGGCATAATGGGGAATTGATTTCGAAGCGAACGCGGAGTTTTCGGGATGAATCTCCCGAATTATATCAGGGGAAATTAACCATTGTTGTTGTTGTTGTTGTTGTTGCCGTTGCTGTTATTTGCCGTGCGGTTTGGAACCGTCCAATTTGGTGGTAATGATTCGTTCTATCGTCGAATTGTTTTCTCCTATCTTTTTTTTTTTTCGTTTCTTGTCATGGGGTGTTTTTCCAATTTTTATCTCGCATGAAAGAACTCGATGTATTATTCTTTTTCATCTAATTTTTTCTATTTAATTAGACAATTTTGATGGCAATACGAGGAACCACTCTGATCTTCTTGGGGAAAATCACTTGAACCAGGAAGGATGAAAACGATTTTTACCATCTTAACCAATAGAATTGAAACATTCATTCGATTTAATCCAACATCCATGCATGTACGGGGGCTGTCTTCTTCCCGCTTACCCTAGTAAAAGTAGTGCACAATGTAATTATAAAAATAGCAATAATAATAATATATACTTTATTGCCCAACACAAAATCCAAAACGGTTACCTTATCTATAATAATGATATATTAGGAATACATATATAAATGTCATTTGCCACGAAGAGGCGCCACGGGGAACCGGCGATCTTTCATCCTTATCTCTCGCCGTTTACTTTACGTCCATGGGAAAGAAATCACACTATCAACTAGTCCTAGAATATAATAATGAAAATGTCATCTGCCAAAAAGAATCACAAGAGTGAGACAGCACGCTCTTGATTCGAATGATCTCTTATCATTTATTTCATGTCAGTTGGAGAGACATCGCCTTATCGGTTTTAATTATCCATTAAATTTAACAGCTGATATTATCCCTTTCCGCCTACCTCACGTCAGTTAAAGAGGGAGTGTACGATCTGCTTTTTTAAATTTAATAATAAAATATTCTAATGTTGGTACATTGCAAAAATGTTCACAATACAGTAAAACTTCGCCCTTCTAAGGCTCTAGAAGAAAGAGCGCTATAACCGAAAAATCTTAAAAACGGCTAAAAATGGAAAAAAATTTACCTATTTTAAAACGTCTTTATATATACGTACACTTCCAATTCAAGGCCGGTAGGTCCAATTTCAATAAATACTGTTACTATACATATATGTATGTACTACTACATATATTTTACTTCTTTTAAATAAAGTAGAAGTTGACAAAATCCTTTGTATATAAAACTTGTACGTTAGAAAAAAATATAAAACAAACTGTGTATACATTTCTACAAATTTTATTTGTTTTAAGAAATCATTAATTTGTGTTCGTTTATACTGACAGATGTTTCTTTTTAAAACTGTATTTTCTACTTTATTGATATTTTTGCAGGTTTTCTCTTGTACCTCCGTACAAGAAAATATCCTCTGATTGTTTTCAAGGCCTCCAAAACGTCGTTTATTTTTGGCGTAATTATTTCTGATGAATCTTCATCCTCTTCATTTTCCACTTCTGATGGTGCATTGTAATCGGAGATTAGCGTCTTAAGGCTTAAAACTTCATTGGTCACTAGACCATTGTCGAAGTCATCAAATCTTTCCAATTCAGTCAATCTTTCTTCCATTTGTAAAAGGTCTCGCCAGCCTTCATCAAATTCTACCTCTTCGGTTTCATCTTCCCTTGTAAAGTTACCAACACCTGTTTTTTTTTAAACAATTAAAAATGGTCTCTTTCGTAATGTTCATCCCTCCAGCATATAAAAAGTGGATAACATCAAAAACAGAAATTGTTGGAGAAGTCGAATTTGAGCTGTCCATAATCGATAGATGTCGTTGGACCATCTCTTTCCTGTAACTTTGCTTCAGAACTTTTATGATGCCTCGATCAAGTGGTTGAAGCTCACTTCTGGTGTTAGGTGGTAGGACAATCGAGTTGATGTTTTTGAGCTTTACCTGTTTCGGATGCGCAGCGCAATTGTCGACCAGCAAAAGTATTTTTCGGTCTTTCAATTCGATGCCCCACTCATTAAGCCATTGCACAAATCTATCTCCAGTCATCCATGCACGAGATTGAGAAGAATCAATGCAGGGAAAGGTTTTCACATTCTTAAAGCAACGTGGCTTAGCGTATTTTCCAATTACGAGCGGTTTTTTCTTGTCTGTGCCTGTGCAATTCGTACATACGAGGACCGTTCTTCTTAATTTTTTGCTTAATTTTCCTCCGTGGCATTTTTCATTTTCTGAAACTAAAGATTTATTAGGCATCACTTTAAAAAAGCAACCCGAATTCATCCGCATTGTAAAATTCTGAGGGATTGTAGTCAGAGGTGAGGGTCGACATTTAACTTTTCCAGTCGAATGTTACATCAAGATCTACTGAATTTGACCCAACACAAATTTGTTTGTACACGATAAAACTGTTTTTAAATCTATTGAGCCATCCAGTTGAAGCGATAAAGTCTGTCATTCCAAGACCAAGACCAAGACAAGAATTGGTCCACTTACCGGGGATGTTGGAGCTCCTGGCCTGGACGAACCAACTTCTCAGAATCGTTTCTAGCTCTTCATATTTCGCGAGTCGTATTTTTTGCGACTTATTCCCTCATGCACCGAACAAATTCACCCCGCTTCTTTAAAATTGTGCGTAAATTTGAAGCATTGATGTTTTTTGGCGCCGCAAAATCTTTTGATTTAAATTGGATTTATCAAAGTCTTTTGTAAGATCACTTTTTCTTTTAACGAAAACGATTTTCGCGACATGTTGCAGCGTTAAAAGTAAAAGACTGAAAGGAAACCTGGATTACGCAACCGCCAAATGAATAAGTCAGATTCTCGGAAAATTGTCTAGCCAAGATTCGTGGAACATCTTGGTGGGATTTGTTGATACTAATATTTCATAGAAATCGTAATGATGTTCACTTCCCAGAAATATGTAGACCATTTCTGTCTGCCTTTTTAAACATTTATTTCAATTTAATCATATCCCTTTCTAGTGTTTGCAAAATAAAGTTAAAAAATTAATAATTGAAGTATGTAGGTACATTGAAAGATATCCTTCAATGGGGTGTTAAAAGCGAGAAATGGGAGCGTTATAACGAATAAGAGTACTACAGAAAATTAGTCGGTGGGACCGGGACCAAGGAAAAAAGACGCTTTAGCCGGGAAATCGTTATAAACGGGAGCGTTATAACGAAGTTTTACTGTATATATTATCTATCCAAAGAGAGCGACATAGGGAAGCAGCAATTTCCCATCTTTATCTCCTGCCGTTTACTTCACGTCGGTTAGAAAGAACTCACACTATCAACTTTTATTAGTTGTAGGATATTATAACGAAAATATCATCTCTCAAAAAGAATCACAACAGCTACAATTTACTCGACGTCAGTTGAAGAGATATTGCCTTAACGGCTTTAATCATTTGTTAATTTTAACAGTTAATATGTCAAAAACAGAGGTTGATTAGAACAGTATGATTTACCTTATAACAGCGAAGCAGTACGCTCTTTATCTTTCTCCGCCTACCTGACGTCGGTTGGAGAGAGAGTGTACGATCATCTTTCATTAATTTAAAAATAAAACATTCTAATGTTTGCGCAGTGCGAAAATGTCTAGAATAGAAATCATTCGTCAAAAAAAGTGCGATACAGGGAAGCAGCAATCTCCCATCTTTATCTCCTGCCTTTTACTTTACGTCGGTTAGATAGAAATCACTATATCAACTTTTATTAGTTGTAAAACACACTGATTTGATTTTGGTTGCGGTTTTCCCTTCCAAATAGAAAATTTGATGACCGCTCGAACTTCGTGTTTATACATAATTGAAAACACAACAAGGTACTTGACTTAAATGCTTGTCAAAACCAGACTATTTGACGGATCGATTTAACATTTGCATTCAATTGATATGAAAGAGTTGCCAACATAACGATGTAAAGTATTTGGAAAATTAGGAACCCCCTACCAGAGATTCCGAAAACTTGTCAATCTACCCTCGTACTTATCGTGCATTTTAACGGATGGATGTAGTTTCAAATGGAGGAAAGTCGACCACGTTGAGAAAGAGGGCGTTAGAACTATTTTTCAAAAAAAGTACAACAGAAAATTTGCTTATTTGTATTTTACAATAGCTTCAAATGTATGTGGAACAATAAACGTACGTCAACTGAGGTTAAAGCAATTAATATTTGTGGTAGCATTTATATCCTGTTATTAATTTTTTAACAATCGACCTTGTAATCGTCGTCATGTTACATCCATTGTTATTGAATTTAATTGGACCGAATCGATAATTTCGCCATTAAAATGCCATCTAGAGTAACGACGAGAACGATGCGCGACATATTCGCGATGAAACGAGCGAACGAACGCTGCAAATTCGGTTTGCATTAAATTATTGTTTACATTTTAATTGTTGACACGGCCTTTGTTCTTCGCTCGTTAATTATTACGTCGATAAAACGCGATAAAATAAATATATGTATTCGAATTGGCCTGTTAATCGAATAAGCTCAGTTCGCGACGACGAATGAACTTGTACGATCCGCACGCGAAAGTGCGTACTCACATATTTACAATTTTTTCCCTCTGCTGTTTGCGAAAGATAAATTTGAGAATATTTACTTTCGGGCCCAATTCGTAATTTTGAGGTAAACATTGAAACGTTTCAGTTTTCGCGAGAGGCGTTCGGAGGAGGGTAAAATCGATGCTGTACCTTTATAATCAGGTTAGGACTTCTTTCGAGATCCTTCACGTCAAGCTTGTAAGATGGTGGCGTTGGGTGATCCATTAAAGATATTAAAGGCGAAGAATGTTAATAAAAGAAATTAAGCTCATTATATTATTACACGCTGTCTTAGATAAAATAACCGTTAATCTTAGCACATCGACTTTACGACTTCCAAATACGTATTTTGATAACTTATTAAGTTCTCATCCTCAATAGAAAAAATATAGAAAGACAGGGAGCATGGTTTACGTAACTATTAAGAAAACTCATTTTACTAGACTAGATACTGTCGGGTGACGTTTTCTTCTATATTTGTTTTTTCACTAATAATGACAACTTATTGTTAGTAAAAGAAGGAAAACCACATACATCAAGAGCGAAGAAGGGATACTACTAAACGGACCAATAGAGCTTTCGAAGAGATGGAAAAATTACTTCCAAGATTTACTATGCGATAATGGGGAGCAAGCACAAGACATAATAGAAGAAGGGGAATGTAACGAGAGGGAAATGCAAGCATCAGTTAGGGAAGTGATTCTAAACACAATTGGGGACAGTTCAAAAACAGAAAGACTCTGGTAATGTCAATAAAGACCACGAAAATGGTAAAGGAAAAGGAGGGGGCAGCTACACCATGAAGAGATATGTATATTGTAGTATGGTAATACTCCATTAGTAAAATTATCAATAAAAGATGTAAATTTTATAGAAAGCATTCTTTAAGAAATAGAAAAGCGTTGTAAACATATACCACACACATACACTTGAAACATTTCATAATCTAGAATTCCAAATTGCTATAACGACGTGCAAAAACAAATTAAGTTTGTTTATAAACGACAGATGGGATGGTCGACGAAAAAGTCAGATAAAAAGTTATATAAAATATCAGGGTTGAAAAGAAGCAGACCACATCAAAAAAGAAGTTGTTGTTTACAAACGACAAACAGACCAAAGAAAAGAGAAGTACAATAAAAGGAAAAGACCAAAGAAAAGAAGTGTAGAAAGAATTCAAGACAAAGAGAGAAGTTAAGAATTGGAAAACAAATTACACTTATACACACTAGGTAATATATTTTGATTGTATTGTTCATGATTTTGTTAATATAATACTAAATTTTTGTAAATATTAATTGTAATAACTTTTGCTTTCTATAAAATTAACTAAAATTCATACTACAATATACATGTGAAAGAAGGGAAAAACGCGTACTAAGGAATAATGTGGAGCAAGCACAAGACGTATCAGAAGAAAGGGAAGGTAACGAGAGATAAACGGCAGTCTCAGTTTGGGAAGAGGTTCTAAACTTAATCGGGGAGAGCTCAATGGGTGGCCAAGCATTGAGTGCCAAATATCCCTAAGATCTATACGACTAGCACAGCAATTCATATACATACATAGTTGGAGATATTGAAATTGACGTGATAAGAATAAGAATACCGTTCTTTCAGTTTAAAAGGGTAGAACCTATAACAAAGAAAGCATTGAAAGAAGTGATGGAAACGATTAAACTGGAAAAAGCATCGGAAAAAGATAACATCACCCCTGAAATGATAAAGTTCATGGGAAGAAACGGAACATACAAAATGGCAGAATTAATGAGCGACATACTAAAAAAAGGAAAAATACCAAGATCACAGAAGACCTACGTTATCCTATAAATATAGAAGAGGGGCGACAAAGGAAATTGCACCAACTATAGGAGCATAACTATATCGAGTGTTCCGGGGAAGCTATTACCCAAAACAATGGAAAAAGAATAAGAGCTAAAGTAGAGCCAAGTCTTGAAGATCCTCAATGCAGATTCAGGAAAAATAGAAGCACATAGGATCTCATAGTTACATTAAGATAAGTGAGTGAGAAAATGATCAATAAAAACAAGGAGATACATATATCCTTCATTGACTTGGAAAAGACGTTTGACAAAATCCGAAGAGAACTCATCTGAAAAGTGCTGATGAATAGAGGAGTAGACAAAAATGCAATAGGGGTAATAAAGGATACGTACAAAGATAACACAAATATACTAAGAACAAATCATGAAGAGTCGAAAGAATGCGTTCCAAAACAAAGGGTCAAACACGGTTGCGTTCTGGGCCCGCTTCTGTTTTTAGCGGTACTCAATGGTGCTGTGAAAGAAGCAAAGAAGAAGATGCAAAAATTAACACACCGGGATATTGGCAAATGAAACCAACTCAATTGAAAGAACTTACGTTCGCAGATAATTGGCTTTGTTGGTAGATACCAAAGAAAACCTACCTGTATAACCTTAGAGTACTAGAAGAACAATTATTGAAGATCAATATGAAGATTAATATTGGAAAAACAAAAACTATGATAATTTCCAACACAAAGAAAATCCACGAAACAAGATTGAAGTTGTCAAAAAAGTTATACGCCCAACAATCATAAAGGGTGGACCATCTATTGGTCCGCTTTTGAGTAGATCATTAAATAGATAAAAGCTGATTTTTTGCAACGAATTTCGCTTTATTTGCTACAGTGTTTCTTCCGATTAACTATGGAAAATGATTTCATTGAAATGTTGGCCACGGCTGACTCGGCAGTAGGCCATCCTGGAACACCAATTTTCCAAGCACTTTGTCCACTGTTTCCTGGTCAATTTGGGTAATTTCAGCACGAGTATTCTGTTTCAAGTGATCAATTGTTTGGGGATTGTCGGCATAAACTTTACTCTTCAATGCACCCCACAGAAAAAGTCCAGCGGCGTCAAATCGCAGCTGCGAGCAGGCCAGTGGACATCGCCGAAACGGCTAATCACACGGTTGTTGAATCTTGTGCGCAGAAGGTTGATGCTACGCGCGGCGGTATGACAAGTTGCGCCATCTTGTTGAAACCATAATTCATCGAGATCGGTATCTTCCAATTCCTGCCACAAGGAGTCAGTTATCATGTCCCGATAACGTTCACCATCGATATTCACGGCGCGACCTTCCGCATTTTTGAAAAAGAAAGTACCAATCACGCCACCACTCCAAAATCCGCACTACACAGTGACTCGAGCTGGATGCATTGGCTTCTGGACGACAACGTGTGGATTGTCCGTTCCCCAAATTCTGCAATTTTGTTTGTTGACGTAGCCGCCGAGGTGAAAATGCGCTTCGTCAGAAAAGATGATTTTTCGTGCGAAATTTGGGTCATCGTTCAACTCATTTAAAGCCCACTCAGCGAAGCGTAAACGTTGTGGAAGGTCATTCGGTTTCAATTCCTGAACGAGTTGGATTTTATACGCAAACATACCGAGGTCTTTGTGCAAAATCCTCTTTAGACTGGTTCGTGATATGCCGACTTGTTGACTTCTGCGCCGAGTCGATGTTCTGGGGTTTTGATGAACACTTTTGGTCACAGCAGCGATTGCTTCTGCTGTACGCACCGGACGTGTATGCGGCACACGTCTAGCATCGACCAGCATCCCAGTTTCACGAACTTTATGCACCAACTTTCGAATTGCACGCGCGGTACGCGCTGCATTTCTTCCAAATTTTGTACGCATTTTTCGCAATGTTTCACTCATGACAGAACCACATTCAAAATATGTTTTCAGTATTTCAAAGCGTTGTTCCAAAGAAAACCGATCCATATTTGTTCAGCGGAAGGTTAGAACTAACCTAGAATCAACAACTTATGGTACTAAAGTTGACAGCGCCATTATCGACAGGCTGTTCAAAATCGGACCAATAGATGGCCCACCCTATATATAGCAGCGAAATATGGACACTGTCAGAGAGCCAGAAATCTAGAATAACGGCCATAGAAGTGAGATTCCTGAGAAGAATTGAAAATAAAAAGACGGCGGTCAGAATAAGAAATGAAATAATAGGCTAAAACTTACGAATAGAGACAATAAACGAAAAAATCGTAGAAGGACGACTTAGGTGGTTTGGTCACGTGTATAGGAAGACGGGCGAGAAACGAGTGTTCGAAACGAGAGCATGCGGAAAAAATAGAAGGGGAAGACCGAGAGCCAGATGGATTGACGGAATTAGGAAAAAATCAGGGAAAAGAGGAATGCCATAGGAACTAACACCGGACAGGATGCTAGGCTCAACCCCTCCAGCTCTACACCTAAAGTTACAAAGCCTCAAGACTAAGTAAGTAAGTTAGTTTGAAAGCATTCAACCGATTCTTACGCCTTATAATGTCTAACACGCACGCCGATGGAACGGTGAAATATTTCGAAAACTTCGCGCATGAATCGAGCGATATAAATAACAATTTTTCTTCTTATACAACCGCCATTAGGTACTCGGAAACCGTATAATTTTCCGAAGAATTTCCGGAACTCGTAGTTGGGGAAGCTATTTATTAAGTTTCGCCGGAGAACTACCACGTACGTATACATCGCAACGAACGAGGAGGCGTCGTTTAAAATAGCGCTTCGCCGAAGTTCCGAGCAAGTGGATTATCGCCGAGGACGTGCAAGTTTCTTAGACGACGGCGCGACACGTGCGAGTAACAATAGACGAAGGGAGGAGGCCAGTCGCTAGAAGACGGTGTAGGACGTTCGCTGGCAATTTATAATATTAGATAAATTGCGGTCGAGAGCTAAATATAGAAGCTAGGCTAGGATTACGAATTTTCACGGCGGGATCGCGAACTACCTGCTACTACTCTGTAAATCAATAATGGCAGGCGGACGCAGCGTTATGGAAACGCTTGAAATTCGGAGGGGTTACTAAAACAAATCGCACGCGTCCTCCGGTAAACAGAATGGTCTATGGGGAGATCTAAAATTAATTATCATGTACTTTGGATATAAACTACATACACTACATACGGGGGACGTTCTATTTCCGCTCAGCCGCTCTCCCTCAGGCCCTTATACGAAGGCATTCCAGAAAATAGTACCCGTTTACATGTAATTACTGGTTGGTTGAAAAGTTTTGAAAGCAAAAATGAAAGAATGTGAATTTTTAAATGAAATTAGTTTTTTAATTCAATATAATCTCCCTCAACTTCAACACACTTATTCCAACGATCCTCCAATAATTTTGTACCATCTCTGTGATGATTTTCTCGAAGCTCTGCAAAATACTGTTTCACGGCTGCTATAGCTTCTTTATTCAACGAAAAACGCTTTCCACGAAGAGATTGTTCAAAGTTTCTGAAGAGGTAATAGTCGGAGGGAGCCAAATCTGGTAAATACGGTGGGTGTTCAAGCAATTCGTACTTTAAGTTATTCAATTTAGCCATCGTCAAAACACTGCATTGTCTTGATGAAAAATTACACACTGTCTTTTGGGGACAGACAGGGCATTGTACTGGTGCATTTTTGACCGCGAGATGAAGTAATCGATGCAAATGTTTAGTGTGAGACACTGAGGAGACTGCGTCGCGCAATACGGAATAAGGGTAGAGGAATGCTTACAACCGGTATTGTTTTGATTCATGACAATGCCCAACCCTGCGAACAAGACGCAACAACTGTTACAAGACTTTGGCTGGACCTAACTTGACCACCCTCTGTGCAGCCCTGACCTCGACTCTAAAGACTTCCATCTCTTTTTGCGCCGGAAAACGTTCTTCAGTGGTCAAAAATTCAACAACGATGAAGAGCTCAGAAAACACGGTTGGCAACACCAGCAGCAACGTTTTATGAGATAGACATATAAAAACTTGTACCACGCTAGGGCAAATGCCTACGAAACGGTGGGGGCTATGTAGAAATATAGTATAAGGTTTATAGTCTTCTTTGCAACAAATAGTTTTTCTGTATTTCTACTCGTTTCGTTTTTATTATCAAACGCGATTTAGTTTCTGGACGTGCCTCGTATTACATATTCCAATTGCTGTACTGGGCGGTACATTCCGCGTCAAAAGTGACGAAGTCTCGAGTTCAACATCCCAGCTAATTTCCTTTCATAATAATTCCTGTAGTCCTTGTGTCATATGTTTGTTACGCCTTCCATCGCCGAGACGATTATTTCTTTTTATATTCTACGTCCCCTTTACATCTTTTATTTTTCTATTTTGCAAACAGGTTGAAGCGGAAAAAGTTGCAAAGCGTATTTGTAAAATTATTTCGACCCGACATATGTACATAGTATAAATTCGAGCCCGCGGCACGTTACGTACGTACATATCGTAAACACGTTAATTATGACATTTAAAATTAATGACCGGATTAAGATAAAAACGAACTTACATATGTACCTACTCTACATTTTAAAGTGATTCACTTGAAATGTTTTTTTCCAGCTCGAGTATATTGCATATTTGTTATAAAACGGTTTATCACTTTTTGAATGTTTATTTTTCTTAGATAAGAGGGAATTATAAAAATTCCGGCGTCCAGAGACGTTCCACGTTTCCAAATAGAGAAACGATTTGAAAGTGGCGGTTTCCCCACTGAAATTTTTTCGAAAAAATTAAGGAAAACGGAAACACTTGACCTCACGCCCAAAACCGACCACGCAACATTTAGGGTGTGAATATTCGATGATGTACCCTACTAAACAATGAAATTTAAGGAAAGTGACCAGAATTAGTTCTACCACGACAATACAAGACCGCACGTACTAAACATAACGCAAGTATCAAAACTATTCGATCGATCCTTGTATATCTTCGATATTAATTTTCCTCCAAAACAGAGAAACTATCAAAGCAAGATTGTTCATGTCCTCTTATAGGTACACAAGACCGACCTTTCCCCCTACCCCCATTTCCCTTTTCCTTCCCCATTCATCCATCGTCTAAGTCGCAAAGCCGGCAGCGCCAAAAGGACACCGAGGATCCTCCCCAACGTAAACGCTCCGCCGAACCCTTTTCCAATCTAAGTAAATACGTTTAAGAGACAAAAGCGGACGCGCATACACCCACATCCACATATACGTCACCTTACCTTATTGCTCCGTCTGTTATCTCGCAGGCTCAGCCTCTTCTTCCAGTCTCGTCCCGGCGCGATTTCGGCGATAAAGGACGACTGAGAAACCGGCGGCGTCTGCATCTTTTGCCTCTTCTTTCTTCCTTTCCTCAAACTAAGAGGGCATTTTTTCTTTTCTCTCCTTTTTTTCTTTTGTTTTGAAGAATTACGTATGCATGCACCCGCTTAAATCACACGCGCACTATCAGACTTTCCCGGGTTGGGTTTTAATTAACTTTTTATGTGCCCGTCGGCGGTTCGAAACTCTGCGGCGCGTCGCGGTCGTTCCGGAAAATTTGCACTTTTTAAACGAATCTACGTTTGATGAGAAGGAAACGACGTGGTGTTGTCTGGAGACGGGTTGGATCGTTCCATTTCGGTCACGTTTACCTGGAAGAAAACAGAAAATCGGTTTGTAAGCATTTACGAGTTTTGGAAACTAAGTACATAGTAGTCAAATAAAAGAACGCAACAATTTTACTCTTTTTGTAAAAAAGAAATCGATAGTGCTCTTATGAAGCATGTATGATATGACAATATGACCGCAGGAAACATTGGCATTCATGCAATTACAGTAGTTCTAAGAAAAATCTAGAAGAGAGAAGTTGAAATAATTTTTTATTGAGAAATAAACTCGTAAAGAATGATGATTATCAAGAGGATGTGCAGATGTGAAGCATATACTACATACAGGTTTGGTGATTATAACCTTATAAGAATAATTAACAGATGCAAGCAGAAACGAAATCAAGAGATAACCGACTAAATAATAATTGATTAAGCAATAAACAAACAATAATTCCAAGAAGCCAAACGCATGGTTGCAAGCATAGTTCACAAAACTGATAACAGAAGAAGAAAATGGAGGAAGGAGGCGGTTAAGTGTCCATAACCAACATGTCAGAGCACCAAACTGGAGAATACAAAGAACAGAGCAGACTAGAAGAAATCGGAAATCATCAAAACAGTAATACGTGGCTGATGAACAGAAATTGGATAGTCTGCACAACTCCCAAAAAATAGAAACAGACGAAGAAAAAAAAAGCAATCACTCAGAAAGTCGGCGAGGACAATTTTGGAACACCAGAGAGCATGTATAGAAAATTGCAAGAAAAGCAAGTCATAAAAATAACAATATCCAAAAAGGAAAGAAAGACTATCGAATGATCAGATGATTCTATGTAATCCAAGGACATCTTGATCAACACCAGCTGAAAAGACTGCAAGAAGAAGGAGCTAGAGAAACAATAACAAAGGAAAAAATAGTAGTCGCTCTGAAAATCGGTATTTAACCCCAAATGAGGATAATCTTGGAACAGCAGAAGCGAGGATATGAGCAATAGAGCATATTGGAAGGAAAGAAAGTCGTGAAAGTAACAATACCTACAAAAGAAAGAAAAACTAGCAAAGATTCAGTTACTTTGATGCGATTGAAGGAGATCTTGATGAGCACTAGCTGAAAAGCCTGCAAGAAAAAGGAGCTACAGAAACAATAACCAAAGAAAGAAGAAAGGGCAGTCGTTCAGAAAATCGGCGGTTAAGCGTACATGAGGATGATTTTGAAATACCAGAAGCGAGGATGTAAAGAATGGAGAAAAATGGAAGGAAGAAAAGTCATAAAAATATCAATACCTACAAAGGAAAGAATCACTGGCGAAAAATCAGTTAATTTTATGCGATTGAAGGAGATCTTGATAAGCATTAGCTGAAAAGCCTGCAAGCACAACGAGCTACAGGAACAATAACCACAGAAAGAAGAACGGGCAGTTGCTCAGAAAATCGGCGGTTAAGCGTAGGCGAGGATGATTCTGAAACAGCGGAAGCAGGATGTAAGGAATAGAGAAAATGGGAAGGAAGAAAAGTCGTAAAAAGAGCAACACTTAACGGGGAGAAAAAGACTGTCAAAGGACCAGATGATTCGATGTGACTGAAGGAGACCTTAATCAGCACTAGCTGAAAAGCTTGCAAGACGAACGAGCTACCGAAAGAGTAACAAAGGTAGAAGAAAGAGTAGTTGCTTAGAAAGTGGGTGGTTGACCGTAGATGAAGATGATTTTGGAACACCAGAAACGAGGATGGAAAGAATGGAGAAAATCAGAAGGAAGAAAAGTCATGAAAAGAGCAATACCTAAAAGGAAAAGAAAAACTCTCGAAGGACCAGATGATTCGATGTGATTGAAGGAGATCTTGATAACCACCGGCTGAATAGTATAAAGAAGAAGGAGCCACAGAAATCAATATAAAGATAGAGGAAAGAGTACTCGCCGAGAAAACTGTGCTTAAGTGTAGATGATGAAAATTGTGTCCAGGAATAACAAAAATAGAGCAGATTGCAAAAGAGAAAAACCATACATAGATTATCGAGAAGAAGGTGATTAGATGTGGTCGGAGATAATCTTAATTAATACCAGTTCAATAGCCTGCAAAAAGAGAGGCATAGAAATCATAACGGACGAAGAAGAAAGAGTGATGGGCTAAAGTGAGTAGCGAGTAGGATTGTCAAAACAGATGTCAGGGAATATAATGAATAGAGAAGATGAAGTAAGACGGGGGAATAATGAAAATAGCAATACCTGAAGGAAAAGAAACATTGTAAAAATAATTTAAAGGAATTGGAAGCGGCAGAGTTTATAAATTTATTATTAAAGAGATCATGAGAAGAAGACACGAAAGTATGAAGAAAAGAAATAGATACTACTTCTGAATGTTTCTGAAATACATAACTTTCCAGGAGAAAATGTTGTTTGAAAAAGGTGACCAACAGCAGTTCAAGAAAATCTTGAAACGTTGCCTATAAGAGAAGGAAGTGCAATCGAGCAGGTCACGGAGACAAAGAAATAACGCCGAAAGAATTGGAAGTAAATTGAATAAAGAAGAATCGCTTTTTAAAAATAAAAAGAAACAGCCTTCCAGAATTTAGAACTACCAAGGTAATCATAGTTGAAGATGAAAGAGGAAACTATTGAACTATTGAAAGAAGATAAAGAATAAATTAAGGAGTGGTGATAAATTGCAGTTTAACAATATTTTGAAATTTCCGTGAAAGGAGGGACAAAGAAGGATTAAGCAAGTCATACGGCAGAAGAAAATTATAAGTCACCAGCAGCAAGCAGATAACAGCGATAATAGGAAAAAATAACGAATGTCGACATTTGAGAGTAATTCAAACTTATTGGTTTTAGATTTTATAAGGTGGAGCAGGCAGCATCCTAGATCAGCAAAGAATATTCTTGCGAATTATGTGTATTTGGAGACGATGTTAGGATATGACGAATAAGAAGATGAAAGAATAAGAAATACTAAGCGTTGAAAGATATTTACGAGTTGGAAGAGAATCGAGTACAAGCTTGTAAAAAATGAAGAAGTTAAAAGCTTGCCAAGATGAGGATCAGCGAGTTCGGAGATAGTGTTAGAACGTTACAAAATGGAAGATGGGGAAACGCAAAGTATTGAGTGTTGAAATAATTCAAAAATTGCAAGTCAAAAGATTGAGCCCGCAGAAGGTATCAAAATAAACAAGGAGGAAAAGTTGTTTAGGTGGAAACGGTTTAGATATAACTGAAGATGATACTATAACGTCACGAATGGGAAGATAAAACAATAGAATAGATACTTATCATTGAAGTAATTTAGAAGTTGGATGTAAAAAGATGATGAACAAATTAATAAGAAATTGTCAGAATGAAGAAGGTTACCTAGGTGAAAACGTCAGTTAAATGTGGATGATGATAGTGGAATGTTAGGAATGGGCAATATTGGAAGAAGAAGATATCATTGAAAAGTGAGAAGATGGGAGAACAAATGATAATAACCGTTGAAAGACATTTGCGGGTTGGAGGAAACTTCGGAATCAGAATCTTGTGAAAATAAGGAAGTAAAGTTTTGCCCAAATGAGAACGTATTACTTAGTAGACGGTGCAAAGACGTGACCAATCAAAAGATGGAAGAATAAAATATAGTAAACGTTGGAAAACATTTCCCGCTTGGAGAAAAATTGAGAATTACAAGTTTGTCCAAATGGGAAAGTTAATCTTAGCCCAAATAACAACATATTAGTTGGTAGACGGTGCTAGGACGTGACCATTGAGAAGAAGGGAATAAGCCATAATAAACGTTGAGAGATATTTACCGGTTGGAGGAAAATTCAGAATCAGAAGCTTGTGAACATAAGGAAGTAAAGTTTTGCCCAAATGATAGCGTGTTAGTTGGTAAACGGGTAAACGGTGCTAGGACGTGACCAATCAGAAGATGGAAGAATAAAAGATAATTAAAGTTGAAAAATAATTCCTGCTTGAAGGAAAATTCAGAATCAGAAACTTGTGAAAATAAGGAAGTAAAGTTTTGCCCAAATGAGATCGCATTAGTTGGTAGACGGTGCTAGGACATGACCAATGAGAAGATGGAAGAATAAAAGATAATAAACGTTGACACATATTTCCCGCTTGGAGGAAAATTCAGAATTACAAGTTTGTCAAAAAGGGGATGTAAATCTTAGCCTAAATGAGAACATGTTAGTTGGCAAACGTGCGGTAGGACGTGACCAGTGAAAAGAAGGGAGAATAAACGATAATACACGTTGAAAGATATTTACAGGTTGGAGGAGAATTCAGAATCAGAAGCTTGTGAACATAAGGAAGTAAAGTTTTGCCTAAATGATAGCGTATTAGTTGGTAAACGGTGCTAGGACGTGACCAATCAGAAGATGGAGAATAAAAGATAATTAAAGTTGAAAAATAATTCCTGCTTGAAGGAAAATTCAGAATCAGAAACTTGTGAAAATAAGGAAGTAAAGTTTTGCCCAAATGAGAACGCATTAGTTGGTAGACGGTGCTAGGACATGACCAATGAGAAGATGGAAGAATAAAAGATAATAAACGTTGACAAATATTTCCCGCTTGGAGGAAAATTCAGAATTACAAGTTTGTCAAAATGGGGATGTAAATCTTAGCCCAAATGAGAACATATTAGTTGGTAGACGGTGCTAGGACGTGACCAGTGAGAAGAAGGGAGAGCAAACGATAATAGGCGTTGAAAGACATTTACAGGTTGGAGGAAAATTCAGAATCAGGAGCTTGTGAAGTTGAGGAAGTACAGTTTTGCCCAAATGAGAACGTATTAATTGGTAGACCGTGTTAGGACGTGATCAACGAGAAAATGGAAGAACAAAATATAATAAATGTTTAAAAATAATTCCTGCTTAGAGGAAAATTCAAAATTATCAGTTTGTCAAAATCCTAGCCCAAATGACAACATATTAGTTGGTAGGCGTTGCTAGGACGTGACCAGTAAGAAGATGGGTGAATAAATGATAATAAGTGTTGAAAGACATTTACGGGTTGGAGGAAAATTCAGAATCAGAAGCTTGTGAAACTAAGGAAAAAGTTCTGCCCAAATGAAAACGTATTACTTGGTGGACGGTGCTTGGACGTGACAGGTTAGAGGAACGTCGAGTTTAAACTTGCCAAAATGAAGAAGAAACGGCGGTTACGAAGATGAAGATGGATCGGATGTAGTTGATGAGGGTGCTACATCGTCACAAAGGAGAGACTGTGGAGTAAGAGACCTGGAGGGTGTGGAACATTTCAAGAGACGATAGAATCAGTACAAAATTAAAGAGCTTAATACAAGGCGAAAAATAACGGAGGCAAAAGTCCGAAACTCAACTCCATTAGCCTAAGATGCCTAAAGGTGGAAGGGCTTGAGATTAATTAAAGTAAAGTAAATTATATGCTACAACGGTTTGAAGCTTGCCTCGTGCTGGCGAAACACACGTTATCGGATTGAATCAAATAATTGTGTGGTGAGGAGCTTACCGATGTGATACAGTGTCAGTAAACTAAAGTAAAAAAATTGCTTGGGATTTGAGCTGCGCTAACCTACACCGCATAAAAATTTTCTCAAGATCTCCGCTGAGTATTACAGCATACCTTCTACACTCTGGTGGCGTTTTTCCCCGATAATCACCACTCGCGCACCCTAAAACCTCCTTTTAACGACTAGAATCTCCCGGCATCGACGAGACATCGCAAAACTCGAATATACGCCAACGACGAACACTTCTCGATTTATTCGCGTTCGCGGACGAAAAGTTATGTAACTCGTCGCGCCAATAAACAACAAATTCCTCTCGGAATCGGCTTACATCTACCGTTCTAATGTTACACGTACGTACGTCGCGTACGGAGTGAGCGATAAAAATCCGAGTAAGTACCTTTCAGGAGGGAGAGACCTTGCGTTCGGCGACGAACGATTGTCAAGGTAAAAGGTTGATTCGGATGCGGTGTTTAATTACACAGACCGGCCGGTCGACTAACGTCGTTTGTGTAGGAGAGATAAGCAGCTTTTCTATGTATTTCGCTTACGTACGCGAACCTCGTGTGATACCAGACCGATAGATCGAATTACGTGCAAACCGCAACGAGAAAATACATAAAAATTAGCCGGATTAGAATCGATACTCCGATTCTGGCGTCGGATTACGATCGGAACGACGGCGACGTCGACGACGTCGACGGATCTTTCGCTCGTTGTTTGTTGTCGCGGTTGTGTGCCTTTCCGTATCGGAATCCGACCGGTTATTGTTGATTTTCTAGATGCGGCGAGCCGGAAATTGTCGTATTTTATCAATTGCAATAACCAGAGACCGGATTATATGTCTTGTGCATATCGATAACTATCAACGGTACAAATGAACGCTTTATGATCTACGCGAATTAGAGCAAATAAAAGCGTTTAGCAGTAATTTAATATTACATATTTAGAATATTTTGGCTTTTTCCCACACATTTCTAATATCTGAAATTATTCGACATATTTTTCCCTTTGAAAATCGCGTTACTTACAATAGACGATTTTGTTTGAAGTTTATATTGTACGATTACCGATGTTTCGTTAAATATAATAAAATAGATATTACTTAAATTAAAGAAATTTGTGCTTCTCCATTTTTCTTAGAAATTGTTAATTGCTTTTAAACTTCCAAACGAAATATCATGTTCAATACCGAAGAGCAAAGATTGGTTCTTTTACGGCTTCTAAGAATAAAAATAGGAAATTAAACGAATAAAGGCGAGTTCTGATTGGTTAAAAATAATTAGGTAGGGGGTGTATACGTTTCAGCATTTATCACATTTATCACTAAAAATAATAAACAAATTCGAAAAAAAAACACCTTTTTTGAAAAAATTCATTATTGAAGAAATTTCTGAGCGATTCCTCACAGAAAAGTTCATACAAGGGTTTTCGGGGTCGCTGATTACGAATCTGACTTTAGGTTTTGGAAATTCAAGATGGCGGATCCAAGATGGCGGATCGAAGATAGCGAGCAAAAATTTGAAATATCACTGGATTTCACTGAAAATTATTATACAGGGGTTTTTGGATCGCTCATCACGAATCTGACTTTAGATTTTGTAAATTCAAGATGGCGACATAAGATTGTAAATTTCACCGGGTACTCAAAAAATTTGCGACATGGAAGTATTCGGACTTGATGGTTACGAATCTGAACAGATTTTTGTGAGAGGATATGTATAATTGTCAGAAATCCGGGATTATATAATCAAAAAGAGAGCCGCTTTCAGCCGAACCCGGAGATACGAACAAGGACGTAGCGGTTATTATCTCCATTTTCTTGTTTTTTTGTTTTTTTTTGTTTTTTGTATTTTTAATTTTTTTCTTTTTTCAATTCTTACTCATTCTATCATTTTATTCTTCTTAGTTTCTAGTTAATTTTTCATTATTTATTTTACCTTTTCCAGAATGATATTTTGAGAAGCAGTTTCTCTCAAATTGTAAACATAATGGTACGTTGCATGTATTACACATCCAGTGAGTTCGTTTATTATTCGTTTTTGTACTGCAAAGCACACATCGTCTTTTATTCTCAATGTGTATTGGCATATGAGCTGATTGAAAGTGCCTTTTTCAATAGATACTTGTGGTTTATGAGAACCGATAATTGAAGACTGACGCTTCCTCCCTTTTTTCGTTGGACTTGTACGAGAAACCAATTCATTTACTACTAGCAGTCTAAACTTTTTCAATTTCACAGAGTTACCGGCGTTCATTTTCGTATATATGATAAAACAACTTACAACCGCCACATCAATAAAGTGCCAAAATATTCTGTGCCACCATTTCTTAGATTTTCGATCAATTTTATACGTGGATATCAAGCGATCTGCGTTATCAACAAAACCCATGTATTTACTGTAATCAGAGCACATAACAGGACAATCTACTTTTACTGAAATGCCATCTTTTGCCTCCGATTTGCAGTTGTAACTTCAGATGGATCATGGTAATTTGATAGAAAATATACACCTTTTATCCATCCATTTTATCCAACAAATACCAGTCTTGGACGTTCGAAAATCATATTGTCCATGTTCCATTTGTTTGTCAGGCATTACAGATTTTGGTAATCCAGTTCGACTAGATCGTACAGTACCACAAGCGAATATTTTTTCTTCTTTCAGTGAAATCAATAAGTCAATGCCAGTAAAGAAATTGTCAAAATACACGTGATGATTCTTGCCAACAAGTTCACGGGTCAGATCCTTCACAACACGTGCTCCTAACTGTTTTTCAGAACTTTCCGTTTTACCAGTGTAAATTTGAAACTCACAAACAAAACTAGATTCATCTGCTCGAACTCAACATTTATACCCACGTTTTATCGGCTTCGCTGGCAAATATTGCTTGAGACTACTACGACCTTTGAATTTTATCATAGACTCATCAATTGATTGATATTTACTTGGTTTCCAATATGTTTTGAAAGTTTCTTCAAGTCCATCCAGTAGTGGCCTCAACTTATATAATTTATCATAGTTCGGTTGACGTTTCTTAGGTTCTGTCCGATTATCAGAAATGTGTACATTACCTAAAATGAATCCAAAACGAACAACAGGCATCAACGAGCTTATAAATGAATCATTCAATTTTGGATCACATGACCAATAATCACGATATGAAGGTAATTTTTATCCCCATCAGAATATTGATTCCTAAAAAAGTACGTAATTCATCTCTCGTTATCAATGTCGCATTACGTGATTTGCTTTCTATATAAATATTTGTCTGCTGAACTTCTCATCATCAACAACTCTTCATCTTCGTCTGAATCATCCGTACAAACATCCTCACAATCATTTTCTACATAAATAAGATTCGACTCATTATCGTCACTATCTGAATCAGCAAGTCCCTCTATAGACTCTGTATCACTAGGAATATCAGTAATCTTCATTTCAAGAGATAGACAATAAAAATATTTTTGAACTCTAGATGTAAAGACAAAATCAATAGATTAGAAGAATGAAGTTACCAAATGGCTGTACTTACATAAATTTCAGCAATGAATTTTGATAAATTATATCAAGATTACTAAAACCATCCGTCAGATTTCAAATCTGTAGTCATTATATTGGATCCACCGTTCGGAAATTCCGAAATATGAAGTCAGATTCGTGATGAGCGATCCAAAAAACCACTGTATAATAATCTTCAATGAAATCCAGTGATATTTCAAATTTTTACCCGCCATTTTGGATCCGCCATCTTGAGTTTCCAAAATCTAAAGTCAGATTCGTAACTAGCGACCCCACAAACCCCTGTATAATAATTTTCAATGAAATCCAGTGATATTTCAAATTTTCGCCCGCCATCTTGGATCCGCCATCTATAATTTACAAAGACTAAAGTCAGATTCGTAATCAGCGACCCCGAAAACCCTCATTTGCTAATTTTCATGAGAAACCGTTCGTTCAAAAAATGTGTGCCGCAAAGGGTTAATAAAACTATTCTCCTTTAATTTCAAAATCATTTTCTTATCTTATATCTAAAAGGGTGTGTACATTTTCTACTCAAATTTTCTTCCCTTATAGATTCCATGTGAGAAAAGGTCCCAAATTACTCAACATCTCTCGACTGACCTTCATAAACGGAAGTTAGAAAAATGAGACAATTAAAATTAGTGCAAATGTCTGTAGGTCAGTCACTAACAGGTTCACCTTCATCTCCAAAAAATCAAAGTGAACAACAAATATTTAATTCAGAATTAACCAAAGCTTTGCTTTTGCTAACATCCCACTTTATAAGTTACAAAACCTAAGTTTTTAAAAGTTTTTGCAAAAGCATTGCAGAAATACTGTACCTGACGAAAATTATATTACAAATGTATATAATGAAATCAAGCAAACTGTAAATAGCAGTTTTATATATTTTAGAGTAGACGAAACCACAGATACTCGTGGACGCAAATTTATTAATAGGTTGTTTAAATAACAACGCTTCTGGTAAATCCCATTTGACTTCGTGTAAACAAATTGAAGAAATTTGCCATGTAACAATGGTTAGGTTTATTAATGAAATTTTCATGATTCTTTTCCTCCCTGACATTGTTCCAACTAATAAAATTGTGCTCATGCTTTCCGATGCTGCGTCATACATGGTCAAAGCTGGTCAACAACTTAAAGTTTTATATTCCAATTTAATTCACGTGACGTGCTTAGCACACGGTTTAAACAGAGTGGCGGAAAATATTAGAAATTAATTTCCTATAATTAATAGTTTAATTAGTGACGTAAAAAAATATTTTTCAATGTTACAGAAAAAAATTGCGTAATACGCAATACTCCTTTGTCACCGGTACCAATAACCACAAGATAGGGAACATGGTTGAAAGCTGCCAGTTTTCATGCAGAAAATTTTGTCCCTATTAAAGAACTTATTTTTTAGTTTCGAAGAGGAAAGTATTGGTGCTATTTCAAAGTGCTAATAAATATTAGAAAAAATTCACTGCACCATAAACTTTGCTTCGTTAAAAAAATTATGATTTTGTTCACAAAACTATTGCTTTTCTTGATACTGAATCACTCCCGTTACAAGAGTCTCCTCATTTGATTGATGAATTTAAGGAAAAACTTGAGAAAGTTCCTGGAAAAATAGGACAATTAATACATAAAAAATTAAATGATATTTTAAGAAGAAATGGCGATTTAAATTTGTTGCAACAAGCAAACAAAATTCGCCGTGGCGATTTTGATGTTGAAGCCGATTTAAATGAAGTTGTTAATGTTTTAAAATATGCAGCAATCACATCAGTTGACGTCGTAGACGTCAAAGTTTTTCAACGTACAAATCGCTACTAACGGATAGGAGACATAATTTAATTATTGAAAATATTGAAAAACATTTGATTGTTAATTGTTTTTGCAGTAAGGAATGTAATGTTTAATGTAGAAATGTAAGTGATAGGTATCTGCTTAATAAAACCTGTTTAAATTTTCTTAGTGTTTGTTTCCTTTCCTTGTTACTTCAAAATATATTCGACATTATGAAAATATTTTACAGATTCTAGACATTTTAGGAATATTTTCAACATTTTTCGCTCGTATTTAAGACATATATATGTACATATTTTAGTCAAATCTCGAACATATAATCCGGTCTCTAGTAATAACGAGTGTACGACGTAAATATCGATGGCGGAAAAAGATCGTAGCAAATATTGAAGGAAATTGCTACTACCTACATGTTCCCCTTGAATCGCTTCCGGTGAGAAATGGAATACATCGATGAAGCTGGAAGGTCCCTAAAGTGCGTGCGTTCGTTCGTTGTGATCCCCAATATCGCCGGAGGGTCCCTCTCCGAATAAAAAACGAAACAAACCGTCGCAATCCCATCTTTATTTCGTCGACGGATACGGAGTATAAACCACGTTAAAAATAGAAATAGGGATGTTTTGACGATCACCATGTCAAATACGAATTTCCGCAACTTACAAGGAAAAGTCCCCAATGCGCACGCGGCGATCTCGATGAAACTTGGTAACTATGTAGAGCTGGTAGGGCTGTATAAGAGTCCGGTCTCTGTTTCCGCGATTAAAACTAATGAAGGGGTGAAAAGCGCTCCTGAAAATTTGCCTTGTTTTCCGTTTCTTGACAATTACTCTGGAATTATTTCAAGGAGTAAATATTCATACATATGAACATATAGCCCTTCAAGAGGGCTACTGAAATATTCCTGAATTGGTAACCATTATTCTTAAAAATATTACCCTCTTCCATTTCCGCCGATTTGCGGAAACACCAATTTCGATGAAACTTGGTAATTATGTAGCGCTGATTGAACTATGTAAAAGGTCCGTTTCTGTTTCTACCATTAACACCTTTGAAGCGCCCTCAAGAATGGGACCGCTTCTTGTTAATTATTCTGTAGTTCTTACAAAAAGGAAATATTTAAAACTAGCTGTCAAGCCTGTCCCTGCCAGGCAGGAAGAAAAAGAAAATACAGTACAAGTTCGATAATCCGCTGTTCCTTCATCCGACAAGCCCAGTAATCCGCTATATTTCCTAGTTATTAAGAATTTCGAGACCGCTCTATAATCCGGCGTTCCCAAACCATCATCAGTTCGGTAATCCGACGTGGTCACTCTGTAGTCTAACGAATTGACCGGTACTGACTTATTGTTAGTGCGCTGCTCTGTTTTGAGGAGTACTTATTAAAAAAATTGTTACAAAATGTTATAAGAAAAGGGAAATTCTAAGCATGAAATAGTAATTTTATCTGAAAAAATGGATATTTTTGCGTAAGCTGAATAAGGGTCCTCAGATAGTTACTTTAGCGACATTTTACAATGTCGGATGTGCAACAATTTGTGATATACGGAAAAGTCGTGAAAAAATTGAACATATTATGAAATCGGCAGGAAATCGGACGGGAAACAAACCACGAAAACAGGAGAACATCAGAAGATGGAAAACTGCCTTTATTTGTGGCTTCTCGAAGAACGTCAGCGTAATACGCCTATACCAGCTAATATATTACGCCGAAAGCGGTGTATTATTATGAAAGGATGTACAAGAAAACTGATTGTAGAGCAAATTATGGCTGGTTAACAAGATTCAAAAAAGGTCGAGTGGAGTTATTACGTATTTGGGATCGTTTCTTATTTTGTATACGTCCAGTAATCCGGCCTTTCCACTAGTCCGACAAAGGCAAATTTTTATAGTGTCGGATTATCGACTGTGTACTGTATAAGCTAAAATGTTAAAAAATTGAATTTTGCCACTCCTCTTTTTCGTCTTAATTCTCCGCCCACAGGCCAAAAATCAAAAATCCGGCTACGTTAGGATTTGGCCTAGGCGTTTTACTATATGCATGCCAATTCTCAGCTTTCTAGCCCGTGAGTGGACTTCAAAAAGCTCTGGATACACAAAAAAGAGGAACACGCAAATAAGGAAATTATATATATAGATATGGGCATATACTGCATCAAGAGAGCTATTAAACTATGTTTGAACCACTAACCCTTCTTTTTAAAAGGAATTGCTCCTTCCACCCCCACCGATTTCCGGAAACACCGATTTCGATGCAACTTGGTAATTGTGTAAAGCCAACTGGACTATGTAAAAGGCCGGTTTCGGTCTACGCCATTTGACGCCTATGAAGGTGTAAAGAGCGCCCTCAAGAATCGGACCGTTTCTTGTCAATTATTCTGGCATTGTTGGAAAAAGAAAATATTCAAAATATGGGTATATAGCGCATCGATAGGGCTATTAAAGCATGTTTGAACCGGTAACCCTTCTTCTTAAAGAAAATTGCTCCTTCCAATCCCACCGATTTCCGAAAACATCGCCTTCAATAACACTTGGTAATTATGTAGGGCTGATTGGGGTATGTAGAAGTCCGGTTTTTGTTTCTGCCATTAATGCCTTTGAAGATGTAAAAGCGCCCTCAAGAATGGGACCGTTTCTTGTCAATTATTCTGCCATTCTTGGAAAAATAAAATATTCAAAATATGGGTATATAGCCCATCGAGAGGGCTATTAAAACATGTTTGAACCGGTAACCCTTCTTCTTAAAGAAAATTGCTCCATCCAATCCCACCGATTTCCGAAAACACCGCCTTCAATAACACTTGGTAATTATGTAGGGCTGATTGGGGTATGTAGAAGTCCGGTTTTTGTTTCTGCCATTAATGCCTTTGAAGATGTAAAGCGCCCTCAAGAATGGGACCGTTTCTTGTCAATTATTCTGCCATTCTTGGAAAAAGAAAATATTCAAAATATGGGTATATAGCCCATCGAGAGGGCTATTAAAACATGTTTGAACCGGTAACCCTTCTTCTTAAAGAAAATTGCTCCTTCCAATCCCACCGATTTCCGAAAACACCGCCTTCAATAACACTTGGTAATTATGTAGGGCTGATTGGGGTATGTAGAAGTCCGGTTTTTGTTTCTGCCATTAATGCCTTTGAAGATGTAAAAAGCGCCCTCAAGAATGGGACCGTTTCTTGTCAATTATTCTGCCATTCTTGGAAAAAGAAAATATTCAAAATATGGGCATATAGAGCATCGCGAGGGCTATTAAAACATGTTTGAACCGGTAACCCTTCTTCTTAAAAAAAATTGCTCCTTCCAATCCCACCGATTTCCGAAAACACCGCCTTCAATAACACTTGGTAATTATGTAGGGCTGATTGGGGTATGTAGAAGTCCGGTTTTTGTTTCTGCCATTAATGCCTTTGAAGATGTAAAAGCGCCCTCAAGAATGGGACCGTTTCTTGTCAATTATTCTGCCATTCTTGGAAAAAGAAAATATTCAAAATATGGGTATATAGCCCATCGAGAGGGCTATTAAAACATGTTTGAACCGGTAACCCTTCTTCTTAAAAAATTGCTCCTTCCAATCCCACCGATTTCCGAAAACACCGCCTTCAATAACACTTGGTAATTATGTAGGGCTGATTGGGGTATGTAGAAGTCCGGTTTTTGTTTCTGCCATTAATGCCTTTGAAGATGTAAAAAGCGCCCTCAAAAATGGGACCATTTCTTGTCAATTATTCTGCCATTCTTGGAAAAAGAAAATATTCAAAATATGGGTATATAGCCCATCGAGAGGGCTATTAAAACATGTTTGAACCGGTAACCCTTCTTCTTAAAAAAATTGCTCCTTCCAATCCCACCGATTTCCGAAAGCACCGCCTTCAATAACACTTGGTAATTATGTAGGGCTGATTGGGGTATGTAGAAGTCCGGTTTTTGTTTCTGCCATTAATGCCTTTGAAGATGTAAAAAGCGCCCTCAAGAATGGGACCGTTTCTTGTCAATTATTCTGCCATTCTTGGAAAAGGAAAATATTCAAATTATGGGCATATAGAGCATCGCGAGGGCTATTAAAGCATGTTTGAACCGCTAACCCTTCTCCTTAAAAAAATGCACCTTCCACCCCCACACCGATTTGCGGAAACACCAATTTCGATGTAACTTGATCTTCCACACTCCTGTTTATTATATCTTTTATGGTATCACGCAGTTCTTGTACTTTAAAGTATTGATTTCTTGTTCCTTTCCCATATCCATAAGTGATAATTAACAATTGAATTATATTTTGTGGATTTATGTGTACTGTGCTGCACTACAAAAACCCGATGCAATTTACGGTATGGTTGAAGACTATCTATTAATCGCGGTAAACACAAATTGGAAATCACCGTATAAATAGAATGGGAACAGGAACAAACTACGTCGAAATCAAGATGTATAACGCACTCTCAGAGAGTATCCGAAAATTAGATCGAGACAGCATAGAGAAGTACGTCAACCATCAGAAATACTTAACACAAGAGTGCCCATACTCATCCTGTTTGTCGTTTTGTTTGAGTTGTCCAACATCTTTTATACTTTTACACTTTACGTTCTAATTTTATTTATTTATTTTGTATAACTTTTAAACTTGTGTTATATTTTCGTTTACTTGACTAAAATCAATTATTATAATAATTTAATTGATAAATGAAATGAAATGAAATTGTGGTGGGATAGGTCAATAAATAAAAACTAATAATTATTATAGAAGAAAGTTCTTTCATTTTATATCAACTCGCACAAGGAAAAGAACACGACCGTTTATTTAAGAGATATATAACAGACTCAAGCAGTTACTTAACGCCCCGATACATCTCACCCTTATGTCAGGTCAGTCCCTTTCAAGTACGTAATTTACGACTGGTCCATGTATTTAGGTATCAATTCATTTTTGACGTGTGTTACCGGTATGCGTCGTTCGACTCGCATTCCAGATCGTGAGAATGTAATTATTCCACTTGTGTTTTCCAACAAAATGGATACTGGGGAATATATAGTTTTTATACCTACGCATTATCAACTGTTAAGATAGACGATAACCATTTAGTCCAAAATACAAACACATTAACACAAAAACATATTTTGTTTAGATATTTATGTCGGTTAAAATGGCAAAATACTTTTATTTTGATGCAAGCAGAGGTATTTATGCGTCAAAACAAAAGCGATAAAATATTTTTGTTATGATTTTTCCTATAACCACCGGCGTAAGCCCAGCGCCCATTGATGGTATAAACGCATTTGTTTAGCTTAGCAGTCCTGGCAGGATAGCCATCTAATCTTAATCTTGCCTTTCCAATTTTGAAGTAAACAGTAACACGATGACGCTTTAGTATTCCTTATGATACGTAATTCTGTAAGATACAAACGTTAGAAACATATAAAAATTGCCATTACTGCACCTTTCGGAAATAATTCCAGATACGTATTTCGGCAACTAAGTCATCATCCCCAGTGGAAAACTGGGGGAATCAACTGTCCTCGACAATACCTGGTCAGCTAAAACTTCATAGCAACTTTAAAGCATTGCACAATAAACATCACACATTGAACGCGCTACGCCAAAAACAACACAACAATTGATACCTGTCGGCACACAAGAAAAGTGGTCTGTACTTTTGACAAGACCCCCTTGCCGATATGTCTTTCGATGCGCTGAATCCGAATTTGGGATCAGTTTGGCCCGTACACCCTCAAAGTTTCGAGTAAATTGCAAGGAACCGTCACAAAATGGCTAAGAATCGCGAGAAAACTGCAATTTACGAAATTTTGGAGGTGTACGGGCCAAACTGACGCCAAATTCGGATTCAGCGCATCGAAATACATATCGGTAGGTGGGTGTCGTCAAATGTACAGACCATTTTTTTTCGAGTAGATTGCAAGAAACCGTCAAAAATGGCTAAAAATCGTGAAAAACGCAGTTATGGAAATGAAAGAAATTGTTATGTATTTCGATCCGCTGGATCGAAATCTGATGTTCATTTGCCCGAAAACCCTTAAAATTTTGAGTAAAGTGCAAAAACACCGAGAAAAATTTATCAAAAAGTTTATTTGAGGACGAAAATTTCATTGAAAAAATGAACGACACTGAGAAAGTAGCTTGGCTAAATTTTAAAAATATTTCACAGAACTCTTAGGGAAATAAGAAGAGTGAGAATTACAAGACTAGTTGAAAAGTTGCTGGAAAATTTCAAAAATTCGGGTTGTTTGATGAATCTTAAACTGCATTTTCTACATTCTCACCTCGACTACTTTCCTGAAAATCTTGGAGATTACAGTGAAGAACAAGGAGAACGATTACATCAAGACATAAGCGAAATGGAGAGTCGGTATCAAGGAAATTAGAATGTTAATATGATGCCAGATTTTTGTTGGACACTAAAAAGAGAAATACCGAGAGAAAAAATGAAAAAGCAACCCGCTGCATAGGTCGTTCGAGGATAAAAGGGTCCGATACAAACGAAGAACAGTTTTAAATCGATAAACGTCGTATACTACCTATTCTTTATATGCTATTTTTTACGATTTTTGATAAATTTTTCTAGGTTCTTTTTTTGCGCTTTACTCAAAATTTTAAGGATTTTCGAGCAAATGAACATCAGATTTCGAGCCAGCGTATATATATATAAAAAACATACTTGATCAAGGTCTATAAAATTTTCTTCATTTCCATAACTGCGCTTTTTCGTGATTTTTACCCATTTTTTACGGTTTTTTGCAATTTACTCGAAAAAAATGGTCTGTACATTTGACCAGACTCACCTACAGATATGTATTTCGATGCGCTGAATCCGAATTTAGGGTCAGTTTGGCCCGTACACTCTCAAAATTTCGTAAATTGCAGTTTCTTCTCGATTCTTAGCCATTTTTGACGGTTTTTGCAATTTACTCAAAATTTTGAGCATGTGCGGGCCAAACTGACCCCAAATTCGGATTCAGCGCATCGAAATACATATCGGTAGGTGAGTTTGGTCAAAAGTGCAGACCACTTTCTTTTCGTGTGCCGGTGTAATGAGACCGGCCAACGTCCGTCCGTTCATTGTACCTTATTTGAAAATGACGCTCCAAAGTTTCGTCATCAAAATTTAGTTCGTCACTAACGCGTAGCAGTGGTTATTAGTTAAGGGGTACACAAGTAAAACAAAAAGGATTGAGAAACGCTGCTCTCGTACACGATTACTTCGATAAAAGCACTTAAAACAAAATCCAGATTTACGGAATAATTAAGTAGCTTTTTAAAGTTCCTTCGTTAAATCTCTAAATGAACACCTCTTTTCCTACTTTTTAGCGCCAGATTTTTTACTCCAGCACATAAAGCTTATGCAGATCGATCCGCGTCGTTCGCAGTCGGATTAAGGTTCGTTCTCTCGAAGGAAAAGGAGCGGGTCGTTATTAATTTACTATTAAATATACATAAGGGGCGGGACGTCCTGTCGGTCTTTTCCTTCCTTTCGATAGGACCCCCGCTTTGTCAACACCGGGGTTTATTTTTAGGGCAATCGATCATAGGTTTTCCCGCTCGACTCCGACGTGACGGTGCTCTGCCTAAATATTTCTGGCAACCTGCAGCCCGTAGATAATAACCCGTTCTGTTACCTCGTGTGATGGAAATAAGTTGTTTCGTTTGACTTTCGTAGTAACGCGTTGATTTGTTGAAGTCGTCAATTGATCGCTCGTGATTAAAGTGTTTAATATGTTTCTGGGAGGATTTTCCGAGGAAATGGATACGAAACGAAACAGACAGAAATGTTGTTTGTTTAGCAAAAAGAAGGGAAAACAATTGGTTTTGGATGGTAGAAGTTTCAATGGAGTCTTGCTGTTGAGAACCGGGCAAGGACTACGAGGGCGAAAGCCTAGACTCTATGATACAACTAGGAAACGCCTAAACCTTTGAAGAAATCTTCCTATGAAACGCATCGCAATACGAAGGCGGAGATGTACAAGCTACACAGAATTATTTGCAAATCTCCGAACAATCACGACAACGCAAACAAGCAAATTTAAACTTTCATTCCAAGATGTTCTAGAAATTGCAAAGAGTGAAGTAAAAGATTTACGAATAATGGAAATGATTTACAATCTATGTATAATTCAAAAAAGTTGCCCAAATGTATTAATTTGGATTTAGGCAACATCGTAAGTTAATCAAGCAAGTGGCTTAGGGCCAAATCTTCTTGCAATTGATTTCTATCAAAACCCAACTTTAAAGTTGACCGTGAAAGTTGGCAACATTTGATTCGCTTACACTTACGAGGCTAAGAAGTATTTTTCTTTTAATGTATGAATGTAATTATCATATTCTTTTGTCCTGTTATTGGTAATTACTATTGAACAATAAACTATTATTATTATTATCAGGTGGTCCAAAATTTTTGCGAGAGGCGCCTTGCATCTTGATAACGCTTGGGCTCACACTGATGTTGAAACGATTTGGTATTTGAATACTCAAAACATTGAAATAGTGGGTCATTCACCTTATAATGCAGACCTGGCACTTAATTCATTCCTTTTGTTTTCACACCTAAAGGATGAGTTACGGGGTTTATGTTTTACATCAGCGGGAAGATTGAAGAACATGTTTTGGAGATTGGTTTTCGCGGACGCCAAAGTGTATTAACTATAAAAGGTAATACTTTGAAAAATTATAATTAAATGTGTTTCGTCAATATATTGTGTACTACTTTACTTGTCTCAGCGCCCGCATAAACACTACCCCACTGTAAAATTCAACATACGATTGCTTTGCCCCGTAGCAAATAAGAACTGCTCACCTGTGCTATAGGATACCTATCTAATATTTTACTCCAATATAGCTGATTTTTGTCATTGTAGCAAATATGGAATACAGATTTATAATAAAATTTTATTAAAGAAATCTTTTAGACAAATAGTTAATTAGATAAGCCATGCCGTACAATATAAAAAGTATGCAACAAATGTGATATGAAATAACCGTGGAAGAAAAGGGATTTTAAATATTGGGGATAAATTTATTTATAAAGATTCTCTAGTACATACAGGATTTATTTATAAGACTATCTGAGCCAAAAGGAAGTTATTGAGTGTAAAACAAAAAATGACATCATCTCTACTACTAAAACGTTAACATTCTACCTGGCAAGTTGCTCGCAACGCACATGTGATGGGATGTTTCGAGAATACACTTTCGGTGCGTCGTTATCAGGTATGTGATCACTCCGTAGTACGTTCGTAGATACGTTAGAAGTGTTCGGGAATAGACTCCTTAATTGATTGAAATCTAATATCCACTTGAACTTGTTAAACATATGGTCTGAATTTTATTATTGTCTTTGTCTAAGCAGTAAATACTTTAGCCCCAAATCTTCTGGCAATTGATGACATCGAAATGGAACTTTGAAGCTGTTAACGAAAGTTGTCATTTGTTTTCCTTCCACTTACAAGGCTCGCGAAGGATTCCGTATCAAGTCTTTTTGCAATTGAAGTTATCGAAACGGAACTTTGAAGTTGTTGGTGGAAGTTATCAACATTTGGTTCCCCTCCACTTGCAAGGCTCACGAAGGATTCCGAATCATTCCGGTTTTAAGCAACATCTGTGGTTCTTCGAGCAATCTAACCTTAGGTCCAAATTGTTTTGCAATTGAACTTTGAAGTTGTTGCAGATAGACGTTAAAATTTTATTTCCTTCTACCTGTAAGGCCTATGGAGGATTCCGTATCATTCCGGTTTTAAGCAATATTGGTGGTTCTTCAAAGAAATACTTAAGCCCCAAATCTTCTGACAACTAATGGCATCGAAACCAAACTTTGAAGCTGTTGGTGTAAGTTATCAACATTTGATTCCCTTCCGCCTACAAGGCTCACGAAGGATGCCGTATCATTCCGATTGTAAACAACATTGGTGATTCTTATAGAATGTGATTTACCCCCAAATCTTCTGGAAATTGATGATATCGAAATGGTACTTTGAAGTTGTTGGCGAAAGTTATCAACATTTGTTTTCCTTCCACTTACAAGGCTCACGAAAGATTCCGTATCATTCCGGTTTTAAGCAACATCCGCAGTTCTTCGAGCAACCTAACCTTAGGTCCAAACCTTTTTGTAATTGAACTTTGAAGTTGTTGCAGATGGTTATTAAAATTTTATTTCCTTCTACCTACAAGGCTCATGCAGGATTTCGTATCATTCCGGTTTTAAGCAATATTGGTGGTTCCTCAAAGAAATACTATAGCCCCAAATCTTCTGGCAAATGATGGTATCGAAACCAAACTTTGAAGTTGTTGGTGGAAGTTATCCACATTTGATTCTCTTCCGCCTACAAGACTCACGAAGGATTCCGTATCAATCCGGTTGTAAGCAACATTGGTGATTCTTCAAGGATGAGATTTACTCCCAAATCTTCTGGAAATTGATGACATCGAAGTGGAAGTTTGAAGTTATCAGCGTTTGTTTTCTTTCCACTTACAAGGCTCACGAAAGATTCCGTATCATTCCGGTTTTAAGCAACATCCGTGGTTATTCGAGCAACCTAACCTTAGGTCCAAGTCTTTTTGCAATTGAAGTTTGAAGTTTTGGCAGATAGTCATTAAAATTTTATTTCCTACTACCTACAAGGCTCATGGAGGATTTCGTATCATTCCGGTTTTAAGCAACGTCCGTGGTTCTTCGAGCAACCTAACCTTAGGTCCAAATCTTTTTGCAATTGAAGTTTGAAGTTTTGGCAGATAATCATTAAAATCCTACTACCTACAAGCCTCATGGAGGATTCCGTATCATTCCGGTTTTAAGCAATATGGATGGTTCTTCAAAACAATACTTAAGCCCCAAATCTTCTGGCAACTGATGGTATCGAAACCAAACTTGGAAGTTGTTGTTGGAAGTTATCAACATTTGATTCCCTTCCACCTACAAGGGTCACGGAGGATTCCGTATCATTCCGATTGTAAACATCATTGGTGATTCTTCAAGGATGTGATTTACCCCAAATCTTCTGGCAATTAATGATATCGAAATGGAACTATGAAGTTGTTGAGGAAAGTTATCAACATTTGATTCCCTTCCGCCTACAAGGCTCAAGAAGGATTCCGTAATATTCTGGCTGTAAGCAACATAGGTGGTTCTTCAACCAAATATCTTAGGCCCAAATCCTTTTATAATTGATGTTATCGAAACGGAGCTTTGAAGTTGTTTGTGACAGTGCTCAAAATTTTATTGGCGTACATTTACGTAGAATTTTGCATCATTTGGGATTGTAACTAAGGCCAAAGGTTCTCCAAATCACTATCCTCGCCTCAAACCTTCTTGCAATTGACTTCATCGAAACGAAACGTTGCTGCCCTTTCTGGATATTTGATCATTTTATCGCCAAAATATACGTAACCATTTCTTTTACTAAATTAAGTAAATTTCCTTTCATCAGTGGGAGCCCATATTTGCTTTTTGTAGCGTCATTCCTTCGGGGAAGTTCTAAATATAACCTACGTACAGGACGACGCACGTCCTCCCCGCGAAAGATGCTAATTCGGAGCGTACCGTCGGGATTTACCCAGGAGACGCGCGGTTCGTCATAATGAATTTGTCCAACTAGTCGAGTCTCGAGGTCCCCGGATGATGTTCGTAATTGCGTTTTCATGATGGGTCTCAGAAATGTAGCGCGGGCGTTCATGGAGAGGTTATGTAATCGAAACGAAATTTATGTACATTCCTGGAGCCTACCGAGGATTCTTTTTTGTCGGAATTCGACGATTTTGAGCGTCAAAGAAGAGATTTTCCCGATACGATTGCAGGCAATTGGGTTTAGGTTTGATGACGATGTCTTCTTGATAGATCGCTTTGAAAGTCTGAATTTCAAGTTTGGTATCTTTCAGAGCTTGATCACAGTCTAATGGCGATATGTTTTAGTTTGGTGTATTTCTTGATTGTCGTATTGTAGTCAATTTCGTATATTTTCATCAGGTATTAATTCTGGTGCAAATGTCTCTAACATTTATAAAGTATAGAGGAATCCCTGAATCCGCACTTCACTGTATGCTTGTTGGACGTCCAGGAAGACGCGTAGAATTTTTCTTCTAGTGAATAAAGCTGTTAAGATCATTAATAAGGAACGTTTTGATAGACATTTCCTTTGATGAATCAAGAAGGAAGTAATTCTTCCTCTTCCACTTCATATTCTTATAAATATTAGAATCCGAAAAGTGGACATTTGTTAACGCTTCTCTTTCCTTCCCCATCTGTTCATTGATGAACTTCCTTTCCTTCGGACCGTGAAAATAATTCTTCGAGGGATGGTTGTCTTTCAGATGAGCCTCTCCAGCAGGTCATCTTATTCAATTTTGATATTTGGCCAAAGGGACGGGCGATTTGAAGATGAAACAAAGAAACAACCTACCAAAGGAAGATTGGAGAAAATGGTTGAAAAATCGATTTTCGCAAATGCAAAAATGGATTATAAAGAGAAATATCTAATATAATATAATATAGTATATAATTATAAATATTGTGTACTACTTTATTGGGATTTGCAAAATAGCACTCGATGGCACAGCAGAGAAAGGAAGTATAATGAAGAGCAAAAGAAAATTGAGAAACTGGGATTTCGGGAATGACCTCAACTTTTCAACTATGAAACATTATTCCATTGTTTAGATCAGGGTCTCTCAATCAGTGGTCCGCAGACCATTGGTAATCCGCGAAAAGTTTGTATATTTGTTCATTTTTATTACAAATCCCACTCTTCCTTCCATTTTTTGTCGTTCAATACAATACTTGGTCCGTAATAAGAAAGATTAAAAATTGGTGGCCCGCGGCATGGAGTCACTTGAGAAATGCTGGGTTAGATTGCTACTTGGAGGAATGGAAAATTCCATAAAAACTAATATAGGAACGGAAATAAGAATAAAAGAGGTAACAAAGGTGGGAGCAAGAAATTGGAAAATAGAACTCGATGGCATAGCAGAGAAAGGAAGTATAATGAAGAGTAAAAGTAAATTGAGAAAGTGGGATTTCGTGAATGACCTCAACTTTTCAACTATGAAACATTATTCCATTGTTTAGATCAGGGTTTCTCAACCAGTGGTCCGTAACCATTGGTAATCCGCAAAACGCTTGTAAATTTGTTCATATTTATAACAAATCCCACTCTTCCTTCCATTTTTTGTTGTTCAATACTATATTTGGTCCGTAATAAAAAATTCAAAAATTGGTGGCCCGCGGCATGGAGTCACTTGAGAAATGCTGGGTTAGATTGCTACTTGGAGGAATGGAAAATTTCACAAAACCTAATATAGGAACCGAAGCAATAATAAAAGAGGTGACAAAGATGGGAGCACTAATTTACAAAATAGACCTCGATGGCACAGCAGAGAAAGGAAGTATAATGAAGAGCAAAAGTTAATTGAGAAACTGGGATTTCCGGAATGACTTCAACTTTTCAACTCTGAAACATTATTCCATTGTTTAGACTAGGGCTATCAACCAGTGGTCCACGTACCATTGGTAGTCCGTGGAAAGCTTGTAAATGTGTTCATATTTATTACAAATCCCACATTTTATTGTTGTTCAATACTATATTTGGTCGGTAATAAAAAATTCCAAAATTGGTAGCCCACGGCATGGAGTCGGTTGAGAAATGCTGGTTTAGATTGCTACTTCGTCACATTTTTCTTCAACTTTCCCCTTGGTCTTCAAGTTCGTATTCGTTCAAGTGGTACCAACAATTATTATTATTATTTATCCAAATTTGTTTTTAATAATTGATACGAGGCTCAAGGAATTCAGACAAAATTTGCTTCTAACGATGATATGCCTGAGCCAAATCACCGAGATCTTTGGCTTAGGAAAATAACCTCTACGCTATCTGCGTATTATCGATCTTACGGAAACCCGTTTCATACCCGAAATACCCACACGGCTGCTATTTCTACTTATAAATAAGAAGAAAAACTGTTTATTTGTATCCAACCGTTTTGATTCGGAGCCAATTCGAATCGAAACCGAACCAGAATTTATAACGTCCGGAAATCGGCCGTCAGGGCGGCTCTATCTTAATGAAAATCCCATATCAAACAGATAGATGCTTGATTTAAATTGTAGAACCGTGATTTCCGTTTCGTCGAATAAGAGAGAGAAATTGACAGGTTTCTGCACGTAACGAACGCGTTAGCTCGCTGTAACAACAGCTTTAAAGCCTCCGTATTGCTACGTGGATATACGTATCGAGCGATAATGAGCGCGTTGTCAAGTTAATGTACGGGCATCAACTGGGGGTGCATTAAATAGTAAATCGTCGCGATGAATTCGCGTGAGTCTAAAGCCGTCGTCGTCGCAATTTCTCCGTATATTCGAGGTGCACTTCGGCGTATGTTCAGATGTAATTTGCGAGGCGGTCGATATAACGATGAGTAAATAAATAGACGTGTCGGGAAATTAATTATCCGCCCTGTATCGTGTTGATTGTTATCGGAATGAAAATATTGACAGATATTATTGCAGATATTAATTAGATACAATAGTAATTAACTGTTTGATTATCCCACGTCCGAGAACATTAAACAAATATGAATTTTACAACGTTGGTATAGTCCATGTTTGAATCTAAATGTATCTACGTAAAAGTTGGACTTCCCTTCAGTGTGGAGGGAACACTGTTCTAAAAGATACAAGATTTTGGAGGAGGATTCAGAAGGGTTTACCCAAGAGACATGGAGAAGAGAGTAGGTAGGGGAAGCAGAAACTGACGATATCACTTGGCCAGAATTTGCGGTGGGATTGCAAAAAACCAAATTGACAAGGGTAAGCGGAACGAGCAATATAAGCCTGGAATGGAACAAATGGATGGGAGATGACAGTGGAAACTGGGCGATGGAAATATATAAAGAAGCATAAAAAGCGAATATGATTCCGAGAGAATGGAATCTTGACCAATATTCAAAAAAAGGAAAACACGACAAAAGGGATACGGATGAAGATAGAATAGAGGAATTAATGGGTATGATTAAAGTACTAATGACGGGTGTGGGAGAAATTAAACAGAGCCTAAGAAAACAGCATCAAGAACTGAAGGAGATGAGAAAGGGAAAATGAAGGATTAAGATGAAAAAATAAACAAATGTGGGAAGAAATTATTGATAGGCAGACAGGGGTCGAAACAGAAGGGAAACAACGAATAACAAATAACGTCATAATTTCAGGACTGAAAATCAAAATGGATATAAAAGCAGGACTAAAAATTTTCATAAAAGTTGATATAGGAACGTAAAGGAAGTAACAATAAAAGGGGTAACAAAGATGGGAGCAAGAATTTGCAAAATAGAACTCGATGGCACAACAAAAAAGAAAGACTAATGAAGAGTAATAGTAAAGTGAGAAACTGACAAGAAAGAATATTGTACTGAGAATTTAGTTAATTTGTTTTTTAAAGTAACTTGCACCGGTCTAGCTCGTAGATAAAATATAAAAGCATAAATTATAACAATTTATATTTATAACTTTTTCGAAATATTGAACATAAAATCAAAAAAAAATTACCTATTTTAGTGTGTGAATGTATGTGTGTGAATTTTCCGTTGACGGTTCTCCCCTGTATTTCCTTTCTTCACTTCTTTTCTCGACGCAGTTTATGGATTCCTTCCTTTTATCAATTCTTTCTTCTTTTGTATGGTAATACTTCTTTTCTTACTAATACTTCTACTTAAAAGCTTTTCTTTTGGAAATATATTTCAGACTTCTCTATTGACTTTTCGAAATTGTCAATTTCTTCGTCGTTCACCAAAAAACTTTTCTTTTCTCGAAACCAGGATGACGCTATTTTATTTCTGCGTTGTGCATGAATCCATATATCCTTGGTTATAATTTCCAGTAAATTTATGTATGTGAATTTTTGTAATGCATATTTGTTGTCCAAATGTGCTGACAAAAATGCTAACAAAATTCTTTCTATACATTAAATCATGCTTTTATAAAATATTTAACTCTGGTAACATTTGTTATACTACAATATACATACATAGATAATGAACTTACGAAGGCTGAAATAAATACACAGAAAACCTGACAGAAATAGCGCACGAGTAGAGGACGAAAGGGATAATAGTAAAAATGGGATAACGAAAAACAATAATAGATGGTAAAGAATATAGGTGGAAGAATGAGCTCGGGAAAATGATAAGGCAAGGAACGAAGACCCGAGCATCTAGACAGAAAACTAACTAAAGTGATAGCAGGAGGGACAACGGCGACGACTAAAGCAAGGAATAAGGACAAGGGAGGAAAAATGTATAAAGCAAAACAAAATTTAAAAGAAATCACAACAAGCAATGGAACATAAGAGGTAACCTGGAGAAAGAAGAAGAACTAGTAGAGTAGATGATCAAACAAAATATAGAAATTCTAGTAATTACAGGAACGGAAAAGAAAGAAAATGTTTTAAAAGAATACACAATAGGGATATTGAAGAGAACGAACGAGCGTCGGGGAAGGGCCAATAATTGCCTCGAATAGACTAAAGGATGTTATAAGGGAAGATTTCGTAAATGACAGACTTTTAGCAGTTAAAATAAAGCTTACAGATGAAGGAACATGGTCAATAGTAACGGAATATGGGGTAAATGAGGACGCAAAGGAAGAAGAGAAAGACTAATTTTTTGAGGAACTTCAGAACCAAATAGACATGGGAGACGAAAACACAATAATAATGGGTGATCTAAATGGCGAGTCGAAAACAATAACAGAGGAATGGAAGAAGTTATGGGAAAGAGAGGGTGAAGGGTCGATATTCACAAATGGTGAAAGAATAAGCGAATTGTGCATAGGAAACAAACTAGTTATAACAAACACAAAATTTGAACATTGAAATATCCACAACTACACTTTCTGGCGAATAAAAATAATTGGAGTAAAATAGAAGTCACAAAAGTAGAAAGAGAACCAGAGATCGGAAGCGACCACTATTTAGTGATAATGAGGTTAAGGATAACAAATGATGAAAACCAAGATAAGAGAAGAAGAAAAGTAAATGAAAAAATAAGTTATAAACTAAGAGATGAAAAGCAGCGAAGGAAATATCAACAAATACTAGACATGAAATTAAAAGACGACGGAAATAATATTAATATAGATGAAAAAACATCTTAAGAAAATATAACGGGAACAGTGGAAAAAATTTGTCGAAAAGTGGAAATTCACGGAAAAATAAAGAGTAAAAAGGACAAATGAAGGTAATAGCTTATAACGAGAAGGTCTAAAGACTACGAAGTATACAAAGAAAAGAGAAAAGAAACCAATATGGTAATTAAAGAGGCAAAAGAGAGATCAGGGGATAAAGTAGGACAGAAAACGACGATAAAGTACAAAGAAAATCAAAAATCAATCCTGAGTTCGCTTCTGTCTTTAACAGTACTCGATGAAGCAGTGAAAGACACAAAAAGATGAGAAAATTAAAACCTGGGATATTGACAAATGAGACAAACTCAACTGACGGAACTTAAATAAAATTTTATTATACCAAACTCATAAAAAAGGTGACGACACAGATTGTAATAACTTTTGCGCCTTGTCACACTATCATTGCTATCCATTCTTGACACTGCTTGCGGCGTGCTCGACTTGCGACGCCCCTACTGAGGACGGCAACGCGCAACGTTAATGTCGGCATATTAAAAATTATCTCCTTTTTGCGGTGTCAACGATGAAATGATATATGAACAAATTTTTATTAAAAAGGAAAAGGCGACAGGGATATGATATATAGAACAATTGTAGTTCACAAGGTATAGAACCAGAATTTCAAATTGAGCGCGGATTACAAAACAATAATGTAATTTGACCGATCGAATTATATAGAAAAACACTGTCGTATCCCTTTCCTCCCAAATGGAACCTAATTCCTGTGCGGTAGTAATGTCATCTGTCAGGATTGAAGATTGTAATTTTTCACATAGGGTTTTGTCTGAGAGCACTATCGTATTTTCCCGTTCTCGAAGACAGGGGTAGATTTTTCGACCGTTTTGATTTGCTCCAAAACGATATAAACAATTAAAATCCGTCCAGTAAAACTCTATAGGAACATACTATCGTATCTTTGTTTTCTTGACACTCGAACCTAATTGCTATGTGAGATTAGTTTTAGCTCTCAGGATTTCGAAGAATGCAATTTTCCGAATACATTTTTGTCGGAGTGCCTTGACGTATCTTCATTCTTTTCGGAAATGGAAACATATGTTTGTGCAATATTAATTTGACCTGTCAGAACTTTGAAGATCGAAGTTCACCTGATGATGACCTTCTGTCCAATAGCACTATCGTGTCCTCGGTTTTATCAAAAACAGATTGACTTAAATTATCGGGATTTGGTGAAATATAATTTGCCCAAACGGATTCCGTGGGAAATCACTGTCGTATCTTCATTTTTCGGTAATGAAAACATATGTTTGTGAAATATTAATTTGATTTATTAGAATTTCAAAGAAACGAAGTTCACCTAATAAGGGCTTTCTGTCGGATAACACTGTCGTGTCCTCGGCTTTTGTCGAAAACATATTGATTTGAAATTGTCGGGATTTCGAGAAATATAATGTGGCTAAACAGATTTCGTCGAAAATCACTGTCGTATCTTCACTTTTTTCCTAAATTGAAACATGTTTTGTGCAATAATAATTTGATCTGTCAGAATTTCGAAAAACAAAGTCCATTTAATGAGGACCTTCTATCGGATAGCATTGTCGTGTCCTCGGCTTTGTCGAAAACATATTCAATTTAATTGTCGGGATTTGGGGAAACATAATTTGTCCAATCACATTCAGTCGGAAATCACTGTGGTTTCTTAATTTTTTCGGAAGTAGCAACATATGTTTGTGCAATATTAGTTTGGCCTGTCAGAATTTCGAAAAACGAGGTTCACCTAATGAGGACCTTCTGTCAAATAACACTGTCGTATCCTCGGCTTTTGTCGAAAACATATTGATTTGAAATTGTCGGGATTTCGAGAAATATAATGTGGCTAAACAGATTCCGTCGAAAATCACTGTCGTATCTTCACTTTCTTTCCTAAATTGAAACATATGTTTTATGCAATAATAATTTGATCTGTCAGAATTTCGAAAAACAAAGTCCATTTAATGAGGACCTTCTATCGGATAGCATTGTCGTGTCCTCGGCTTTGTCGAAAACATATTCAATTTAATTGTCGGGATTTGGGGAAACATAATTTGTCCAATCACATTCAGTCGGAAATCACTGTGGTTTCTTAATTTTTTTCGGAAGTAGCAACATATGTTTGTGCAATATTAGTTTGGCCTGTCAGAATTTTGGAAAACGAGGTTCACCTAATGAGGACCTTCTGTCAAATAACACTGTCGTGTCCTCGGCTTTTGTCGAAAACATATTGATTTGAAATTGTCGGGATTTCGAGAAATATAATGGGGCTAAACAGATTCCGTCGAAAATCACTGTCGTATCTTCACTTTTTTCCTAAATTGAAACATATGTTTTGTGCAATAATAATTTGATCTGTCAGAATTTCGAAAAACAAAGTCCATTTAATGAGGACCTTCTATCGGATAGCATTGTCGTGTCCTCGGCTTTGCCGAAAACATATTCAATTTAATTGTCGGGATTTGGGGAAACATAATTTGTCCAATCACATTCAGTCGGAAATCACTGTGGTTTCTTAATTTTTTCGGAAGTAGCAACATATGTTTGTGCAATATTAGTTTGGCCTGTCAGAATTTCGAAAACGAGGTTCACCTAATGAGGACCTTCTGTCAAATAACACTGTCGTGTCCTCGGCTTTTGTCGAAAACATATTGATTTGAAATTGTCGGGATTTCGAGAAATATAATGGGGCTAAACAGATTCCGTCGAAAATCACTGTCGTATCTTCACTTTTTTCCTAAATTGAAACATATGTTTTGTGCAATAATAATTTGATCTGTCAGAATTTCGAAAAACAAAGTCCATTTAATGAGGACCTTCTATCGGATAGCATTGTCGTGTCCTCGGCTTTGCCGAAAACATATTCAATTTAATTGTCGGGATTTGGGGAAACATAATTTGTCCAATCACATTCAGTCGGAAATCACTGTGGTTTCTTAATTTTTTCGGAAGTAGCAACATATGTTTGTGCAATATTAGTTTGGCCTGTCAGAATTTCGGAAAACGAGGTTCACCTAATGAGGACCTTCTGTCAAATAACACTGTCGTGTCCTCGGCTTTTGTCGAAAACATATTGATTTGAAATTGTCGGGATTTCGAGAAATATAATGGGGCTAAACAGATTCCGTCGAAAATCACTGTCGTATCTTCACTTTTTTCCTAAATTGAAACATATGTTTTGTGCAATAATAATTTGATCTGTCAGAATTTCGAAAAACAAAGTCCATTTAATGAGGACCTTCTATCGGATAGCATTGTCGTGTCCTCGGCTTTGCCGAAAACATATTCAATTTAATTGTCGGGATTTGGGGAAACATAATTTGTCCAATCACATTCAGTCGGAAATCACTGTGGTTTCTTAATTTTTTTCGGAAGTAGCAACATATGTTTGTGCAATATTAGTTTGGCCTGTCAGAATTTCGGAAAACGAGGTTCACCTAATGAGGACCTTCTGTCAAATAACACTGTCGTGTCCTCGGCTTTTGTCGAAAACATATTGATTTGAAATTGTCGGGATTTCGAGAAATATAATGGGGCTAAACAGATTCCGTCGAAAATCACTGTCGTATCTTCACTTTTTTCCTAAATTGAAACATATGTTTTGTGCAATAATAATTTGATCTGTCAGAATTTCGAAAAACAAAGTCCATTTAATGAGGACCTTCTATCGGATAGCATTGTCGTGTCCTCGGCTTTGCCGAAAACATATTCAATTTAATTGTCGGGATTTGGGGAAACATAATTTGTCCAATCACATTCAGTCGGAAATCACTGTGGTTTCTTAATTTTTTCGGAAGTAGCAACATATGTTTGTGCAATATTAGTTTGGCCTGTCAGAATTTCAAAGAAACGAAGTTCACCTAATAAGGGCTTTCTGTCGGATAACACTGTCGTGTCCTCGGCTTTTGTCGAAAACATATTGATTTGAAATTGTCGGGATTTCGAGAAATATAATGTGGCTAAACAGATTCAGTCGAAAATCACTGTCGTATCTTCATTTTGTTTCGAAAATGGAAAATTGAAACATATGTTTGTGCAATATTAATTTGACGTGTCAGAATTTCGGAAAACAAACTTCATTTAATGAGGACCTTCTGTAGGATAGCACTGTCGTGTCCTCGGTTTTGTAAAAGACAGACTGGTTTGAATTGTCGGGATTTGGGGAAGCACAATTTGCCCAATTAGATTCAGTCGGAAATCACTGTCGTATCCTCATCTTTTTCGGAAATTGAAATATATGTTTGTGCAATATTAATTTGACGTGCCAGAATTTCGGAAAACAAACTTGATTTAATGAGGACCTTCTGTAGGATAGCATTGTCATGTCTTCAGTTTTGTCGAAAACAGATTGATTTAAATTATCGGGATTTGGGGAAACACAATTTGCCCAATCGCATTCAGTCGGAAATCACGGTCGTATCTTCATCTTTTTCGGAAATTGAAACGTATTTTTGTGTAATATTAATTTGACCTGTCAGAATTTAAAAAAACTAGGTTCACCTAATGAGGGCCTTCTGTCGCATAACACTGTGGTGTACTTGTTTTGTCGAAAACCGATTGATTCGAATGGTTGGGATTTGGGGAAACATAATTTGCCCAAACGGATTCAGTCGAAAATCATTGTCGTATCTTAATTTTTTTTTTTCGGAAATAGAAAAATACTTTTGTGCAATATTATTTTGACGTGTCAGAATTTCGAAAAACGAATTTTACCTAATGAGGACTTCCTGTCGGTTAGCACTGTCGTGTCTTCGGCTTTGCCGAAAACAGATTGATTTGAATTGTCTGGATTTGGGGAAGCATAATTTGCCTAATCAGATTCCGGTGGGAAATCACTGTCGTATCTTCATTTTTCTTTCGGGAAGTGAAACATATATTTATGCAATATTAATTTGACGTGTAAAAATTTCGAAAAACAAACTTCATTTAATGAGGTCCTTCTGTCGGATTGCATTATCGTCTCCTCGGCCTTTGTCGAAAACATATTGATTTGAATTGTCGGGATTTGGGAAAACATAATTTGCCCAATCGCATTTTTTGGAAATTGAAACATATTTTTGTATTATATTAATTTGACTTCAGAATTTCGAAAAACTCAAGTTCACGTAATGAGGGCCTTCTGTCGGATAACACTGTCGTGTACTTGTTTTGTCGAAAACCGATTGATTTAAATGGTTGGAATTTGGGGAAACATAATTTGCCCAATCGGATTCAGTCGAAAACCACTGTCTTATCTACATTTTTTTCGGAAATTGAAACATATATTTGTGCAGTATTAATTTAACCTGTTAGAATTTCCAAACACAAACTTTATTTAATTAGGACTTTCTCTCGAGTAGCACTGTTGTGTCCTCGGTTTTGTCGAAAACACATTGATTTGAATTGTCGGGATTTAGGGAAATATTATTTGCCCAATCTGATTCAGTCGGAAACCACTGTCGTATCTTAATTTTTTTCGGAAATTGAAACATATTTTTGTACAATATTAATTTGATTTGTCAGAATTTCAAAGAAATGAAGTTCACCTAGTGAGGACCTTCTGTCAGATAGCAGTACCGTGTCCTCGTCTAATCGAAAACAGATTGATTTGAATTGTCGGGACTTTGGGGGATCACTGTCGGCTTGTCCTTGTTTCATTAGGGCAAGGCAAAATTATAATTTGGGTCTAGTCTGTTAGGATTCGTGAAAAAACCGTTCGCGTAATGTTATTCATATCTTCCGAAACAGCTTCTCTGTTGACTGAGTTCTAATTATGACGGATTCGAAAGACGACGTCGACAAAATCAAATAATCCGTCCGATGTAGTAGCGATAACCTCTTTCGAAACTCGTCGGTTTCCTTTTGTAATAAAAATCGAAATTACGCCGGCGAAACCCTTTCCGCGCTCGTCCCTACCTCGACGAGATCTTTACCGTTTGAAAATCCGATAAGTGCAAAGGCGAAATTATTACCTGCTCCGAAATAAAACACTCCCCTTCTTCGGTTACGACATCTTATTAAATCCGTCGCCGAATCTTCGCTAAATAATTCACCGCGCTGTTTGCCCCCGTAACGTCTCGCCGCCGTTTACCTAAGCGTCCCGTCGTCGTCGTCGTCGTCGTACGAACGTCGAATTTACGATCGAACAATTTTAATTCCGGATCTGGGCGCCCGCCCGTAAGAAGAAGACCGGGGCGGAAGATAGAATCGATTCGCCGTTATGAGCCAAAAACGCGTGTCGTAACTACGGCCCGCGTAGTAATAAAGCTGTCGGGAAAACGAAGCCGCCGTTTATGTGGGACGAAAAGCGACGGGAAACCGGAGTAGTCGCGAAAATTCCCTTCACCGACGTCATCGACGTGCGTACCAAAAATTTACGCGACGATTGGTCGCCCGGCGAGTTTTCAATTAAAGCGTGCGGGGCAAATCGCCCGAACGAGATTAGAATGTATTAATAGCTTGCTTACTTCCTAAATTGGATGGAGAAATACGTCGGATCTGTCGGAAAACTGTCGCATTTATATGTAATCGCCAAATGATGCATTATATTATCCCCTAGCCTTTTCTACCTTAAGGGTAGAGGGGATTGCATTTCTTCTCTGTTCTCTGTCTAATACCATTTTCTTAGATTATATCCACGTGGTCCCCTATTTCGCCCGATATTCTGGTGATTTTTATGTCCCAACTAGTTTCTCCGCCACGTGAATGAATAAATGGTTTATTGGTCATCAAATACTACATGACATGTCAAAGAACACAGCCCAATAAGAAAATTATTTTTTCTTGCTGCATCAAAAGGAAAATCTGATTTTAAATATTTCAAGAACTCTGATTCCAAAAATACCATTCTGTTTCTTGTATCAGCTGTATGTAGTTGTTGAGATAGACAAAAATTAAATATTTCATTTATTTTCATCCATATTGCTACAATAAACCTTCTGAACAGACCTTCTCTTCAATTATAGTTATTTATTACAGTTGTTTTTTACTTCCCTAATCTTTCTAGGTGGGAAACTATTTGTTTATCATCTTAAATTTCCCTAATTACCCCCAGTGGTTTCCAAGAATACCGGCTTTAATGTGTTTATGAAATAAACAGTTTTCAGGAATGTACGTCATAAAGGATTTATGAAAATAGCGGTGTAATTGGTATTTGAGGCTTACTTTCCAATAATATCTGCGTAAATAACTATAAGGATATCTACGTGTCAACCCTTGGTTCAGTTTAAACTTAAGCTTTCTTGCAAGAGTGTTTGTTCGAGAAGTGTTATTAAAATCATGGCTTCTACAACCAGACGTAGTTGTGTTAATCATACAGACGTCTTTTGCTACTATATACGTGGCGAATACATATTAAGAGGGAGTAAGAAACCAATTTGTGACTTTGTGAAAAAGGCATACATCGCCTATTTTGGTGTTCACCTAGGAAATCAAGATAAAACTTGGACGCCAAATGTTGCCTGCAAATCACATCTTGAGAACCTACGCCACTGGACAAAAGGACAAAGAAATTTGGGATACCAATAGTATGGAGGGAACCAAGAAACCATTTTGGCGATTATTACTTTTGCCTAGTGAATACAAAGGGTACTAATCGGAATAATCGACATACGTGGACATATCCCAATTTGGATTCAGCACGAAGACCTATTCCACATTCAAGAAAACTACCAGTTCCAACATTTAGTAATCTACATATATTACCAGAGGGGGATGATAAAATGTCGTCTTGTGAACACGACAATAGTAACTTTGAATGAAACTCAACATATGCAGAAAGGTTTACCCAGAAAGAATTAAATAACCTTATTAGAGATTTAACCGTTCAAAGGAATCTTCGGAGTTGCTTGCGTCTAGACTTAATGAAAAATATCTTCTTTTACCGGAAACAGAAATTACGTATTACCGTAACAGAGAAAAAGATCTTCTGCTATTTTATCATCAAGCTCTGAAAGCACTACCTCGCACCATTTAACACAAGTTATCGTTTTAACAACGGTAAAATTGTGCGTAAAAACCATTAGGCACATAATTTTTGGTTATGCAAAGTAATTGTTATCTATTCCATTGCAATACCAAGAGTTGACCTTATTTTACGATAAGCCACGATATCCATCCAACTTATTCATCACAAGCACAGCATCGTAGCTTTTTGAATTAAGACTAATTCGCGAACAATCTTGACGAAACTCAGAATTGGCACAACTGCAATGAAATCTGAATCCCGAAGGGCAACGATAAATTGTAATTTTAGATGGTACTAGTTAGCACAGGTTAAAAGGGGGTGGTTTAAACATTGTTGTTGTGTTAAAGGATTTCGAAAATTATTTTCAGTTGTTGATTTTGCTATTCCATACGAACGCTCCTAAACAGTGTCTTTTCCTGTCATTGTTACTTCATCCAGAAAATATCAAATTTTGTGATGATGACCTCTACGATACCCTGACAATGTTGGCAATACCTGATTCCCAAAATTTCCAGAATGTATAGACCAACCTACTATAATACAAAGAATTAATGACCTCCAATTCCCTTACACCCTTTTCTGATTCTTAACTTAATACGAGCGCTTTTTAAGTTAATAAAACAAAAACTTTTTTTTTGAAACCAACTGCTCTATAGCTTTTCAAAATACTGGCCTTTAAGATTTATGTACTTTTGCATGCGTTCAAATCAATTCCCAAAATATCTTTTCTACTCTGAAGTTGGTATCTCAAAAACATTGATTTTGAAAGCTTCGATGGGTTCTTGAGGTGCTGAAAATTGCTGTCCACCCATTTTCTGTTTAACATTCGGGAACAGAAAGAAATTGCTAGGCGATAAATCAAGTAAATACGGGCATGAGACATTAGTTCAATGTTTTCTTCTCCAAATAATCAATTGTTTTACGTGCTCTATCAGAGCTGGCATTTTGATGATGCAGAGTGATGCGACGGTTTTGGCTATTGTGATTTCGTCGCTGATTTTGAAATTTTTTGTTTCACCTTTTTAGTGATCCTTTAGTTTATTAAAGGCCTTCTACCCTTCTTGTGTTCTCTGTTACACTTCTGCAGCCTTCCGTTTCTTACCATTTATCAAACTTCCCGGATATTTAAAGGTTTCCATTTCCTCATATCTAAACTCCCCCAATTTTCCTTACCTATATCGTGTCCACGATGTTCTCTCCCTTAGCTCACGCGTATTTTATTTTCTCTTGATTTATCTCCAAAGCTCGTTTCCTAGATCTTAACAGAATTTTTTGTAACTCCTCGATTCATGTTCTTTTATTTTTCGATGTTAGTTCTAGATCGTCAGCGTAGCTAATACTTGAAGTACCTAAAGCTCGTATGTAACTAAAATCGTTGTACTCAATAGTCAAATACTGACTACAACGAGGGCAATTATTAAGATCATCGACAAAATACATTCCATCTGAGGCACCACCTATAAGACGCCAACAACAATCGTCCAGAAGATAAAATGACGATGATCGAAATGTCGACAGCGACTGTATTTTTAAAGGTCCTCTCCAATCGTAGCTCGTAAAAGCACTCTAACAAATTACGATTTCGTTTATTTTCTGGAACAGCGAAAACACGACGAAACTTTCCGACAGATCTGGTTCGATTAGCAAAAATACACAACGGACATACGTGAAAAAATGTTAAAATACCTACAAATGCATTATCATCGAAATACGAAATATGCGCGTGTATCTAAAATTAGAGGGTAGCCCCGTTAATAAAAATTGCAAACTGTTGATCCTGGCCCCGAACAATACATTTCCGACCCTACGGGCGGTGACACGTTAATGCTCGGTTCTCCCCTTCGCCAGCGTACGTACGTCAGAACGGGAGTTTGGAAATTACAAAGGAGAGCTTTCGGAATTCCGATCGGATGACGCGGGTGTTGCATTGTTGTCCAAATGGGGGTTTGTTTGAACGCGGATTAAAATGGAAATTGTTGCATATTTATATTAGTTATTGTTGAAAACAAAGTTGTCTCTTTTTTCAATGTTAGCACGTCACTTGTCGTTCCATTCCGACCATTTTCTACCTTCTGTCTTCGAGAACACGAAAATACGACAGTGCTTTCCCGCCAAATGTCATTCGGTAAATCGCATTCTTCAAAATCCTAACAGATAAAACTAAACCCACGTAGTAATTAGGTCCGATTTTCGAGAAAACAAAAATACGACAGTTCTCCTATAGGACTGTACTGGGCGAATTGTAATTTGTAATTTTTGGGATCGAATCAAAATCACCAAAGACTCTTCGAAAAAACAATGTGAGCCTAACTTCGAGAAAGTGACGATAAAACAATGATTTTTGATGGAATTTTATTGAACGAATTCTTTTTCGTCGAAACATATACACGACAGTATTTTCCAACAGAGTTTCATTCGGAGAATTGTGTTATCTTGTGTAACCTTGACAGATTAAATCCCAATCGTGCAGTGTGATTTGGTTCTGTTTACGATAGAAAAAGGATTACGACAGAGTTTTCCGACAGAATATAATTGAACAAATGATGTTTATTGTAATCTTGACAGATTAAATCCCAATCGTGCAGTCATTTGGCCCTATTTTCGAGAGAAAAAGGAGTACGACAGAGCTTTCTGACAGAATGTAATTGAGCGAATGATGTTCATCCTAATCTTAATGGATCAACCCCTACCCAGCGGCAATTTGGTTCTGTTTACGAGGAAAAGAGAAGGTTACGACAGTGCTTTCCGACATAATCTCATTGAGCAAATTGCGTTTTCCGTCAGCTTGACAAATTAAGTTCCACTCTTGCAGTGGTTTCGCCTGTTTATGAGGGAAAAGTGATTACGACAGAGCTTTCCGACAGAATATAATTGAGCAATGGGGCTTTTTGTAATCTTGATAGATTAAGTTCCAATAGTGCAGTGGTTTCGCCTGTTTACGAGGGAAAAAGGATTACGACAGAGTTTTCCGACAGAATATAATTGAGCAATGACGTTTTTATCTTAATAGATTAAGTTCCAATCGTGCAGTGGTTTGGTCCTGTTTACGAGGGAAATAGAATTACGACAGAGCTTTCCGACAGAATATAATTGCGCGAATGATATTTTTTGTAATTTTGACAGATTAAGTTCCAATCGTGCAGTGGTTTGGTCCTGTTTACGAGGGAAATAGTATTACGACAGAGCTTTCCGACAGAATATAATTGAGCGAATGATATTTTTTGTAATTTTGACAGATTAACTTCCAATCGTGCAGTGGTTTGGTGCTGTTTACGAGAGAAATAGTATTACGACAGAGCTTTCCGACAGAATATAATTGCGAGAATGATATTTTTTGTAATTTTGACAGATTAAGTTCCAATCGTGCAGTGGTTTGGTCCTGTTTACGAGGGAAATAGAATTACGACAGAGCTTTCCGACAGAATATAATTGAGCGAATGATATTTTTTGTAATTTTGACAGATTAAGTTCCAATCGTGCAGTGGTTTGGTCCTGTTTACGAGGGAAATAGAATTACGACAGAGCTTTCCGACAGAATATAATTGAGCGAATGATATTTTTGTAATTTTGACAGATTAAGTTCCAATCGTGCAGTGGTTTGGTCCTGTTTACGAGGGAAATAGAATTACGACAGAGCTTTCCGACAGAATATAATTGAGCGAATAATATTTTTGTAATTTTGACAGATTAAGTTCCAATCGTGCAGTGGTTTGGTCCTGTTTACGAGGGAAATAGAATTACGACAGAGCTTTCCGACAGAATATAATTGAGCGAATGATATTTTTTGTAATTTTGACAGATTAAGTTCCAATCGTGCAGTGGTTTGGTCCTGTTTACGAGGGAAATAGTATTACGACAGAGCTTTCCGACAGAATATAATTGAGCGAATGATATTTTTTGTAATTTTGACAGATTAAGTTCCAATCGTGCAGTGGTTTGGTCCTGTTTACGAGGGAAATAGAATTACGACAGAGCCCTCCGACAGAATATAATTGAGCGAATGATATTTTTTGTAATTTTGACAGATTAAGTTCCAATCGTGCAGTGGTTTGGTCCTGTTTACGAGGGAAATAGAATTACGACAGAGCTTTCCGACAGAATATAATTGAGCGAATAATATTTTTTGTAATTTTGACAGATTAAGTTCCAATCGTGCAGTGGTTTGGTCCTGTTTACGAGGGAAATAGAATTACGACAGAGCTTTCCGACAGAATATAATTGAGCGAATGATATTTTTGTAATTTTGACAGATTAAGTTCCAATCGTGCAGTGGTTTGGTCCTGTTTACGAGGGAAATAGTATTACGACAGAGCTTTCCGACAGAATATAATTGCGCGAATGATATTTTTTGTAATTTTGACAGATTAAGTTCCAATCGTGCAGTGGTTTGGTCCTGTTTACGAGGGAAATAGAATTACGACAGAGCTTTCCGACAGAATATAATTGAGCGAATGATATTTTTTGTAATTTTGACAGATTAAGTTCCAATCGTGCAGTGGTTTGGTCCTGTTTACGAGGGAAATAGTATTACGACAGAGCTTTCCGACAGAATATAATTGAGCGAATGATATTTTTGTAATTTTGACAGATTAAGTTCCAATCGTGCAGTGGTTTGGTCCTGTTTACGAGGGAAATAGTATTACGACAGAGCTTTCCGACAGAATATAATTGAGCGAATGATATTTTTTGTAATTTTGACAGATTAAGTTCCAATCGTGCAGTGGTTTGGTCCTGTTTACGAGGGAAATAGTATTACGACAGAGCTTTCCGACAGAATATAATTGAGCGAATGATATTTTTGTAATTTTGACAGATTAAGTTCCAATCGTGCAGTGGTTTGGTCCTGCTTACGAGAGAAAAAGGATGCGACAGAGCTTTCCGATCGAATACGATTGAGCGAATGATATTTATCGTAATCTGAATAGATCAAACTCCTACCGAGCGGCGATTTAATTCTGTTTACGGGGAAAAAAGAAGGTTACGACAGTGCTTTCCGACAGAATATAATTGAGAAAATAATTTTTTTTTTGTAATCTTGACAGATTAAGTGCCAATCGTACTATGATTTGGTCCTGTTTACGACGGAAAGAAAAAGGTTACAACTGTACTTTTCCACCGAATCCCATTCGGCGAACTGTGTTTCTGGAAATCTTAACAGACTAAATCGAAATTATGCAGTAATTTGGTCACATCATCAACTAAGCAGAAATACGACAGTATTTATATATATAGTCAACAGACAAATAATCGTACATTTCACCTTACACGTTCCGCAATTCCTTAAACATCGAATCAGGCAATCAGTTAACTATAAAATTCTTCTAGCCCCGTTTTGCTCCAGCTACGATCTCATATGCAACTGAGATCGTTATTATGTGGATTTTAAAAGTTTTCCTTTTTTGTTCTCTTGTTTTGAAACTGTATTAGAAGCTAAAGACAGAATGCGCGTACGTACCTCTAACACAATTAGGTTCCTTTTTTGCCTCTTTCGTACGCCGTAGATAATAACCGGAGTCGGAACTTTCGCCAAAAGAAAGCGAAAATTCCTCGTTAAGACGGGGGCCACTTAACGAAGCGTGTACGCCCACTGCGGCCTCATCCGACGTCGACGACGACGACGACGACGACGACGAGGACGAAAATCCCAATTACGACGGCTGAGAAGCGAGCGAACCGCCGGGACGTAAGAAGACAATGCTTAATTATACTAATTGGATCGCGGACTATTTTTATGTCATAAATTCTGATTAAATTCTCCCGCGGATTATCATCGTTATAATGATGACATTCGGGGAATAAAGAAAATATTGTGCTGTGTGGTGCATGCCGCGCAGGTCGTAGTTTGAAGAAAAACAAAGGAATTTTTTTAGCTCTGTTCTTAGCTTTTATGTGGAAATTTCAAATTTTAGTATTTTGTTGGAAAGAGTGCTACCAGAAAATTGATAGGAATTTCCTTTTAAAGCTGTCACCGTTTTGAGGTTTTTCTACATTGGGAAGGAATTGGACACAGTAGTTATGACGAATCCTGTATGTAGAGGCGGATGGACACATACGAGAGAAACTTTCAAAGTTGTATCTCTTTATTATCCGTGTATTAGACAAAGATACTTACAACTTACACATTGCCACTAACTTTGTTTAATGCGTGTAAAATGAAATACGGAGATAAGTTTGAAAGTTTTCCTTGTATGTGCTCATCGTCTTTTCACAACTTACGCATCAAATCAAAACAGGAGACAGTTCTAAAAATTCAATAAAATTTCATTTAATTTAAGAGAAAATATTTTCCTTCTATCACAGGAAAGCCGAAATCAATTTTTGAAGTTTCGCAAAGAAGCCGTTGATAACAGCTGAGATTTACTTATGTTTATTATTTAAACGTAGAAATATAAACGCTAGTCAAATTCGGGTCGTATCTGAAGCAAGGTCAAGGGGATATTGTGATAGGACGTGTATGTTCGATTTCACGGCCGACGCATTTAACGCTGGAGTTTAAAAAAATCATCAATTTATTCCTGCACTATAATATTCAAGAACTTGTCAAATGGGCTTCAAAGAGTAGTAAAGTATAGAGAAATTTAAAGCAGAATTAAAAATCTTACTGGCCAAATTATACTATTCCTACGACAAGTATCTGGACGAAATATTTTTAAATTGGCATTACTATCTTTCTTGTCTTTTATTGTATTATAATTTACTGTGATTCTTGCGACTTAACCCATGCTAACTTTTAGTCGATGAGCCTAATTAAGTAAATTATTATTATTATTAGTATTATAGAACTTCAAGTGCTTTAAGTCCGTATTCAGACATTTCTTGCGGTAAATAATTCAAATGTTTACTATTTAGACCAAGAAACGCAGACGCAAGTAAAATTCGGTCCATATATTGGCAAGGTTAAGTGGATATTTGGATAGGACGTATATCTCGATATATTTTACAATTCCCCCGTTGAAAGCCGAGTGCGTATCCAGAAATTCTTGCGATAAATTAATCTAAAAAAACAAACTAAACTTCTATTTGCCCTTTTTCTTTCTTTTACATTCATTGACTTGTTTTTGCTCGTATAATCTTGTAAATAAATAGACACAGTAGTCGTGAAAAACCTTGCATAAGTAAAGGAATAAGAAGAGCACAGCAAGAATAAACTAATTCAAAAATAGCTTGAGAAAGAAACTTCAGCACCATCGGCATCGAATTCAATATTCAGAAAATAAATTGTAAGGCAAGGACCCTGTAAATGGCCACACAGGTCACCTCATTTGACATGCATAGACTACTTTTTGTAGGGATATGGAAAAAATATTGTTTAGTAATCTGACTGGACGATATGAAAATGAAAACGTCAAATGCATTTCCCACCATTACCCAGGAAATGTTAAGAAGAGTTAGAATATCGTTTGAAGAGGGAGTTAGGATATGCATAGAGGAAAATGGCGATCATGTAAAACACTTATTATAATACTTTGTCATTTAGAGGGATATGTGTTTCATTAGCAACTTTTGAGAGAGTTGAAATTTAAAGAAAAATTCATTTCCAGATTCAGCAAGTTCGATTTAATTTCAATCTAAGTAAAATTTAACATACCTTCGAATTTCTCCGAAACCACAATAGATAGGTATAGGAAAGCGAAATACTGTTTGAGTAGGAATTGAAAATCCTTTCTTCGAGTCTAAAAATATACAGGCTGTTCCGTTTAAAAATAATAAAGTTGTACACTATATACTATAAGTTGAGACAAATAAAGGCGATCTATGGAATCACCCTGTACATTATTGTCAAATTACATACCTGAAAATAAGTAGCCCAAGACATACCGAATCAAGGCTAAGAATATGATTTTGTAGCAAGAATTATTTCCAAGTGCGGATACCTTGTGTGCGCAAGTCGACAGACAGACTAACGAGAGAGAGACAGAGAACAATGGCCGCTGGCCTGTCTCACAAATGTGTACTGTGCATTTTTTTCTATTTAGTTTTACCTTAGCTTTGTATATTTTATTAAATAAAGTGATCAACATGTGAATGGCGATTCAGTCCTACAATTTCACAATTTCCATTAGAGTGTCGGTTATGTTCATTTTCAAAACATCTTATTTTGTCTAAAATCCTCAAATACAGTCGACTCCGCGTATTAGATCCTCGGATAATTGGGACAACCGCTTTATTGGGACATTTCTAATAAAAATGAAATCAAAGATAAGTAAAACTTCACCGTTTTATCGGGACAAAAGGCCGCTTTATCGGCATAAAACAACCAATAATTGGGGGAATTCCTAATTCTCCGAGAAGCGAAATGTAAATTGAGGGGACAAAAATCGACTCATTTCTTAATGTGCGCTCTTCCAAGTATGTATAATACAAATTGTGTGTGGGCTCCTGTGTTCAAAATGTCCCGTAGAGACTTAAGTGTTGTTCAAAAAATGGAACTGTTAAACAAAATAAAAGAGCATCCAAACACATCGACTCGGAGCTTGTCGGAAATTTTAAATATACCGAAAACTACGATTGCGCGAATTCGTGCAAACGAAAGGAAACTACGTGAACAAATTAGCATCGAAGGTGCGAGAGGGCGTGGGGTGCAACAAAAACGTAAACGAAAAGGAAAGAATGCTGCAGTTGACCGAGCGCTCAGCAAACGATTTGACATTGTTACTATTTCTTTGATCTCTATTGTGTCTATTCCGTGGCCCATTTATGTGCCGCTACAAAGGGCCCTGTAGCTAGAAGAGTCTGCTTTCTCCTAAATCCTTGGTTAATAGATGCTAGTATCAACAGAGCTCTCGTAGGCAACCTCGAAATGCATGTTCCAAGCTTTTTGTAGAACACATAGTAAATCTAAGAGAATTTAAGAGTTTTGACAAACTTTTTACCCTAGTGACTGGCTGGAATGGTTACTACCAGAAGCCAATAAGAAGCAAGCAAGAAGAAGAAGACATTGTTACTAAAAGAGGTGTTCGTGTGTCCGAGCCTATGTTAAAATTCAAAGCCGAAAAGTTTGCAAAGAATCTGGTCTAGAAGCATGGAAATTTTAAGACGACCGATGGGTGGCTTTCTCATTGTAAAAAGAGCACGACATCAAGTTTAAAAAAGTTCATGGGGAAAAAGTAGTGCTGATGGTTTTGTCTGCTGATAAGCGGAAACTCGAAAGGCTTCCCGAAATTATGAACGAATTTTCACCGGAAAACATTTACAACACCGATGAAACAGGGATGTACGAGGTAGGTCCAGAAAGTAAGTTCCGTTTGGTAATAAAATTAAATTGTGTACAGATACAGAAAAATTATTTATTGCACAAAATTCTACAACTCTTAAACTACTTTTCCACATAACTGCCGAAATTTTGCAGGCATTTGTCATAGCGTGGCACAAGTTTTTGCATACCTTCTTCATAGAAGTTTGCCGCCTGTGTCTTCAACCAGTTGGAAACATTTTCTTTCAGCTCTTCGTCATTGTTGAAGTGTTGACCGCCAAGGAAAGACTTGAGATGTAAGAACAGATGAAAGTCGCTAGGAAGCGAGGTCAGGGCTGTACGGAGGATGGTCAAACACGTCCCAGCCAAATCCCTGTAGGAGATTTCTCGTCACATTTGCAGTGTGTGGTCGTGCGTTGTCGTGAAGAAAAACAACACCTTTTGACAGCAATCCTCGGCGCTTATTCTGTATTGCGCGGCGCAATTTCCTAAGTGTCTCGCAATAAACATCAGCTTTGATTGTTTGACCACGCGGTAAGAAATCAATAAGTAAGATGCCTTTCCAGTCCCAGAACACTGTGCACGTCATTTTCTCGAAGTGTTAAGTTTTGTTTCGGCTTAACCTTTGCTGGGGATGAAGTGTGCCTCCATTCCATTGATTGCCGCTTACTTTCAGGGGTGTCGTAAGAAACCCAAGTTTCATCTCCTGTGACTATCTGTGTCAGAAATTCTTCGCCGCCTTCATCACAACGGGTCAAAAACTGAAGTGCACTACCCATCCGTTTTGTTTTGTGTTGCTCAGTAAGAATCTTTGGTACCCAACGTGAGCAAAGTTTACGAAATTTCAGTTTTTCGCTAACAATTTCATGAATTAGAGATCGTGAGATTTGGGGAAATTCCATAGCGAGAGCATTAATTGTAAACTTGCGGTTTTCCTGGATCTTGTCATCAATCGCATGAACCAGTTCTGTAACCAAAGATGGACGCCCACTTCGTTCTTCATCGTGCACTTCACTACGTCCTTCATTGAACTGTCGGACCCATCTTCTCACCATTGAATCACTCATCGCATTTTATCCGTAAACTTCGCAAATTTGCCGATAAATTTCAATTAGTTTCACTTTCCAAGCATTCAGAAAACAAATCACAGATCTGATTTCACAAGCGGCGGGATTTTCAATAAACACTCACATTGTAAACAAGCACAACAAAGCGTACGTGGCTGACAGCGATCTCAAAGTTTCCTCTCCTTGATACAGAGCGTCTACCGCGCATGTGCGGAACTGCGATCGCAGCGCTGCAGCGGAGTTAAATTGAAACGGAACTTACTTTCTGGACGTACCTCGTATTATAGAGCAACTCCAGATGGTTCTCTTTGTTTTAAGAAAGACAATTTAGTAGGTTCGAAGAAAGCAATGGAAAGAATACCTGCTCTATGCTGTACGAAGATGACGGGGAATTAAAAACTTCTTGTTATTGGAAAAAGCAAAAGACCTCGCTGTTTTACAATATTGGATATCGAGAGATTCGAATGCATGGATGATTGGCTGGAAAGTTGGGATAAAGATTTGCAGACCTGAAAATTAAGTACAGAATTAAAATAGTAAAGTTCATTTTAGACAAAAATTTAAGAAAATTTATTGGGGTCAAACTCAACAGCTAAAGATATAAGCCGTAAAGTCAACATTCTGCAAGTCATAAACTTCGTTGCAGACAGCTGGAGGGATATTAATAGCAAAACAATAAAAAAATTGTTTTGCTTATTGCAATTTTAACGTGACCTCGCAAAGCTTAAGTGAAAGCCCTGAGAAAATGGACGAAGGTATGAACGATGAAATTGTGTTGAAAGAGACGGGAATACAAAATCAAGAGGAATTCATCGGTTTAGGCAATGATTCGAGTTGCTGCGACGAAAGGAAAATCTTGATGAAGGTATCATTGACGAAACGAAAGAACGCGTGCGAAGTGACGAAAATTTTGATTCTGACACCAAAGAAGAAATGGATTCTACGCGGGTTTCTTTGCCCAAAAGCACGAAACTGCATCGAGAAGTAAAGACAATTTTTATTGCAGATACGGAATCAGGGAAATGCTTTAGACGCCCTTATCACGCGCTCCAATTTTGTTAATGCTGAGTCAATTAATAAAAGAAAGCAAAGCACTCTTGATTCTCACTTGTTAAATAAGATGACTTAATTTTTGTTACGTTGTTTTCGCTGTTTTTACATACGTATCTAATAATGTACATCCTTTATTATGTATTTATTTGTTTATTATGTATTTAGTACAGAAGTCCACAATAGTAAATGTATATGTTTGTAAGTACACCCGTCAATGCACATCAAGATGTTTTTCTTTGGGTTTATTCATAATCTCCGGTTTATTGGTACCTCCGGATTATTGGTACGAACTACTTTCCCCCTTTATATCCCGATTAAGCGGAATCGACCGTACTTCGAAAACGGTAAACGAAAGGTACAGGGGAGCTCACCTTCATTCTTTCTATATAATTCGAAAAAAATCAAGAAATATATAGTGTTCCATTAAAGAAAGACATAACTTTGATACTTAGCGCTTTTTTGGGGCACGCTGTAAAAATGACAATATTTTCTAATTATGTCCTTTATAAACATACACCATCCTGTCAAAAGAGATTTAACCCTTTAACTACTATTGGTACTTCACAGTACCATCATATCTAGGTATGTTCAAATACCAATAGCAGAAATCATAGGTATATAACAAAAAATTAAGAAAAAGATTGTAAATAATTCATTATTATAGCTTTTTATGAAAGAGCAAGTTGCTACTATTTATATACTATAATTGAATAGTTTTTATATCTGGTACTCGCAAGTACCTTTGGTACTGCAAGTTAGTTAAAATATGTGAAAGACAATTCAAGTAAATGTAGTGGCGAAAAATTTATTATTATTAATTACTGGTATTTTACAACCTTAAAATTGATGATAATTAGTAAAACAATTTTTTTCTTTGTTTAAACATAAATAAACTCCGCAGCTGACACATTTTGAAAAGGGTTTTGACTGAATAACCTGAGCGCTACAGTAGTCGCATCTACCTCGCCTTTCTGCAAATAATGGCCAATGTACTCCTTTGTTTCCCAACCTTACATGGAATGCTTCCTGAATGTCGTTTCTGTTGTTTTGCAAGATTCAACAAACCAGAGGTTACTTCCCGTCTAAATTCCAACACAGTACCGGTCTTATCATGTTCCAAAAAATGTTTGGAAGTTATGTATGCATTTATAAATGCAATTTCTATGCCTGCCCAAAATAAGCGATGCCACCACTTTCTGGATCTTCTATCGGTATCGTATATCGCACGAAGTTGATCGTGATGATCAACACCACCCATATAACGATTGTAATCTGGTATTACTTTCGGTGCAGATATTTTAATGTTGTTGCCATCTTTTGTTTTTCGGTCCAAGGTAATAATTTCAGTGCCATGAAAGTTTGATGCAAGCGTCACTAATTTATTGTCTTTCCATTGAAAATAAATAATGCCAGTGTTAGAGATACGATAATCGATTTCTCCTCGTTGCATTTGTTTGTCTTTTAGTAAACCTCGCGGTATATTTTTCGATTACTTCTTATAGTGCCACAGGCTAAAGTACGTTCCATTTTTAATTTTTCTAATAATTCTATTGTCGTAAAATAGTTATCGAAATAAACAATTTTACTTTTACCTAATTCATTTGCTAATAAACATAAAACGACACGTTCTCCGAGCGTATTCCCTTTATATATTTCGGGTACTTCTTCAGTTTTGCCTTGATATACGTTAAATTTTTTGACAAAGCCATATTTGTCGCAGAGGCACCATAACTTATAATCTCGTTTGACGGGTTTCATCGGATTGTATTGTTTAAAATTACAGCGCCCTTTAAATTTAACTATACTTTCGTCCACACTCAATTCGCGAGATCCATAATAAAGGTGATTAAACTGACTATTTAGTTTTTCCAAAAATGGTCGAATTTTGTATAATTTATCCTGATTTTGCCTTGTTAATAATGAATTATCATTCAGATGTAAGTTCGCCAATATTGTTTGAAACCTGTTTCTCGACATTGCTTGAGGAATCATTGATACGCCTAAATCCGGACTAGTTGACCAATAGTCTGCAATGCTTGGGAGTTGATTGTAACCCATTAAAAAGTTTATTCCAAAAATACTAGCAACTCATCAGAAGTGATATTTATAGACTTGTTTCTTTGTACACTATATAAGTTGGTTTGATATGTAATATCTTCTACAATTGGCTGGATTATTTTCAAAAATACTGTAGTTGGTGTGTCACAGTCTGTAAATTCGCCTTCATTAATGCCTTCTGGGTAATTGAATTTTTCTGATATGACAGTTTGCCTTTCTGTTTTATTCCAAATTCTTTCAAAATTTTGTTCATTCTCATCTTCCTCGATTGCATTGGCTACGCTCTCTTCAATTTGAACATTTTCATGGTCGCTTGCATTATCGTTCTCAGATTCTATGTCCGTAGTTTCATTATTGTCTAATGGCAAATAAAAAGATTCGTCGTTTTCTAATATTTCGACAAGCTCTTCATTATTTAGGGGCCGTTTGTCTCCGTTTGTAGACATAGTATGTTACTGTAAGTAAATTCAAAATACAGTATATATTTCTACTACGAAAGTTCCAGCGGTACTTAAAAGTACCAGTAGTAATTTTGTTCATTATTCAAAATATAACTAAAACCAATTAACGGTAATACAATTAAAATAATATTTACGTACTATATTATTCCTATAAATACAGAAATAGCAGTTCGAAGAGCTGCACAAATCATTCATAATATTTAAAAATCTGGATGATCGACACTATGTTTCACAATGCCACGGTACACTAAAACCATAGATAATATACATACAATACATAGACACATTACATACATACATTGAAACTATACAATAATGACTAAAACTAACATTTGACAGCGTAGCGGTCGAAAATACTTTTTAAAAGTATATATAGATGGCAGTATACAAAAGACAGTAAAGCAACGTTGAAAGATAGCGCGCTAAATTCTATTATGTAAAATTAAATAGAAGTTTCAATATCTGGTACTTGTAAGTGTCGGTGGGACTGTGAATGACTTTCTTACTAAACGGGTATGGTAGTTAAAGGGTTAAAAAGAAACTTATTAGTTTGTGAGGTAGAGTCCGACACGCTAGTCGTGAGCCAGCCTGCATACACCCTCTGTCCCAAAAGTAACCGCAATAGTTCGAAATAAAGCACGCTATGTATGTTATGTCCACAAAAATCATTGTATTTATTCGAAATATTCTCCATGTGCTACAATACATCGATTTGCACGGTCAACGAGTGCTTCAAACGACTTTTTCATGTCGATCTCTGGGATGGCCTTTAGGATGCCGGTCGTCGATCTTTGAATGGCGTCTACGGATGCATAACGAACTCCTTTCTGCTTCAAATGAAGACGAGGGAACAGTAAATAATCGCATGGGGACAGATCAGGCGAATACGGTGGGTGCTGTATCGAATATATTTCATTTTTCGCCAAAAAGTCGGTGACAATCGTTGCTCGATGACACGGTGCATTATCGTGCAGTAATCTCCAGCTGCCTGGCTCGCAATATTCGGGCCGAACACGACGAATGCGACCCAGCAAACGCCTCATAACATCGAGGTAATATGCACCATTAACCGTTGAGCCGTATGGGACGAACTCCTTATGGATAATTCCCTTCGAATCGTAGAATGTAATCAGCATTGACTTGATTTTCGACTTCTCCATTCGTGATTTTTCGGATTTCCTTCTTCTGGTGACCTCCACTCTGCGCTTTGACGTTTGCTTTCTGGTTCGTATTGAAAGCACCACGTCTCGTCACCAGTCACAATCGTTTTCAAGAAGTTTTCATCTGCACGGGCTCGTGCAATAATGTCTTTGGAGTGTTCGATTCGAAGCGTTTTTTGGTCGTCGGTCAATTTGTGCGGAACAAACTTCGAATTGACTTTCTTCAAACCAAGGGTTTCAGTCAAAATGCGCTGAATAGTTGTTTTAGGGATGCCAAGCTCCATTTCCATAAATCTCACTGACGATTTCTTCGAAATTTTCACAAATTCGGGCACTTTTTCCACATTTGCCTCGGCCAAAGTTGTCGAAGGACGACCGGCTCTTTCGTCATCGTTAACATCTTCTCTGCCTTTACGAAATCGTCGATGCCACTCGAACACTTGCCTCTTCGACAAACAATCGTCGCCCTAAACAATTTGCAGCATTTCATACGTCTCGGTTACAGTTTTTCCAAGTTTAAAACAAAACTTAATATTGACTCGTTGTTCGTGACTCATTTTCTGACCGTTTACGAAAAACACTCTCACAGGATGCGTGATGTATCAGGTGACTATGCACCAAATGTCATGAAAATTTGTCAGGTTGGTAAGGAAGAGTCCCACTACAATAATCAATCAATTATCAAGAGATGACGCCACTGGTTTCTGATTTATAGACGCATTGCGGTTACTTTTGGGACAGAGGGTGTATAAAGGATACATATAATAGCAGATTAGTATAAAATGAATACAGTGCGATATGTAATGGTATTGTCAATTTTAATTCAAACTGTCTTTCGCTTGTCCCCCTTCATAGAGAAAGCGCCTAACTTCTGGTTCCGTTTCTCATTTCTTTCCGATGTCAACAAGCTAAATGAAAGTGGAAGCGTCCGACCTGTACGTTTTTGAATTGCAAATATCCGAAAAGCAATTCCCGCACGGGCCTTTCCCGTCGAACCTGATTACCTCCACTTTAATCCGGATTTACGGACGTCGTCGTCGCGTCGTACGGCGCCCGTCGGCACGAACGATCACGAGAATCCGGGCGCGATGGTAATCCTCGATATCGATGCTCCGGGAAGCTGCACCACCGACATAATTTGTCCGACAAAGGCCGGTCGCTGACTGGTGGTGACCGACGTCTCTACGTATGACCTTATGAAATTCTAATGTAATTATTTCGTCCTATCCTTTATGCGCGCGGAGGACCGAACGCGAGACGCACGTAATTTAATCAAAAGCTTCTAAATAGGAGCGGGCGTAATCCGGGGCAACGTATTCGCATAGGTAGGTAGGTAGGTGTATTAGAAAATTTTCGCTGATCAAAGGGGCGCAGCCGGATTACTTTCCTTAATTAATATTTGCGAGAGATAGGAACGAACGAACGGGTAGAAGCCGCGGGAAGGCCAAAAATCGACGCGGCAACGGCAAGGTAATTAAGCCAGATATCGAGAAATAATTAGCGAAGGATTAGATGGTATTGTGCGGTTCTTGCAGGGAACGCTAATTTGAAATTGTGATAAAGTGGTGGGGTAACTTCTCGTAATAGGGATGATGCTTTCCTGGGGTTGAAGCAAATCGTTTCAGACATAAGCCGATCCCTTTGTAAGATTACCCTTTCGAAGAATCGAGAAACGTCAGTAATTTGGTGATATACGATCGTAATTGCGAGGAAAGAAAACTGGTCCAGCATTCATGGCAATGTGAAGTGTCTTATCCTCCTTGTTCTTCTCCCCCTTCTCCGTCTTTTCCTTTTTCTCCTTCCTCGTCTTTTTCGTTTTCTTCTTCTTCCTTTTTTCCCTCTTCTTCGTCTTTTCCTCTTCGTATGCGAACAAATGTTTCCTTCATTTCTTTCCAATCTTCTCTGTCCTGCCCCATTACCATCCATCTTTTTCCGGCAATTCTTTTTACATTATGTTAGCATCCAAATTGAAAGTCGCCCCAAATTTCGCTTCTATTCCGTTTGATTCCAGGCGAGCTATGGGACCTGTCCATCCCCATTTCATTTTCTATTTATTGCGTCCGCCACATCTTCCATTTTTGCTTTTTTGTGATCCGTGGTAAGTGATCTTTACTATCTTTTCACGTAATATAAGAAAAAGACTATCGGGTAATCCCCCACGAAAAATTTCTCTTTTTGTGTAATGTTTATGATCTCAATTTGGGGTTTCCATAGTTTCATACGCCGGTACTGAAATTACGCATTGTTTTAACCCTTATCCGGGCAGAACACTTTACAAACGTAGCCGGACAGTTGGGGGTCTAGCAGCCCCGGTGTTTTGTTTTTTGTTTTCGTTTTTTTGTTACGTAATTAATAAAACAATGGGTATATTTGAATTATATATTTAAAGACCTTTATAAATAAGATTAATTACTTACACATCAAAAATATTACTCATTTGCTACAATTATAGCACACAATTTTTGATGTAGAGTGTTCCTTACAAATGTTTTGTTCGCACTCATCACAACACTGTTTTTGTTTCCTGTCTTTAGTTTTGGGACACATGTAGCACCTTCTTCTAGCACCTGTTTTAGCTTCGGTTCTTGTTCTCTTTGACGGTGTTGCTTCTTCTGCAAATTGGCTGACACAATGTCGAATGGCACGCTGCAGTCCTGCCGTCTTTCTTCTTCGAATGTGCGAAAGAACTAGGTTTTCAGATAAATCTACTAGAAACAATCTCCTTCTTTCATGTTCATTTTTATTCCAATTTGGGTTCAAATTGCTCCACGTGACATATGCTGCAATACCGCTTACGTCAACAAGGTTCGTAAAAATGCAAATGGCCAACGATTTGTTTTACGTTTACATGTGTATTTGTGAGCCATTTGATCTAACGTATCTGCGCCGCATTTGGTGTTATTATAATACAGAATTGTTTCTGGTTTTTTCTTGGAGTCATCGTCACAGTGGTTGGTATGATGCATGGTTGAGAGAACTAAAACACTTCGGTTTTTCTTCGGCACGTACGACACTAAGGTTGCTTTTTCTGTAAATCCGAAAATGGACGTTTGTTCTTCACGTTTTCTGTTTGGTAAAAATTCCTTTGGGATGAAGCGTTTATTTTTCCTTACCGTACCAACACTCGTCAGCCCATTGGTCAATAACGCCATTGCTAATGATAAGTCCGTAAAATAATTGTCGAATGTGACATTTCTGTTTGTGTTATAGTATGGTTGTACAAGCTGCTCCACTACTTGTGTTGCGAGTCCCTTGACAATTTGATTTCCTTCTTTTCCAATATAGGGACTACCATTTAGAGGATAGTAGGTTTGAGAATCACACACCCACCAGATCTTCATCCCATATTTATCTGGTTTCGAAGGCATATATTGCCTAAATGGACATCTTCCTCGAAACGGTACAAGTTGCTCGTACACTGTGATATTTTCTCCAGGGAGGTAATGCTTTTACAGATTGCCATTTACTTTTTCCCAAATAACTCGGATAGGTGCAAGTTTATCGTTTCTCCTTCTTTCGGGACGCGTTGCTTTGTCATCGAATCGTATAAACCGCAACAAACTTTTGAAACGTTTCAATCCCATCGTTGCTCGAAAAATTGGAGAACCATATGATGAACTCCACAGAATATCGTAGCTGGTATCATTAGCACTTAGGTGACCGGCAGTTAGAAGCAAACCAAGAAAAGCGCGAATTTCGAAGTTTTCACATGGTTTCCAGGGTACATCTATCAATACCCTCTCTGCCATCTTGTTTGTGTATGAAGCTATTTCGTTGAGTACAGTTTCATCAATAAACAACAAAAATGCATCAATGGGACCTTCAATAACTTTTCCGGGCGGTAAGATAACTTTATGCATCTTGGATTTTATTATGTTACATGATCGAACGCGTCCTGTAGAAGGAGGCTGGCTGCTCCACACTGAAGCATCTTTAGCGGTAAATTTGGAAATACTGGCAACAGGAGTGTCGCATAATTCTTCAATGTCTTCTTCAGCTGCTTCTTGAATGTCTTCCGTTTCAGTAGCAGTGGATAAGTGGTCTTCTTCGTCTTCATCCTCGCCATCCGACTCCAAGTTTACAGGCTCCTTGTCGTCGTCCGATAGATTTTCTAGTATTTCTGCGAGTTCGGCGTCTGACAAAAATTTTCACGACATTGCTCAATGATTATAGCACTACCAAGATAATGTACAAACTAAAAGCAACCAAGAAATTGTCGTATTTATATATACAGACAAACACATAATTTCCACTTCACCTAATTACAATTTCTTGGAAAAAATAAGGCTCATCTAATTATAACTCATAAATGTATTTACTTCACAAATGACCCAAAAATGTTTGGAATGCCTAAATACATAAAGAGAATTAGAAAACTGGTCGTTTATAAAATAATCAATATCGTTTACTGTTTGGGCCTCCTAAGCCCGGTTTGCCCGTCAATGGGAGTTTAAGCACAATATAGTAATTACTCGTCAATTATAAAGCATTTTTCAAAAACTACTTAACAGAAATACAGTCAATAACATTTCTGAGGAATTTTAAAGAGGTTTAAGCCATAATAAAATTACTCACTTAGTAATTACTTTTGCTATCATTGCTCGGGCCTGCTAGGCCCCCTTGCCCGGATAAGGGTTAAACCTCGTACTTTCATGTTTAATGTGGACTTTCTTCCGTTGTTCCTCGATAAACAGCTCAATAGTCCAAACGCTTCCCATCTCAAATTTATTTTTCGTTTCAAGTCAAGATCTCTCATGTTTTTCTGTATGGTTATTATTTCTATGAACCCCTCGTAGACTCTGGGTATCAATCACCGTTGGATTCTACGGGCGATTGAAAAAAGAACGTGATATAAAATGAAACCTCAATTAAACACCCCAAAACAATATACAATCGCAGAAAAATGAATAGAACATAATAAAAAGCATATCTCTAACGAAGTAATGGCACTACGAAAACGCGGAAAGGGGCGACTACCATGACATAAAACATCGGTGAAATCCCTCCAAAGATTATGGAGCGTGGCAACCAGAGAAATTCGGACAAAAGCAAAACATAACCATCCAATTCTTCTGATAGGGCACAAATCCGGTTCCTCAAACGACGCCCGACTCACAACACCATGCCCGTCAGTCGATGTAGTCTGCCGTACGCAGGGAATCCAACTCAAGTCGTATGAATGAAAATGACGGAAGTAGATACCGATCCAGCTGTCAGGGAAAGGCGAAGCAACTTTAGCAAACCAAATTCCTCTAAAACTTTGACCAATCTCTAGTCGTAAGAAGAAGTTAACACCACTAAAACATGTCGTATTTCCTTCGTCAGTTTCTTCGATGTTTTATTTATATTTTTCGCCTTAGTCCCTGGCTTGTTATTTCATCCTTAATGTTGCTTATGGTGTCCTGTTCTCTTATTTTTCTGTGCCATTGGGCCATGCTGAGTTCTATTTTAATATTCTTCTGTTTGATCATGAAAATACAGGCAGTACATATCGATCAAGCTGTCAGGAAGAGGCCTTAACGAGACCAAATTCTCCTAGAACTTCGACCAACCTCTGGAAATACAAATAACTTGCCATTAAAATGTAACTTGTCTTATTTGTCAGTACGTTTCTGCAGTTTTCTTTTTGTGTTATTCTGACTGTTATTTCCGTCGTCAGTTTCCGCGATCTTCTATTTATATATTAAACTTTAGCCACCGTTGATCCAACTTCTAGAACAACTTGTTATTTTATTCTTGATGTTCCCTATGGTATCCTGATCTCTTATTTTTCTGTGCCATAGGTCCTTGCTGAGTTCTGTTTGATACTTTTCTGCTTGTTCATGAAATTTCCGGAAGTAGATAATGATCCAAGTGTAAGGGAGGCTCAAGACGATTCTAGCAAACCGAATTTCCTTAAAACTTGGACCAACCTCTGGTCATAAAAACAGGCTAACGCAACTAAAACATTTCTTATTTCCTTTGCCAGTTTCTGCGATCTTTTATTCATATCTTTCGCTTTAACCACTCCTCTTCCACGTCCTAGATTAGCTTTTGTTGTATTGTCTTTGATATCGCTTATGGTGTCCTCTTTTCCTATTTTTCTGTGCCATAAGTTCTTCCTGAGTTCTGTTTTAATATTCTTTTGTTTGTTCACGCAAATGCCGGAAGTTTTTCACATATTCCGTTTTAACCACTGCTGTTCCAGCTTCTAAAATAGCTTTTTTATTTTATCCTTGATGTTGTATATGGTCTCTCTTATTTTTCTGTGTCTTAGGTTATTGATGAGTTCTATTTTTATATTCTACTGTTTGTTCATGAAATTTCAATAAGTGGATATTGACGTTCATCAATTTTCTCCTCTCCATGGCCGCCTCTTACTGGAAACTTGTTTGCGGCAGCTACGTCATGGTTGTGCGTCTATATGATATAATGGAGTCTATGTAATTTTTTATTCTTCCATGTGGGTTAATCCACGTCCCTTTCTAAGCTTTCTTATTTAAAACAAGGTGTTCATAATCCTCCGAACACTTGGCCTCCCTAAATTGTTTTGTCCATATTCCTCCATTGACTTTTTGTTCTCTTCTTGCGTACCTACTTTAGCGTTGAAGTCTATGATAACGTAGTCGTTGTCCATTGTTGTGGAAGAATCTTCACTGGAAGTTTAAGGTTAACAATCTTTAAAATTTCACATCATCAGGGCTGGGAAAGAAGGACTACTACTATGCAGTAAAACATCGGTTAGATCCCTCAAAAGTTTATGGAACAAATCTGAACAAAAATTGAAACGACATCATCCAATTTTCCTGAAAATGTTCAATCAAAGCACTGCACCTACCGAACGCAGAAAACCCTATTCATGTTCTCTCAACAAAAATGCCCGAAGTGGATACCGATTTAGCTCCAAGCTCAAAGACCACATGTTCCCACCTACGGACTGAAGATTTAACGAGAACCAATCCCGCGTCGTGCTCTAAGACATTGGAAATCGCATCATTACCTGAAATAAGGGAATGCAATCACAGTTTTGATGAATGGACCCTAAATCTTTTAAGAAAGACCTTCAATTGGTCAAAAGTCGAATGAATTATATATTATTATAATACATTGGACGAAGTATGGGAAGATTTAGGGTCCCAAAACAAATTCGACAACAAGAAATTAACGAAAAAGTTATAAAAACTCGAGCAAAACGTTCGGTCCAGACGACCATTTATAACTTTATAACGACTTTACACTCGAAGTGCGTCAAACTAAGAATTTAGAAGCACGAGGCACATGCTGCATAAAGTTGTTTCAATTTGAATTCTGGTTTTGTAACCGATTTCCTCAGTTCAACTGTGACCAGCTTCGACCACATCCATCGAAGAAAATCGTTAAAGTTCTAGCAAAATGTGCAGTCAAGACGACGATTTATAACTTAGACTTTACTCTCGAAGTGCGTTAAATTAAGAAATTAGAAGCATGAGGCACATACTACATGAAGCTGTTTCAATTTGAATTTTGATTTTGTAACTGCTTTTCTATGTTCAACTTTGACCAGCTTCGACCACATCCATCGAAGAAAATTGTAAAATCTCTAGCAAAACATCCTGCCAAGACGACGATTTATAACTTCGACTTAACTCTCGAAATGCGTCAAATTGAGAAGTTAGAAGCATGAGGCACATACTACATGAAGTTGTTTCAATTTGAATCTTGGTTTTGTAACCGATTTCTTCAGTTTAACTTTGACCAGCTTCGTCAACATCCACCGAAGAAAATCGTAAAAGCTCTAGCAAAACGTCCAGTCAAGACGGCGATTTATAACTTCGATTTAACTCTCGAAATGCGTCAAATTGAGAAATTGGGAGCATGAGGCACATACTACATAAAGTTGTTTCAATTTAGATTCTTGGTTTTGTAACCGATTTCCTCTGTTCAACTTTGACCAGTTTCGACCACATCCATCGAAGAAAATCGTAAAAGCTCTAGCAAAAGTCCAGTCAAGACGGCGATTTATAACTTCGACTTTGCTCTCGAAATGCGTCAAATTGAGAAACTTGGAGCATGAGGCCCATACTACATGAACTTGTTCCAATTTGAATTCTTATCTATAACCGATTTTTGATCAATTTCAACCCCACCCATCGCAGATTATTCCAACACATGCAAACTTCCGACGACTTCGCTCCGTCCTCTTACGTTTGAAAATCATCTAAACCGACAGATTAATTAAACGATTGCTCATCGGTGGAAAATCGCGATTTCTAATTAAATTTCCACCGAAATGATTATCTACGTACACATCTCGATGAAATCGTCAAAATCGCGAATTTACCTCCGCTTCGAAGATCAACAGATGAGAGATATCGTACGTAAACACACATACAAATTCGCGAAATTAAGAAGCCGGTCCCGGCCGACAACGATCTCTAATTAAATCTGTCGGATAGACCGGGAACGGCGCGTCGCGTCGCATCGTCTCCCTGTCGATCGACGTTCGCCCTTCTGTCAGCGTATTAGGGCGTTTTTGTTCTCCTCATTAATGAAGCTGTCGTCGTCCTTTTGCAGGTTAAACGAACACGGCGACGAAAGGTCGGGGAGTTCGTTTTATTGTCGCCCGTTTCCTTCGTTCCTGTTGCTGGCGATATAATGTTGGCATTTCCTGCTTCGATTATTTCTATTAATGTTAGTGCGCTTCTCGATCTGTAAATTATATAATCGTTCGTATTCCAATCATTTTCCTATCGTTGATAATATTTGTGAATTATAAGTGATGGAGAACAAGACTTTTTTCTGAAGACGATTGCCGTTTTTAAATCAAAAAGATGTTGAGTGACGTAAGAAAAAGAATCGTAGGTTGGACAAATTGTCGTCATCGCAGGGTGAATTTCATCCCTATCTACCGTCACCTATCTTCAATGATCTTCATTTCTTAGATGTACTTCGTAGTCTCGTGGAAGTACGAAACTCTTATTCATCCAAACAAACGTCATAACAACAGGGCAGAATTCCATCCTTATCTGTAGTAGTTTCATCCTGTCGAATAGAAAAAGTACACACTATCAACGTTAATTAGATGAAGCAATTTCGTGCTTTCTTAACGCGGCGAAGACGTAGAGAACGAAAATATCATCGCTCAATATATATCGTCGCGGTGAGACGGAAAATGTTCTATCCTTATACCTCATCATCTATTTTCAAAAATTAGAAGGAAATCGAGCGATGACCAATGATTACATAAACGTCGTGCCTTCTCAGCGTCGCGAGGCTGTTATTTATAAATGCATATCACCAGAACGACACGACAGAATTCCATTCTTATCTGCAATAGTTTACTCTTGTTGATTAGAAAGAGTTCGAACTATCAACTTTAATTAGACATAGCAATTTGCGCTTTCTTAAACCGGACGAAAATATCATTGCTGAAAACATATCGTCGCAGTGCGACCGGAAAAGTCCTGTGCTTATCCCTCATCATCTATTTTCAAAAATTAGAAAGAAATCGCGCTATCAACAATTATTACATACACGTCGTGGCTATTTAGATCGCGAAGCTGTTATTCATCAATGCATATCACCTTAACGACACGGTAGAATTCCATCCTTATCAGTAGTAATTTACTTTTGTCGATTAGAAAGAGGACGCACTAACAACTTTAATTAAACGTATCAATCCGTGCATTCTTAACGCGGTGAAGGCATAGAGAACGAAAATATCGTCGCTCAAAACATATCGTCGCGGTGAGATGGGAAAAGTTCTATCCTTATCCCACATCACCTATTTTCAAAAATTAGAAAGAAATCGCGCCATCAACAATTATTACATACACATCTTGGCTTCTCAGCGTCGTTCAGGTGCGGAAAAAATCATTTTGAAAAGGTATGAATCCGTTGACATTTGTGATCTTATTAGGCAGTTAAATAGTTACTCTACCTGAAAAATAGAATTAGTCCATGACTGCGACCAATTTAACATGAAACATCGTCGCCTAAAGTCGGACTAATCACAAACAGAAAATTTAGTCTATGTTACTGATAAACATTCAAAGTACTCCCGTTCCGTAAATTATTATTCAATTCATAATGTTATTATTATTATTTTAGGTGTAATAGTAATTAGAGTGTATGTAACTGACAAAATGATTGATAAACACCACATATATTTTGTAATATCGTAAATAATTTGGACAGGTGCACTCTTTGCTGCTAACCGAACTTCAGTAAGGGTTCTAGTAGGGTGCTACGGGATGCTACCATATCAGAATGATACCAACGATGTCTTTCAATTCTCCATAAATAACCCTCTTAATTTCAGCTGCGTTTTTTTTGCGTTTGAGAAAAACGTGCTTCAATGCGAAAATAGCGCAATACTAGGATAACGTATGGTCATTCGTAGGGTTTGTAAATTTGAAAGCGGGAATATTATTATTATTATATTTATGAATTCTGGTAATGTAAAATGTTGTATGTAGGTATCTGAATGTTAACAATGTTTTTTTATCCATTAATATATGCTCTTTATAAAAATTAATAATTTTATTTCTAGCGACATTTGTTTCTCCCATTAAACGTCTTTGGCTGGAGTTAAAATAAGAAGCTAACACCCATAGGGTAATAAAATGTTGAAAAGATGGTAGGCGTGATGTCGAAAAGGTATAAATAGACCCCCAAAATAAACCGTATGACAATTGACAATTGACAATTGACATTGACAATATTAAGTGTGAATTTTGATATATTGAATTGTAATAAATGATGAATTTTCTAATGGTAATTAACCATTCGTTTGCAGACCTGAAATTTTGAATACCACACATTCTATACGGTAGTTAAGACTTGTAAAAGAGCATTTTTTAAAATTCTTTTGTTATCGTTGCTTTCTTGAAGTCCAAAAATGATGGTAAACCCATGGTCATTTCTCTATTCTTTAATTGAGGTTAAATTCAACAACAAACAAGGAATTTACAAAAATGCTCGTCGATAAGTCGTAGCTTTCAACCATAACTAAATAAGCTGGCATACATCGTTTTTATTATAAATTTGGATAATGTTAAAATATAAAAGGATTTCTTTGCTTTCGTAGGTTATATAGAAATATTTATGGCTAACTTCACACCGCTTAGGAGAATGGGGTTAATTCATGAGAAAATGGCTTAGAAAATCGATAATTTTATGTTTGTTGAAATAGGTTTATAAGAAGAGTAAGAATTAATGGAAAAATAGTGTAGGATAGATTCGAAAGAATAGTTGAGCAAGAGGTAGTGTAGGAAATGCGTTCGACTCGGCATATTTATTACTACCCACGCAAATAACGTCGGTCAAAACATCCAATCATAGTCGAACCAGCAAAATCGCATCTTGCTCCTCCTGTCATCTATTTCTAGAAATTAGACGGGGATCGCGTTATCAACATTTATTATATACTACAGGTTTTGGATCCTTAGCACCACAAAACTGTTAGTTATTAATGCACCATAACGACATTAGATGTAACAGTTTGTGACAACATTGCAGATATCATCCATGGAAATATAATCAAAGCGAAACGGGGAAAATCCTATTCTTATCTCCCCTTAGGTTTCAGAAAGGGTAGAGGGACAACGGATCAGTTATTCACAATGAAAGAGGTGTGGGTGACATGCTGTGAATATGACATACCGGCGGTGACTCTATTTGTGGATTTCAAGAAAGCATAAGATTCAGTGAAAAGGAGCGAATTGATAGAGCTTATGGATGATTTTGAAGTACCCGCAAAACTACAAAGACTGATAATAGTGATACTAAGGGGGACAAGGTGCAATGTAAGAGCAAAAGGAGAAAATTCGGAAGACTTCGCCGTAAAGACTGGCCTTCGGCAGGGAGATCCGCTATCGGCGTTTCTTTTCAATATGGTTCTGGAAAAGGTTATGGGAAAGAGCAAACTCAATAGAGAAGGGGACATATTGAGCAGGAGTTACCAAAAAGTGGGATATGCAGATGACCTGGCTGTCATAGCCAGAGACCAAAAAGAACTTAAGGAAATGACAAAGAGATTGATAGAAGAGGCCTGGGAGCTACGATTACAAATAAATGAAAAGAAGAGCAAGGACATGCAAGTGGGAAAAGCTAGAAAAGAGAATACAGAGTTCAAAGTATGTACACAGTTCAGAGAAATGGTCTTCGAGGAGGTAGACCAGTTCGTGTATTTAGGGGCACGTATAACAAACAGATGCGAAGAAGAAAAAGAAGAAATCGAGGCGAGGTTGAGTAAGGCCAATAGAATAGCTGAAAGTATGAATTACTTACTCAGAGCAAAACAGTTGTCGAGAAACACAAAATTTAGACTATATGAACCTGTTGTAAGGCCTACGGCATTATACGGATGCGAGACATGGATTTTGAACCAAACTACGAAGGAAATAGTGAGGCGATGGGAAAGGAAAGTGCTCCGGAGGATATTGGGAGGGAAAAAGTCCGAGGAAGGCTATGTGAGAAGAACCAACGAAGAAGTATATGAAGCATTTGGAAACCTACAGATAGAGGCGATTATGAAAGCAAGAAGGTGCAAGGTGAAGGTGGTTGGGGCATGTGGAAAGAATGGACGACAACAGAACGGTTAAGAGGATAGCGTGGAAAACGCCAGGATACAAGAAGAAGAAAGGCAGACCAAAGAAGAAGATGGCGAAAAGCAGTATTAGAAGACTTAAAGGACAAGGAAGTAACAGACTGGAAGAGGAAGGCGATGGACAGGAAAAACTGGAAACGGATAACAAAGCTCTGGGCCTAAAGGCCCGCCAGAAAAAGCATATATATATATATATATATATATATATGTATATCTCCCCTTGTTTATTTTCCAAGATCGGAGAGAACCTGAATTACTACGCAAAATCGCATTTAAAAATACTAGAAATATATAACTTTTTCTCAGGGGAAAAATACAACAAAGTTCCACGAAAACCGACGAAACATTTTCCAGAAATCGCGCTTCGCGATTCGTATACAAAAAACTTTTAACGAGACGAACGGAAAACTCGGATTCGCGATGCAGACACGCCCGCTCTCTTCTTTCGAGATATAAGTTTCGCGTTCCGAGGAGGGTATTATTTATCTTTTGCCGATTTTCCGTCGGCACTTCGGTAAGGTCTTTAAGAAGCAAATCCGCGGGATTAAAAAGCGCGAGTTGCTTTCGCGCACGACCGACTTCGAATTTGCAGAAGTTTCTCATCGTAGGCCGCGGAGAAAGTCGGAATTATGAGGAATTACGGCGTCGAGAGATAACAATTATATATATATACGTTCTGAATTCCAGAATTGCAAAAGTTTCGAATAAGAACGAAGTTGCGGGAAACCAGAAGGAAAAAAAAGATTTATAAAGTGAAGAAATTTACATAATACAACGCTAAAGTTAAGATATTGTAAAGGGTTGAATGTTTGAAACTTCATACTAGAGAATCGTATGAATCTAGACGAAAGCTCCAAACAGACTGTTGCGTTGTCATCTTCAATCACAAAGAAGATGATACACACATACATCATGCGTGGATTGTATTACCAACATCTTCCTCATGCTTTCGTATTAATATGATCGGCGGTTTCCTGTCTCCCACTACTGAACTAAATTGGCCAGCAGTGGTGCTCTCACCTGTTAATGTCATAAGCAACCGACGAGAGCAAGTTAATATATAAGTTGCACATGTCAGTTTACCTTATACCGTTCTTAAATGAAGAATGTTAGGTACTTTTCTTCAAGATCGGTTAAACCTAAACTTTTTTTATTGGTTCCAAAACTATTTTGAAAATTGTATATCTGACCTTCAAAAGTAGTGTGTGTAACGATAAAATACTAGTTTTTTACAATGTTAACAGCTGCTACAGCTTTAATTTCTTTTTGCAACCACAAGTGAAGAACCAGTAAGTTTATGGACTCGAAATTTTGCATACCGCCTATTCGTTACGACAACTATGACTTGTCATGGAGCTTTTTCTAAATTTCTTCGTTGTCGTTGCTTTCTTGAAGTCAAAAAATGTTCCTGGTCATTTCTCTATTCTTTAATTGAGGTTAAATTCAACAGTAAACACTTATTTATTGACTTACCCTCGTACTTAAAGAGTCTCACTACTGAAGGTAAATGGCCAGCAGTGATGGTCTCGCCTGTTAATGCCACAACCAACCTACGAGGGCAAGTCAATATACAAGTTGAAAATGTCAGTTTACCTGAAGACCGTTTTAAATTAAGATTGTTGGGTATTTTTCTTCAAGATCGGTTAATCTTAATTTTTTTAATGATTCCAAAACTATTGTGAAAATTGTATAACTGATCTTTAAAAGTAGTGTGTGTTAAAATACTAGTTTTTTGTAATGCTAAGAGCTTCTACAGCTTTAATTTTTTGCAATCACAAGTGAAGAACCAGTAAGTTTATGGACTCGAAATTTTGCATACCGTGTATTGGTTCCGATAGCTATGACTTGTCATGGAGCTTTTTTCTAAATTTCTTCGTTGTCGTTGCTTTCTTGAAGTCCCAAAATGAAGATAAGCCCATGATTATTTCTCTATTCTTTAATTGAGGTTAAATTGAACAACAAACGCTTATTTATTGACGTACCCTCGTATTTAAAGATTCGCCCACTAGCTACTGACACTAGTTAGATTAAATTTATACTTCAACAAAAATGGTGTCTTGAAGTAAAGATTCTCGCATTGCGTTGTGTAAAAGATGTTCAAACGAAGTTAAGACAAGAGTAGAATGCGTACAGTTTAAACACGCTGTGCTAAGCCAATGCTTACTGCACCATCATACGGCCAGGAAGCACGAAGACCACAATAGGTCTGGAAAGGTCGCAGTGGAACAGGCATCAGTGCCACCTCAAGTAATCTTAATCTTATCATACGGCCACGTAACTTTCGAACTTGAAAAGGGGTGGATTGAAAGAAAAAATTGAAATGTGTTTACCACACAATTGATTTTCCTTGGAATTTCTCATTTCTCAGAAGGGGTTAAATCCACTTTTAGTGTAAATTTCGATAATCCAGACGACTGAAGATTACAACATCCTTAGATTCAATTTTAGACTTTGAAAAACGAATTGGAGAAATTTCTCGATAACCAGAGAAAAATAACGAAATGTTCCTATTTAAGTTCCTTTTACTCTTTTTGGTGAGAGGTTGATTTGCCTTCCTCGAAGAAAACAATTGGTTAAAAAATAAGTATAGTTACTCTAAATTTAATTAATTTACCCATCAAGATTGCCCAAACTTAAGACTAAACTTCTGATTTTAATTCGTACTTAATTATAATCAAAAGGAGGCATAGACAAATATGAATCCCCTTGATTTTTGACTTCAAAAATCTACATTTGATAGAATTCTTGGTAAGCCGGCTATGCTTAGAAATCCAAACCTGTGATCTTGGAAGGTGTCTTGAAGTTTCCTGTTGTTCTTTTATCGCAAAGAATTTTAGATGAAATTCCATAACCAAAATTTATTTTAAATTTGGATAATTGTGATCGTGTGATCAATACCACTTCTCGAGCTTCATGGTGACCTTAAAGTATTATGTGTCTAGTAGATAAACGGTAGTTATAATCGTTTTAAATTTCCTTCTGGTTCTGGTTCTTACTTTCTCTTCTTCTCCTTTATCCTACGCCTCTTTCTACCTTTAGGTGTAAGATTGGTGGGCTTCAGTTTTACACTTTTTTCTCCGTCGCCCTCTATCCTGCGTTAAGCTTTCTATTTTGTTCCGTTTTATGCGCTTACTTGTTGGTTTAAAGTTTAGTGCCTTTAGGCATATGTGGATATACAGTATCTATAACCTTTTCAGATTTTCTTCTGTTTCTTACTTTCTGCGAAAAACAAAATCCAAGGAGTTAACTTGATATAAATTTCAATCTTTCAGATGGTTGTAATTGAAAATCTCCTAAGTGTACTCCATGATTATTAAAACCGTAACAAGTAACTTAATGAAGGATAGGGAGAGCGAGTCCCTGAAGCAGGTCCTAGAAGAACTAAAACCTAAATGTAGATGTTCAAAATGGGAGAAAGGAGGGGGTTGAAAACTGACTGAATCCCTGAATGAGCAAACCAATCGCTGTAAGTGTAACGATATGAACATCGAAATTGGCTAATTGAACCAAAGATAATTGAAGGCACGGAATTGGTAGGTTTTACAAAATAGATGCGAATTTATGCGCAATATTTCTTATATTTGCCAATAGATGCGAAATATACCAGTTTGTGTTTTTCATTTACGAAAAGATTTGAGTCTCCTCGCAAAATCATTCACCATTCGCTCTTCTCTCTCGCTCTCTTATCTCCCACTCTCAAGATGATTAATCTCTCCCCGCACATCAATTGTCAGTTGAATGAGTGAGAGGAAACACTGTTCGTTCGTAAAGTTTAATGTAAGCACGTGTTTTATAACAATCATTTTTTCGTTGATTACAAATTCAAATTAGCCGCCCTAAGAAGACTTTTGAAGAAAGAGTAAAAGAACTCGAAGAAGATGGCCTATATCCATCAGATACAAAAATTGTGATGTGCAAGTATTGTAAAGCCCGGTCCACACCTAACGAACAAGCGCGAACGAATGCAAATGAGCGCAAGTGTATGAATATTGTGCGTGTTGTGTGGACGGCATACGAGCACGAACGAACGTGAACGAGCAGCTTCGAATCTTTTCCGCCGATTGTCGGTACATCAAAGAAGAAGTTCTCGTTGCTCTTCGAACGTGTTCGAACGCGTTTGGGCAGTGTGGTACGACGTACTCAGTTGCGTGCATTTGTCAGTGTATGCTATGTTTACATCTATTTTTGAATATTAATGTCACCCACCATCGACGAGTTCGCTTCTTCTTCCTTTCTCCCAACTCTTTTAACAGCAAAAACGAAATAATTATTTTTCTTCACGTAACGACGTTTATTTTGATAGCGCGACTGCATTCGAACCGACCACTCACAAACATTCGAATTCCGCCCATTTATGTTCATTCGTGTACATTCGCGTTCTTCGACGTACGTTCCAATTCGTTAACGTTTGTTCTTGTGCGTTTGTGTTCAATTGTGCTCATTCGCGCTCGTTCGCGCTTGTTCGTTAGATGTGGACGCGGCTTAACATTCGTTTGGAGGGCGACAAAAAGATACACCGAGCAAGAACACGTTGTCATCAATTCACATCAGAAAGAAATCTTCTACGGCTGGTACATCAGGAGCCAAACGGTAGTCCACCATTTTCGGTGGGTTTGAGAAACAAAAACGAGCAAAAATGGAAAACAATATTTTTGTTGAAGATACTGTAAATATGTTTCTCAAAGCTTCATAAATCGGATCATCCAGCTGTGCGTGAATTTTCGGCAAAGTATATACCGGGGTCAACTGGGCTTCCAGATCTTGAGACTTTAAGAAGAAAGTTTGTGCCACTATGTGGGCAATTTGAAAGAGATTATATAAAGGAACAATTGAAAAGAAAGCCCATTGTGATCGTAGCAGACGAAACCTCAGATAAGCAAGGACGGTGTGTTTATGTTGTGCTTTTGAAAAAATCAACTCCAAGCTGACTCAGGAATGTTTTCTATCAAGTGTTAACTTTCTTGACACTGCCAATGCATCAACATACTTCCAAGCAATTATCGATACATTGCAAGATTAGGCAATCGATTACACCCAAGTAAAAGACCTGGTATCAAATTCAGCTCGTTACATGTCCGTTTGTTGCAATCTCTTGAAAATTCTTATAGGGGACCATATACTTCACTACCAGTACTGGGCTCACAAACTAACTATTGTTGGCGATGTTTTTGTCGACGAATTTAAGGAGCTTAATATGATTGTAGCGAAAGTCAAGCGAGCCTTCCGTCTTTCAAGAAAAATGAAAAGTTCATGCTCAAGATACTTGAAAGAAAACGTTCCGTTTCTTCCAGCAAAACTTTATCCAGCACCTATTGTCACAAGATGGAACTCTTGGCTTACAGCGGTTTTGTATCTGAATGATTATTTGGATCACATTCATTGGTCATTCCATATCAAATCAATCCAAAAGAAGCAAAAACTTTCTTGACTCCCTCCGATTTTGATGAAATTTTGTGTACTTGTTATAGTAACTGAAAAACTGACAAATACAAACTTTTAGCTCCCTAAGTCGACAGGGGCCGAAAATACGGAGGGTAACATTTTCCCCCAAAATCTCCAAAGTCTCGACATTCTTGTACCTTCAAAATTCAATATCTTCGGTTCTATTTGTAACTACAGAGCCCAATTCTTTTGTTTTAGAGCTTTTAATATGCTCTGCAAGACTACTATAACAAAAAAGAAAATTGAAAACAAAAAATGAGGGGTGCCTCCCCGAAATGGGGTGAATGTATCCCTCGATCTTTTCAAACTAGGGTTTCTCAAAGAGTAAGTCCCAAAGGTGCATATCCTGAAACTTTTATATTGAGACAACAATGGGATCGCTCACATCGTGCTTGTTATTTATAAACGGAGAAATATAAATTATATGTGTTGCCTAATTTTTAATGTGTTTTTACTAATTATGAAAAAATTCAAATTGCACATCTGCCAAACAACACAAGTAAATTATTTTTCCCCATCTACAAATAACAAGCACGTTGCGAGCGATCCCATTGTTATCCCAACATAAAAATTCAGGGGTATGCTCTTTAGGATTTACTCTTTGAGAATCCCACGTTTTAAAAAAATCGGCCATATATTCCTCCCCATTTCCCCCATTCCTTGCCACGACCTTTGAATTAGGGAGGCAGCCCTCACTTTTCTCTTTCAAATTTTCTTTTGTTGTTGTAGTCTTGTTGGGCATATTAAGAGCTTTAAAACAACAAAAAGTTGGGCTTTGTAGCTACAATAGAACCGAAGATGATTGAATTTTGAAGCTGCGAGAGTTTCGGGACTTGGAGATTTTTGGGGGAAAATGTTACTCTCCCTCGACTGCCGACTTAGGGGGCTAAAAGTTTGTCTTTGTCAATTTTTCAATTGTTATAACTAAACCAAATTTCATCAAAATCGGAGGGGGTCAAGAAAATTCATGATTGATTTGACATTGAATGACCCTGATAAGTTTTTCAAAGAATGGGAAAACGAAAATTCCAGCACTTGCTTTTTAAAGAAAATTGCGCCAATGAATTTTAAAAAACGTAAACTCAAGATTCAAATAAGCGTCATATCTGAGTTGTGCCCGAGAATAATGAAATTAATTGACGAAATAGAAGGTGCAAGTTACCGATTTGTTCATCATTTGTGGAACAAATTAGAAGACTTGAAGGCAAATTTTTGAACGACGAAGTCAGGATTGTTTCGGTGCAAAAACGTCGCATTTGCTCCTAAATCATTGTGGAGGAATGGATTTGGATCTAAAGATAATACTAAAAACCGCATCCGAAAAAGTTTCAATAAACTTGCTCTGCACATTTAATCTCATCACAGCAAATGAAGCCTACTTTCATATTGGTCAGTTATTTTGCCCATTTGTGGCTGCGAGTATGACCACCTTAAATCGAAATACATTACTCAAAGGCTTGTCAAAGATTCCTTTCTTCAGAGCACTTCTTCAAAATGAGCTCATTGATGGGTATACTCACTTTCATTGCTTAATGCTCCAATCAATAAATGGGAATGAAGATACCAATGTTAAGGACATATTGTGGCCCACTAAATGCTGCTTTTCAACCTTTGCTGAAGCAGCTTTACAGAGCATTTGGAATCGCAGAACGCTTATTTGGTAAATGTAATGTCGTCGTTACGGATAGGATAACGACTCCAAAGGAGTCAAATTTCAATATTTGACTCCTTACAACAGTGTTAGCTTTGAATTAACATTAAATAAATATTAATCAATTTTAAGTGTATACAAAAGTTGTTTTATTTCATACTAGCGGATACGCGGTTGTTACTTGTATATTTATTTATTTATTATTTTTTGGTGTCATTTGAAAATTTAAATATTTTTATTAAAAATTTATTAAAAATTTTCAACACTTCAAAATTCGGGAAAAATTTTCTATGGGATAAGTCGAAAATTGACTTCATGAATGGACCGAATGTGTCTAATGCATTGTTTTAGTGGTCCAAAACCATCTTGGCATTATTGCCTTTCTAATGGAACCGATTTGGGGCACATCGGTTGGAAGATTTTAAAGTCTAACGGACATAGGTAGAAACAATTTTTGTATTTTATACATGTAGATAGATATGCAGTACCTATATGCGCATTTTAGCGAAATTTCGAAAATTTAATTTTTTTGCGAAATTTATGTTTTTATTTGCGAAAATTTCATACCTTTAAATATAATGTTTGAAAAATTATTGGCTGATCTTGGATGTGATCCAAACACTGCGGATATGAAAGTACCCCAACCCCAATCGCCTAACCCTCATTTTCAGGAAGTATGTCCAAGCTTCCTGAAGATGAAACAAAAATCAATTTATGTAATGAAATTGAACCTGAACAACACGGAACATATCCAATTATGAAAAAACGCCTTTGTTTTTTTGGAATAAAACATCAAAGAACAGACTTTCTTTGTAGGTACATCCGTCGAAAAGTAAGAAATTAAAAATGAGGCGTGGGGCCGAGGCGCTGGTAATCGCACTCGGATCCGGAAAACTACCGCACTAAAATTTATTCAAACCGATCAGAAAGCGTCGGTCGCCGCAAAAACGAGCCCTGCTTTCGAATAAGAAACAATTATTAAAGAATTTAAAGGCGAATACCTTCGACCGCCGAACTGCGACGACGACGACGACGTCGAAACGGAATCGTAAGAATCCGTGAAATTTGTGTTGCGAAGCGAAGATATCTCGTTGTTTAAAAAAAGCGAGAAACGCCCGGTAAAAGGAACAGTAGCAGTATTCGATCGGGTGGGAGAGAGGGGGGGAGGGGGATCGGGGTGAGAGTAAAAGAAGGGAATTTTTGATGAAGGTGCGCGCCTCCGAGAGGGAGGTATTTCAAAAACGTGTCACGATCAATTCGGTGAGTTATTTGTAAATTTGGAGTCGGAGATGTTTTTCGAATACAAAGGAATTTCGTTTTTAAGTAGGGGGAGAAAAATTACATTTTGTCGTATTTTAGCGCTCCGGTTTCCCCGGCAAGGCGAATTGTCAGGAATTAAATTACATTGGACATAGAAGATCCGTGTTAATCTTATTGTTAGTTGGAACATTTTCTTTTACCGCTGACTGTTCTACACGAGATCAGGTCACAGGGTGTAAAGATCAATCGAAAACTAAAATTTTATTCGAGAAATTGGCATATTTTCTCGGAAATCGGTCAGAAGAAAAAACTAAAAATTTATATACCTGCGATAAAATATAAGATGTGTATGCATAACAAGAAAGAAGGAGGAGAAAATAAAAAATTTTGAAAGAAAAAATATTGGAAGAATTTGTGGACCAGTTAAGGTAGATGAAGAAAAACAGATAAGAATATACAATAGGGAGGTGGAAGAAACGTTATAAGGAGAAACAGTAGATAAAATAATTAGAGCAGCAAGGATAAGATGGTTCAGACACATACACAGAATACAAAATTGGTCAACGGTTAAAATAATAATTAAATGAGAGCCCTTTGGCAAGAGAAAGAAAGGATGACCTAGAGTGAGATGGGCAGACGGGGTTAAAGAAAACTAGGGAATAACAAAACGTAAGGCGGTCAGAATTATAAATAACCTTAATTATAGAGCTAATTGTAGGGCTTGTTTTATTAGTCTTACTATTTTGACTTTTCCCTGCCTATACATTTTGGAGTGTACAATATATGCACGGTAAAATATGGATAAATTCAGTAAACATATTGATTTTCATAGTTATAATACAAGAAATAAGAATGACATGATGCCGCAGTACTGTAGACTCACTAAGACTAAAAATCAGCTGTATATACAGCCTGTCCCAGAATTGCTGGGGACATAGAGCTACCACGTATTGTAGAGGTCAAAATAAGTCGAATGGACGCAATTTATATATATATACCAAAATGTACCGTTTGTCCGTGAGAAGAGTTCAAAGTTTAATTAAAAGATCACGTTTTTGTACGCTGTTCCGAAATGCGTGAAACAAATTTAATGAAATTTGGGAAAAGTACATTTTAGAGGAAATTGTAGAAGGGTGAAACCACCCTCACCCCCTGATAATGTTTTTAAATTATTTCTTAGGGGTGGTAATACGGTTCTAAGCCTTCTTTTAGCGGGAAGGCTTATTCATCATCTTCATTTTTTGACTCTTATAAAAACTCCATATTTCGCATAGTTTCGAAAGAAAAACATATTTTCTCAAATACTGATCACCTACATTCTTAGTACGATACAAGTTTAATAAAATTATAATACAAAATTTACTTGGCGGTGGACACAAAGACAAAACTTTTGTTACAACAGGTGTTCAATGTGACCTCCATCTTCGTTAATGCAGAGGTCAATTCAGCGTAAAAAATTGAAATGCATCCTTCTTAAAACATCGTCGTTATCTCATAGTGCGTTTACAGCATTTTGAATTCTGTCCCACAGTTGTTCGGAATTATTAATTTGAACTTGGTACACTTGTATTTTTAACGATCCCCAGATGAAGAAGTCTCAGAGACTTAAATCTGGAGACCGCGAAGGCCATTGAATGAGTGCTTCTTGTCCCCTACCAATCCATCTACCAGCAAATTGTTCATTAAGATATTCTCTTACGGCACGTGCAAAATGAGGTGGTGCACCGTCGTGCATGAAGAATATGTTTCGACACAAATTAAGGGACCAATCTTCTGGCAAAATTTCTTCAAGGAAACAAATGTAAATAGCGCCATTTAAACAATCAGGCAATCGGAACGGCCCAACCAAAAAATTGTCAATACTTCCGACCCAGACATTAATTTTAAATTCTCATTGATATCTGCCTTTAATAGCATGTGGATTTTCATCTGTATAAATATGCTCATTGTGTAGGTTCGTCATGCCACGACGTGTAAAACAAGACTCGTCAGTAAACAAGATATTAGTGTGGAATCCGTTGTCGACTACTCAGCGCTCCCGAATAATTTGTGAAAAATTTAAACGTGAACCCGGATCAAGTAGTAATAACTCTTGGATTAGTTGGATGTGGAATGGGCGAATTAATTGATCGCTAAGAATCCGTCTTACAGTGCTTTTTGAAATCCCAGTCTATCGTTGCAATGTTCTGGTACTAGTCTCAGGATTGTTATCGATCATTTGAAGAACAGTTTCTTCCGCAATGGGTGTTTGGGCTTGTCGAAATCTTCCAGCGTTAATTCTGATTGGCTTCAACATTCCTGTTTCTCGAAGACGTCTTTCGATTCGTGCAAAAGTTTTGTGATTTGGAATTGTCCGGTTTGGACACCCCTCTTGATACGCGCTCGATACTTTCGCGGTAGTTACCTTGACAGTATCCAAGAATTAATAGCACGTCTGTCTGCTCATTAAAAGGGAAATCCATATTTGATAGCTGCCAAAGTAATTTCAACAACAACAGAAATAGCAATTAAAGCGATAACGGTGATCGCGATGAAAAACAATACAAAAGCAACTGAAAGTGAACAAATTATTGAAATTATTTACTGCCAATAATGAACTGGGGCGATTATGAATTTATTTCCTCTCAAAATCATGACTTACGTCTTTGTGTCCACCGCCATGTAAATTTTGTATTATAATTTTATTAAACCTGTACTAAGAATGTAGGTGATCAGTATTTGAGAAAACATTTTTCCCTTCGAAACTATGCGAAGTACGGAGTTTTTATAAGAGTCAAAAAATGAAGATGATGAATAAGCCTTCCCGCTAAAAGAAGGCTTAGAACCGTATTACCACCCCTAAGAAATAATTTAAAAACATTATCAGGGGGAGGGTGATTGTAACCCTTCTACAATTTCCTTTCGGTTTCTTTGATTACCGAAAGTAGGGTAATCCTCTGAAATGTACTTTTCCCAAATTTCATTAAATTTGCTTCGCGCATTTCTAAACAGAGGACAAAAACGTTATTTTTAAGTAAACTTTGAACTCTTCTCACGGACAAACGATACATTTTGGTATATATATAAATTGCGTCCATTCGACTTATTTTGACCTCTACAATACGTAGTAGCTCTATGTCCCAGCAATTTTGGGACACGCTGTATATATGTTTAAAATTGTTTAATAAATTGTCTCCAGATGCCAGAGCACTTCCCCCGAGCAACTCAGAATCAAATTAAGAAGGTATTTAAGTACCAAAGCATTTTATTGCATAGAGGATTATCTGAGCTTCCCTATGACTAAATTAGATTAGTAAATGCGTTTATTGTTACTTTGTGACCTGTGCAGTGTTATGAACTGTATCATTTTACATGTACGTACGAATGTTTCTGTTTGTTGTTTGCATTTTATATATATATATATATACATGCACATTTTTGTGCCCGCAATAATAAAGTATTATTATTATTATAATTCATTTTTTATATCAAGGAACGAACGTAGATTCCAACTGACAATGAGTCCAAACCTGCAATACAGCCGTACGGTATACGTACTAACCGAATTCTCTTTGAAGTACCGACTCCCGGCGGATGGCGTTCAAGCTGCCTCGGTCCGCACGCGAGCCAGTTCCCTCGCCTCGGCTACATGTCCACATACGTTGCTCGTTCAGGCTCGGTCCCGTTCGTGCTCAGATGTGTACGCGGCTTTAGGCATTTCTTGTGAAACTGTCTTTGTTTTCTTGACTTTATATTGTTTACCAATAAATAATAATCTTTTGAAAGAAAATATTTTTATCACTACCAATAGAAAATCGTCGAACTTTTCAAATATAGGTCAAGTTCATGCAACGACAGCGAAATAAAATATCTGTTTATTTTTTGTAATAGTGACAGAGATAGAGAAGCATTATTCACTTGTCGATAATATGCTATTTAATGAAACCACTTGCTTACATTGTAGAATACCCGAATACTAACTGAATGCCCGACTATTTATTTCGACTTTTAAAAATCCCTTACCTCCCAAATAAACGTCTACGAGGAACACAGGAGGGTAATGTAAAAATGTAGGGGGCTAAATTTTATTAAAATTAAGAGTGATGTTTGTACATGTGAGAGGGATTCGATATGAAAATCAATGTTCAGACGATATATATATAAAATTTGTATACGAAATTACAGCTCTTGCAAAGCCGTACTGACGAGCGGTATAACCGCGAAACGTACGTTTACGGATGGCAAGAGAAGATTTAAATTTTGTAAATTAAAATTAAGCAAATACGTTTTGCGCGATTTGCCACTGTTTTTGCTGATTACGTAAACTAACCATATCAGCTTTACCATATTAATAAATTATCCATTTTCACAGTTACACCCTGTATAAAGGAAATCATCTGGTTCCGTTATAGTTTACCCGAATTCCTCCTTTAAAATCTGCTGTATCAGTTTAGCAAAGATGATAGCCTCGAAATCTATTCTATTTCTAGCGCAACAATACAGAAACGAATTTTAGTTTCGATCCGCGAAAAATTCATATGTAAAGTTTACACCTTCGCGAAAAAGAAACACAGTAACGCCTACGCCGTTACCCGCTTCTACCCGAATAAAATTAACGAAACGTAAATAAAACATCGTAAAAGATATTAAACAGTCGTTTTCCACCTTCATTATTACCCCTCCCGCTTCCCAACGCTAATTAATCAAATATATGCGTATCCTTTGGTTAAATTTTCTTAAACAAATCGCGAATTTTTCGTATTTTTGTACGACGGCGCGATATTTCTCATCATCATCATCACCAGAATCGATATTTCGATTAGGTCGTTTGTCAGAAAAAATGAACCACCGGCTAGCGTAATCGCGCATCGCGAGGCAGTTAGGACTTTCAACACGTATTTGAAGAGGTGGATTACGAAAGTGAATTATGGAACTCGCTCGCCAATTTTCCGGGCGTGAAACTCGTAAACGTATGTGTGTGTGTGTGGGTGTGTATGGAAAAGCCAGCGGGAAGAAGCTAATGATCCGTAAAACTAACGTTACGTACGAGGGGTAATTAGCCGGGTTTCTAGTTCTTCGCGTAACAAGCGCTACGATGGCGTTAGATGGCGTATTTCAGCTAATGACGTTTCGGAATATCGAAGAGGAGTTTCGACGCAAACTTCTCGAAATGAATTTAACCCCTTGGGTACATTTGACGACTGAAACTCGTCCTGCACTTGTTTTGCCCAGTCTAATTCGTCATTCAAACAATGACAAAAGTAGACAAGCACATTCTTGTTCGTGGTAAGAGTAATAGGTGTCAGTTGTAAGAGGACGTTTCTTCCAGTGCTTCAATAAACGTTGTTTGTGATAGATTGCTCCAAAATGTCAGAAATAGGTATAATATATCTTACGAAGGCGATAATGATGACTATTGTGAATTAGAAGATGACAAATTCGAAGACAATCGCGAACTAGAAAGTGACGATCATAATGAAATGTTGCCAAGATTTCAAAGACGCACAAGATGGTTATCGAGCAGTGATAGTGAATGTTCTAATGAGGAATTGCAAGCGGGGAATGGATTTGGCAGGGAAAAAGAAAATCTAGCTGATGTAAAACGATTTTGTGAAATACCTGAGATCAATTCTATATGTCTGCGTAGACTAGGTGATAACCTTAAGAGTTTAGATGTTTTGAAAGAGGTCTTCAATGAAGACTTTTGAGATATTGTAGTAGAAGAAACAAATAGATGTGCCAGACAAATCATTGAAAAAGACGTTTTTGTAAAAGGAAACCAAACGTGGGTACCTGTGAGCTCTGATGAAATAAATCTACATACACGTTGTCCAAAGTAGCAGCCGACTTTCGTCATGCGTGACGTCATACTCGTACCACAAGAATTTGAATCAAACAAAAAGTTTAGTATGCAAAATTCAGTGACACTCGTTGTTATATGTTTTTGTAATTTTCTACGTTGCAACATCTTCTAATAGTGCTTTTGATATTAGAGGTTATTGTTTTGGTTGGTGACATTTTAATAAATGTTTTAATTAATTATTAAATTCAAACACGGGAGGTTTACATTTTCAACTAAGAAATTATCAGATAAAGATATATAACCTGTATATCAAAATGAAAACAAATATTATGCATAACCTTAAACGATACAATAAAATGATTAAATATGCGATTTGGCACCAATGCTAAAATGAGACGTCATAACTATGAATGACGAAAGTCGGTTGCCTATTTGAAAACCCTATATATTGTAGTATAGTAATACTCCAATAGTTAATTACCATTAGAAAATTTCTCATTTATTACAATTCAATATATCAAAATTCACAGTAAATGTTGGGGTTATGGATGTTTATCTTCAAATGACATTCGGTTTATTTTTGGGTTCTATTTATACTTTTTCGATACCACGCACACCACCTTTTAAGCATTCTATTACGCTACGGGTGTTAGCTTCTTATTTTAACTCCAATCAGAGACGTTTAATGGGAGAAAAAATGTAATTAGAAATAAAATTATTGATTATTATAAAAAGCATCGATTAAAAAATAGAAAGGCATTGTAAACATTCAGATACATACATTCAACACTTTCACATCACAATACAGGTTTCTATAACAACGTTATGCCTTGGATGAACTGAGGTCATGGTAAATTAAAGTTTTCGTTTCGTGGAGTCCTGGTTTCTGGAAAAAATAAAAAGTTTTTTTGGTTGACGACGAAGAAAATTGACAAGATAGATAAGTCTACAAGAAAGTTTAAAATATATTTCAGACCAAAAGGGTCTCGAAGAAAGTACCAGTTAATAAAAGAACCTCATCACACATCATCAGCACATGTCTCACCTTTGAAATATAATGTCTTATCAGGTATAAGCCTATAAAATAAGCCTGTTTCGTCAGCATTAAATATATCTTCATCTTTATAAATTTTTTTATAAGTGGACAACTATTTAGCAGCCAATCATATACAATATCAATTTTAACTGTGGCTGCTTCACCAACAACTTTTCCGCTGGTAATGTTATGTGGTTTTCTAAACCTTTTGATCCAACTTACGACTACTTACTTACTACTAAATTTATTGCCGGAATCGTCAGCTTTTGTTTGAAACACAACTCCGCTGATAGTTACATTATTAATTCTTTGTTGGCTAACAAGGGGAACGTCAAGGTTGTTAATAACGGATTTTGATGTTTCTCGAATATGTTATAGAGGGACCTCCCACGAGTACCTTGCTATCAGCTTCTGTAGCCATTCGCCCTAGTTCTCGAGAAAATTATAAAAGTTTTCCTAACGGGCTTTACATACCGTTAATCTAAGTTTCTAAAGAAATGAGTGTAGTCCAGTGGTTAAGTTCCAGGCCTACTGCGCTGGCGATCCGTGTTCATATCCTGCTCCTGTAGTTCTTTTTCTTAATCTTATTGCATATGATATTAACAAATATACTTAATTTCATGCAAATTGTTCAAAAATAATATTTCTGGCCTTGGAAATTTTATTAATAAAATTAATCGGAAACAAATGTGCATAATGGTGCGTATTTTAAATTATTATCACTAGTGATGAAACGATTTAATTATAACATTTGGTTGTGAAATTTAAAATACACACCATGCTGCACATTTGCTTCCGATTAATTTTATTAATAAAGTTAGTATGGCGAAAAATGTTTTTTAACAATTTTGCATAAAATTGAATATATTTGTTAATATCATATGCAATAAGATTGAGAAAAAGAAACTTCAAGAGCGGGATTTGAACACGGATCGCCAGCGTAGTATGCCTTGAACTTAACTACTGCGCTATACTAATATCCTTAAAAATTATTAAGATTAATGGTATATAAAGTCCATTAGGAAAACATTTGCAATTTTGTCGAGAACTAGGGCGAATGGCTACAAAAGCTGGTAGCAAGATACTCGTAGGATGTGCCCCTATAACATATTCGAGACACATCAAAATCCGTTATTCACAACCTTGACGTTCCCCTTGTAATAAGCTTCGATCAACTTCTGGGTGAGTGGGTTTTTTAACTTTTTTATTGCTTGAATGTAAACGTTTAAAGCTTTCCAATATTTCTTCTTTTTCTTCCAAATTGTAGCAATCGTTGATTTACTAAGTTTTATATCACGACGTACATATGTCAATTTGTTTTGCACCTCTTTGCAAGCATTTCATAATATCGTATTTATTTTTTAATATAAATGATTTTCTTTTTAGACAAAGGAGCGTTAACGTCATCACTCAATTATATAATTCAGGGCGCAAGTAAAGGAATGGCACAGTTAGAGACTCGATGTTTAATGTCGACTGCTATTTATTCGTTTGTGGAAGTCAGTTTTATTTTCGGGATAGTTTTTGCCGCTAAGTGTTCGTTATAACAGGAAAAATTTGAATTATTAATAAAAGGCGCGGTCTGGTTTATCTAAAAGACCGTTTTAAACGGGTTCATTATATTAAGTAAAAATTGACAGTGCCTTTATGGAATTTTGGACCGTACCTCGCAAATGGTTCGTTACAACCGCGAGTTCGTTTCAAACGGGTTCGTTATAAGTGAATATTACTGTAGATGCTGTTAGGGAGCTGATAAAGTATATTGGTGAGAAAAATGGGAGAGAAAAGCAATTTTATGAAGATTACCTAACATGGCCCACTACCATCGCTGAAGACAATACCCAGAATATATGATATCCTAGGTTTTGTATTTATTCAGACTGTTTAAAACTGAAAAAACCTTTTCTTTTCAGTAAAATTGTTTTGTTTCTCAAACAGTTTTAATTTGGTATTAAAAGGAATAACTCCATCCCCCTTTCTTTCAAATTTGCACTTGTTATGGCCCTAACCAAATAAATTGTACGCTTTAGCCGATTCTGAGCTTAACAACATCGCCTCATATAAAACAGATTTTCATTCAAATTTTCAACAGGGGCGCGAGGCAAACTTTTGTAGTTTCCCAAAAATTTAATTTTTCTGGAGTTAGTCCCTTTTAATCGTCACCGATTCAATTCCATAAAATAAACAGAATATCAAACCCTGGAACCTTCTCCAGGATTATTCATACACGATCTATCGAAGATAACTGAAATAAAATAATCCTTATTTTTCCGATAACAATTAGGATGAGAAAGAATCATGACATTCGGGCATCTTCGGAACCGCTGATTTTCCAAAGAAGGCAGTCACCGTTACATTGCATTTGGTATTTACTCAAATTCTTACGGGAAAATAGCGGTTAGAATCGGAAAGAAACAAACCTATTCTAACCACATAATTGTACATTTTCAAAATTATGCGACGATGGCGTCGATGTCGTTTGCAGTGCTAAATCAAGTTAGTTGACATACCACGTCTTTTCCCAATTTGAAGTTCTGATTTTATGAATGAAATTGTATATTTTAGAGTTCAAGTTTCTGACTGAAACTTTCGCCAAAATCAACGATTATATTTTTTTCTTTTATGAAACATAAGCTGTAAATTTAAAATTTATTTTTCGTTGACTTAGAAAGTGGTGGAGGTAATCCGAAAGATAACTATTTAAATACTATAGTTTTTCTAAAGTTTGTGTTACTTTCAACAATCATTTCATTTTGAATGATGAAATCTTGACGATTCAAATCTGATTCTGATATTATTAATGAGATTGTATACACATTTTTGAATTCAAGTTTCTGACTGAAACTTTCGCCAAAATCAACGATTATATTTTTTTCCGTTTCTAATTTTATACCAATCAAGATGAAAGGATATACACGTCGATATTCAGCTGTTCCAATACTTCAATCCTGTCAAGATTAGGATTAGGCTATTCGTATCTGGAACTTACCCAATCTTCATATTTGTATCCACAATAGACATACGTGCATACAAAATCGAAGGTTTTGGCATCACGTGCCGTAGCAAATATTTCCCAAACGTATTAGTTTATCCAATTAAGGAGAAAAAACTAGTATTTATTTACCTTCCAGAGACTACCTCGTCGAAATATCCTGGGAGGACGATAACTGAAAAAAGAATTTAACAATCCCAGAAGACAGAAAACCTTTCAGCGGTAACACACAAAACTCGCGGAAACTATTTTTCTTTAAAAACCGCTTTCGCGACGATTTCGCCCGCGTTTCCCCGGGAGCCACGAACAGGTGCTTAAATCGCCGAATAAGTACAAAACACGACAATACAACTTATACAGGTGCTTGTCACGAGCGTTCCGCGATAGTAAAACGCATTATTTCGACTCCGTATACGGTAGATAGATAGGATAGATAGTGCACCGTGGCCTATTGTAGCGCATAGGTGCGAATTCGCACGGCAACCGTACTAATAACAACAACGGAGAGTTAAAACTTAGCTATCTGGCGAACGCGAAGGTGCTAATAAAGCCGAATATAAACTCGGTCCTAAATAAATATTTACTAGTTCGCCATAATCATTGTAGTTTTATAATATAGCGCTCGGGAGGCATGTGATTGTTTGTAACGTCGCGGTATTTTATATGGAAGAGAGCGAGACGGCGAGCACCGGCGAATCGACTTCCAGTACATAAATTTTTAAGTGTGTATATATGTACATATACCGATTCGTGTATGTATGAATGTTTCGTACCTACGTACGTACGAACATAAATGAAATTGCGCGTGTGCGCGTACATTTATTTCGTTCCGGGAGGTCCTAAAAATTCTTGGGAGTGCGCACGTTCGCGCGAGGACGAGATGGTTTAAATTTTATTTGCCAAAGGATACAACCGGGGTAAATATAGGCGCTATGAATAAGAGAGCGATTATTATCGTTAATCGTTAAAGATTCTCTGCGTAAAATCACGCTTAGCTGCGATGTTCGGATGAGGTGTGGATTTGCTCCTTTTAGATTCCTTTAGATTCTACCAACAACTGCGAGTAACACTATAGAGTATAAAAGAAACAACGGCAAGTATAGTTATAATGAGGAATCGGCATGCGAGGATAGGGGACGATGTAAACATCGCCATGGGATGCAGAGGAAAATATGGGGAGAGGAAGTCGAACAGAGATGGTCTAAGAATGTTGAATTTCTGCCAATTGGGGCCAAGCTTTGCGAACAAACATTGCTGGAAAGATATACACACGTGAAAAAGGGACGGAGGATAACCAGCATAATAGACTTCATAGTATGTATATACAAACAAAATCAGAGCAATATTTAAAGATTTATTTATAGGAGGTCAACTGTTACAAATGTGATCACTATTTCCCAGTTTATTTCTGAACAATTGGATAATCAGAAGCAGATTAATGTGATCTACACTGATCTCATGAAGTAGTTACTCCACAGGTTGAGTGCTTTAGGAATGAATCCCTCTTTTAATTTAAGTTATTACCATCTTATTTGGGTCGAAGGGCGATTTATGTATGCTTTAATGGATTTAACTCGCAGGAATGCGTCTCTGTATCTGGTATTCCACAAGGGTGAAACTTGGGACCTTAGCCATTTGTGGTTTACATTAACGATCTTCTTCAGACTCTGGAATGTCCTGTTCTTGTGTATGCGGATGACATAAAACTCTATTCGGTTGTTAATTCTGTAACTGACATTAGTCTCCTTCAATCTAGTTTGGATGTTTTTATTGGTTGGTGTTCTGTTAATTCTTTGACTATTAATGTGAATAAATGCTGTTCTGTATCTTACACTCGCAAACATACTTCTCTGTGCTCTTCATATAATATCAATGATTTCACCGCAGAAAAGTGTAATAGTTTTAAAGACATCGGTGTGTTTTTCGATGCTTGCCTTACATTTTCACCTCATATTGATCAACTTTGTTTGAGAGCATCGAGAAACTTACTCACTATATTTAACCTTTGTTCTTATCTCTCTGCAATATGCGTCTATTATTTGGGCATTTTATTATCTCTGCTATCAATTAGTAATTGAGCGTGTCCAACGCAAATTTCTTAATTTTGTATCCTTCAAAATTGCTGCTGTATACCCTCCTAGAGGTATTGACTACACATCCCTCTTGGAGAGGCATAATGTGGCAGGTTTGTGAGCTAGTTTTCAATATAAGTTGCTTCATGGTAGCGTCGACTCATCTCATTCGCTGTCTTTCATTGGCTTTCAGGTGCCTAGGTCATCTGGTCGTTTCTTTGTGACGTTTTCATTAAGAACAGTTAAACCTAATGTTTTGAAAAATGCACCGATGAACCGGATGCTCAATAATGCGAATTCGTACTTTGGAAATATTTTTGTTTAATTCATAAGTTCTGTATTTTTGTATATAGTTTTTTTTTTGGAATTATTTTTTTAATAATTAGAATCTGGAGAGAAGTTTGGAGAGACAATGGGAACTATTCAAACAGGTGATTCATAAGGAAGGAGAAGAGATAGGCGGAACTACCGAAGCACGCCAAAGACGGGAAAGAACTGAATAATAATAATAAGAAGAAGAAGAAGAATTTAAGCGGAAATAAGACGAAAAAAGGATGCGGGAAAACCTAACAGAACGAAGAGAGAAGAGGAGACAGCAGAATATAGAAAACAGAGATTTGGAGACCGATTAAACAATCAGTATGACAGCAGTAACAGATTATTCTGCAGCACGATTAGGAAATTGAGAGGAAATAGAAGGAAAGAAGTAAGGGGGATGACGGATAAAATGCACCAACTAAAAACTAGAGCAATGGAAATGTTACAAATAAGAAGGGAATGCTTTGCAGAAAAAATTGAATAGGAGGACGTAAACATTGAATTACGACAGGGGACAGGGACAGGGGAAGAGGAGGATAAATAACTACTAGAACTAACGAGGGAGGACCTAGATCAAGCCCTTCAGAAGATGAAAAACAGGAAAAGCAAGCGTAGCAGACCGAATCCGCCCAGAAATGATTAAGCCGATGGGACAAGAAGGAATAGGATGGTTTCTGGAATGGTGCAAAAGAACTTGGACCGAGAGGAACATCAGAAAAGAATAGAGAACTTAATAGTCCCTATACACAAAAAAGGGAATGAAATGGAATGCTGAAACTATAAAGTGATCTGCTTGCGTCCACGGCCTAAAGTATACACCAAAATGCTAGAAATCAAAATTAGGGAAGTAGTGAAACATAAACTGAATGATCAACAGAAAACATTTAGAAGAGAGAAACGAACATCAGATGATATATGTATTCTGAGAAACCCGATAAAGAAAAAGAACGAAGAGAGAGAATGAGAGATTAGATCCTTAGAAAACTCACCAGCATAGTCAAAAGAAGGAGCTGAACCAAAAATCTGTAAGAAGTAGAAAAGAAAAGAGGATGCTGAACTGGTTTGGACATATGGCAGGTATGGACAATAACCGATTGCTGAGGAGGGTGGTGACGGCAAAAACCAGACGAAGAGGTAGAACGAGGAAGGCCTGGATGCAAAACATAATACAGCTGGGAAGAAGAAGAGGGAAAACAATTAGGGAGATGGAAATTGCGGCCAGCGACAGGAAGAAATAGAGAAGATAGTTCAAAGAATGGAACAAGAAACTCCGGGGAACAGGGGAAAAAGAAAATTGAAGAAGAAAGAGGAAAAAAGAGGACTGCTGCTTCTATTTTGTCGTATGAATTTGGGTGAATACAAAATTCAATGTGATGACTGCCATCCTTGGAAAAGAAATGGTTTAGAAGAAGCTCAAACGTCATATCCTTTCCCGTTTTCATCTCATTATGGAGAAAATAAGAATCATTCTGTGTCCGTAATCTTCAATGGAACATGTAGGTATATGTATTCAGTTAACCAGATAAATAAGCTTTCTCCTTCGCCAAAGATCACGAAAAGAAAACCAAAACTATGAGTATAAATGTACATGTTCCCTCCATCAAGGGTTCTAACGCGCAATCACACCCCGCCCCCTTTAATCAGATTCACACAAACCAAAATCTCCATAGCAGAAAGTAAATTTTGATAGACATGGTCTAGATAATGTTGCAAACAAGAGCCCATTGATTTTGTTTCCAAAGATTTGGGCGAAATTTTACTTGAAAGGTTTAGGGAATTTAATTCCAAAACAGATCGCATTTGGAAAAGTTGATCCATGCTTTCTTAGGTAAAAAATCTGACAAAATCTTGAAAATGAGTGAAATGTACGAAATTGGGTCATGCTTCCAAAAATTAGCTTCTCTGTTCTCTTTACGAAAATATGGGCTAATTGATAATTTAAAAAATGAGGTCGACGGTAGATTACACTTCCAAACGGCCATCAATCGTTTCTAGTTTTAAGAATGTCGAGATTTTACCTAAAAATGTAGTGACCTCATTCAATGATATGAAGAAATTTCGCCTAAAATATTTAGAAAAATTTAGCTTGGAACTAGATCACATTCTCAACCGGCAACGCATCGTCTCTAACTTCGAAAATATTGAAGATTCTCATCAGAAATTTCGTTAAAGGCGGCTTGAAAATGTTTAATGGTTCATTTGAACCATTAAACATTTTCAACAACCATTTTCTACAAGTGTGAACATTTGGTCACACTTGTAGAAAATTAAAAGATAATCCCCTAAAGGTGTTAGTAACCTGACATCAAAAGTTCAATAAGAAGCCACTGATCACGGTTCCGGAAAGTAACTTCAAGCATCTGTTTGAAAATTGACAATAAAAGCTGCGCGTAGGAAAATGATGTTTCCAAAAACAAACTGATCCATTCTATTTTCAAAGATGTGGCAAAAATTAACTGATAAATTTTGAAAAATCTCACAATCAGATGGAGATGAAGCACACTTCTAAAAAGAAACTTATAGATATTTTCGGCGAAAATTTGATAAAAGTTCTCTTAGAGATATTGAGAAATCCGCCGGTTAGTTAAATCACATTTTCGGAATAAAGTTCATGAATTCGATTTAGAAAAAGTTTGAAATTACTCGATCTAAAAGTTTTGGAAAATCTCACCGGACGATGGATTACATTTTTCTGAAAAATAATTTACCAGTTCAACTTGGTAAAAACTGAGAAAGTAATTGAAGATTAAGAAAAAAGATGAAAGCAAGATGCTGCATCAAACCTTTCATCACAAACATTGAACTTTCTCTTTTGAAGGTATGTAAATCAAAAAGTTTGTAAAAATAATTCATCCATTCCGGTTTTTGGCAACATATCGCCGGAATATGTCGCCAACTGTAATCTAGATGTAGAGAACGTTCCAAACAAGAAATTGGTTTTCAAAAATTTGTTGAAATTTTACTTACCAATTACGAAAAATTTAAGCGCTAGTTAAGCGAAGAGGTGTCCTCCAAGAGGTAACCCATTAATTCTATTTCAAAATTTTTGCTAAATTACAATCAAACCTAAAAAATTTACGGATAATACTTCGGATTATCTCCACCAGTCTCTAGTCTAGACCAACCAAAGACAAATCTGATATTTACAGCCGTACAAAATTTTGAGAAAAAGAATCTTATGAAACATATGTAGTGAATCTGAAATTTCTTTTTGGTTGGCTTAGGAAGTGTTGAAGGTAATCCGAAAGATACGTTAAGTAAACTATTTTCAAAAGCCAAAAGTTTGATTCTCCTCATTGGCATATGCAAATTCTGCTTACCTTGTAAGCTTTTGCACAGTTACTTGATAGCTACTAACGCACCTAATTTATTAGGTCGTTATATAGAGAGTCCCCTACATTTTATATTATTAACGAAAGATAAGTATTTAAATACTAACGTTTTTCTAAAGTTTGTGTTACTTTCAACAATTATCTCACTTTTTACGATGACGTCTTAACGATGAAGAAATATGTAAAAACAAATTGCTGCAAAAATGCGCATTTACGTAAATATTGATGGAATTTCTGAATTGAATTCTCATCCGATGAAAAAATAGACGAAGAGATTTCGAATTATCTTCAATCAGCTCTCGTTGGGTTTCTTTTACAATTTTTTCTTTTTTTCGATCCATGTGCGTTTCTCGCATTGGTTTATTTTTACTTCTCATTGTAATTCCCAAACTTATTGATCTATTGTAAATCGGTGATCACGTGGCTCAGCCTATGAAGTTAATTACAGCTTCGTGAGCTCCCAACTATTAACTTGTTGTGGGACCACTCAACGGCTAGTTTGTTAGGGGACAAAAACTAACCATAACCAGCAATACTAAGGATATTTCCATTTTCTTCGAAAAACTTGTGGTAGTTGCAGTTAATAAATTTTATACTTAAGCCCGTTTTACACTATCGTATTAAATCGTACCAAACAATTGAATACTATTTTATAGTATCATGTAAGACGCTTTACCAGTCTTTTGTACAAGATTATTGTATGAATTTAGACTCCATCATTCGTCAGGACTATTACATATGCATTACGAACTTGTACAAAAATTCCGTTAATGATTCTGTGCCATGCTACATCCTCGTTTCAAATTGTACACCAGCATCACGCAGTATTTACAAATATTATAACCTCGAAAAAGATGAATTTTATGCTTAGCCATTAACACTAATACTTTTAGTAAAACGCTCAATAAAACGTTGGCTGGCACCACCACAGTATAATGTATAAACCCACGTTTATTTTCTATTGTAATAGGACCGGACAAGACGTAAACATAAGAAATTGAGGTTAGATTGGAATACGTGCAATGCAGACTAGTGAGCAGGCGCAAGTCAAAACATTTAGTATGAAAATAGGACAGGTTCTAATTTCATACAATGATTTTGCACAGAAAAATATTACAATGTTTTATATGGTACTATAAAATAGTTATTCAATTTCCACGTACAATTTAATATGATAATGTAAAACGGGCTTTAGTCGTTCTTGACTAGCTTTCTAGAACTACGTTCGAATCGAAAATTAATCCTCTTTCATTGCAGATTTCGATACAAAACCGCTCGTCTTAGCGTATCGCCCGAACTTTTCACCATCCTCAACCCTCGTTTACTTTCAGATTTCCCTCACTCAATTTCCTCGGAACACTTTGATGTCTAGATGGAGGTACGCGTGCCTACAAATACCGAAATTCCACCGCCTCAAACCCTCCGCCCCCGAAATATGACGCGCGGTATTTCGAGCCGGGCTCGAAATTTTTAGGAAGGATTAACTCCGTTCGCGCGTCCGATACAGTTTCAATTTTTGCGGATTAACGGGGCGTGTATCTTGTAATTTAAAGTTCGGCGCCCGTTTATATCACGTTCTCGCCGGGTTCGGTTACAAATTCGAGTTCAAAGAAGAACTCGGTCGGAATTAAAACGCGGTAAGCGGAGATTTCTTCTTTCCCTTATTGTGCGTCGCTTCTTGCGCGGTTTCAAACCGCATCTTTTGCTTTGACTCGGATCTACGCCTTTCGTAACTAACTTCTTTAGTTGGCGGAAAAGTAATATCGGACCTAAACGTGAAAGATTTAAGTAAGAAAAAGATGAAAAAATTGCAAAGCGAGTAAGTATGAAATATTTAGGTAAGAAGAAATACAAGGAAAATTTGAGTAATTCCCTTTTATGTGCTCGTCGACCACTTTGAGGATTCTTATCCGGTTTTTGAACTATTATGATTGCTAACAAACTAATCTCAAAAAGATGCTTGCGAGAGTTGCTGGTTTTTACGGTTGCGCATCGCTTTTCGTCTAGCCTTGGTCATGGGTCCCAGTTTACGAATTCGTTCGATAATCAGTAAGGCTTTTTGGTTTATTATCCAACTTTGAACTGTTTTTTTTAATAAACGATCAGTTTGTCAAAATTTAAGGATGCAGTTTCATTCCACTGTCGTTTATGTCCGTTCTAATCCCGTTCCTTGCAGGCTGTACACAATCGAGACAGAATCCCACAGGAAGGGGCACGTAAGTACCGCTTTCAATCGGAATTTCGCTGAAATTGCCCCGTCTGTTTGACGTACCGCGACGCGTCGGATTATGTACGCGTCCGAGTAGAAATGCTGAAGTCACCCATAAGAATTGTTGGCGCCCTTTTCAAATACTCGTGGGCGCCGTGTTTCTGCCCTCGTTCATCTTCCGGAGTATCAGAAACTCTTCTCCTTCGTTTTCAAATACTTTTGGCTCGTGGAGCACACGGTACGAAAGGAATCACGTAGTAAATAGTCATTATTAAAGTAAATTATAAATATTACAATAACGTCTCTCGTACCAGAAATTATTTTATCTCTAATCTGCACGAGAAGAGCTTTAATTTGATGTGTAATAAGTCGTACTTCCGACCATTTCGAATTTCTGCGAAATTTCAATTTCAACTTCAGAAAAAAATAATATGTTCTAAATTAGACGAAATTCTGTGTACAGATATTTTCGAAGGTGTAGAATACGATTTTGATCTCTAAACTCGTGAAATTTGCTTCGTTTGGGTGCCAGAACATTCCAGAACGATTCGTCCAGAACCACTTTTCACTTTCTCATTGAATATTTCCTCAATGAACCGTCTCTCGTACTCGAAATTATTTTATCCCTAATCTGCACGAGAAAAGCTTTAATTTGATATGTCGTACTTCTGACCATTTCGAATTTCTTCGAAATTTCAAGGGGTACCCCTTTGAAACTTCAGAAAAAATTAATATGTTCTAAATTGGACGAAATTTTGTGTACAGATATTGTCGAAGGTGTAGAATACAATTTTGATCTCAAAACTTGCAAATTTTGCTTCGTTTGGGTGCCAGAGCATTCCAGAACGATTCGTCCAGAACCACTTTTCACTTTCTCCTTGAATAATTCCTCAATGAACCGTCTCTCGTACCCGAAATTATTTTATCCGTAATCTGCACTAGAGGAGCTTTAATTTGATGCGTGATAAGTCATACTTTCGACCATTTCGAATTTCTTCGAAATTTCAAGGGATATCCCTTTGAAACTTCAGAAAAAAAAGTAATATGTTCTAAATTAGACGAAATTCTGTGTATAGATATTTTCGAAGGTGTAGAATACGATTTTGATCTCAAAACTCGTGAAATTTGCTTCGTTTGGGTGCCAGAGCGTACCAGAGCGTACCAGAGCGATTCGTCCAGAACCACTTTTCACTTTCTCATTGAATATTTCCTCAGTGCACCGTCTCTCGTACTCGAAAATGGTACTTTACTTGAACAAAGAACGTTTTTCTTTCTCAATTGCCGTGATGACCTTGATTTTTTAAAAGTCATGCTTCAAATTCTTTCCAGACCAAGGAGGACGGCATCCCAAAACAGTAAAACAGGATTCCAAAGTTTTTGATCAGTTATACCAGTAATCAAGTCAATTCGAGAACAGACTGTATAATATATACGGGGTGGATTTTTTCAATGTTTACTACCGGAATTTTGGATTAAATGGGGAAAGAATTGCTGTTTTATCAGCTAAATTTAATGAGCTATAGTAAAGTCAATCCGGGGACATACTGTATACGTATAAGCTGGGCGCTAAGAATGTCTACGAATGCAGAATTAGGCGAGCTCATTCCACTTTAACTGGATGGTTCAGGCGGATCTTATGGCCGGAACATCTTCAGTCTTTCTTTCCCTGTTCTAAGGGAATACAGCGTGGAGAAGCAGGCGACGGTGGCGCCATGGAAAAGGGTAGTGCAGAGCGGTATAGTACTAAATTGGTTGCGCACATATATGTACATTTCTACTAATGAGCTGTGAAATTGTATGAAAGACAACAGAATCAATTGGTTAGTAACTGGTTAGGAATAGAAACTCAACAGGTTCAACACACACCGCCAAATTCAAAAGCTTTTAGCACGTTACGACGACCAATTTTGCTAACGACGAGAAAACAGTCGAAATGGCGAATGGCGCAAGCCAGAGAAAAGGCTCTCCGCCTAAAATACGTGCACTTCCATCGATTGGAAAGGGAATGCATACGATATTTTGGAATCGCAAGGGGGAATAATTTCTATGCATTATCTACCAAGGGGTACTACAACTAACGAAGAATATTATTCTAAATTTTATCTGTCCGTTATTGCAACAAGACAATGCAAAACTCCATACCGCACGAAGGACGAAAGATTTCTTACACTAATTGCGATATGCAAATTGCTTCCACCTCCACCCTATTCGCCAGATCTGGCTACTGGTGATCCCAAATTTGAAAGTGCCACTACGAAGTGTTAGATTTAGAGCTTAAATGAGGCCTAACTTGCTATAAGTAGGTGGATTGCAGAGATTCCCGAAAAACTTCTTCGAAGACGGTTTCAAATTTTAGTTAGTTTAAATGGAGATTATATTGAAGAATTACATTATAATTTTGACGAAAATTGGCAAAACAGAAAAGTTATAGCCAAATTTCTAGCACATTGGACACATCCCTCACATTATCCGACAACACTTTTCTTCCTTACTTTTAGCTAGAGTTGCTCATGCATTAAAAATTAGATTGCAATTACGCCTATCGCGTTCAATTATCTCCCGGATAATCTTTTCAGTATCAATTGCTGAAGCTGCAGTACGAGGCGGACAAAAATAGTTTGTTTTAATATAGCGATTTCACGCTGTAGATCCAAAATTACAGATTTCAAACCATTATTATCACTATTCAAGCCCTTACACGCGTTACATGGCCAGCTTATGCCAGAATCGGAGTGAATTTGTCTCGCAATAGCACTGGAAATAGAAACGGAATCTATAATAAACAAATTTGTACACACACAGCAACTCAAGACTCTGTTAGATTCATCCTGCTTCCCACAACAACTGCAAACGATCATCACTTCAAAAGTATGTAGGGATAAGGAAGAGGATACCACTCTTAACACCGGCGCGGTCCGTCGCGGTGACTCACAGACAGAAAGAAAAACTGGACCATGGATAGGTGTACAATAGAGAAACTGTGGCTGAATCTTGTTTATGTATTAACAATTAGACAAAACCACGATAAAATATTATTATTTAATTTTACTTACAGCAAAAGTATAATTTTTCTTTTTTATATTTTGACAAGTGTTCTTTATTGATTTTTGTTTCCCAGGTACAAAACAAAGGAGAATTATTGACAGAGATAATATACTAACAATACCAAAAATTACAGTACAGCCGTATCTACAAAAACTTGTTGGGAACGTAAGAAAATACGTATGCTCATAGTCAAAATACTTATCGTATGTACACAGCTGAATCAAATATCACGTAATATTTCTTAACTTGCTTGTGTAGCTCACAACTTAAACGTTTTGCCAGTATAAATGACAATATATAAATTCAAATAATACGCTAATAATTACTGGAAAACAGAACGATAGGAAAAGTGCACACACTATTCTGACGGCCGCAATGGCAAGATGGCGGAGCAATGAACTAAGGGGGAAATAAAAATTAAAAAACTGAAGTGGGAAGAATATTTGAGTAGTAAAAGGGGTGAAAAACTTGACAAGTGTAAAGAAAAACCGAATAAAGTCAAAGCAATGGTGAAAGAAGCTAAGCAAAAGTCAAGGGGATGAATTTGAGGAAACGATGAAAGCGTGAAGCTACCGGAAATCAAAAATCGTCTTATAAAGTGTTAAAGACATTACGGAAAGGAAAGACAGAAAAAGATCCTGAAACAAAAGAAGGAAGATTAATGACAGGTGAGGAAGAAATGCTAAAAAGATGGAAGGAGTATTTTGAAGAAACACTGACCATAAACCAAACAAATATAAAGATAGAAGGAGTCGATCAGATAGTAAATGTAGACATCAACGGGGAAGTTACTATAAAAATAGAGGAAGTAGCTGAGGCTGTCAAAAGGTTAAAAAGAGGAAAAGTTGCTGGACATGATGGTATAAATAATGAAATGGTCCAGAATCTGGCAAGAGATGGATTAGAAGTAGTAACAGAACTGCCCAATAAGGTATGGAAAGATGAAGTAATACCAAAGGACTGGGAGTTAGAGTTATTGATGCCAGTCTATGGGAAAGGAGATAGAAGGGATTCCACAAACTACAGGGGAATAACCATGACCTGCATATTAGCGAAGTTAAAAGAATACTAGGAAGAAGTTGGAGAAAACAATTTTAATGGTATTTTTATCCGACGGTGAAAGGCATAAGGATTGACGAGAAGAAGAAGAAGAAGAATGGTATTTTTAGGTTGATATGATTTTCCAGATTTTCTCTGAAGATCTCCCAGTTAGCTTTTTTGTTATGTAAAGTTGGTCGTGTTTCTCTCTGAGTAAATTGAGATGAAACAGTTATTATAATTGAGGAATGATCACCCGCCAGTTCGTAGCACGACGTGGCCTTGCTCGGAGTTCCCAAAATTTTTTTAATAATTTTGAACCAAACAATAACGCCCTTTATTTTAGTTCTGATATTTAATTTATATTGTATATTTGAAGTATATATAGTACCACATATATATTAAAAGTTTATAAGGTTAAAAACATGTTGTTAGTTTTCGTAGATATTTTTCTTTTATTGATATACTACTTTCAGCGCCATCTATGGTTTAGTAGCAAAGTTTTAATTACTTATAATTTCGCTTGGCTGCATGATGTTAAAAAAGTTGCTAACCCACGTTTAGACCGATATTGGTGAAAACCTGGAACAAATGGATTGAATCGAGACCGGGACCATGCTAAATCACAATTACAATTTAGTATCTGCGAGCTTTTGGGGACGAAAACCCAAAAACTCGCAAATACTAAATTGTAACAAAATATTAAGGGGTAATTTTCGATAACACATTTTATGTACCGCAGAAATAGGTAAAAGCGGCACAAGAAAATATTCTAGGGACCGGGACCATGCTAGATCAATTTTGTATTGTCGATAATCCCCAGATACTAAATTGCATAAAAATTGCTAAAGTCATTTTCGATAACAAATTTCAAATATCGCAATACCAGAAATGTGTGACTATGCTAGATGGATTTCTCGTCCCCGAAAACCCCCAGGTACTAAATTTCATCAGAATCGTTAGAGCCGTTTTCGAGAAACCAATTCTATATATATATATATATATATATATATATATATATATATATATATATATATATATATCTACAAGAATTGCTTGTTTAAATATATTAGATATCATTTGTAGGTTGAGTTGGGCACATATTTCTGTGATCTTGTTGTCCTGAAGAGACTTGATTGCTTTGTTGGGCGGCCTCAGCATAGGAAAGAGTTGAAGTTATGTATGGGTCTTGAGTGTATTCTATTGATGTTTTCTCTTAGCTGTGGGTACAGTTTCTGTTGCATTTGCTTGTGTGTAATGCACCCTCTGTAGTTGCCGGGGTGATTATCTCCGCAGTTAACACATTTTACATGGTTGTCTTTGATTTTTCTTTCACATTCGGCAGCCAGATGTGAACTTAAGCATTTTACACATCTGGGGAGTCTATAACGTTTTTGGTTTGACCAAACCTTTAGAATTTTGTGCATTGCGGGATTTCTCTTTTGCCATAGGGCACTTCAAAGATGACATTAATATTCATGAAAAGTTTAATTAAATCTTTGTTATTATCGTTCAATTTTAAATCTATGAAAAATATAGGTAGGTGCTTTCCTGTTTTGTTTTGCTTAATATTCCATACTCGTTTGACTTCGTGGCCTAGGTCTACGATGTTTTGCGTGATTTCTGCGTGTGAAATGCAATTGGAAGGCTCCCAATCCAATCAGGCAATTATATTCGGATCGGCTGCCAATAACTCCGATCTTGACAATTTTGGCTCACACTCGACCCGTTCTTGCGATCGCTTCCGATTAAACTCCGATCTTGACAGAAAGCAACGTTTTATGGCTCGCATAAGCAAGAGAATTCCGTCGATATCCGCTTAAAGACATAAAACCCTAAAGATTAAAATTGACCAAAAATCCCGGATGCTAGAGAATTACCCACGCGTGCACGCACTTCCTAAACATCTTCTGTTTGATAACGAAAGATAACTCAAAGGATATCTCGTTCAGACATCTGCGAAATTAAATTTTCCCATCGTAAACTTCCCTCTTTTAGTTTATTTTTCATCAATTACGGGGCGGTAGAATTTAAATTGAACGGAATAATGGGAATCGGCGGAACGATAAAGAAGCGGTTGAAATAACAAACTGCGATATTCCCATGGCAAAACCAAACAACGGCCCTTACTGTTTTCATTTAAGTTTCGGATGAAATTTAATTTCATAACGAACTACGAGCAAGATCACCATACTTCGTTGGAATTTCTTGAAATTATATGCATATATGAATATATTATCGTATCGTCGTTTAATCATAATATTCTCCATCTACCTCCACTCCTTCTCGAATACCATTCTCGTCTGCTGCTGTCGCCGAAGGCGTAGTACGAACGAGATACTTGCAGTCCACGTAGTTTCACCGCTGCAATTTGATCCAGCAAATGCTGAGCTGACAGGATTCGTCCGTAGAAGGTGGAGGCGTTTCATATAGTTCCTTGTTTTTTCCGACTTTTTTCGATCGTAATATCTAAGCAAATTGCGCCATTAGGACCCAAGTGATTTTGGGTTTAGGGTGCTCCCTACCATCCCTGTTGTCGCGTGCGAATTGAGAACTGTGTAACCAGCCTTATTGTGTCCGTTGTCTTGAACGAGTTAAAATCCGATGGGGATGGTTTCTAAAATCCTCTCTCGGACTTCTTGGACCAGTCTTTAGGGCAGATTGACCAAAGATGTTACTGGTATAGAATTGATAAAAGAAAGTTGCTTTACGCGTTTATGCTAAACAAACTGGAGTACCACTCCACTGTATGCTTCCACCCATCCCCGCCCTTCTTCCCGTGTGCATACGAGGTTCCTAAAGTGTCTCTCCTTTAAAATTGATAATTACAGGAACATTCCAGGAGGAATTGTTGGAGCGTCATGTAGTGTTTTCGTTGTTGCAGCGACGTGACGTGCAAAGTGCTAAATTTAGACCAACCAACAAACATATCGACTGTCCGTCTTTGCCGTCGCCAATATCGTTTAGCGATTGCTCCGGCTTGACTTCTCGACATGCAAAATTTTGTTTTCTTTGTCTCGGACACGAACTAACATGCTGGATGACTGTCGGTCCAAAATAAGGCAGTTTTATCATATTTGAGATGTTTTGTAAACAATAGATTTCTTTCATAATGAGTTTATGAAATTTGGGAGAGAACTTTTCGCTTCTACTTTATCTGCACTAGCAGACTCAGTCATTACCACATGTTTAATGTCAGATCTCATTTTAAATTGTACATACTATCCAGTGGTAGTCTTGAATTCTACGTCTTCCTGAGACGAAGTAGAGTTTATTTCTTTAGTTTTTTCAAGAATTGCTCTACCTTTCTCTTGAATGATATTTTTATGTTCATTTCCCTTCCTTTTATCCAAATTAAAAGCAATCTCTCCATTTTTTTTTTCATGAATAGAACGTCTTTGTTTTTCAGACGTTTTTCGTTGCTTCTCTATTTCCTTCAGTCTTCTTGATTATATATCTCTTAGCTACGATTATGCCTACTGCAGACCTGTTCAAGCCATACTGCTCAGCAACATCAGACATCTTCTTCCACCCTATATCTTGACTATTTTTCTTGTTTGGTTTCTATAGTGAGCACAGTTCTTGACAGTCTGCTCTACATAGGTCCAATAATATAATAATAATAATAATAATAATAATAATAATATATTTTTTCCCAACAGATTTACAATCCAATTAGCGTACAAGTAGCGTACAATTTTATGTCATCAGCAAAAAGTAAGCTAGGACAATCAAGGATCGAAGATCATTTATAAATATTAAAAATAGAGGGGGATCCAAATTAGTTTCCTGAGGCAAAGAAAAGTTTTTGGAAATGTGGCCTTTGTATACTACATAATGTCTTCGGTTGGTAAGGGAGGTTAAAGATGGACAAAAGCCCATTATATCAAGTCTGGTAAGAAGAAGGTCATGACGACTTAGTCACGTTGGTACAGATAACATCAACTTGCTTATTATTATCAAGCAACTTAGACAGGTAATCCGTTGTAATCGTTAGATTTGTAACAGTAGAGCGTCTAGCAATAAAGCCGTGATGATCAATAGAAATCAAAGATTTTATCTGGGGGCAAATCGCCTTATACAAACGCAGTTCAAATACTTTCGTCAAATTATTTGTTATGGTATATGTATTATCAGAAACTGTTGGCGGAACATAGTTTTTGTTTTTAAATTCTTTAAAGAAAATTCTAATATGTATCTGTTAAATAATTAATTGAAAAATTATCAGTTCTTTTAATTCAGAGAATAGAAATCAATTAGCGCACAAAAAGGGTTATGTAACAACTGTCATAGTCTCCTTCCAGTTCCATGTTTTCCCCTTTTCTTTCAAAATCTTCTTTATATTGCCATTCCAAGTCAGTTTTGGTCTGCCTCTTCTTTTTTGCCCTTCATTCTTGCTTCCCATATTGTCTTTACTAGAACGTTTTCGTCAAGTCGATGAAGATGCCTCCTGCAACTGAGCTGCCTTTGTTTCACCACTTGCAATACAGATTGGATCTTTAGTTCTTTTCTGATTGCTTCATCTGGTATTTTATGCATTCTGGTAATCCCCATAATCCTACTTAGAAATTTCATCTCCATCGCCTGCAGTTTGCTCTTCTGACTTCTAGTGGTCTGCATATGGCCTTATACACTTTTGTTTTAGTTTCCTTAGAGATTTCTTTCTTATTAAAGAATTCGTCTGTTGATTTCCATATCATGTTTTATATTTTCTTCCATTATTATTCCTAGGTGTTGAAAATATTTAAAATATTCTATTCTGCCATCTCTTATGTATATATTAAGTTTTTCTTCTTCCTCTCCTTTTTGTTTTGCCTTGGCTGACACCATTACTTTTGTTTTCGTCTTGTTTATCCGCATTTCGGCTGCTTGCAGTTCTTCATTCCATATCGTTTAACTGTCCCTATTATGACCATGACATCTGCAAACGCGCAATTATCAATTTCAACTTTTTGCGGGTTTCGAAATCCTAAGGACAGTTTCTTCGTTCTCCCTTTGCAGCTTTTAACAATATCATCCATAAATAAACAATTCTACAAATATACTGTAAGGTTTCCCTTATCCGAACATGCATTCGTTGTCTCAACATCAAAATTCCGAAAATGTTCGTTGTTCGATTTGTTCAGTCGTTCGTTAACCAATCACCCACTGTATATTCTTTTGTTTACGAACTCATATCGTTGATGTACAAAAATAAGTAGGTACGTATACTGAAATTTTACTTCTCATTTTTACTTTTTCTAACAGAATTTCACGCCGTTTGAACATGGCCAGCGAACGAGCCGCCCGTGATCCGAATTAGAAGATGAAGAAAGACCCCGCAACCAAAGTGAAGATAAAGCAGGCAACGATGATATCGAAATTGATAACATTAAATCTGACCGTGACAGTGCTTCTGAGGGAGTCGCAGCATCTGATAGCGAAAGTGATAGTAATGAGTATATGCCCCGCAGCAAACCATGGATATTATTTCGATAAGGATAAGGATGGAACTCAATGGAATAAGTTTAAACCACCACAGAATGTGCGAGATAGAGCTCATAATAGTATTATGCATCTCCTAGGCTGCAAAAGCGTTGTCAAAAGAATGTCAAAACAGAAATGGATTGTTTCTGATAGATAACATAATTTCACTTATCATTCAATCAAAAAGTAAACGATAACGACGACGAAATTTTACAAACCAATTGTGAACAGTCTTTCTTGATGAGGTTCCATTACCAAACGTTTAACGTTTAAGTTCTATACATTATTGTTGAATTAGACTTTTACTAAAATCGTAAAAAGTCATCCAACGGGAAGCTTCACGTGAAATTTTAATTTTTCACAAAATTGCTTTTGAAGGGAATGCTTTTAAGGGGCACCGGACCAACTCGAGCGTAAGCGTAAATGTAAACGTAAGAGCGTTAAATTTGGGCGGAGCTTCGCTTCGTGTGAAAAACAAAGAAAACAGATGGTATGATGTGCGAGCGTAGTAAGTATTCATTTTAGACGTGCGTAAACCTCACACACCAATTTCTTTTTTAACGTCCAGCGTAAAAAGAAACTACACGGTAAATTCCTAAACTGTCACTGTTTTCAAAAATAAAGAAATCTCAAATTCTACGAGAATTGACACATCTCAATAGCGCCACTTAGCGGTAGTTTGTAAAAGCATAAAAGGCGCCCATTTCGATACACATGACATTTTTAAATTTTATGATAACTCGACCGCAAACATAACGATCTCCGAGTTTCGTTAATTATTTCTCCATCGTCGAGCGCGAGTTATACGAGTTGTCCCTCGACGGCGAAAATGAAGCGATTTGCCGGCTTCCCACGCTTTAATTTCCCATCTGGAGAACGGTAAAAGGGTCGTCCGACAAAACGAAATCAAGTGCTAAAATAAAACGGACGCCGACGGACACAAAGGTAAACATAAACTCCGATACGAAATTTATCGACGGATTTCCCCACTTTAATATGGGCGAAGTGTCGGTTAAAATTGTCACGCGCGTCTATGCGAACGAGTAGAATTAGAGTAATTAGACAGATTGGTAGGGTGTGGGTTTGGTCGTTGTTTCGATTCTTAATTGGGTAATTATTAATTACGGATATTAGATCAAATGTAAGAATCAAGTTACCGTTTTAGAAATAAAGTGGTAATCTCAATCCTCGAAATCTCAAGAACTGTTGAAAATTGTTTTCAAAAAATGCATAAAAGTTGAAAAATTGTTGAAAAAACGCCTAAAGCCCGACATGACGCTCGAAACAGTCTGAAAACGAAATTCTCACACAAAATGCACCAGAACTGGGTATTAAGTTTAGGTTTGTTAAAAATGTCTTTGAAAGAACTATTAGAAGTGTTGAGTGAGTGCTGAGAGTTCTGGGGGTAATTAGAAATGCCAAAAAGCAAAGAACATGATGGAATAAAGAAATTGAGAAGGGAGTAAAATTGTACAAATGCTAATGAAAAGTGAGAAGCATGAAGACTACAAAAATCAGCGAGAAAACGTTAAAAAGCCAAGACTTGTACGTGGGAAGAATTCAGAAGAAAAATGGAACACACCGCCTCCTAGAAACGCCAAAATGATATGAAAGGAATTCCCCTTTGTCTCGATTACTTTTTGTTTTGCTTCGGAATGCTTTAGAGGGGCGAGAGATGACTGGACTGGATTCTTGGACCTGGCCAAAAGCACTCGAATCCGTTCGGTCCACGGACTACGACCATCACCCTTCCCTTTTTCCTTCCATTCTTATCTAATTCATCTTCTGAAAGTCCTCTTTCACGTTGTCTGTCCATATTTTCCGTGATCCTCCTTGTCTTCTTTTATTTATTGGTTTCCTATATAGGATCATCCTTATCATTTCATGGATGTCCATTATTTCTACATGACCCAATCGCCCTATTTTCTGGGCCTAATCTTGATTTATTTTCTTTAAATGAATTTTCTACTTCTTTGTTTGTTCGTTTTTGCCATTCATCCTCCCCCTTTATTCCTCCATTTCTATTTCTCACTGATTTCCTCTCACCGAGCTCTAAAAGCCCAATTTCCGATTCATTTAACACCCATTGCCTCACACGCATAAGTAACTGTGGAGCTAATAACCGTTGTATATAATCTAATTTTTGTTCTGTCTGATACAAACTCGAATTTTAACATTGTATGTTCTTCAACTTATTCTACACCAAGGTACACAAAGTCTTTAAGTTTTTAATTTTTTTAGGTATTCTCTTGTGTATATATTGCTAAATCTATTTGTTGGGTGCTACCCATTAGCATATATTTTGTCTTTTCTTGATTCGTCCCAATTCAAATATTTGAGCCTCCCTTGCTATACTCATCAGTTTTTGAAGTTTCCTCTTTCCCTTTCTTATCACTGTAAAATCGTCCGCGAAAGCTGTGGATCGGTGTCGTTGCGAAATATTGTTTCTTCTGTTTTGATCCGCCTTCTTCTTATCATTATTTCCAATACCAGGTTAAATAACACCGTAGATAGTTGGTCGCTATGTCCCTGTTTCACCTCTATTTTTTTTTGATTGAAGCCCCCTTCAAGTTACTTCATTTCTTGTTATCTGTAGAGTTGTTGTCCGGCATTTCCAGCTCCATTGTCCGATACATTTTTGGTTTGAATTTCTTTTACAGTGAAGATTTGGTGTTTTCTGAAATCTACTTGACATGCCTTCATCACATTTTCTGCATATTCACTTAGTCCTTTCTTATGCGCTCTGCCATCATCTTATAATACATTTTCTCATATATTTGACTTTATAATGTGTCTCACATCCGTTCTTATCATTTCTGTTCTTATTTCCGTGTTTCTTGGGTTTTTAATATTCTTCTGTTTTTTTATCGTATCCATAACTTCCTCTCTTGTTGAAGTTTTTATACTCATTTCGTCATCTCTGGCCCCTGAGTTTTCCCGTGTTTCACATCCAATATTCTGGTTTAACCTTTTTTCTTTTAGTAACATCTACTACCCATAATTTACCGGAAACTGAAGCCTTCGTACGGGAAGTAGTTGTTTGATAGACTAAAGTCAATTTCAAGAATTATTGTCAATAAATTTCCTTCTAGCGTTTACTTGCCCTTACACATATGTCATAAGACTCATAAGTCATAAGTTGGTTTCTAAGGACCGTGAACAATGCCCCAAGCGTCAGACAATACTTCACAATTGATACTTTAATGACTATCTAAACGTAGTTCACATCTTCTGAATCGTGGTACAGAAGATGTGAACTACAAGAGGAACTAGCACGCATATCTGTGCCTGTGAGGAACTGAAGGAACTCAGACTGAAGCATTTCGAAGAACATCTACTGGAGCCCATAACAATACTTAGACTTTCTTTGAGCAAGATAATAATAATAATAATAATACTTTATATACAACAGCAACAACAGCTGCTAATTACAGGATAATATTTACAATAAAAAGCAACTTAATCGCAGTAATAGAAAAACTCAAAAACAAATGAATAACCTCAATCGTTCCGTCAATGCTCAAATACATATGTTATACTTAAGCTACAAAACAAAAGTAAATAAATAGTCATGCAAAACTAAATTTTGTATTTAACAAAAATCTATTAACATTGATACATACATTCATAAGACTGGTGAGCGCGAATGGTGAGTGGTAGCAGTAGTTGATACATAAACAAGACACGCATGTCTAGCACATTGCCTAGGAACATGAAAACTGAGTTGCTGCAACAAGTCAGGAGCATAAAGAAAGTTGTTAATCAATTTATACACATAGACAATATGTGATATTACTCTACGGTTTTCCAAGGAAATATAATTAAACTGAGATAACAGCTGATCATAGGGGTAGTTATGTGGCAGAAATGAGTGACTAGTGCGATAACAAAGAATCTTCAAAAATTTTCTTTGCACCCTCTCAATCATGTCAGCATACTTCACATAGCACGGCTTCCACACTATAGAGCAATATTCGAGCTTCAACATGTAAATTAAATGTTAGCTTCTCATCAAATGACACACCCAAGGTGGTGGTCTTTGTGGAGTGAGAGTGTTATTAGGAATCGGGTACGAAGAGCATAAAGGTCAAGCGTCTGGTCCATTGATGACCCATCCTAAAGGAAGGAATGAAGGAACGAAGTTCGTACCTAAGAAACGTGAAAAATCCCTAAACGTCACACATGATTTCACAATTGATACTTTAATAATAAACTAATTGTAGGTCACGTCTTCTGAATCGTGGTACAGAAGATTTGAACTACAAGAGAGAACTAGCGCTCATAGCTGTGTTTGTGAGGAATTGAAGGAACTCAGTCTGAATCATTTCGCTAAACATCTATTGGAGCCCATCACAATACTCTGACTTCTCTTGAGCAAGATGGTGGTCTTTGTGGAGCACACCGAATTGCTCACACGGAGGTAAGAATGTTATTGGGGATCGGGTACAAAGAGCATAAGGCTGAAGCGTCTGGTCCATTGATGACTAATCCTAAAGGAGTAAATGAATTGATGAAGTTCGTACCTAAAAACAGTGAAGAATCCACAAACGTCAGACATGATTTCACCATTGATATTTTAATAATAATCTAATTGTAGGTCACGTCTTCTGAATCGTGGTACAGAAGATTTGAACTAGAAGAGGGAACTAGCACGCATTGCTGTGCCTGTGAAGAACTGAAGGAACTCGGCCGGAGGCATTTCGGTGAACATTTACTGGAGCCCATAACAATACTCAGACTTCTCTTTGAGAAAGATGGTGGTCTCTGTGGAGGACGCGAGATTGCTTGAACGAAGGTGGGAGTGTTATCGGGGATCGAGTACGAACAGCATTAAGTTCAAGCGCCTGATCTGTTGGTGACCAATCCTAAAGGAGTGAATGAACGAGTTCGAACGTAAAAACCGTGAAGAATCCACAAACGTCAGAGAACATTTCACAATTGATACTTTAATAACAATCTAAACGCGATCGTAAACGTCCCTCTTTCCCCCGAATTATTTCCCCATTCTCGTACAATTCCACATGTTAGTGAACGCACTCCGGGCGCGACTCCGTTTATACAAGAAGGGCGCAATTAATTCCACGAACTTCGCTCCCTACAATTACGCACCGGCTTTGTTTCTACCATCCTACCGTTACGACCGATCCCTTCGAAAGATTAACCATTGTATCCGCCCAACATGTGTAACGCCCCGACGATAGGGACGTGCACGTTCGTATGTGAGCGAGGGAGCGAAATTCGAACCGCTTCGATGATAACAATACGTTTTCCGTTTTCGCCCTCGCCAGATCCCACTAATTATTAGGGCGGGAAACGCGCGTATTCCGCGATTTTCGAGACGTACGTACGTACGCGCAAAAAATCATCGCGCTATCCTTATTGTTATTGTTACGTTCGAGTTTGATGATTCGCCCGTTGCCGCCCACGGGGAAACTACGCGTTCGCGTAGTACGAAATAATTCGATCCTAATTGGGGGATATTAAAACGCGAGCGAGAAGACATCTAGAGGTCGGAATCGTTCCGCATTTCGCCCTCCGAGGATTCGCGTCGTTGGATGTCGTCGATGGGGGAACGCGTGTAATTTCGGGTGGCGCAAAGATCAACAACGGTTCGGTAATTATCGAAAAATTACCGCCAATCGTTGTAGGGGAATGATTCGAATTCGAGGACTATCATTATTAGGTCTTCTCTACATTTCTTGGATTACCTATACCAATTTTCAAATCAATCGTTAGGACATATTTTACGATTTATGTATTAGGACATTTTGTAGATTAAGGAAAATATTTACATGTAGGGCTAAGTTGGGTAGTAGAGAATGTCATTTTAGGAAGGATGAAATATATATTATTGTAACTGGTATAGGTATGAAGAGACGTGGACCCAAAGGGCAAATTTAACGTTAATCAGTACATAAAAAAAAAAGGTAGAGAACTCTCTATAAACCACCTAATAATAAATTAGGTTCGTTAATGGGCAGTTAACAAGTAACTGTGCAAAGGCTTACAAAGTTAGCACAATTTGCATATTCCAATAATTCTGTAGGAAATTTTGACTATGTGTAAGCTTTCGCACGATCATTTTATTTTATTAAAATTTTGGAAATAATTCACTATTTTAATCAGCACAGTCGCTAAACTTTATGCCAGTGTAATGGAAAGTAGAGTAAGAGAAAGGTTAGTGAAAACTCTAGAGGACACACAAAATGGCTTCAGGACATTCAAGAACAACGGACGTTAACTTTATAAGTAGAGAAATAAGTGAAAACGTGAAAAAGTAATAAAGAAGGCTCACTTACGTTTTATACATCTGCAGAAGGCCTCTGATAAAGTAGACAGAGAATATATATGAAAGATTTTAAGGAAAAGAAGAATTGACGAGAAAACAATAAACGGAATAAAATGTCTGTACACAAAAACAACAAATTTTGTTAAAATAAGACACGAAGAATCACAGCAGTTCGAAACCACAAAGTCGAGGGAGGGGGCGACTGAGTCCGCATTTGTTCTCTGCAGTTCTGGATGAAGATATAAAAGCGACGGAAAGACAGATAAAGCAATACAAGGTGAGATTCTGGAATACCGATGATATAGTGGTAATCACATAAAATGAAAATCTGAGAATATAGGTACAATACAATGAGACGATGGACGAAAGACACGAGATTTGTCTGCGGACAAAAAGCTAGAGCATGTGAATAATTTCAAATACTTGGGGGTGGTAATGGTAATCAAAGACGAAAACTTGGTTGGAGAAATCATGGCAAGTACAGGGGCAGCTGGAAGACTATTCAATTTGTTACTCAAAAACTTTTGGAAAAATGATAATAATAACGGAAAAAGTCGGAAAGGTGACCGATACGGACGTTAGTCGTTACCATTCGAATAACTCACTTACAATTAGTTGGCTATGAAGATGGAAATCGAGACCGTACTAGCCCAATGGAAATGGCGTAGGTTCAAGTTCGAGAATTTATTAGTAATAAGGCACCACTCTCCTATTATAGGAGATCTCATCTAAATTTCTGAGATCAGAGAGACACCCTCCAGCTTCGTTGGTAAGTGAGACGAGGTTATCCGAACCGTCTACGTTACTGATTCCTTTATTCGGTCGTGAAGCGACCAGCAAGATTACTCGAAAACTATTTAAAAATAAAATACGAAAAGAAATTGAGGCGAGAGAATGACGTTGAACCACACTTTATTCGTCACTGACAGCATCCTTGGGGTGCACCGACACATTACAGCTTAGGAGAACGTAGTTAGAAAATGTGTGTGTGTATGTGCAAGTGACAAGTAAATGTGTTCTCACCTCCCCCTAAAATGCTAAACAGAATTTAATGTTTCGTTCAACAAATATCTAACTAGATCGTTAACTATGTGATAGCAAAAGTAAGAAATCCCCTTTTACTCGAACAGAAATCCCCGACTTACTGAAGCTAAATTAATTCAATAATTCTAGGGAATTTTTCCCAAAACTCAACGACACAAAAATACAATAAAGGCGGGATTTAACATGACGTGTTTCCGCTTGTCAACTCTTGTACGGCGTTGTAAGCGCTGTCGAGACGGAAGCTGTTAAAATGTTGGGAATCTAGGCAGACACAGAAAACTGAAGAATAAGCCGGCTTCTAGCTTCTACAATACTTAGATATTTGTAAATTTCTCAGATGTTCTCAAAAATAAATCTTAGCACTCTACTAGTCGTGTACTAGTCCCCTACAACAACGTGAAAGAGAAAATAACGGCATCGTTATTAGCAAAAAGGAAAATTCACCTGCAAGAGAGGAAAACACGAACGCCCAACGTGGCTGGGAGTTCGAACTGTAAAATTGTGGAAGCGTAACTCCCAAATTCACACAACGATAATATTAAACTTCCCAGAGTCGAATTCGCGTGCATATCCTCGACATGCAAATTTTTAAAACAAAAACGGAAGCTATTTACGAAAAATCCACCTGTTCAACCAAACCAAACGCCATAAGTAGAATGTCTACACCTTCAAAAAGGCGCGAGTTGTATCAAAACCTACGAAATGCGAGCGCCACCTACACGTCAGAAGTTGAAGCGAGAGACCAAAAGTAACAAAACCGGAACGCTGTGACAAATTGGCCGTAACAAATTGCATTAAAAATACCTTCTTAAGTAAAAGGGAGATACCAAAACCAACAAATATGCAAATATTTAAACGGCTAAATCAATTTTAACGTATGGAGCAGAAATATGGACAACTACAAAAGAAACAAAGTTACAAGTTACAAGTTACAAAGGGTGGAAATGAGGTTACTGAGGAAGATTGAAGGTAAAAAGAGACTAGACAGACTCAGACATGATACTATTAAGGAAAACCTGAAGGTTAAGCCGATAGAAGTCGCAGTAGACGAAAGTCAATTGAGTTGGATAGGACATGTTTTGCGAGAATTGAGAAGACCGGAATAGTTACAAAAGTGTACGAGGCACGATTATGGACGAGAAGAAGAAAAAGGAAACCAAGAAAACCTGGACAGAAGAAATAAAGACAACGGGTGGAAAATCGAATTTTTCAAGTTTTTTGCGATTTTGATCTTGAAGATGAAGCTTTCTTGATTTTATATGTTCACAATTTTTGTTCTTTATCACAAGAAGTATAACTTTGCCTCAGAGAGTAAATCAAAACTCTGAACGGTTTGCAAGATATGAGCCTGAGAAAATGATCAGTTTTTTGCAAAAATGACACCGAGGTCCCAAATCTTTGGGGGCCCATAAAAAAAAAGTGCATGACTTGGGGCAAAACTGGGAGACACGGGTCTTTTTTTTTTTGGTGTTTTATCACGTAGTGGTGTCCGTATATGGTTATATTTCCATGACTTAAAAAATTACACACAGTGTAATGTATAAAAAGACAAACTCGTATGTGGGGAAAACAAAAAAAACATAATGGATTTGTTAAATTTTAATAAGTTCTATATCGCGGAATGTTTAATTGGCAATGCTTCTCAAAAAATAAAAGAGCATCTTCGCCAGATTTGGAAGATGAGCCACCACAAAAAATAGCAAGGTCAACAAAGCCCTTGCCACCAAAAGATGTACGTGTGTCAGAAAATAAACATTTACCCATATGCGCCGTTACTGATAAAAAAATTATTTTAAGTGCATATCTTGTAACATATTGCTATGCATAGCAAATGATCGGCAATGCTTCATGGAGTTTCACTACTAATCACTTTTTAATAAAATTTTTCTTCATTTTTATCCATTATTTGCATGGATTAAAAAATAGAAATATTTAAATAAAAAGGAAGGCTTTTTATTCAACTTAGTTACAAATGTCCAGTCAGCTGCACCTGCCATATCTCCGAATCCTTTCGTCCTTTTAGTCCTTGAAAAAATTTTTGTTTACTGATTCTTCCATGAGCAAAGGAAAATATTTGTAAAGAATTTTAAAGCTATTTGTAGCCTCGGGACTGAGGAGGATATGTCGTACAGGTGCGATTTCTTGGTTCTTCTTAGCTTTGTTGCTGACACGAGTTATGAGATCTTTGCTAGAATTCTGAGAGATAGGTTAAAAATGTACGTAAAAATACCAAACCGGATTTCGTAACAATAGATCAAATTTATTTTTTTCTTTTTGCATATGAATGAACGAAGGATTTCTTTAGATATGGAACAACTTCTCCGTTAACGTTCGTATTTTGCTGCGATATAATTTTTATTAATTTCCTTCTCGTACTAACTTTTCAGTTTATACCTTCCTACTTCTTATTGCATTAGTCTTAGTGCCTTAGTAGAGCAAACAGGAAGTTATTTGCGACTTTTAAAAGCACAAACGCAGGAAGCTCTTGCATTTTCAGCGAATCATTTTAACAAAGTAAAGAAAACGGAAGACTTCCCGCTTTTCGCCGGAAAATATTCACGAATGCAATTGCGCCAGCTTATCGTTAGTATAAGAATGATAATAGCATTATTTAAAATTCGGTGTGTTCTTCGAAAAGTAAACAAGCTTCCAAATAGAGGAGAATTTTTTAAGTTTTACGAATACTCATTTTCGCGGGATCAAATCGTTATGATTGTTATATGTATGAGTATCAACTTAATATTAAGGTTGGTATCTTTGTGGCCGGTGTAATAAGAAGAGGAGCTGGGCTGGAGAAAAACAAATAATTTCAATATAAGAATTTTAAATAATGAAAACAAGAATTTAAAAATGTGAGACAAAACTTTTCCGAAACTGACTCTAAGTAGTACTAATAAATTTCTTGCCAACAATTTCTGTTTCTGAAGTTTTTGGACATCTCCGTTTCAGCGAATTCCAGTTTAGAAACCCATTTGGGAATTCTAACGTTGTTCAATGCCTGAATGTCTGTCCTATGTATGATTTGTCACATTCGCTACATTCAATTTTAGATCTCCAACTGTTGCCCCAAAAATTGTTTTCTCTTCCACCTCGTTTTGTTGTTCTTTTCAAATCAAGCATGTTTGACATTGTCAAGTCCTCCTCTGTGATATGCTCTTAATTTTTATTTTCTTTCATGTATTCTTCTGCTATCGTCTTCCAACTTATCATCTTCAAATTCTCCCCTTTCGTTCTCTTTAATTCATCCTCCCCTCGTCATTGTTCTTCTATCGTCTCTCCTTCTATTGCTCTAATATCCTCAACTTTTCCTTATTCCTGATTGTCCTTGGCCTCCCACTAAATCTTCTAGTTGTCGTCTTCCAATTATTCTTCTTTAAATTCACCAAATCCTTCTCTTCAGTGATTATTCCTTCTCCTTCGTCTATCACCCATTCTTGCCATTGTCTTCTAGTTAACCATTTTCATCTGCTTAACCACCTGAATCTATGCAGTTTCTTATTATTTATATTCTGTCCTTCATCTAGTACAGGTATGGGCAACCTCCGGCCCGCGGGCCACATGCGGCCCTCGAGTAAGGTCCGCTACTGAATTCTTTCGTTGCATATTAGCACGGCCCGTCTAAACTTAATTCATAATGAATCATAAGGATACTACAAAAATGTATATTTTTCAAGTTTACTCACAGCATAAAACTTCTACAAAAAAGGTTGCCCATGCCTGATCTAGTACATCCTCTGGTTCTCCCGTCATGTTATCAATTACTCATTTTTGACGCAATTTCTAAGTAATTAATTCGACCAACCTCTCTTACGCAGTTTCCTCTTACCTTTTCCTATTCATCGACCACCTTTTATCTCCTTATATCTCCTTATATCTTAGCTGTCATGTACTGATCGCCTTTTCCTTTTATCGTTAATTTTCTTTCTCTAGACGTCGTCTTTCAGCTAATCATCTGTACAGAATTAGTAAAATTTTTAACTTGATCTGACATACCCACAACCATTTCCTTCACAGCGTCCCTTTGTTCCGTTACTTTTTATTTGTCATCTTCTAAAGTCAGTCATCTTTTATATTATGGGGATTCAACCTTCCTTTGCTTATTTCATCCATTTTATTACTTGCTCTTCCTGTTTTTCCCCGATCTCAACCTTTCTTGGTTTCCACACATGGCACCCAACTATTTTTCCTCGATCTTTTCTTGTTTCTGCGCTTCTTGCTTCCATCTTCCAAGTATGTAGCTATCTTTAATATGTATACCTCGTGTATAACCGTAACCTCCTTCTTCTCTTTTTCTCTTCCCACCATCTCTTCCATGGCATCGTTTGGTCCACTAAACTGTGTATTGCTTAATTGACTGTTTCGTGTTCTATTATTTCTAGATATATTATGTTACTTAGGAATTGCATACCCCCTCCCTCTAGCTGTTCTTTGCTTAGCTTTTTCCTCCATTACACCCTTTACGAGTTAATCATCTTCAAGGTCGTCTGTTGATGCTGTTTCCAAAACCTTTCTTGCATCATACACCAAAGAGGAAGTGACCTCTTTGGTTTCACTGTATCCCTTCTATTCCTTCTTCTATCATTCCTTCTTATAATTTACTATAAGGTGGTTGTTTCATATTGCTTCATTATTAAGTGTATTTCATCCACACTTCCTTTTTTATAACCTTTTTTTAAATCATCTGTCTTCCACGTTTTTGGCTTACGTTCAAACCATCCAATCGCTTTCTCCTGGATCTCTCCTCATTTATGTTTTCATCCGCCTACAATCATCTCATACACCACGAAGGATATCTGACGAGCTCAAAGTTTAGGCGAATGAAAGAACTATCTTCGTATTGTTTAGGTATCGCGTGTATTTCTTTATCTATTTCTTCATACTTATTTGCTCTAATTTGCAAGCTTCGCTTGCAATTGACCATCTTCAACTATCTTGGCGTTCGTTGTTAATTCCTCGTCCTTCTTCTTTTTCCTGCATTACCCGCTTTTCACTACCATATTTCATGTTCCAATCAGACATTTTTAGCATATGTGCTTTCTTCTGCTGTCCCATCTTACTTACAGGATATCATCGTTCCCTGTTATCTTCTGGTCGACTATCTTCTGCCATATCTTTTCGTGTTTTCTCTACCATTATTCCATTCAACATTTTACTCGCACCATCTTTAGATAGTTTTATTATAAAGTGAAAGAGTGTTAGAGTGTTAGTTGAAAAACTTAACACGTTCAAAGCGTTTTTCATCGCGTTCCACAAGCATCGAGGTATGAATTCGAGGATTGCGACCTATCGTTTCGGATATTCCAATAAATATAAGAACAAAAATGAGGAATAACCCGCACATTAATGATTACGTCCGTTCCTTCGTATTTTCTGGATAAAATGCTGCCTAAAACTTCATCCTTTTTTGTATTTACTCGAAGATATACCATTTTGCCTCGAATTACTCGGGGTTCTAGCTTCCTTCATTAAATAGTTTATTCGCTTTAATGATCTACACGAGCCGTTATATTAAGCTACGCGGGGAGACGTGATTTACCCGTACGACTGTGATATTTGATACTCGCTCGGTTTATACGTTTTCGATAATCCTTGCATCGTGTTAACGAAACATATGTCACCGAATTTTGGTATTCAAAAATTGTGTGGAGAGAAATTTATCGGTGTGATACTACTGTCAGTAAATCTATGCTTGCGACTGGCGCCCGCACAGAGTTTAAGGTGGAGCCAATGACTAAGTGAACGTGTATGATGCAAGTAAGTTTGAGGAGGCAACATCAACAGACAACCTTAAAGGCGATTAATTCGTAAAGAGTGTGATAGAGGAAAAAGATAAGCAAAGACGAGCTGGAGGCAGGAGACACGCAATTCCTAAGTAATATGATGTATCTAGAAATAATAGAACACGAAACAGTCAATTAAGTACAGTTTAGTGCACCAAAGGATGCCAGGCAGATATGATGGGAAGAAGATCGGAGGTTATGGTTATACACGAGGTATACATATTAAAGATAGCTACATACTTGGAAGATGGAAGCAAGAAGAGATCGAGGAAAAAGCGGTTGGGTGCGATGTTTGGAAACCAACAAAGTTTGAGATCGGGGAGAAAACAGGAACAGGAAGTAATTAAATGGCAGATATAAGCAAAGAAAAGTTGAACCCCCATGATATACATGTGACGAGGAAAAAAATAATTACTTTCAAAGCTGCGTATTTAACATTTGTTTCTTTTCTCTTTTTTCCTCTAATCGCCCCGATAATTTTCTCCCCAAATCGACCATACAAAGAAATACGATCGTATAAATTCTATTCGACTACCGCCAAACTACCATCACGTTCATTCTTCCACTTGAAAAGCGACAGACGATTCCGACGGGGTTTAGGACGGATTTGGCGGTTTGACCGACAGCCCTTTTTCCTTCTTTTCTCTTTTTCCGTTCTTCTCCTAAACGAGGGAGTGTATTGAAAGCAAAGTTTGCGGCTTTTAAGTGGTGGTGCGAAGGAACGACGACGAGGATAAAGTTGGAAACGAGGGTGTCGACGGACGTGCCACTTTGTACGAGGGCGATGTTGTACTTACTTATACAGCCGTATACTGGGTATATACGGAGGTAATAGGGTCGGAAAGCGTATTAGGCGGTTTGATTTCAATGTTCCTGACTGGTTGAAATCGGGTGAAAGGAGACGTATAAAGGCGTTAATAGCGTAAAAGTGCGATACGGAAAATGCGGTGAATAAAATCCGAACAATTCTGACAAGTCTCTATATATGGTTCCCTTTTTAAGCTGAGATGTGCAAAAACTGTAGTAAGATCACGTGTTATATAAGATACCTGATATATTTTGTGTAAGTGAGCATTGGTTCACAGAGAATCAGAATTTTTCGTTGGTGTGTTTCCATTGTCAGTCAGAACACAAAAATGGTGGAGTTGCCATTTACACAAAATTGGGTGTGGATGTGGTCTCACAGGCCATTGATGTTGGTCTGGAAGAGTTTGGCTTTGAGGCTTGTGCCGTGCGGGTGTCAGTTGATGATGGGCATGTAGCTGAGAAACAAAACACCAACCCAAAAGAAAACCAAGATCAAGATTTACAAGACTTTAATAAGGCCGGTCATCACGTATGCAATGGAGACTACAGCAATCACTAAAAAAGAACAAGAAGACCTAAAGATAGCAGAAAGAAAAGTTTTAAGAGCAATATTAGGGCCGCACGTCACAGAACAGGAAGTAATAAGACCGAAAACTAACAAAGAAATAGAGGATCAACGGATATGATAAGAAGGATAACCCAGTGGATTCCGATATGGCCCAGAGGACGACCAAGGAAGAGATGGAGAGACGCCGTGGAGGAAGACGTAAAAGTGGTGAAGATACCGATTGGAGATCAAAAGCAAGGGACAGGAAAGAATGGAGGAAAATAACACAGGCCGCCAGGACTCATAGCAAGCTTTAAAACACAGGGAGCAAGAGGAGTAGTTCACCTCATCAAAAGAACTTCAAAAACGTCATAAGACGTTAGCCATAGCCCAAGCACAGTGGGCTAGATTCGGAAAAAAGTGGACAAAAATGTAATTACTTTTCTTGTATATTCCAAATTTGGTAGTGTAGGATTTTTCATGTCGCTGATTACGAATCTGTCATTAGAAAGTCCAAGAACAAAATGGCAGATCCAATATGGCGGTCGATTTTTGAAAAACTCATCCGAATACTATAAAATGCCGTGATTTTGTTTATATATATATCGATATTTATAAACCTGAAAAATTTCTTCGGATTTGACAAAACTCAGTGTTGGGAGGTTTTGTATGTCGCTGAATGATATTAATTAGGAGAAAATGGTAAAAAAATACAGTGAAGGTTTTTCTATCATCCATTTTTATATTAAGATCCTGAACATTTCACAGTTCTATCACGCGCAATAAGTAGGGATACATCATTTCTCAGTCGGAATCTTCATCGCTATTTTCAAAGGATTCAATTACATGACTCGGTTTGCTTGTTCTCGGATGGTAATCACATAATAACTTCAAAGCATCGGCGGACAAACTTTACTCGTTTTTGAATATTTTCGGCCCATGCTTGAAATATAAGGGTCGGAAGTAACAGATAGTCGATTGAATACGTCTTCTTCCATAGTCGATGTGCTCGAACTTTTTCGAGCAAAATTTTCGCAATATCTTTTTATGTCTTTATTACGCGCCTCTTAAACATCTTCCGACATCTGACCAATCGGAAGAGGCCCTTCTTCCGACTGAATTATTTCTGACCCATGGATGAGTACTTTGTGGATTGTAGTGGGCATACAATACCATGAGTACTTCTCGACAAAAATTTATGCAGTTTCTAAACAATAACTTTTGAAAGCAACAACGTCAATCACAAATCCGCTAGACATTACTTGCAGTATTGTGTGACATCTTTTCATTAAATTTTCATCGACCCCCAAAATTTTTGCAGAAACTGTTACGTTTTCAAAGAGGCATCTTGCGGTGTTGCCGTTGTTGCTACTTGCAAAGCCCACTTTTGGTTGGTCGATATTTAAATGCAATTCTTTTTGAACCTTTCCTGAATGTTCACCATACAAGAATAAACACATAAAATTTTCAGTGGATTACTGTTTCTTTATTATTACAACTATTAACGAGTGAACTTGTGTCGTCGTGCCAAAGGTTGTTTACCGGTCACGAGTAAACTCGCGTTGTCAACAATGTGTTAAGCTAACGTCTCGTTTCCTTCACTTCAAGGGGCTCGACAATAGACCGCGCACGAAAGTACTTTGCTCTGTACTGCAAACGTATAGGCAAGTTTCGGCATGCAAATTCACATGATTCTGATTCCATACGGTATTGACTTCGCAAATAGCGTAAAAGCAGCCCGGGCGGTAGTAGGCGATAAACTATACGACAGTTTCACTTCAAGTATTCGTTAACGAAAATGTTATATTTTACAGGTATTAGTCGTTCTTTCAAATTACTACCAATTAAGATTTAGTGACGTTAACACATATTAAAATATTATACAAACCTTTAGGATCACTCTCCATTGAAAAAATTGATATCACACGCTTTGATAAAAAGTAAACAGTACTTTACGCAGCGAGCCCGTTTTACATCACTCACGCCAACCCGAATGTATCAAAAGTACGGAACTTCGAAATGCTCAGTAATCGCTGGTATACAACATAGCTTGCCTTACCTTTCATCGAGATTAGTATTGAGGCTTCTTCTATACGATAATGCGAACTCGAGGCCATTTTTTTTTATTTTTGTCCACTTTTTTCCGAATTTAGCCCACTGTGCAACGGGCTGAAAGGCTGGATGATGATGATGATGTAGTTGTGATATGTGTTTATAGGTCACCTTCTGGTGATATGCAGTTTTTCTTGGATAAACTTGATAAGTTGTCGAATCAACCATTTTTGAGGGATTGTAATCTTTTTCTGTGTGGTGACTATAATATTGATATGGCAGCCATTAGCAATCATCTTGATGGATTGTGCGATGTTTTAAAAACACATGGAATGCATTTAACGGTTTCTGAATATACGAGCGTTACATCGGTTTCAAAGGCACTTGTAGACAATATAGCCACAACCACCCCCCACAATTCTTACGATGTATCTGTGATACGTCCTGGTTTCTCAGATCATTTCGCTCAACTATTGGAATATAAGCCTAATAGGGTGCATAGGAGTGATGATGTTAGTTTTGTTTACAGGAGATCCCATACTGACAGAAATATTATTCAGTTCATTGATACCCTGTCTGGTGAGGATTGGCAGAGTTGTTCTTCGGATGTTTTATTGGATGAAAATTTTAAGTATTTTCTTGGTGTTTTCAATCAATGATATGTGTTTTCCCCGTGAAAAAGTTTTTTATTGGGAAAAATAGTTATGCTTGATCTGCTACGGATCATTTGAAATTATTTAGCGATCTATCACTAAAAGGCTTATGACGTAAGGAAAATTATAACGGATACAAGGCTGCATACGACAACTTGGTCGATGAGCCAAAAAGGAAATATCATGACCGGCTGATAGAAGAATCCAATAATGGGCAGATCTACTGGAAATATGAAAATTGAAATTAATTATAAAGATGAATTGGTTTCTGACTTGTCAAAATTTTCTGAATTATTCATCCAACATTTTCAAAATAATAACTGTTCCTCTGTTAATATTTCTCAAGATTTTGAAGTGAAAGGTGGTGTATCTCTTTTTCTTATTCCAACAAATGATTCTGAGGTTTATAATATTATAATAAACACACCTAACACCATCACCTCCGGTGCCAATGCCATTCCTTGTTCAAAAATAAGGAGAGCTGCTCAGACCTTGATAGATATGTCATTTTCGGCAGGTATTTTTCCAGCAAAATTAAAGATTGCTCGTATCGTGCCAGTATTTAAAAAGGACGACCGAAAGGATATTGCCAATTATAGACTTATTTCTGTTCTGTCCAGCTTTGCAAAAATATTTGAAAAAGTCATGTTGAATAGGCTCTACGATTTCTTTACGAAAAATAACCTACTGAATGGGTATCAGTATGGCTAATTAAAGTCTCGCTCTGCGAACGATGCGATATTTGATGCACTGTGCCGTATATATGTATGGCGAATTAAAGCATAAACGGAAAGTAGGCAGCTTGTGTTTCGATATGTCCAAAGCTTCGACCTTGTTGATCATCGTTTATTGTTAGCAAAATTACAATCTTGCGGAGTGCGTGGATTACCGTATGACTGGATAAATTGTTATTTAAATTGTAACGTTATCTGAGCGAGTACGTCTAGTCCTGCTCGGGTTGTAAGAGGCGTACCACAGGGATCTGTACTTGGACCATTCCTCTTTTTAGTGTTAGTGAATGATTTAGCGGACTTCTTTGTTAAAAAGGGCATTTTTCAATATGCCGATGATACCTTGTCTGTTCTATCGGCTAAATCCATTGCAGATTTGTCTGTGAATGGTAGCAAATGCGTACTACAGATGTTAGCATGATGCGTTGGAAATGGTTTATTGTTCAACTGCGAAAAGACTAATATGATTTTTTTATCCTCATAATACCACTCCGAATGAAAGCGTATTGATTAGGTTGAATGGTGTCAGCACCGCTTTCCTCATACGTAAAGTTTCTCGGATGTGCAATTCACAGCGCCTTGAGTTGGGAAAATCATGTTTACGATCCGTGCAGTGGACTATCTTCATTGGCTTATGCAATGAAAATGCTGAAACACACTTCTACTCTTAAATCCCTTCTGATCTTTTATAATAGTTGTGTTGCATCAAGATTGAGGTGCGGCGTAATGTTCTGGGGTGTAACGAGGGGTATGAACCGCGTTTTTATAATCCAAAAGCGGATTATCCGCACTAGGTTCTCCCTCAGGTCTATGGACAATTGCAGAGAATATTTCGTCAGTAACAACATTATGTCTGTCCCGTCTTTGTTTCTGTATGAATGCAAGGGACAATCCTTCGACATTTATTAGAAACTGTGAAATCAACAAAACGCACATCACCAGACATGGGGATTGTTTGTCGGTGCCGGCACACAGGAGAGGTCTCCTTCGTACATGTGCATAATATTATAATTAAATACTGTCTGAAACTAAAAAATATTACCACAAGAGATGGAAAAAAACGGGAGATGATCGACATTATGAGGATTTTAGTCGATTACGTAGACATGTTAAACACGAAATTGAAATGGCTTACACCTCCTATATTCACAGACTGCAATCCAATCTGAAAAGTAAGCCTAACTTATTTTGGCAATTTGTTAATGCGAGGAAGAATACTTCTCAGATACCATCTACTATGGTGCATAACGATGTTGAGTTTACCAATGGTCAAGATATTGTTGATGCTTTCGCACGGATGTTTTCCGAAGTTTATCTACCCAAGGAGAGTATGATTTCATCAGCTGTACATTCATTGTATGATTCGTTTGATATCTCAAAAGTGAGAGTGGAGGATGTTCTGTGTGGTATTGATAAGCTGTGAGTGAGTGAGTGAGAGTGGGCATACTGCTGGTGATGACCAAATTCCCTCGTTTTTGGTAAATGATTGCCGAATAGTTTTAGCTCCCGCATTAACATCCATTTTTAACTTATGCATTACAGCACAAGGGTTTCCTGCATTGTGGAAAATTGCAAGAGTCACTCCAATTTTTAAAAGTGGTATACGTAAAAATATTCAAAACTACAGACCCATTTCCATAGTGTCAAATTTTTCTAAGGTTTTTGATCACATTATATATGAGGCAATCTATACCAACATTAGATGTAGGATTTCATTAAATCAGCATGGTTTCATGTCAAGGTCGATCTACAGTCACTAACCTTGCCTGTATTACCTAGAATATATGTGAAGCTATTGACTCTCGTTCTCAGCTACATGTTATATACACAGATCTCTCTAAGGCACTACTGACACTACTGACCATAGTTTATTAATGACTAAATTGAGTGGTTTTGGCATTAATGGAAGTCTATTAAACCTTATGAGATGCTATCTTAAGGGAAGAACAAACTATGTTAGTTGGAATGGATATGTGTCACATAAATATGAATCAACGTCAGGTGTTCCGCAAGGCTCCAACTTGGGTCCGCTACTTTGCGTCATATTTATAAACGATCTACTAGAAAACTTATCATGTCAGCACTTAGCTTATGCAGATGATCTCAAAATTTTTTGCCGTGTTAATGACTTGCATGACGCACTTACTCTGTAGGACAACATCGAACGTATCAGCGCCTGGTGTGTAGTTAACAAACTAAAATTAAATATTGCCAAGTATAATGTAGTTTCGTTCTCGCGTAAGCTGCATAAGACGAATTTTAATTATAATATTTCTGGACGTGTGTTGGGATGTGTGGACATAATCAGGGACCTTGGAGTAATGTTTGATAATAAGCTCACCTTTGAGACGCAAGTATCGGAAGTGTGTTGTGGCGCGATTAGGGTTCTTGGTTTTATTATCCGGAGTTGCAGGGAATTTAGTGACGTTAATGTAATGAAATCTCTTTACTTTGCACACGTTCGCAGTCGACTGGAATACGCGTCTCTTGTCTGGTATCCTCATTATACTTGCCATCAACTGAAGTTGGAACGGGTACAACGTCGCTTCCTGAAATATCTTACATTTAGAAGAACGAGTAACTATCCTGTGAGAAACTTTGATCACAATGTTCTTCTGCAAACGCATAATTTTACCTCTTTGCAGGCACGAAACATGAACTCGTGTTCAACTTTTCTTTATAACCTTATTAATAATAAGATTGATTGCCCGTACTTGTTATCATGTGTGCCTTTTCATGTCCCTATGAGACAATCAAGATATACATCTAGTTTCTATATCTCTCCGTTTAGGACAAATGTAATGCACTTTTCTCCTATTACTAGGATGTGTACATGCGCAGAAACAGTTTATATTGATATCTTTTTCAATAAATCATGCTGATTGTAGTTATTTAATATGTAATCATACACGTTTTCTTTTCTTTTGTTAGTTAGTGTCCTTGGAATTTTCTGTTGGCACAAATAAATATTATTATTATTATTATTATTATTATTATAAGGCCTTATAATAAACTTCCCGGTTTGATCAGGAATGTAGGTACTCACAGTCGTTTTAAATCTATGAGAATTTCTTTTTAATAAACTGTTTCTATAGTATAAATGAATTATTCTCTTCAAATGAATTTTAGTGATTTTTCTTAAATGCAAAAATGTATTGTATTTGACTTTGTTTTATTTATTTTATTTTGTTTTATTTTATTTATTATTGTTGACCGTGTCTTTATACAGGCAATAAAGAGTATTATTGTTATTATTATTAAAACTATACCGAAAGGAAGTACAAGATACATTTTTCGCAGATTCCTTTCCCTCCTTGGAGCTAGGAAGGAATAAAGTTACCAAAACACTTAGATATAAAAATGCAAGAAATCGTGTGAATTTCAAAGCTTTTGAAGTGGGAAAAAAGTCGCCAAATTCGTTCGTACTTGCGTCTAAACATCAAAACCGCTTTATAATACGTTTATTTTCGGTAAACCGCAACCTACCTAACAGCCGTCGAATCGCCGACGAAAGTTTATTAATAGCGCAATGTAAATAGCATCGAATTTATAAGGCAAATAGAGAGCGAAAATGCGAGCGCGTTTCTCTATTTATTTATGCTGCAAAAATACGCGACCACTAACAGTAGGGGCCATTTATACATTCGGGACTTCATAAATTTTTATTCGACCGAACGAACGGCCGGCCGGCATCTCCGGGTGCCTTCTTTTTTAATTTATTGCTTTCCGCCGCGAAATTCGGTGCGAATTATATGGAGAGCGGATGTTCGATTGAATGATACCTGTAACGATTGGGAAAATTGCTGTTGAAGTTGTTGACGACCCAAATGTACAGCAGATCAAAATACAAGAAAATCGCCCTGCTTAAGTCCAGGTGTCATTGATCATGCTGGATAAATGTATATCCTTCACCCTCGTTTGAGTACGTTTTTCTTACACCTTTTGAGTTTAATTCGGGCGAAATTGATGGAGAAGGTTTGAAAAGCACAGATTTTATTCGGGCTAGAGGCGACCAGCAACTTACAATTAGTATATGTATATATATTCAATAAACCTTTCTACCCTTTCCGGTGTAGGCACGTTGATTTTGTTTACCCTTTCACGAACTCTTTCCATGTCTTCCTATCCCTTGCCAATCTGGTTACCGCTTCCCTTTTGATACCTCTCCTTTCCAGGATCGCACTGATAGAGTCGTTCCACGTCTTCTTTGGTCTCCCTCTTTCCGCTTTTCCCTTGCCATTTAACTTCGTATACTTCTTTCACTTGCGCTATTTTATCCCCACTATCCTAATTGTCTTTCTTCTATGTATTCTTCTATGCTCCCGATTTCCAACTTTTCTCTTACTTTTTCACTTCTGACTTTGTCCCACAGGGTAACTCCGCATCTTCGTCTGAGATATTTCATTTCTACGGCTCTTACTCTACTTCGGTGTCTTTCTTTCATAATCCACGTTTCACTTCCGAATGTTAGTCCTGGTCTGTAGATCGCCTTGTATACTTTCATCTTCGTACTTTCTTTTACTTCCTTTTTTCCTGCTATGTATTTATTCAGCGAATACAATAGTTTACTCGTGTTGCTAATTCTATTATATATCTCTTCTTCTTGTTGTCCTGAGTCTTGTATGGTCACTCCCAAATATTTATATTGTTTAACTCGTTCTATGTCGTTATTGTCAACCTTGATATGCATTTTTACTTCTTCTGCCGATATTGCCATCACTTTGATTTTCTCTGCATTCATTTTCGTGCCATATCTTCTTAATACCTCATTCCACACAAATAGGTTTTCTTGTAGGTCTTCTTGTCGGATTGCTAATATTGCAATGTCATCTGCAAGCACGCATTGCTGTATCAGTACTTGTTTCATGTTTCTATATCCAATGTTTGCAGGTCTCGCTTTTCTGGTTACCTCTTTTATTATTAGGAGGCTTAAACTACCTCCTTGTCTAACTCCTTGCTTAGTTATAAATTCTTTGGATATTTTATTCTTAGCTTTCACTACATTTCCTGTTTCTTTATATACACTTTGACATATTCTTATTATTTAAAGAGGGAAAATTTAGAATCTGGAACAATATTCAAGGAAAGCAAAATAACGAATGCAACACCACAAAAGTGAAGGACAGAGACGGATGAAGATAGAATAGAGGAGTTAATAGGTATGATTAAAGTACTAATGACGGATGTGATAGAAATTAAACGGAGCTAAGGAGAACAGAATCACGAACTGAAGGAGATGAGAAAGGAAAATGAAACATTACGAGGAGAAAATAAATAAATGAAAGAGGAAATTATTGATATGAAGACAACAGTCAAAAGAGTAGAAAAAGAATGAATAAAAAATAACATCATAATTTCGGGTGTGAAAATCAAAACGGATGGATAAAATGGATTCAAAGATAAGAACGAAAAATTTTATAAATCCTAATATAGAAACAGAAGTAAAAATAAAAGAGGTAACAAAGATGGGAGCAAGAATATTCAAAATAGAATTGGATAGCACAGCAGAGAAAGAAAGTATAATGAAGCACAAAAGTAAACTGAGAAACTTACAAGAAAGAATATTTACAATGAACTTACGAAGGATGAAATAAACACCCAGAAAAAAAACCGAAAGAAATAGTGCATGAGGAGAGAAGGAAAGGAAAATAGTAAATAAATGGGATACCAAAAATTAATAATAGATGGGAAACCACATAGGTGGCGAATGAGGACGGGAAACTGATAAGGCACGGAGCGAACACTGGAACATCTAAGTCAAGAAAAACCTAAAGTAAAAACAGGAGGGAAAGCGGCGATGACTAAAACAAGGATTAAGGACAAGGGAGAAGAAATTGATAAAACGAGACAAAATTTAAAGGAAATCACAATAGGACAATGGAACATAAGAAGTAGCATGGGGAAAGAAGAAGAACTAGTGGAGGAGATGATCAAATAAAATATAGAAATTCTAGGAATTACAGTAACAAAAATTAAAGGAAGAGGTTTTAAAAGAATACAGAAAAGATATTAGACATACTGAACAGGTGTGGAACCCAGAGAACGAGCGAGAGCAGAAGTAGGGCTAATAATTGTCCCAAATATACTAAACAATGTTATAGAGGAAGATTTCGTAAAACAGATGGAAAAACATAGTCAATAATAACAGTATATGGGATAAATTAAGACGCAAAGAAAGAAGAGAGACATTTTTTTTAAGAACTTGAAAACCAAATAGACAAGGGAGATGAAAATATAATAGTAATAATTGATCTAAATGACAGGGTTGGAAACAGTAACAGAGGTATGGAAGAAGTTATAGGAAAGGAGGGTGAAGAATCGATAAACAAAAATGGTGAAAGAATAAACGAATTGTGCACAGGAAAAACACTAATTATAGCAAACACAAAATTTAAACATAAAAACATACACAAATACACAAGAGTATCTGAAAATAGGAATGAAAAGTGAATCATTGATTACTTTCTGATGAATAAAAATAATCGGGGTAGAATACTAGACACAAAAGTGAAAAGAGAAACAGATATTGGAAGCGACCACTATTTAGTGATAATGAGGTTGAAGATAACAAATGATGAAAACCAAGATAAGAGAAGAAGAAAAGTAAACGAGAAAATTGATTGATTGATTATAAACCAAGGAACGAAAAGCTTCAAATGAGACTACCAACAAATACTGGACATGAAATTGAAAGATGACGAAAAAATACAAATATAGAGAAAAAATGAGATCAGCTTAACGCTGGCATTTACACCTCAAAATATACGCAGTTTTATGCACATTTCGATACACTTTCTGGGAACCAATTGCAAAGTTGAAAGAGCGGACGAATTTTTTTCGTATCATCTATGTTTCATATGTCTACTGACACAGCGATTTTTTAATTTATTTTTTTAAATAACGTTTGGGCAATTAAAAACGTACAACTCGATTTAACATCAAACTTTTCAAATAACATTGACAGAAATATAAATATCGAAAATATCTCCACGTTGGTAGCTTGTTGTGACCACTCTCTTTCATATGCCACTTGTAAAATTTTTCCAAACTGTCTATGAACTCAGAAATAATGTAACAAAATTATTACAATAATCGGCATTTTTCAAAATTGTAAAATAGCATGTAGGCAACACAAATAGCTCACTACCGGTAGAAAAATAAATGTAAGATTCCTTGTGCGTCACATTCCTAAACAAGAGATAATAGATTTCATTACGGGAAACGTTGTGGACGGAATTCAACAGAAATAACCAAATATGAATTATTATTGGAACTATTTATGGAAAAGCTTTTGGCATATATACTTAGTAATATCATGAATAAATCAATTTATAGTATACAAAATTCTTGGGAATTAGCAGATTTTTATTTATGTACGTACCAAATTTAGTGTAGATGTAATTTCTTTATTTACAAATATCTCGACTGAATTAGCAATTGCAATAATAGATAATAAATGGGAGTTGATTTCAGATTTCACAGATTTATCGACAGATGATTTTATTTACATATTCTTAGATGTCTATAATGACTAGAGAATATAATAGTGAGCAGATAATAAATAATAAACAAATAGTACAATAGGTACAGAGGTAACCCAGTACAGATAAACTATGAGTGGAACACATGCAAAGTTAAAAGAAGTATAGCTCATTTCAACTTATTTTATTCTGACTAAAGTGTTTACAGATTTACAGCACCTCCTGCGGTGGAAGCTTTATGGACGGTCTGCTTATCGCACTCTTATCCCACAGAGTAAACATAATATACTTACACAAATATACCTGTTGACTATTGGTAAAATATAGAATTTTTAAATATAGATATTACGTAATTCCTGGCCTCTAACTTTACGGGGATCGATTAATTCCGGCAAGAGTGCCCTTTTATAAAAAGTGATAAGTTTGGGAAGTTGCTTCTTCCAAAAATGTTCATCTTTGTATATAATTTGATCAAACAACCCTTTTGGCGTCCACACGACAAAGTATCATTTATTTTTATTGGTTATGTTCAATTGACCTTGTACTTGGTGCATGTAGCTGTGATTATTTTTTAATAGCAGGCCACCGCTGTTATCAATAATTGAATATTTTATAAGTTTATTTTCTGTTGCTTCTTTCGATGTTAGCATCCTTGAATTATAAGGGCTTTTTATTTCAATAATGGCATCGTCACCTACTAAGCCATCAGGAGATGCAGCTAAAAACGGATATTTCTGTTCTATAAAAAGACCACAGCTTCTTATTTCCAGAAATGTTTTCACAGTCCTTGCAATCATCATCAATGAATTCTCCTGAAAATTTTACAGAAAATCAGCGAGGCAAAACATCGAACGACTTCTATTCAACCTCGAGGTGAAAGCTCACGAAAGCTTCTCCATCAAACCCTCGTTTGTGTGACATACAGCCGCGCTCACACACACACACACACACACACACACACACGCACCGATAAATATGCATCCCTAGTCGACGACAATTCAATATAACGAATTTGTCATCGGTTTCCTGCACGTGGCGCTATATAAAGGCGGCACATCGCGAAGCGTTTCGTAGTTTTCCGGCCCAGACTGCGAGCTTATATTCGATTTTCGCTCGAAAACACCGCGGAGGAAATGTTATTCTTCGACGTCGCCCTTTAAAGGGAGATACGCGCCGTATTCCAAAAAGGCTCCAGCGAAACGTATGAAGGACTTGATCTAGTTATATCTTATTTAAGAAGAAGCTATTGGATTGTTTCTTCGGCGAAGTGTTATCTTGATAGACTATCCGATATATCTATCCCATAGGCATATTTTGAACGCGTCTCTATCTCGAGAACGGTAACAAATACAGCGACCAGGATGGAAGATTTGGATTCTACGAGCCAAAATCTATCGGATAGACATATTTCGAAGGCGATTGAAAGAAAAGAAATTGGTGTGTGTGGTTTACGCACGTCTAGTGAATTTTTCTCCCGCTCGCACATCATACTCTCCGTTTTCTTTGTCTTTCACACGAAGCGAAGCTCTGCCCAAATTTAACGCTCTTACGCTTACGTTTACGCTTGCGGTTACGCTTGCGGTTACGCTTGCGGTTACGCTTATGCTCCGAGCTGGACCGGTGTCCCTTAAGAAATATTCACTTCAAAAGTTTCTACCTCAAAGCATAGACATTTTGTCAGTTTTTCGAAATCGTATACTTTCGATAGATCTAGCAAATCCAACCTCGATAAGCTTATAGTACTCGATGAGTTGATTCAAATGAAATAAACCGGTGGCCCCTAAGTCTTACCGTTCGGGAGATATGGTATTTTGAAGTTCGTTCTTAGTAAGGTATCTGTTTCGGCTTGTTTTTTTCCATACTTCCGTTATGCGATGGAGTAAATTGTCGATTGAAGGATAGATACGATTGTTTTGGGTGCATCTCCATCAAAAAGTATCGGTAAGATATTTTGAAGAATGGCGAGGATACGGGATTCGTGTTAAAAAGATTAAATCATATTTTGGGTGTTCCAACGAATCCGTTTAATTAGACGTACTTCCGTTTTGTAATCAAACGCCCTTTTCGCACAAAATTTCAGAGATGTCAGAAGCGGTGAAATGTATGAGGGTGGTTTGGGGGAACAGTAACTTTACAATGGTTGGCAACACTTTCGCTAATGTGATTATGTTGGTAGCTTCCCGCCACGTTTCTGATGTCTACTGTCAAAAATTCATACAAATCTGACAGTGATAGGTTATGTTCTATACTCATTTAACCCAAGAAGCCTTATCTACTGTGGTGGTACACAAAGCCTTAACGTCTGCGAGGCGTATACATGTTGCACAGAAGCTGTGGGCTAAACTTTTGGGACATCAGATAATAATAAAATACATATTAGTGGTAACAAATAAAATCAGACATATTTATTAGAACAAAAAGAACACATGCTTATTTTCAAACTTAAAAATCAACTTCAAAGAGATCAACTAAAGCAGGTGTCTTTTCTTAACAATCCATTTCTTAGTAATACTATAATAATAATACACTATATATAATTTAAGAGCAGTTTACACATACATCGAATTTGTGCTCGCAACATACTGGCTCTTTGCACTTATGGCACAATAGTTTTGACATTCTCTTTTCTTATAGAAGCAAAAAGAACAATTACGTTTTTTGGGTTCAGTTTCTTCTGATTCAGACTCTTCATTAGGAATAGCAGGTTTTACTAGAATCTGGCTCATGTTTTCCCGCAACGATCTCTTCAAAGTTGGAGCTTCGAGCCTCATCTCCATCCAAGCCTTAACTAAATCTGTGTGCTGATTTGTTTCATGTGTTCTCTTCTGGGTAATCATATTGTGTATCATATTATGACCGTAAATTATTGCAGAGCTCATAAAAGCCATATTTAGGATTCCATAAAATACAGCCATGGGCCATCTATTTATTTTACGATTGCATGACATTGACGAGAACATTTGATCAAATAAATCTACTCCTTCTTTTGTCTGGTTGTAGAAATGAATCATGTAGGGTTTGCAACTTGAATCATTTTATTACTGCGTTTTCATCACAAGAAGATAATAAATTAACCATCTTTACAGGTTTTGGCTTATAAGATATAAGTGTCAGAGGACTATTGAAGCCAAACATAGAACTACCAACAAGTTGGCATCTTGAGTTCTTCAACTATTCAGGTATTTCCCGCTTATTCGATCGAATGGTACCAATAAGAGTCAACCTGTAAGGCTCCTGAAGTAAATGTTTCACCAGTGGTGCTGATGGTGGTGGTGGTGAACCAGTTATCGCATGTGATATTCCTGTTAGATCCATGAATAGTTTTTGTTAGCTTTTTCACACAGAATTCACCGAGTGGTACCCCTCCAGTATTTGTGTGTACCCGTGTATGGGTGTATGTATTTAAAAGTGCATCATACATAATTGGCAACTTAATTCCATATTTGTCCGGTTTATTCGGTAAATCCGAAATGAAAATCTAATAATAATAATAATAATGATAATAATCTGCCTCTAAATCCGAGCAACTGCTCATCAACTATCACTTCTGATCCTGGAACATAATTCATTCAACATTGTGTTATAAATAGTTCCCAGACGTTTCGAACGAATGCGTTATTTGGTGGAAGAATTGGTCGTAAAGTCTTGTCATCCACCCTCAAGCATCTCGCTAACAACTCAAATTGTTCTTTGCTCATCACTGAAATGTATATCGTACCGGAAAAAGTAGGATTAAACAACTCATCTGTTGAGAGATGATTATCCTTCATGACTACTCTCAAAGTTAATAAACCAATAAAGGCACGAATCTCTAAGTCTGGTGTGCTCTTATGAGCCGTTGTGATTTTTCCTATATTTTGACGTTTAGAGATCATTTCAACATTTGTCTACTTCACGATTTCAGTTGGGATTTCATTAGTTATGAAAAGTTGAAAGATTTGCACGGGATCAAAAACATTCCCACATATGCGAGCTGATGCTGTAGAGGTGCGGACTATATTCATCGCTGAAGTTTTGTGAGATGACTGACTCTCAATAGTTGCTCAAACATGTCCATTCTTACCACGAAGAGTTGTATCAGAGATACTATATATTCGGCCTGAGTTGGCAGTCCCCGAAGGGTGAACAAAATCAGAAGTTTCGTCAATGCGGGCAGATCCTTGTAATATAAAAACCTCTTCAGTCTTCTTCGCTTTGAACGTCGTCCAGAATCTGATTATCTTCTTCTTTAGAACCTGATTCTTCTAGAGAAAGACTATCTTCTTCGTTAAAGATTGCCAAAAATATCGCCACTGTTCAACTTATTAGACCGCGACATACTGGTATATAAAGCTATAAAGCTAAAATATAAATATTGTACATAAAATAAATAAAAATAAAACATACAATTTACAAAGAGTTAAAAAACTTAAATCACAGCACTTTATATAAAAATTGCACAAACACCCTTAAAAGATGGCGGTGGAAAGAGATTTCAGGCAAATGAAGAGGTAATATCAGAGACAAATGCATATTTAATAATAATAATAATAATAATAATAATAATAATAATAATAATAATAATATTTATTTGTGCCAACAGAAAATTCCAAGGACACTAACTAACAAAAGAAAAGAAAAGAAAACGTGTATCATTACATATTAAATAATTACAATCAGCATAATTTATTGAAAAAGATATCAATATAAACTGTTTCTGCGCATGTACACATCCTAGTAATAGGAGAAAAATGCATTACATTTGTCCTAAACGGAGAGATATAGAAACTAGATGTATATCTTGATTGTCTCATAGGGACATGAAAAGGCACACATGATAACAAGCACGGGCAATCAATCTTATTATTAACAAGGTTATAAAGAAAAGTTGAACACGAGTTCATGTTTCGTGCCTGCAAAGAGGTAAAATTATGCGTTTGCAGAAGAACATTGTGATCAAAGTTTCTCACAGGATAGTTACTCGTTCTTCCAAATGTAAGATATTTCAGGAAGCGACGTTGTACCCGTTCCAACTTCAGTTGATGGCAAGTATAATGAGGATACCAGACAAGAGACGCGTATTCCAGTCGACTGCGAACGTGTGCAAAGTAAAGAGATTTCATTACATTAACGTCACTAAATTCCCTGCAACTCCGGATAATAAAACCAAGAACCCTAATCGCGCCACAACACACTTCCGATACTTGCGTCTCAAAGGTGAGCTTATTATCAAACATTACTCCAAGGTCCCTGATTATGTCCACACATCCCAACACACGTCCAGAAATATTATAATTAAAATTCGTCTTATGCAGCTTACGCGAGAACGAAACTACATTACATTTGGCAATATTTAATTTTAGTTTGTTAACTACACACCAGGCGCTGATACGTTCGATGTTGTCCTGCAGAGTAAGTGCGTCATGCAAGTCATCAACACGGCAAAAAATTTTGAGATCATCTGCATAAGCTAAGTGCTGACATGATAAGTTTTCTAGTAGATCGTTTATAAATATGACGAAAAGTAGCGGACCCAAGTTGGAGCCCTGCGGAACACCTGACGTTGATTCATATTTATGTGACACATATCCATTCCAACTAACATAGTTTGTTCTTCCCTTAAGATAGCATCTCATAAGGTTTAATAGACTTCCATTAATGCCCAAACCACTCAATTTAGTCATTAATAAACTATGGTCAATAGTGTCAAAGGCCTTAGAGAGATCTGTGTATATAACATCTAGCTGAGAACGAGAGTCAATAGCTTCACCTATATTCTGGGTAATACAGGCAAGGTTAGTGACTGTAGATCGACCTGACATGAAACCATGCTGATTTAATGAAATCCTACATCTAATGTTGGTATAGATTGCCTCATATATAATGTGCTCAAAAACCTTAGAAAAATTTGACACTATGGAAATGGGTCTGTATGAATTGAATATCTTTACGTATACCACTTTTAAAAATTGGAGTGACTCTTGCAATTTTCCACAATGCAGGAAACCCTTGTGCTGTAATGCATAAGTTAAAAATGGATGTTAATGCGGGAGCTAAAACTATTCGGCAATCATTTACCAAAAACGAGGGAATTTGGTCATCACCAGCAGTATGCCCACTCTTCAGCTTATCAATACCACACAGAACATCCTCCACTCTCACTTTTGAGATACCAAACGAATCATACAATGAATGTACAGCTGATGAAATCATACTCTCCTTGGGTAGATAAACTTCGGAAAACATCCGTGCGAAAGCATCAACAATATCTTGACCATTGATAAACTCAACATCGTTATGCACCATAGTAGATGGTATCTGAGAAGTATTCTTCCTATATTCCTATATTTGGCAGAGTTTCAGAAAGATTACTTTTCGGATAATTTGAAAAAATTGGAAACTGGCCGGACTAAGTGTGTAGAGTTAAACGGGGATTATGTTGAAAAATAAAATATATATTTTTACGGCGAAATAACTTTTCTTCCATCAAACTACCCTCGTATGTATCCTAGCGAAAAGTTCAGATCCGAAACTTCACACGCAAGGAAGTTTATTCAGAAATCGTCCGGTCTAAGCGAAAATTTATCCAACCGCGAATAAAAATGGTAATTTTCTGCAACGAACGGTCATTACAATAAAACGATCAGAAATGAGAAAAAGTCTCCTTACTAGTACCGTGTTCGTTTTATTATACGGTACCGACATGCGAATAACAGATTTATTACATTATAACGGATCATTTTATATAGGTTACTAATTCGATTCGATATCGTACCTAGGAGACTGCTGCATAACCGAATTAAGTTACTGGCGAATATCTACGTGTATACACGTTTACGTTGTGTATTGATTTTCGATTGAAGACTGCGAATGCATTTCATAAAATGCATGAAAGCAGCGATCGACTCGCGATAATAGGTCGATCGCCTCGGAGAGCCTCCGGTGGTTTGCGGGGCTCTTTTTCCGGACGAATCGACCTGGATTAATTAAACGAGGCGAAGTGTAGTTTAATAAGGAAATTTTTGCCGATAATAAATTACGAATTGAAGCATCGTTTCTTCGAAATAAATGGGGATAGATTAATTGGGAAATAGGCACATAGAAGGATCAACAGAAATACTGCTTAAAAATTGAATTCGTGAGGTATTTTGAAGAAAATTGGGACGAGATAAACGATTTAATTTATTTTAATTGCTCTGTCGGGTATCTTGGAGCTGAGTTTCTAAATCGAGATGCTTTTCCATGCTTCTCTATATCCCTTTTAATTATGTTCCTGCCTCCTAGTCTCCTTCCAACGTATGTTTCTTCTTTCAACCGCCTCGCGCACTTCCTCCGTCCAGCTCTTTCTAAGTCTTTTTCTCCAGTTTTGTTTTGATTGATTTGGCTCTCATCATCTCATCTCTTACCATCCTCATTATATGCCCCAACCAACTCAGCAGACCTTCTACTATTCTGTCTTGTATGGGATCTATTTCCAAGTTTCCTCTGATTGTAGTAGTTCCCACTTCATTCATTTCATCATCTATCCTTCTTAGAAACCTCATTTCCATACTTTGCATCTTTTGGTTTTGTCCCTTTTATTGTTAACCAAACTTCCGAACCATAAGTGATTATTGGGAGCCGCTATCCTTCCGGAGATCTCGGTTCTAGGCCTCTGGGGTATCTCTTTTGATTTAGAAAGGCGTTCTTGATGCTATAAAATAGTCTTCCTGCTGCTTCATTTCTTTTTTACCTCTTCATCGAATCTTCCATCATCAGTCAGAATTATCCCCGAGTATTTGAAGCTAGTCACCTGTTCCGATTTTCTTTTGTTTAGAAATATTTCATGTTGAAGTTGAGTTTCTAAGCCGAGATGCTTTTCCATGCTTCCCTCCATCCCTTTTAATTCTGCACCTGCCTCCTCGTCCCCTTCCAGCGTATATTTCTTCTTTCAACCGCCCCGCGCTCTTCCTCCGTCCAATTGTTTCTAGGTCTTTCCCTCCAGTTTTGTTTTGATTAATTTGGCCTCAAATACCATTCTCACCATCCCATCTCTTATCATTCTCATTACGTGCCTCCAACCAACTCAACTGACCTTCTACTATTGTGTCTTGTTTGGGATTTGTGTTTAAGTTTCCTCTGGCTGTACTATTTTTCACTTTATCCGTTTTCATTTTATCATTTATCCTTCTTAGGAACCTCATTTCCATACTTGGCATTCTTTTTCTGTTTCTTTATTGTTAACACCAAACTTCCAAACCATAATTGAGTATTGGGAGCCGCTATCCTTACGAAGATCTCAGTTCTGGTTCTCTTGGTTTTTCCTTTTTTTTGTTATTTAGGAAAGCGTTCTTGATGCTATAAAATACTAAAATACATATTTTTACCTCTTAATCAAATATTCTGTCCTCAGTCACACTTGTTCCCAACTATTTGAAGCTAGCCATCTGTTCCCATTTTCTTTCGTTTTGAAATATTTCATGTTTTTGTTTTCTCTACTTATAATCATGGTGCTTAGTCTTCTCTTTACTTATTTTCAAATTAACCTTTCTGAGGTATGCGTTGTATGCTTTAACATTTTCGTTCAAGATTCTTTGGTCTATTGCTATGAGGAGTATATCATCGGCATATGCTATTTCCAACACAACTATCATATCCATGTTGCAGAATCCTATATTTTACTGTTTTACCTGTCTTTTGGTTCTTTTCATTACCTCGTCCAAAACTGCTGTGAACATAATTGGGCTCCGAATGCATGCATCATTGTCTCACTCCTTCTGCCGTCTCAAAGTATTCTGATTTTTCATGATGCGTTCCTCGTTCTATATGGCTTTTTATCCCATTGATCGTCCTTATATCTAATCCTTTTTCCTGTAGGGTTATCCATAAGTCCTTTGTTTTCACCCGGCCGAAGGCTCTCTCTATATCTATGAACCAGAGGTGTAACTTACTCCTTCTCTTAACATTTTCTCGCTTATTTGTCTTATGATAAAAATTGCATCTGTCACTCTTCTTCCTGGTCTGAATCCGAATTGCGAGTCTTTAAACGATTGTTCTAGTATTTGTCGTAGTCTTCTTTCGATTATTCTATTAGTCCAACATACCCGACACCCGAAAGGGTATAAAGGTTAGGATTAGGATTAATTGTTCTCTATGGACAAGAGACGAAATAATAATTGAAATACTTGTAATAAAGGAGAGTAGTGCACAGAGAAAAATAGTCAAGAAAACGATTTCGAAATAAATAACAGAATTAACAGTCTAAATTGGTCGTTTGGCACATTTCCTTCTCTTTTTTTTTTTTTTTTTTTTTGAAGAAATAGTTTCAATGTATAGTACGAAGCCATCTGTATTTGTACAGCGTAGTGTTGCTATTCTAGTACAGTCGTTTATGACAGTTGTAGTACTGTTGGCGCAAACTGAACAACTCTACTGATCACCTAACTTCGAGAGTAGATAGACGTTCGTCCTAGTCTTCCGCGGCAAAACCCGATTCTCCGAAACCTTCGCTCAGAATCAGCTGCGAAACAAGAAGGTTCCAAAAATCTAAAGGCCAAAGTTGTTCTTAAAGAAAATTTTTTAATTTTTAGAGATAGCTTTTCTGAAGAAGAGGCTTTCCACACAATTCGAAGAAACTGCTCGAGCTTTCAAGAAATGAATACGTTCTGTACGAGATGCAGATTTTAAAACGAGAAGTTTGCAAGATTTAATGCAAAAATTGATCGAACTCCGGATACGAGTGGATGTTGAATGGGAGGAAGTCCACGCAAGTGGACAAGCTAACATTTTTGTATTTCCGGGCGATACCTACATAATCTAAAAGAAGACTTCAGAAAAGCATGCTCTAACGATTCCAAAATTTCGGTCGCTCTCGAATAAAGCATCGGAAGAAATTGACTACAATAGTCCTAAAGAAACATGCCAGAAGTATTCTGAAAAAGAAAACGTCCATAGAATTCAAAGACCAGAAGATTACCACAGCATCCAACAACTAAAAGTGCTTTGAAGGATAGTTGCCGAAACGTTCGAGAACTGGACGATTAAAATGTTTCATACATTTCTCTTACATTTATTTATCAAAGCTATTCTTTTCAAATAATGTTGCGTTGCATTTTTCGTTCAAAACTATAAAATCGGTATATTGTTTCGGAAAATCATGGAATTTGGGCACACAGGCTGTATATATGTTTAATCACGAGATAATGGCCGCGTATCTATTGATAAACTGACGCATGATGGCCAGAAAATAAGCTGGATGAGAGCTACGGACCGGCGGTGAGTCAATATGGTACCTAATAGAATGTATATTATTGATTAACAGTTATTTACGAGAATATACGAGAATATGATATTTAATTTTTATTGCGAGCTTATCTAAATTTCTCTGTTGACGTTGACATTAACGGGGGACATTATTTGACGAAGATATACATATGTGGGGATATATCAAATTGTCCTCAGCGAATGAATACTGGACGATAAAGAAAAAACAAAAGACAAAGATCAATGCGTTGGAGATGAAACATATTAGAAAGATAGCCGGAGTAACCGAACTACACAGAATAGGAAACGATGAAATTCGGAAAACAGTAAACCAGAAACCAATACTAGAAAAAATCAAAATAAAGCAACTAAACTGGTACGGGCATGCGTTCAAGATGAACCCAGGCAAATTAGGACAGAAACTATTTGGTATGGGAGGATCTAGAAAAAGAATAAAAGGAAGACTTAGAAGGAAATGGATGGACCAGATGGAAGACTATGGGAAGGAAAAAGGAAAATCCCTAGGGGGCCTAAAACGATTAGCAGGAGACAGGATATGATAGAAGAACCGGAACCGGAAATTTTATAATTATTACAATAACATAAGAAGAAAATCATGAATTGATCCCGTACTGCTTGAGCTTCAAAAAATGGCTGTATACGAACTCTTTGTGGTGGTAGACAATCGCTTGCTTGACCTTCTCTCTCCACTTGTGCTCTCCAACTCCACCGAATACAATCTCCAAAATTAATGCCTTCAATGTCAATAATTTCCATTGGGATGTACAATGACTTTGATGACCTCCGTTTTCTCAACCAATTATGCACATATGTACACGTTAAGGTTAAGTACCTTCTATTTTATCTGGTTCCAGCTCTAAATGCTTACGAAGAACGCCGAATAGAACGAACCTTATGCCGAATGCATTCTCAACTATTCGCTTAGTTTATAATCAAATATTATCTTGGGAGAACTTTATTTTAGTCCCCTTGAGAGGGCTTCAGCATATGTTTCGTCAGCCACTGAAACTTAAGGTACCAACATAGCCAGGCCTAAAAGTGGCGAAAATGGTATCAAATGCAGTGATGGTAGGCGCACGCGCAAAAAGCGCCCTGTACAGGCAGCTCATAAAATTTCGTTCTTTTGACAAAATGACATCAACGCTTGGAAAAAGAAAAGTTTATTCAGAAAAGTATTTTATTTCTTTCTTGATTACATCATAGTGAGAATATGAAGAATTCTTTCTCGTCTCGAAATACCTAGCGATTCTATCTATCTATGTATGTACGTATATGTGTGTGTCTCAATTATCAATTAGCGTCAGCGATTTGCCAACGTGCCCGCGAATCCATTTACCTCATCGTGTGACATGTACACAGAGTATTACTGGTATCAAGATATTGCCAATACGCTCGTTACTCATTACGCTAAGCGGTTATGTGATTCCAGCAATCAATAAGTCGAATCGAACACATCATTGCTAAATAAATATAGACGTAATACGACTATAACCGACGATGTATACCAGTGCATACATGAAGTGAACGTTGGAAACGAAGTTACTATTATTAGTAGAGATGGTGATTATTTAATCATAAAAATCTTCAGTATAAGTCAATATCAACAAGCTAGGAAGGAAGTTAATAATGTGACTAATACAGAAATATGTTATATAGATATTGGGCCAAAAATAACCAACGCACATGAACAAAACAAAAAATAACTTTTTGTAAATATTATAAGAATGGGGTAAGGGAACAACGCCCTTCTAGGGAATATAAAAGACAAAACCGAATATGTAGTAAAACAAGAGGATTAAATAATAGAATAATGGAGGAAATACTTCGAAAACCTATTGGAGGGAAATTACATAAGAAGACATAATAAAAAGACGGATATACGAAGCAAGATGCACAAGAAAAACCTGGCAGCAAAGGAAATTTGAGATTTGTGCAAGAAGAGAGGAGAAATTCCAGGATGCATCTGAATAAATCCAAGACCAAAATCTACGAAAAAAATTCTGGGAGAAGGACCCAACAACACCTTCCACTTCATCCTCAAAACTTAAAGATCGAAGAAGTAACAAATGCACGAAAATTGCAAGGAGGGAAATTTTGGAAAAAAAAATTGCCGCGAATGTTCGACCCGGCAAGACGTCTCCTAAGAGCACATTGAAAGAATTCGAAACATACATGAAAGAAAGAAGGAAAGGAGCAAATCAAAAAAAACCTCACAGGAAGAGATACATAAGGGCATGTGCACGAAGAGAAGATAAATTGCAAGATACATCAGAAAAAATTTAAGACCAAAACGAATGAACAAAATTCTGGAAGAAACACCCAGTAATACCTTGAATTCGACTCACAAGCTTCAAAGATCTCGATACTCGAAAATTGCAAGGAGGCAAATTTTGGAAAGAAAATTGTCGCGAATGTTTAACCCTGAAAGATGTCTTCTAAGAGGAATTTCATAAAATTCAAGACGTACAAGAAAGAAAAAAGAGACAAATCAAGAAAACTCTGACAAGAAGAGATGTATAGACATGTCCACAAAAAAAAAGGAGAAATTGCAAAATGTATCAAAAGAAATTTAAGATCAAAACGAATGAACAAAATTATGGAAGAAAGACCTAGTAACACCTTCAACTTCACCCGCGAGCCTTAAAGATCGAAGAAGTAACTAATACTCGAAAATTGCAAGGAGGGAAATTTTAAAAAGAAAATTGGCGCGAATGTTTAACCCTGAAAGATGTCTCCTAAGAGGAATTTCATAGGATTCAAAACGTACAAGAAAGAAAAAGAGGTAAATCAAGAAAAATCTGACAAGAACAGATACATTGGACATGTCCACGAATAAAGGAGAAATTGCAAAATGCATCAGAAGAAATTTAAGACCAAATAGAATGAAGAAAATTCTGGAAGAAACACCCAGTAACACCTACAACGTCACCCTCGAGCCTTAAAGATCGAAAAAGTAACAAGTGCTAGGAAATTGCAAGGAGAAAATTTTTGGAAAGAAAATTGTCGCGAATGTTTAGCCCTGAAAGATGCCTCCTAAGAAGAATTTCACAGAATTCAAAACATACAAGAAAGAAAAAGGGGAAAATTAAAAAAGCTGACAAGAACAGATACATTGGACATGTCCACGAATAAAGGAGAAATTGCAAAATGCATCAGAAGAAATTTAAGACCAAATAGAATGAAGAAAATTCTGGAAGAAACACCCAGTAACACCTACAACGTCATCCTCGAGCCTTAAAGATCGAAAAAGTAACAAATGCTAGGAAATTGCAAGGAGAAAATTTTTGGAAAGAAAATTGTCGCGAATGTTTAGCCCTGAAAGATGTCTCCTAAGAAGAATTTCACAGAATTCAAAACATAATAGAAAAAAAAAGGGGCAAATCAAGAAAAAGCTGACAAGAAGATATACATTAGACATGTCCACGAATAAAGGAGAAATTGCAAAATGCATCAGAAGAAATTTAAGACCAAATAGAATGAAGAAAATTCTGGAAGAAAAGCCCAGTAACCCCTTCAACGTCACCCTCGAGCCTTAAAGATCGAAGAAGTAACTAACACTCGAAAATTGCAAGGAGGGAAATTTTAGAAAGAAAATTGGCGCGAATGTTTAACCCTGAAAGATGTCTCCTAAGAGGAATTTCATAGGATTCAAAACGTACAAGAAAGAAAAAAGGGGCAAATCAAGAAAAAATGACAAGAAGAGATACATTAGATATGTGCACGGAACCAGGAGAAATTGCAAAATGCATCAGAAGAAATTTAAGACCAAAACGAATGAACAAAATTCTGGAAGTAAGACCCAGTAAAACCTTCAACGTCACCCTCGAGCCTTAAAGGTCGAAGAAGTAACTAACACTCAAAAATTGCAAGGAGGGTAATTTTTGAAAGAAAATTGTCGCGAATGTTTAATCCTGAAAGATGTCTCCGAAGAGGAATTTCATACAACTCAAAACGTACAAGATGGAAGAAAAGAGGCAAATCAAGAAAGACCTGACACGAAGTGAAGAACAATCGTAGGATGCACGAGAAAACGTCAAGATGAAAACGAAGGGAGGAAATTCAGGAAGGAGCAAGGAGTGAAACCAACTTCTCCTTCAAGCCCACACTACACTAGGGTAAATAATAATAATCGTCCAACAGATACAAATCGTTATGAAGGACAAAACTTAAGTACGTTTCTTCCACCCTTCGCCCTCGTCGTGTATTCGTCCCCCTACTGTTTCATTCTACTTTCTGCTCTCCTTGTTTTCGTATTTCTTCTACTTTTTCCTCATTCGCCTCTTCATATGTTATTTCTAAAAGGCTTGTTATCATTTGATCGTTTCGCATCTTATCTATTCCACTTTCCTCCTCCAGTCTTACGCCATCTTTATTACCCTCGCTTTTCACAGTTTCAGCAACCAAAAGGTAAACATCGTTCTGAATCTTGAATTTTCTTTGGTTTTAGTTTGTCGATGAACTTAACGGCTGTTTATCGATGGTTGTAGTTTTGGGCTACATACTCCGATTTCCTGTGTTTATACTTCTTTGTTTTCTGTTTCCATTCCTTCTACTTACCACTGATTTCTTACATTTTACACAAATTTTTCTGCTTTTATACTTTACGAAAAGTTAAAACGTCATCTCCTTCGCTTACCTTTGTTTTCGCTCCCACCCTTCCATCGATCGCCTTGGGATTGTTGTTTTTCTTTCTTTGTCTCTCTGCAAACATCTTATTCCTTCTTGTTTCCTGTTTTCCGCTTGTTGATGAGCTTTCTGCAGCGTATTGTAAGGTAAAATCATTCTGAATCAGTCTTTTTCTTTGATTTTGGGTTGTCGATTAACTTAGCGATAGTTTATCCATGATTATAGTTTTGGGCTACATACTCCGATTTCCTATGTTGATACTTCTCTTTTTCTGTTTTCATTCCTCCTACTTACTACCGATTTCTTGCGTTTTACACAAATTTTTCCGCTTTTATACTTTACGAAAAGTTATAACGTCATCTCGTTTGCTTACGTTTGTTTACGCTCTCACGCTTTCCATCGATCGGCTTTGGATTGTTGTTTTTCTTCCTTTGTCGCTCTGCTAACATCTTATTCCTGCTTGTTGCGTGTCTTTTTTCGGGTTATTGACGAACTTTTTGCAGTGCATTGCGTATTAGTTCCTGTTCTTGTAATGGCTCCAATAGTTTTGGCCGACAAATACTGTCATACGCTTGCCTGCACTCTAGAAACAGAATATGTGTGTTTATGTTTGCTTCATAACTTGTATCTCTTTTAGTGTATAGATTTGGTTCGTGCTTAATCTCTTACGGAACCCAGCTTGATATTGACCTATTATGCATTCTGCTTTTGTCGTTAACCTGTTTTTCTCGCATGTTGAGAATATCTTCTATACAACGTTGGGTAGTACTATACCCTTATAGTTTTCTAAATCTAATCTCTTCTAGCCACTCCTTCGACTTCGTCTCTTTCACTCATTCCGTACTTATCGCGGGATGTAGTTTCTCCAACAAGAATTCTCCACCATTTTTCAATACTTCGGCATAATACGATCACTGTTCTCACTCATTTCTTAAAACCGTTTCTATCTCCTTTTCCATCGGCGATTGGTCTCCCTCTCCGCCCTTCTCCGTTAATTGCGTCCTTTCACGAATCTGACCTCTTTCTCCATCCGTCACGTTCCTATTTAGTATTTCTTTGAAATCTTGCTCCCTCATTGCTCCTATTTTCTACTCGTCTACCATCAATTTGCCGTCTTCGCTTTTAAATCCACTCCTTCTTCCCGATATCCAACTAATTCTTTTAACGAAAGAATCAACCAAATCTGAAAATACATTCGCGCAATGCATCCGTTTCAGAACATTATTATTTCAAAGCCGTCCGACGATATCGATTCCGCCCACTTTACTATATACCTAGTATCTATCTGCGCCTATCTCGACGTTTCTAAATCCGTTTCTACCCGCTCGATAATAAAAAAATTCCAATTAAACTAAGCGCTTCTATCTCCGATCGCGATCTGCATCGACTCTACCTACGACCACGGCTGCGAATAATTAATGAGGCGATTACGGATCAATTTGTCAGCGCACGCCTGCGATATGTTCAATACGGCTCCTAACGTTCAGACAGTCGGCTTCAAAGGATTTGCATATTTAGTCGGTCTATAGGACAAATGGTGTGCTGACAATAGCCGAGTGAAAGGAGGCTGCAAGCGGCGATACATCTTCGCTTTTGTCGGATTGTTTTCGGCCAATTCAAAGTCTATAAAATCTTAAACACAAATAAATGCTTTATCTTAGTTTCGGTTTATTTATTTTCTTTTTGGGCAAAATTCTGAGGCAGATAATCGCGCTTGAAAATCCGTCGAGTGATTGGACGCCGAAATAATCAATGTAAGTCGAAGATTTTAGCGGGAATTCAAAATTAGTTTATATTCCTAATAATCCCGGCGATAAAATTCGTTAACTGATTAAATAGTCAACCATAATCGAAAGATTTAATTATTGGAATGATTCACAATAGAAAAGTTACGGGAAACTACGAATGTGCTTTCCGGGAGATTTACAAACGAAACTGGGCATTCTTGTATCAACTGACAAATTACGCAGAATGAAAAAGGAACTGTTACTATAAAGAGACTATATAAAAGAGACACGTAAGAAGAAGAAACACAGAAATGTTCCTGTCTGTACACTAAATGGACAAGGTAATCGTTGCTTTAATAATGGAACATTTAATAACGTTAGAAAAAAATTTTGAAAAACATTTTCCATTATTAGATACTGAAGAATTTGATTGGATACAAAATCGATTTCTGTTTCTTCCAAGTTCCCCAAGTTATGAAAGAGGAAGAAGAACTGGTATCACTCTTAGACAATGAAAAAATTTGATTGGAAATAAAATCCATTTGTTTCTTCCGAGTTTCCCAATTTCTGAAAGAGGAAGAAGAACTGGTATTACTCTTAGACAGTGAAAACAATTGATTGGATATAAAATCCATTTCTGTTTCTTCCGAGTTCCCCAATTTCTGAAGAGGAGGAAGAAGAGCTGTTATCACTCTCCTCAGATCGTAGATTAAAATTTAAAAAGTTTATCGAGAATCCTGAAGAATTCTGTATCTCTGTTATAGCTGAATACCTGAGTTTAGCAAAAGAAGATGCACTAAGCACATTATAATTTTCAACGTCATAACTTTGCGAACTAGATAGATTTCTGCCAGTCCTATGACACGATTAACAGAGAAAAAATCTACCAGACGTTTGACGCAGCGGAGAATACGTAAGAAACTGATTAAGATGACCAGAACAACGCTATAGTGAGGTGGTGAGGACTGGTTTAAAATCAGATGACCTCCTTAATAGAAAAGACAGGGTGATCCATCGTCAACAACATTGTTTAACCTAGTATTAGAAATAATAGGGTCGGAAATAGTAAAATTAAGAGATAAAAAACAATTTTTAACAACGACCACCTATGTATAGCCTTTTCAGCTAATGTAGCATTGATCTCGAAGTTCCAGGCAGAGTTGAAGAGAGTTATGAACAAATTCAATATAAAGAAGAGAAGAAATTCGGTTTAGCAATAAATATGACCAAGAGAAGGAGATGATTGTGGAAGCAACAGAGGTAGCAAAGAAATGGAATTAAGAGTGACCCTGACTAATCAAGAAGAATATAACGAAAAATTTGTATACCTGGATGGTTGGCGAAAATGGACAGAAAAGATATGAGCCAGACGCAAGAAGCTATTCTTGCGTCCAGCAAGTGCAAAAAGGAAACAAAAAATTAAGAAGACTAAAGTTGTTGTCAATATTAAATACGGTAGAAAAAGAACTGCTAGAAAGATTAGACAGAAAAACACTTCAGAGACATTTTTGGGGGAAGCAAACAGAGGAAGATTGGGCAAAACAAAGAAATCGGTCACTAATAGTACTTTACAACGAGCCCAGCACCACCATGTTTGCCAAAACGCAAATAATCAGATGGCTATGGCACATAGAATGAATATCCGGAAAACTGCTAGAGAGATGGGAAAGAAAAACACACATCTTCGGGGAAGAAAACAGAGGGAGGTTGGGCGAGGTAAAGAAAACGTAGCTAATATCACTTTACAACGAACCTAGCATCACCATGTTTTCAAAAACGCAAAGAATCAGAGAGTTATGGTTACGGCACGTAGAACGAATATCCGGAAAACTACTAGAAGATGGGAAAAAAATCACTCCATAGACAAGTTAGGAGGCAAGAAAACCGAAGGGGTTGTGCTAGATAAAGAAATGCGTAGCTAATAACACTTTACAACGAGCCTAGCATCACCATGGTTGCCAAAACGCAAAGAATCAAATGGCTATGGCTCGCTGATAGAATATCCAAAGGGAAGATGTGCCAGCTGGTTCTTCCAAGATAGCTAATCGGTACAAGAAGAAAAAGCAGGTCAAGGAAAAAGTGGGTTGATATTGTACTGAGAATTTACTTTTTTTTTTTTTCAAAGTAAATTGCACCGGTCTAGCTCGTAAATAATGATATGAAAAGCATAAATTATAACAATTTATCGAAATATTTACCTATTTAGTGTGTGAATGTATAAGTGTAATTTCTTTTTCGTTAACGGTTCTTCCTGTATCTCCTCTTTTCACTTCTTTCCTCGACCCAACTTTATGGATTCTTCCCTGTATCAATTCTTTCTTCTTCTGTATGGTGAGGTTCTTTTTCTTACTAATACTTCTTCTTAAAACCTTTTTGGATCGAAATATATTTTAGACTTCTTTATTGACTTTTCTAAATTGTCAATTCAATCGTCGTTAACCAAACAAAACCTTTATTTCTTCTTGAAACCAGGACTACACTCTTGTATTTCACTGTTGTCCCCGAAACAAAACTTTAATTCTTGACTTGCGTTTGACTTGCGTTTTTAAAACTTGACTTCAGTACATCCAAATATATTGTTGTTATAGAAACCTGTACTGTACGTCGATGTATCCTTGGTTATTTCCAGTAAATTTATGTGAATTCTTGTAATGTATAAATGTTGTATGAAATGTGTTTACAATGTTAACAAAGTTCTGTTTATCCATTAAATTATGCTTTTATAAAAATTTATTTCTGATGACGTTTGTTATGCTACAATATGGTACAAGAAGATCTGAGGAGGTTGATGATTAAGGATTGGAGAGAAAGGGCACAAAATAGAAGCGTGGAGGAACATCCATCAATACAATAATTTATTGCCCTAGGCCTCAATGACCTATTGACCGTTCTTGATAAATCAATAAATATCTTTGCGAAGCAGAGTTTTCAACGACGGTTAATATTAAAATAAAGAAAAACGACAAACTGGAAATTTTCCTCAACATATAAAGCTTTATCATCTGCGTCTTGTCCAGGTTGCCAATTGTACGTTTCAGGAAAAAAATTATTTCTAGCATGTTTCACGTCGAAATAAAAAAAAAAACGAAAGCTAAAACACGGCTTCTCCGTACACGTATTTCTTCATCCAACGAGCTCGCTTTCCCCGTTTTTCGTATTTTATTTATGCCCGGCACGCACGTTGAGGAGTAACTGTTTGCAAAATTAATTTGAAAAAATAGCCGACCACCGCAACCGCCGCCGCATCGGCGGAAAAACGGCGTACCTTGCGAAAATCACGACTCGGATGCTCGAGGGTAATGGAATCGCATACCGACGAGTGTGTGCTGCATTAGCGTCGTTATGAGATTCGTCGCGTTTCCCACGAAAACTGAATACATCGAGGTACGATGATGAAGTTATTATCTGTCGGAATGAACGGAAATAAATGTGGGATAAAAGAAAGTTAATTTTCATTTTGCGAACGTTTCGGGTACAAAGCAACCGTGAAATAAGTCGCAAATTCAAGGAAAGGAAAGAAGGAAGAAACATAAAAAGCGTCGAAAGTATTGTCCATAATCAATGTGTTTTTGCCTTTTGTAGGTAGTAGGAGGGAAATTACTTTAAAAAATGATTCGAGGACGGATTCGAAGAGAAGTCGCGCTCCTTAAAGATCTAAGAAGTAACAAATGTTCAAAAATTTTAATGTCGGAAATTTTTGGTAAAGAAAATTACATGGATAGCTTGACCATAGAAGGAGCCATATGCTAGGGTCGAGCTTTCCAAGTAATTTTCTTTACGAAAATGTCCGTCCTTGATATTTTTTAACATTCGTTACTTCTGACAAAGTTTGCTTGGCGAATTATCCGTCTCCATCTTCCTCGACCCTCTTTACCGTTAAATATCGAGAAGCTTTATAGATTCGCTGAATATATACACGAATAAGAGATTAAAAGAAAAGTACCAATATATCTTGTGAATAAAATGCTTAAACGATTAGAAATATCTTGAAGAAAATTTAGGAGTAAATATTTTTAGATGAAAGTTCTCTAGCAAGAAAGTTTAGGGGTAAAAGATGCCCGAAAAGGAAAATGCAAATGAAAACAAAAGGAAGGTTTTCAAGGGAATCGACTTTAGTTTGGGGGAAGGTATGTTACAAAAAATTCAGAGCCAAAGGATGCTCTGACCAAAAATAAAATAAATTAACTCTTAATCGACTTCGGAAAGGAGTGAAGGTGATTGCAAGGACTGTGGTGTAATTTACTGACACTAGATCACATCGGTAAAAGTCCTCACCACACAATTATTTCATAACAAATTCGGTGACACGTATTTTGCTAGCTCGAAGCAAGCGTTATCACAACCGTCTAAACCAGGTATGGGCAACCTCCGGCCCGCGGGCCACATGCGGCCCTCGAGTAAGATTTGTCCGGCCCGCTACTGAATTCTTTCGTTGCATATTAGCACGGCCCGTCTAAACTTAATTCATAATGAATCATAAGGATACAAAAATGTATATTTTTCAAGATTACTCGCAGCATAAAACTTCTACAAAAAAGGTTGCCCATGCCTGGTCTAAAACAAAGTCACTTCGATAGACGATTGTGATAATGCTTGTGTCACCGATTTTATTATAAAACAATTATGTGGGGAGGAGTTCTACCGATGTGATATTGTGTTCGGAAAAGAGATTTTAAAAGTAAAGAACCACTGAGAATATTGAAGTGCAATAATATAAGTCCATCCCCAATCTTGTCGTTTTCAATCATCACCATCATCAAATTGTTAGAGCCTTATAAACTGCAAAAAGACGTAACACTTGAGATGTCTAGCGTTGAGTCTCGTTACAAGTGTAAAGGTTCTAAGAGAAACTACAATATAAAGAAAACTATTTATTATTAGCTACGTCACTAGGCTTCATCCCAGGGCTTCCGGTTCGTAAGATAGACCCCACCACGACCGCCACTTTTTGGTAATATTTTACGTTTTGGACAATATCGTACATCTGGTGTAGGATGCTTGGTCAATCGCTACCGTCCTATCAGCCTATCCGAAGCGGTCATCCTGATTCGATCCGCTCCTGATTCGCGTCTGGTCCAAATACAATTCGGTGATATCGGGAATTCACACAAATTCGTTGAGATTTAGAAATTACAACTTGTCGAGAGTTTCCTCAAAAAGACGGTGATTACAAATCTAAAAGGGAGCGAAGTACTGTAGGCAATGCTTGGTGGGTTCAATAGCTGTAGATATAGGAAGGATGTATATAGAGAATTCTAAGAAATAATAATAATAATAATAATAATAATAATAGTTCTTTATTTCTGCTATAAAGATACAATATCCCTTAAAAACAGAATCATATTAAATGCCATTACTACAATAGCGTAGATATTCACTTGTATTATAAGGTTCAATGTAGCACACGTATTCAAAAACACATCGTTTAAACCTATTGAAACCATCTTCGTTTTTCATATGTAGTGGCAGTTTGTTGAAGAAGAACTTGATAATATTGTAAGTAACACTTTTCTCAGATTTAGATAACTTGTGGAGTGGGATATCATAATTAATGAAATGTCGAGTTCTATAGTTGTGTCTCTTTTCATGAGAACTAAATAGAGACTTTTATTTAAAACAAAATAGTAGACATTCATATATACAAATCCCATATACGGTCAAAAGTCTATTATTTCTAAAATAGTTCCGTAGTGAAGCATCCGGCCGCAAACCCAGAAGCGCCCGCATCGCCCTTTTTGTAATATGAAAACCCTATTACAGTCACTACAGCTTCCCCAAATTATTATTCCATATCTCAAAATGGACTCAACATAAGCATGATAAGCTACTTTCGTTGTATTGAAATTAGTACTTCAACTCAGAATTTTGAGTGCAAAGCAGGCGCCACTGAGCCTGAACAATGCCACAGACATATTCAACATGGTGGTTCCATCTTAGTTTATCATCTATTATTATACCCAGAACTTTACAATACTGACTTAACCTTCCTATACTCACGTCAAAATGAAAGGCGTATACTATACTATATAAATCGGTCTCACAGACCGTATGCGTGAGTATAGGAAGGTTAAACTAAATGTAAAATCGCCAATAGCAATATCATCAGGCGTCAAAGTAGATTCACTTGCTTTAAACATAATGCAATTGGTTTTAGGTGTGTTTGGCTGTAATTTATTGCTAGAAAACCACAAATTGACATTATGAAAGAACTTTGACCCATCTTCTACAAGTTCGGTACGTGACTTTCCACCAAATAGTAAGTACGTATCATCGGCGAAGTTTACGATTTTATGATTAGAACTGGAGACATTTGAAAAAAGGTCATTCATAAATATAACAAATAGTAATGGGCCAAGGATACTGCCTTGGGGAACTCCTAAATTAACTATTCTTGCATCGGAGTAGATGCAGTTATTAGTGCTACTCGATTTAACGACCTGTCTTCGATTCGATATATACGATGCAATCCATTCCTGTGGAATCCCCCTGACCATAGCCATAATGATAGAGCTTCTCAAGCAAAATAGAATGAGACATGGAGTCGATAGCTTTTGTGAGGTCTATGAATAGACCGCAAGCCATAAGTCCTCTATCCAGCATACTATATACCATTTCAGTGTAATCAAACAAGGCCGTGCTTGTGCTTTTTTAGATAAAAAACCGTGCTGATTAATATTAAATAAACTATGTTTAACAAAAAAACCTGAAAGTTGCTGATATACAATGATTTCCAAAATTTTTGAGACGTAGATAAATGGCTTATAGGTTTATAGCTTTGTGGTTGTGTTACTCCACCCTTTTTGAAAACAGGGTTTATGATAGCTTGCTTTAGAGCTGTTGGGAACATTCCATGTAAGAGGGAAGTATTTATAATATCACAAAGGGGTTCACTGATAACATCAAAACAGTACATGATAACTTTCAAGGGTATTTCATCGAAACCTACACTATTTTTGTTTTTGAGCTTATATTGATATTCTCTAAGATCGCTAATTGTAACAGGTGTAAATTGAAAACTAAACGGATTTTGTGTTATTTGGCAGTTAAAATTCGGTAGGTTACTTCGAATTTGCTGTGGATTCTGTGTTGAAAAATAAGAGTTGAATTCAATTGCTAACGTCTTAGAAATATTTAATTTCTAAGTATTATTTTGTGATATTCCTAATTCCTCACGAACAATTTGCCAGACTACTTTAGTTTTATTGGTTGCGTTCATTATTTTGCGATCATTCATTTCTCTCCGTTTATTTCGTAGTAATTGGTTATACTCCACTTTTATTAGTTTTAAATGGGGTTTATATAAAATAATGTCAAAAGAAGGAAGGGTGCTTAACAAATTTTCTTTTCACTTTTGACCCGTTTTTACCATTAAATTTCAAGGAGTTTAGTAGCTTTATGCACTGAATATCTGCAAGAACAAAAAAGCTCTAAAAGGAAACGATCAATGGCTAGATGAGAGGATGATTTAAAAATATCCTGTGAAGGATGTTAAAGAGACTTAAAAGTAGATGTGTTTGGACGGAAGTTTTACAAAGAATTTAAGAGTAGAAGATGTAGGAGGAGGAAACACCAAAAAGACACGGAGATGTTTAAAGCATCCAACAGTAGTCATTATTTTCAGGAAAGACATGCTTCAAAAAGCCCAGAGACGAAGGATGCGCTAATAGAAAAGAAAATAAGTTCAATCTCACCACATTAATTTCCAAATCGTATTTCGACCACCATTTCGGCCATCTTCATTCGAGAACACCAAGGATAGAAGACGTCATCCTCGAAATTTGATGGAATCAGTTGGTGCTTGAGATACGTATTTCGGAAGTTTCCCAAGATGGATGTGGCAAGCATAGGAACTTATTTATTTCATTGTCAGTTTTAAAACACAGGTATTCCTACTTTTATCAAAAGTAATTGAAAACTAGTGCCAATGACTTAGTTTTACCGAATCAGTATTACCAAACATTAAATGTATAAACGAACCTCTGCTTCAGTTCGTTCAATTGAAAGTTATATCCTACTTTTATCTTCCGGAAGCAAGTCCTACGTAGATCCGACGACAAACGCTCTGGAAAAGGATGACCAGAAGATTTTGGAAAAAGTTGCTTTAGTAGGTAGAGCTTAGAAGAGTTAAGAATTGGAGACATAGTCACAAGAATGTTGTAAGAATTCAAAGGTAGACATTTCGAACATTTCTTTCGGAAACATAAGGGCTGTCAGAGCAAAATGATTCGCGAAGCAAGCAGAAAATATCAAGACAAAAACGTTCATAAGATTGTTTTGAAAGAAGTTATTCCAAGGATTGCAAAAGAAAAAAGATGCTCTGAGATGTACAACTTGCGATTATAAAACTTTTTGTAGATATACCCTGAAGACGTTAGTATAGTATGAACAGAACAAGACACCGATAAAATTCAGGAAAAGTTTTTCATTTCTTTCAGAACGAAAAAAATAACTTTAGTAAACCCCTATCATGATTTGGACGATAAGGATTACCGAGAAAATATATCGTAACTAATGACCTTTTTTCAAATTCCTATTCAGCAATTAAGACGATGCGCCAATTCGATGGATTTTTGGGATAATCTTGAAACATCTACCCCAATTAAATTTTCAACATACTTCAAAAAAAAGTAGACTCGATTCAATTCGCCCTATCCCGTAATTACTTCGCGCGAATGCAAATGTTATCCGCCCCACACTAAACTACAATCAACAGCAGCGTTTTCCTCTCCGAATCGAATTCGCGAATAGAATCGAGACGAGGGAATAACTCTATTCGGTAGTCGCAAATTGCGTTACAAATTACTTACTTTGGAATCCAACACATGCTCAGGTAGTTAGTGGTATCCGTTCGAAAAATATCGTTCTGGTGAACGACGAAATCGCGACGAACTTTAGAGACCAGACGAACGCGTGTGATATGCGTTCGTGGCCGCACCGAACTGACGCGTGCAGTAGTGAATCGCGCTATCAAGTTCGCCCGAAATGAAACGATAAGAATATCCTCGCGTGATTTAACAATTTTGATATCTCTTAATACCATACTATACGTTGTAATGATTTAGAATGAAAGGACTGTGTTGAAATATATGGAAATAGAGTTTTTGACTCGGATCCGGATTTTGTACTCGAATAAAGAATTGGAATTTCGTCAAACTTTTGTTATTTCATGAAAGCATATTCGATTGCATAATTATTATTATTATTATATTATAATAGGACACCCCTTTCCTTACTTTTCAGTCATGCGTCTTTGTTCTCCAATTGTTGATCCGCTCTCCAGACGTGACCCAGCCATTTTAATCTCTGTTCTTTGATCCTTTTCACTGTCATCTCCCATTTCTTGGTAAAGTTCACGATCAGTTCCTCTTCTGTATTCATTATCACATCCCAAAACATATGAGATGGATGTTATCCCGTCCCAGAGAAGGAATTCAGAACACAGCCACGAGACCATAATAGTGAAGCTTGCTATACTCGACTCGCCGAACAGATGCAGTAGCAAATTATGGCAACCTTGCAATGCAAATATCCGACTCACACAGCATAAATCACATGTAAACATATCAAAATAATAACCTCATTTTGTATTTGACATAAATAAAAATTGCAAAATAAGTACTAAAATAATTTTCTTATTTCTTCAAGTATGTTTTGTTGAATTAAATTATGCATCTCCAATATATAGAATTATATATAGTAAATAAAAAATACACAATGGTTTTAAGAAGATCTATGTAATATATAAATATAAAATAAGGAAACAAATAATTAATATTTTTCTTTGGTACGTATTTATATAAGAAACAGTATCCTAAAAAATTAACTCACTGTACAAATAGGTATAATCAAAAATAATAAATTTTATACATATTACAAAAATTTAATACAGTAAAGGAATTAATTATGACACACTAAAACGTTCTTAACATGTATCTTCTTCGCTATTAGATGATGTAGACGAATCATCATTAATTGTAATGATTAACGGCTCTATGTGTATATCTATGAGATTGTCAAGTTCTCACATTTCCTTCTCTGTTTGAATAACATGTTTAATAGCATTTTACCAATTTTCAACAGAAATATTGTCAATACCTCGTTGAAATAATTCTTTCACGTCTGCCAATTTAAATGTGGTGTTATGTCTCGCAATATACCCCTTCACTTGTGCCCATATTAGTTCAATCGGGTTTAATTCACAGTGATAAGGGGGAGTCTAAGTACCTTTCTATTAGTGTTTTCTATTAATTCATTAACAGCATATTTCGGAGGGCCAGATAAATGTTCTTTAATTAAAGCTAACAATTCTGCTTTTACCATGTTTTCTTCATATGCAATACTATTTTCCCTCATCCAGTTTTGCATTTCTAATTTGCGACTATTAGTTGTAGGTGGCTTATTCAATTTACGACTATGGTACGGAGCATTGTCAAAAATTATAACGCAATTTTCTTTTAAATTGGGGAGAATACATCTCATCCACTCTTCAAACCTTTCTGCGTTCATGTCTTCATGATAATCTCCTGTTCTCTTTGATTCAAAGAGGAGTAAACCATTTTCTACAAATCCTTTCATCCGAGCCAATGTGTGCAATTATAAATCTTTTGCCTTTGCCTGTCGGATTTTTAAGACCTGTACTTAAATCTTCTATAAATGCTTGTCTTGCAGTGACAACAGACATATCTGTCCATACTTTATTTACAATATGTGCAGCATTTACCCAAGTTTCATCCAAGTAATATATCGGGCTACCATTTTCACGATATTTCTTAATTTCACGAAGGTATTTCCGTCTCCAGGTAATAATGTCATCTTTTTCTTTTAAAATACTATTTCGAGCTCGCTTATTATAACTACAAACATAATTATCTTATAATTAGTATATAGAATTTAAAGTAATAAATATTTGTACCGAAAGTTTAGTTCCTTTAATAATAATCTGAGAGTCGTAATTTTGAAATTAGGAATGTCATCTCTTTCATTTATCACTGTGAGAATTTTTTGAACTGTTGGAGGTTCATTTTTAAAAAAGAATGAATGTACAATTCTTCGCATAGCATTTTTCATTTCATCATCCACCATATCTAAAACAGCCCTTTTTCTATGATACATTTTTGGTGGTTGTAATTCGTGATTAGTGTTATATTCTTTCACAATATTGTAAACACTGCGTTCACTAATTCCTGTAAAAGATACTATAATAGTTACTATGATTTGGTTATCGTTTTTGGAAAGATACCTCCTGCTTTGGCTGTCATTTCAACACTAACAATTTTAAAATTGCTAGGCTCTTCTTGAAATGTTTTAAATATATTCAAAACCTTCTGTTTATCTTCTACCGTAAAATGTTTTGAAACTCTCTTCTTAGGAGGTGAGTTTTCCATAATGCAAGTATATACGATAATATAGCAAGAAATAATGTATAACCTACAAAACAATAATGTATTATTGGTGCACTAGAACGATCGATAAATAGTCTTCAGAAACACTGGTTTATGAAATATAATAGATAATGGATCATTTACAAAGAAAGCTAATAAAATCTAATATTCCAAATGCAATATGGACTCGATTTTTATTCTATTGTAAGCGGCCACCCTGATCGACCAATTACAAACGTTATTGGTTATGTGACCTATTAAACACACATTGTTGCCATAATTTACTACTGCATTTGTTCGGCGAGTCGAGTATAGATCCAAGACCGACATCTTTGCTCTCAAAGAAGTACTACGATTAGACGTGACCGTCGAGTCACTGCGCTCAAAGCCCGGCTTAGGTCAATGCTACAGGTGGCAGCGCTTCGGCCATGCACAATCCCGCTGCACAGCACCGATAAGGAGAAGAGAGATAAGGAACGCGGAGCATCGTGCGAAGAACTGCACTTCCGACAAAGAAAAATAAAACTGCACCTGTGCAAGCTGTGGCGTAGACCATCCCAAAAATTGCCTCCGCCTTCCTGAAAAGCTGTCCATCAAAAAGTTCAGCCGCCTTTTTGGCCGGAGTTCCCGACTCATCCACCCTCGCAAATCCCGGCGTCTTCCTGGGAGCCACCAGCTTCTAGACCTACCCAAAATCCAAAATCAGAAGATCTACGCCGCTCCAAACGTCCAAACGTCCAAAGGAAGTCTCAAAAATCTGTCCCACCCAGGAAAAGAGTCGCACGTCAAGACCTCTTCGGCCAATTGTCAATGTGACCATACAACAGTTAAAGCTTGTCATCCCCAGCAACTTACCACGGCAGCAGTAAGAACCCGAGAGATTTTCCCTGAGTAAGTTTTCGTGACGTTTTTTTTTACTAACAATACTAGGCTTTTCTTCCAGGGAATTTTCTACCATCTTTTATTAACCTGCAGTTAATATATCCCGCCTAAAAATTGTCCAGCCCCTGTAGATTATTAAATGATTGATGCGGGAATCACTTGTTGAAACTCACTGAATAACTTCAATCAAAACACTTTGTAGGTTTCAAAATATTTCATTATAGTACCACTACATGTGACCACCACACTGTGACTTCATCAGGTGGATGAATACTCCACCTGATCATCATCCACCAGATGAAACCACAGTGTGCTGATACAATATTGTAGTGGTACTAAAATTAAATATTTTGAAATCCTACCAAGTCTTTTGATTTAAGTTAAAAATGTTATTTCGGATGATAAGACTCCCTAATAAAAGTTTTCGGACTTAAGCTCTTCAAGCTGTGACTTATCCAGACTAGTCCTATGATTAGGGTGCCCAGGTTTCCTGATTTTATCAGGATTATCCTGATTTTTAGAAGCTCGTCCTGATTCTAAAAATGTCCTGATTTTGTCCTGGAATTCGGGTTCCCGTCCTGATTTGTCCTGAACTTTTTAATTTTTTCAATTCATCGCTTCATTTTCAGATACATAGATTTTCTTATTATATATGTGTATGCCTATGATTGTTTGTTTGAACGAGTATTTTCCTTGTGCAAAAAGCAGTTGACAGACGATCGAAATCGATTGAATGTTAAAACCGTGAAATGCTTGCTTCAAATTAAAATAAATCATCCTTTATCGTGTTGTGAAATGTATAAAAAGATTTTGGGTGATGGAAATTTGCTGAATCAGATATCGTCCAACAATGTAATACATGTAAATTTGATGTTTTATTGTAGTAATAAACGTTATTTTAAAAAGTGCTACTTTCTTTTAAATGTGACCACCCTACCTATGATGTACAGACGTTATGTGGTACCTTGAGCCAATTGACTAAAATTCTTGAAGGAGGCGAGGACGAATATAACTTTGGCTTAGACGATTATGTAGGCCGTAATTCACGTTGAGCGAAAACCAGAAAAAGACGCACTTTCGTAATATGGTTGAACGATTTCGCTGCGTTCTTGAGTTGTGTATATTTCCATGATAAATCCTCAACCACTACTAAACGTTCCGGTCAAAGCAAATATCAAAAGAATCCCAGCGTTAATAGGAAGGAACGTTACGAGCATCCCTATTGAAAGACACTGAGATGATCGAGGATGATAGTTCGTAGCCAAAAAATTGCAAGGAAAATGTGCACTGACATATCTTTAGATGTAAATCACAAAATTGTGTTCTACTCTTACCATCCGTATACGTACGTTTCACGGTTATATCGATTTCAGTACGGCTTTGCGAGAGCTATAACTTTCGTATATAAATTCCAAAATAACGAAGGAAACCAAGAAATTACCAAAAAAGCTAAAGGGAGTAGAAACGCTGGAAATCTAAATAAACTAATGAGATCGAAGTCAGTATCCAGAACGGTGAAAGTAAGAATATATAAGGAATAAAGATACGTAAAGTGTAAAAAGTTTCAAATATTTATTGTAAAAAACCACAATATTTTTTCACTACACTACAGCTTCATCAGGTGGATGAATGACTTAGAATATAAAGTTTTTACATTTATACAAAAATTCCCCCTCCTTAATATAAACCTGTAAACCCCCACACCTTTTAGGCTAAACATTTTTGTATAAATGTAAAAACTTTATATTCTAAGTCATCGTTCATCCACAAGATGAAGCTATAGTATAGCGAAACAATATTATTGTGGTTTTTTACAATAAATATTTGAAACTTTTACACTTTACCTGTCTTTCATCTATATATGTATATAAAAGAGAGTGACGTTAGTTACTACGCTTATAACTCTAGAACGCCTGGACCGATTTCGATGATAGGCACCAATTCGGACTGGTCTCCGGCCAAACAAGAAGAATACGCAAGAAAATTCCCGAAATATCCCCGAAAAAAAATTATCAAGAAAATTCCCATACATTTTGTATGGAGTGGTTTTACAGCGCCATCTTCACGATGGATGACGATTATGTTTACGTTACGTTGGGACAATTTTTTCTTTTGGACAATTTTTTGCGACAATTGTTTTTCCACCAAATTTGTTTGACAATTGTTTTTCCACCAAATTTGTTTGACAATTGTTTTTCCACCAAATTTGTTTGACAATTGTTTTTCCACCAAAATTGTTTGTAGCAATTTGGTTTTGTCACACATTAAAAACGAACATGATTTCAAATGCTGGTTCCGGTATTGCCAGTAGATGACGTTGTGGGCATAAACTTTTGACAGCTGATTCATTTGCACAATCTTTCCATGCATGCTATTTGCGTTGTGCAAGCGTGTGTTGCGATTTATCAGCATTTTTTCAAAAGTGATTTAATAGAGGTGAGTTCAGTTTGATGAAATGCACATTGTAAATGGTTATGTTCTTTGTGATTGCGTGCGCATCGATAATCAATCCAAACGTTAATTTCCAATTGTGCAATTTATTTTTAGGTGGATTACTTTGAAAATCAATTCGAATTCGCTGTTCATTTCATTCTGATTGATCATTTTGGTGTGGAATTCTATTTTCAAATGTTAAGTTCCCAACGAAGGTCTTTATTTTGGGGAGGTTATGATATTTGAGCACATGTTTGCATCCATGCTTCAAGGAAAACGCTATGATATAATCCTTCCTTCGTCGAAACGACCTCAGCAAACTTAATGTCTCTCCGTCCCAATCGAAAGAGGAATAATATTAATAATAAGTCTTTTTGTGTATGTACGAATCAATGGAAAAATTGGAAGTTCCAAAAGAAAACTGGCAACTCGTACGCATGTAAAAGATGGATTCTCAAAACAAGAGGTAGAAGCTAAAGTAAAGGGATGAGAAGGAAAGGGTCTAAGAAGGAAGTTTCATAGGAAGAAAGAGCGAAATCTATGGCGAAGAAGAATAGATCAAGAGGTAATAGAAATCTACGGTCAACAGGAACCAAGAGATGAAGATGGCTCGGATATATTGCCAGATTAGAAGAGGAGGGCACTCTTAAAGGTACGATTGGAGAATATAGGAGGTAATAATAAAAAGCTCGAGATAGAGAAAAGTGAAAGAAGACCATCGAAGCCTTGGCCTTTATGGCCTCCTTATATTGAACACCAGCTTCAAAGAGAATACTATGATATAATTCTTCCTTCGCCGAAATGACCTCAGCAAACTTAATGTCTCTCCGCCCCAATCGGAAGAGGAATAATAATAATAAGTCTTTTTTTTTGTATGTACGAATCAATGGAAAAATTGGAAATTCCAAAAAGAAAACTGGCAACTTGTACGCATGTAAAAGATGGATTCTCCAAACAAGAGGTAGAAGCTAAAGTAGAGAGATGAGAAGGAAAGAGTCTAAGGAGGATGTTCCATAGGAAGAAAGAGCGAAATCTATGGCGAAGAAGAATTGATGAAGAGGTAATAGAAATCTACGGTCAGCAGGAACCAAGAGATAAAGATGGCTCGGATACATTGCCAGATTAGAAGAGGAGGGCACTCTTAAAGGTACGTTTGGAGAATATAGGAGGTAATAAGAAAAAGGTTGAGATAGAGAAAAGTGGAAGAAGACCATCGAAGCCTTGGCCTTTATGGCCTCCTTGTATTGAACACCAGCTTCAAGGAAAACGCTATGATATAATCCTCCCTTCGCCGAAACGACCTCAGCAAACTTAATGTCTCTCCGTCCCAATCGGAAGAGGAATAATATTAATAATACGTCTTTTTTGTGTATGTACGAATCAATGGACAAATTGGAAATTCCAAAAGAAAACTGGCAACTTGTACGCATGTAAAAGATGGATTCTCCAAACAAGAGGTAGAAGCTAAAGTAGAGGGATGAGAAGGAAAGGGTCTAAGGAGGATGTTCCATAGGAAGAAAGAGCGAAATCTATGGCGAAGAAGAATAGATGAAGAGGTAATAGAAATCTACGGTCAGCAGGAACCAAGAAATAAAGATGGCTCGGATACATTGCCAGATTAGAAGAGGAGGACACTCTTAAAGGTACGTTTGGAGAATATAGGAGGTAATAAGAAAAAAGGTTGAGATAGAGAAAAGTGGAAGAAGACCATCGAAGCCTTGGCCTTTATGGCCTCCTTGTATTGAACACCAGCTTCAAGGAAAACGCTATGATATAATCCTCCCTTCGCCGAAACGACCTCAGCAAACTTAATGTCTCTCCGTCCCAATCGGAAGAGGAATAATATTAATAATACGTCTTTTTTGTGTATGTACGAATCAATGGACAAATTGGAAATTCCAAAAAGAAAACTGGCAACTTGTACGCATGTAAAAGATGGATGCTCCAAACAAGAGGTAGAAGCTAACGTAGAGGGATGAGAAGGAAAGGGTCTAAGGAGGATGTTCCATAGGAAGAAAGAGCGAAATCTATGGCGAAGAAGAATAGATGAAGAGGTAATAGAAATCTACGGTCAGCAGGAACCAAGAAATAAAGATGGCTCGGATACATTGCCAGATTAGAAGAGGAGGACACTCTTAAAGGTACGTTTGGAGAATATAGGAGGTAATAAGAAAAAGCTCGAGATAGAGAAAAGTGGAAGAAGACCATCGAAGCCTTGGGCCTTTATGGCCTCCTTGTATTGAATACCAGCTTCAAGGAAAACGGTATGATATAATCCTTCCTTCGCCGAAACGACCTTAGCAAACTTAATGTCTCTCCGTCCCAATCGGAAGAGGAATAATAATAATAAGTCTTTTTTTTTTGTATGTACGAATCTATGGAAAAATTGGAAATTCCACAAATAAAACTGGCAACTTGTACGCATGTAAGAAGATGGATTCTCAAAACAAGAGATAGAAGCTAAATTAGAGAGATGGGAAAGAAAGAGTCTAAGGAGGATGTTCGATAGGAAGAAAAAGGGAATTCTATGGAGAAGAATAATAAATGCGGGGGTAATGGAGACCTGCGATCAATCGAAGACAACGGCCCTTGTTAAGAGACAGAGATTAAGATGGCTTGGACACATTGCTAGACGAGGAGAAGGGAGAACTCCTAAAGATGTGGAGGAGAATATTGGAGGTACTAAAAGAAAAAGGGGGCGACCACGTCAAAAATGGATGGAACCGGTGAAAGAAGATCTCTAGATACTGAAAGTACAAAATTGAAAAACACTAGCCTAAGATAGGAAAAAAGGAACAAGACCATCGAAGCTTTGGCCCTTTGGTTGTGCTCATCGGCACAAACAGGCCTTAACACCCAAAGTCTTCTAAAGTCTTCTTCCATCCTTTCCTATTTTGGGCTTTAGACCGGCATTCCGCAAAGGAAAATGTATGCAAACACTTTGTTACTTCCGCCTGACGTTTTCGTTATATTCTTCCAAAATAGATTTCCACGAATTTCCGGATCCTATTAAATTCATCATCAAAGCTGCTACAACGTACCGAACCAGAACAAAACCCCTTACATATTAATTTAATTCAGATCTAATCTGGTTCGCCGGTAAGCGGCCACCGCGGCAACAGAGGAAACAGGGGCAACAACGGCAACGGCGAAATATCGACGATATCACTACACAATACCCGCATCCATCGCGTATCCCGACAAATTAACTAATTAGCCCCGGGGGTGCGATTCTCATTTCGCGAAACCGCGAACGCGATAATTATCATCGTCATCGTCGACTCGACGACCCACCGCTAACGTTGCCGCCGCCGCCGCCACCGTCAGATCAAAGTGGCTCGCTTTATGCCCCGAATAACGATAACGATCGACGCGTACGCCTAATACATACGTATACGAAATTGCGCGAGATCGTCCAATTAACGAGAAAAAATTACTTCCGTAAACGCGAAAACGCGCGGAGAATTAGTCGTAAAAACAAACGATACGGATCGAAAGGTCGTTCGTATAACGGAAATACGATGACAAAAAAATATAATTGTCGTGGTAAGCTTGTTGATTTTATTCTCGTGCGTCCCACGAAGAGTTTTCAAGCAGATGCTGAGTATAGATTTTTAGGATAAATAAACAATAAACATGGAAAATTATGGTGGATTTTTAACAGCACTCGATTCCGAGATTATGGGGACAAAAATAACTTTTTTGTCCTTGAGTAGAGTGAAGTTTCCTATATTCTGTATAATTCTCTCCACCGTTTTCTGTCTCTGATCTGATCCTTCATGCCTTCCCACTCAATTTCCGTTTCGGCCGCTGCTTTCCTGATGTCGTCATTCCATTTTCTTCTAGGTCTCATGCGGTTTCTTTTCAGCCTATCATCACTGAGGTTTGATAAAAGATGGCATGACATGTTATCATTTAAGTAATGTGAACCGGTCTTTGTCTCCACTTACGTGCAAGGCGCCGCATTAAAATTGGGAGAAGTAGGTGCGTCAGTTTACACTACTTAATGGTAACGCGCCATCCACTCTCTTATCAAACCGTAATCATCACTCATACAACACACTTGGCCGAACCATCTTATTCTTAGTTGACCGTCCTCTCTTATTTTAAACATAGATTTAATTCCTAGGTTTTGCCAATATTTCTCATTTCTTATCCTTGTTTTTCTTAGCCTTGTTTTCTATCGGTTTTAGGAATCTCATGAACATGGTTCACTCGCGATTTGACCTTTTCGGACTTTATCTAGATCTCTCTGCTATATTATTGTTGGCCTTATGGTTTTTTCCCTATTTCTGTTTCGATCTGTTTTGCTACTTACTTTGTTCCCAGAAACTTAGTCCTCATCGTATGAAAGATTCTTCCTGCTTTTTCGTTCTTTCATTCACTTCTTCTTCAACTTTTCTATCCCATTGAATCATCGTCCCTAATATTTGTAATTATTAACCTGTTCTATTGTCTTTCCTTCGATTTTGATGTTATGTCCTGTCCTTTCTCCTGCAATTATCATTGATTTGGTCTTTTCGATATTTGCCTTCATGTTTATCTTCCTGATTTCCTTGTGTAGGATTTTAAGCTTCCTTTGAGGGGCTTCTTCTGACTCGGATAGAATTGCCATATCGTTTGTAAATATCAATTCAGACAAGTTAATCTCTTTCATTTTCCAGTGGCCCATTTTTAATGGTTTCATTTGTTGTCTCGCATTCTTTATGGCTTCATCTAGTACAATCGAAAACAGCAAGGGACTAAGCACACTTTCCTGTTTGACCCCTATCTTTATTGTAAACTCTTTAAATTCTTCGTTGTTGATTCTTACTGTATTTGTTTTATTCCTATACATCTCTTTTATTAAGTCAACTTTTACTTTATCTATATTTCTTACGCCATCGAAAGCTTTTTACTAAATCTATAAAATATGTATGTCTTTTTCTTGTTAATCACTTCTTCACTCGCTTGTCTTACCATAAATATTAAATCTTGTGGGCTTCTTTCTTTCCTAAATCCACACTGAGTCTATGCTGTCTTCATTTATTTTTCTTATTCTCTTTTCTGATGCTGATACTACCTAAATTTTTCCTGGAACGCTTATTAATGTAATTCCCTTGCAGTTATTACAATCCTTCTTGTCCCTCGTCTTATAAATGGGCACTAGTTCCACTCTTTTTGTAGTTTAACTACTTGTATAACCGCATTCATTAGTTTGGTTGTTTGTCTTAGTTTTTTTTTTTTTTCAAAAATAACTACGAACAATAGAAAGAAATTTATATTAATTTGCGTTGTTATTTTCTGTAATTATGCCCGAAGTGTGCGAATTTGTGTTGGAATGTACTCCTCCGGAAAGACCCGTAGTAGCAATGGCCACAGTTCAGAATTTGCTTCTAACAAAATCATCCACTGCTTATGGAACTCCCTAGCAAACATCCTTTGTCGACAGAAGTACAGATATTACCGTTTTAAAACGTTGTGGGTTTGGCGATCTATTGGGTGCTCCAACAAGAACAAAAAAAATTAAAATCTTTAATAAATCAGTGTCGTCTTTTTGGAAAATGTGGCAATTTTGATTTAATCACAAAATGGAATTGTGGGAATTATGTATGGAATAACATCATCTGATAGATGCCCTCCTCGGCTTTGCTAGCACATTTGCATTATTTTGACAAAATTTTCAATCATGGTTTGGCATAAATGTGTTTCTGGATTTCATGCACACAGTATCTAATTTCTTCTTTCAAGGCTGGAACGGTCGTGGGTTTACTGAAATAAACCTTGACTTCAAAAAACCCCAGAGAAAGAAGTCCCCAAAGGTATTAAATCGCACGAACGAGGCGGCCAATTTTGATCGTCGTATACTACTCCATCTCGCTGTTATGCCAACTAACTGCCTGAGCGAACGAGGATTTTCCGTCGAGGACTTCACTAGGACTGGTTGTTGCTTCCCGCGCAATACGGAGAGGCTCTCTGGCAAACTAAAAGCCGTGCTCGTCCTGGAGCGTCGTCCTCGATTTGATTTATTTGCTAGCGCAACAGTCCGCAGAGGTCCTGTTGAGATCAAAATAGAAGATAAGCTCGACGCACGAGACATGGGCGTCGATGGTTCACTGAACGTCGCGACTTCTTCATGTGCGCGAACTTCGGGGACATCGGGAACCCTCTATACGGCGCTGTAATTCCTCGTCATTGACTTATGCCTCCATAACAGCTCGATCATTTTCGCCACTTAACACCGCTTGCACAAAGTCCGAATCAACAAAAGTGCCGGGATTGTATGGGGCAATGCCGGTGACAAGAAATCCCGCTTTGATGTTTCGTGCCATCAGCGCCAAGTCTAAAGTGGATTGGACTAAGCTGGAATGTGTCGAATTTGCAGAGATTTACCAGCGTGGTTCTTTTGCCACGCATTACATTGAGATTTGTATTAGGCTTTTACGGACCCATAAACAGATACATCTAGTCCGACAACACTTTCTCCAAATATTGCCGCAAAGTGGTTCGTGGCAGATTGTACGACCGTGTCTCGGTTCATACCGTCTCATTCCCCAACTTAATGACCCCTATGGCCTGAACGACATCCTCCAAATTCACGTTGCCCCAATCGGTTGTTCGCTTGTTCCGAAATGCCTTGCTAAAATAAGAAAAGACAACAGTGCATGTTTTCAATTTTATTTTCTCTTGATTCAATCAGATTTCACGTGATTAGTGTGACCCATGTTGTCACCTGATATCGTTGTCCGACATCGGTCCAAACTAATAAAAGATTACATGCTAAAATCGTGTTAGTATCGGCCGAACTTTTGCCGACATCGGGCCGAAATTTTTCTCTTTTTCAATTGGGCTCGCGGCTTAACGCACAAAATCAAGGTGAGCCAACCGTCACTGCACAAAATGGTCCAACCTTGACGACAAACGCCATTGCTGCATCGCGTTACACAACAACCAAACACATTACTGGATTGAATTTTCCCTTTGGCTGGCTTTCAAACATGAACCATCCAACACATTCGCAACGCCGACCTTAACGATTGCATGTTTTCACTTCGTTTTCTAATCACGTATTCACTGATGATAAAATACTTTTTCGTAATTTGCGAATTTTGTGTCACAAAACACATATTTTGCTTTCACGCTCCAAATTTGTAATGGCACAAGAAAGTCCGTGTCACTGAGATAAGTTTTGACCAAAACTAAAAAATTGCAGTGGGACGAGCTAAACAAAGGACTAACCCTAACGACATTCCCCTACTTTGTAGTACATTTCGGCCAAAATTTGCCCTTAAAGAAGCAGGTTGGAGAGGTTCGCTACCGATTTTCCTTTTAAGGCGAAGGATGCTTTTTCATCTATGAAGCAAGTTGCTTCTCTATACCTCGACATTACAGCCACTATTGACGCAGGGCGCTATAGCTTGACGCGTGTGAACGGACTGGAGTCCTTACGAACAGGATTTTGCGTATTCTAGTTCATCCCAACTCTACGAAAAAGTCTGAAGAATCTCTTAAGGCCACGTGGGAAAGAGGCAATGCCATCGACGTCGACGATCAACTTCATACCCTCGAGTGATGATCCGTCACCCCCAAAACTGTGCAATTACAGCAGCTTCTCAAGGAGATAAAAGTGCTTAAGACTATTAGTTCCACCCTAGGTAATAACTGATGTTCCACGTCATAAAATGTCATAAAATATGCATATACCTATACGAAATTCTGCCCCATCTATCGAATATTCTATACCTATAATTACCCCGAAATTAATTCGCTGAATAATTCACGAAGCATTCGCAGAGACCGCCCCCACGCGAAAATCGACGCCGTTTGATAGCGCATGCAATATTTATTACCGTTTTGCTTTGTAACATGGTCCAACCGACGTTCTTTAAAATTCCGTTTTAAAATTGATCCGAATTTTATTAGAAAAATTATCCTCGTTGCGTGTTTGACATTGTTAAGGATGTTGTTTAAATTATTTAATTCTTCGTGATTTTTTTCCTTTTCGTTTTGATTAGGAAGGAGGGATAAAAAGCAAATCGAATGTTTTACCACAGCCTTCTGTCGCAGGTTCACTAATACCAACTTATGCATGGTTTATGATTTTTTCGTCATCCCTACCGATGATGACAGCTTAGTTGTCGAAATACGAGGGCGATTCGTAAAGTAAGTTCCGTTTGGTTATTAAAAAGACATCAATACATAAAGAAGTTTTTATTATATACAACTTAAAGCTATTACTTTCAGCTGTTTTTGTATTGAGGTTGGCAAGAAAGTAATTTTTGATTGCCACGCATCGAGAGCGTTGCAATTCTTTTGAGAAACTTATGTCAGTGTTATGACTTTCTTCTTTTGACATTTGATATCAGCCATTATTGGGTTACTTTAGCAGCAAGTTGTTCGTAATTTTGTTTGTGGCTGTTAGTTTAAGGTCAATATTAACATGGAATGCAGAAGCGATTGTTTTCGGCATATTTTATCTTTCTATTCCCGTAAAGCAGGCATGGGGAACCCCCAGCCCGCGGATCACATGGGGCCCTCGAGTAAGCTTTGTCCGCCACGCCATTGCATTTTTCCGTTACATATTAGCACGGCCCGTTAAACTTACTTCATAAGCATACTACAAAAATGAATATTTTTCAAGATTACTCGCAGCATAAAACCTCTTTGGCCCCCTACAAGAAAAGGTAGCGCATGCCCGCCGTAAAGGAAAGAAAGCTGAGGCTCACAAAGAGATATGCGGAGTTTATGGTGTTGATTGCAAAAGAGAACGCACGTGGTAGAATTGGTTTAAAAAATTCCGTTCTGAAGATTTTTCACTCAAGGGTGACTAACCTATAATAATAATGGAAGGTCTCACACATACTTAGTAACTCGCAGGAAATTATTGGGGCATCGTTGGGAATTGAAGTCTTATTCCCCATACAGTCCTGATCTGGCACCATCTGATTAACATTTATTTCGAAATTTGCAAAACCCTTTGAATGGTAAAACTTTGACAAATGATGTTAACCTCAAATCGCACTAGGCTCAGTTGTTTAATGATCAGGATGAAAATCTGTATGACCGCAGAATCATGAACTTGCAAGAAAGATGGCAAAAGGTCATTGAACAAGATGGGAAAATACATACTTGATTAAAATTTTTTTTTTTTCTATAAAAAAGCGAGTTTCATTTCACACTACAAAACCGAAATTACTTACTTGTCAACCCAATGCAAAGTGGACATTAAAATTGAGATATTTGTCATAGCGATCAACCAGTTTTTTAATGTCCTCTTCATAGAACTCCTCCTCTCGTGACTTAAGCCATGCTGTAACACTATCCTACAGTTCTTCATCGCTCTCAAACCGGTCCAAGCCATTTCGTCATGTTAGGGTGGGATGGTACTTGTTAGGAGCCAAATCAGGACTGTAGGGAGGATGCTCAAAGACTTCTCACTTATGGGTATTAGATACTTATTTCAAGATCGGTTAAAATTAAATTTCTTTTATTGGTTCCAAAACTATTTTGAAAATTATATATCTGACCTTTAAAAGGTAGTGTGTGTAATTCTAGCTTTTTACAAAGTTAAGAGCTTCTACCGCTTTGATTTTTTTCCATCATAAGTGAAGAACCAGTGAGTTTACGGGCTCGAAATTTTGCATACCGTGTATTCGTTACGATAGCTACGACTTATCATCGAGCCCTTTTTTAAAATTCCTTTGTTATCGTTACTTTCTTCAAAGTCATGGTCATTTTTCTATTCCTTAATTGAGGTTAAATTCAACAAGAAACAAGGAATTTGGCCGTTATCACGAAAAAGACGACGTGCAAACGTCGCTTGTGCTGAATAGCCCTTCTGAGCTTTTTCAAAGTTTCACAGCAGACGTTAGCGTTTATTGCGGTCCCTCGTTCCACAAAGTCTACAAGAAGGATGGCCTTGTTGCCCCAAAAGACAGTGCCCATGACTTTTCCCGCAGAAAATGTTTGATGGCACTTCAAAAGTTTCCTCGTAGACGAGTTAGAGCGACCCCACCTCATTGATTGTCTTTTCGTCTTATCGTTAACATAGGCAACTCAAGTCTCATCTCTTGTTACGAATATGCCTGAAGAAATCTCCACCTTAAAACATGGTAGCGTGTCAGAAAAGTTAGTACCGATGCCATTCTCTTCGTTTTATGGTGTCCGGTAAAAAGTTTTGGCACCCACCGTGCACAAAATTTGTGATAACTTAAATGTCGAGTAACAACCTCGTACAAAGCCGTGCGTGAATTTGGTGGACAATGCAGTCAGTTCTGTGATCGTGAATCGCCGATTTTGACGAATTTTCTCTTCGATATTACCCAAAAGTTCGTCCGTCACAACAGTTGCTCTTCCACTCCGTTCTGCATCATGGACTTCTGAAGATATACGACACCATCTTCCAACCACATTGTCACTCATGACATTTTCACCAAAAACAGAGTTCACGATGAATCTCAGCAGGCTTCGTGTTCTTTGCACACAGAAATCGGATAACACCACGCAGTTGACAATCGGGATTTTGAATTGCAGTAGCCATTTTAAACGACCAAAATAGCACGAAGAAACGTGCGACGCACTTTCACTGGCACTGCCAGACTCACATTTAACCGGACTACACCGCAACGCTGCGACCGCGCTAATATCCCCACTCATCTACTCACTAGGCGGAAACGGAACTTACTTGTGGAATCGCCCTCGTACGAATTTTTGAGGTATCCAAGCTGATGTAGAAAGCGTGTTCTTCTTTAAGTTCCACCTTAGATGTTAGATGTTAGATTACTTGAGGTGGCACTGATGCTTGTTTCACTGCGACCTTTCCAGGTCTATTGTGGTCCTCATGCCTCCTTAGAGTACGTTCTCTAACTTTATTCCTGTAATTAGACTTGACAGCTTTGAGAGCGGTTCTTCCGCTTATACATATATTTTTAAAAGCGGACTTGAAGCCCTTGCTCCATAATGCTGTTATATGCCTCCATAATAGAGTCCTGGTCTGCCTTAAGCTTTGCCGGCTCCATCTGGGTGGCTGGGGTCGTTGCATACCACCACGATCCTCTCCAAGACAGCCTCCTTGAAGGTTAAACCTTGTGGCCCCTTGCCTTTCGAAAGACATGCGGGAGTACTGCCCTTCGACCTCGTTTTTGGACTTCCGTCCTTTCTTTACGTTTAGTAGCCTCCGCCGTCTGTTGGGGCCTAACTTCCTTATCTAAAGTAACCTGGCCCTTTGTGCATGCCTAAGGAAGATGGCCCTGATTATGGCCTGTATGAAATCTTGGCCCCGTTTCACAAGCTTTTGCACTTTTGCCTTGGAAATTCTAGATAGCGTAGCTATATGAAGAGTAGCTTGGGATTTCTATGCCTCCTTAGAGTACGTTCTCCAGCTGTATTCCTTTAATTAGACTTAACAGCTTGGAGAGCGGTACTTCCGCCTATACGTGTATTTTTAAAGCTGGCTTGAAGCCCTTGCTCCGTAATGCTGTTATATGCCTCCATAATAGAGTCCTGGTCTGCCTTAAGCTTTGTCGGCTCCATCTGGGTGGCTGGATAGTCGTTGTATATTACCGCGATCCTCTCCAAAGCAGCCTCTTTGAAGGTAAAACCTTCTGGCCCTTTGCTTTTCGGAAGACCTGCGGGAGTACTGCCCTCCGATCTCGCCTTTTTGGACTTCCGTCCATTCTTTACGTTTAGTAGCCTCGTTGAGGCCTAACTTCCTTATCTAGACTAATCTGGCCCTTTGTGCATACCTAGTGAAGTTGGCCTTGATTATGACTCTTTTAGCCTGTATGAAATCTTGGCCCTGTTTCACAAGCTTTTGCACTTTAGCCTTGGAAATTCTAGATAGCGTAGCTATACAAGGAGTAGCTAGGGAAGCAACTCTCGGCACGTTACCTTAAACCTTAGTTTGGGTTTTAGCTCGGGTACTTCGGGAGCGCTAAATTCTTGAACTCGCTTGTTAAACTTGTTAACAGTGAGTCCCTGAGGGTAAACTTCCACCTTAATCGTGAATGGATTTTAATATAAGTTTGTAACTGTACCGGATTTCATTTATAGATCCGGTTCCTATCGCTTTTCTTCTGCTAAACTTTTTCGTGAGGATTACATAAATCAATTGGCGCATCCGAAACTAAATGTAAACCTTCATCGCGACCACGACCGCGATAAAACCGCTTTGCGCTTCTCTCCCGTCGTTTCTCTCTCAAAATTATAGATGAACCCGAAGCGCTCTAAACACCTCGTAAAATCCAGCATTAATAACGTCAACGCTACCGGCCAGCAGCACCGCCGCTCTCCGTAACATTTAAATAAACGATCGCCTGGCACCTTCCGCTTCATTAAGATACGAAACGTCGGCATCTGCCGGACCTTAAAGTCCGAGAAAGCCGAAATATTCACCTCCTTCTCCTCCTCCTCTTCCTCGTCCTAATAGTTTCGCCTCGTATTTAATTCAGGGACGGGCAAACGAGCGTCTTGCGATTCGCGTACATAGCTCGCGGGCAGGTAGACGCTACCGTCACTGTCGGTCGTCGGGACCGACCTCGTAAATAAATAAATAAATATTCACCTCGGTATAGATGTATGTATGTATAACTACGCTTCGCAGGATGCGAAATAGACGCGCGTGTACCCGTGTTTACTGAAATCGCAGGACCATGTAATAATAAGCGAATGCTTATTGTTACTGCACGCGTTTGTTCTGTGTACAATAAAATACGTACATACATGTAAATGAAAAATGTTCTCTTGGAAATCCGCTTTAGAGAAAGATTTAAAAAAGAACTAGATTTGGTTGGCGTTTCGACATTTTAATTTGATGTCTTTATCAGATGAACGAACATTAACTAAATCGGTACATAGATAAAAATGGAAATCTCTAAGTTTTAAAAGTTATAGTTATTTTTGCTATTTGTATGTGTTTTTTGCGTATCCGGACACCTCATCACGCGACATTTCATCACGCCACATCTCACCACGGACACTTCATCACGGCGGCACTCCATCACTGTGACACTTCATCACACCCTAATTCATCACATACGAGTTCATCACATCTTTTGGAAAATTTCACAACACAATTTCATTGTGATTACCTGTTTGCACATACATTTAAAATAAATTCGAAAATACTTAACTGGCAATTTACTCTTTATCTGTTCGGCAATTACAGCCCTAAACGACCATAGGCTACTTATAGCAATAAATCGTTGGTAATAACGAATATTCGGTAAAAACAGTCCTTTATTTAAAAGTTAAGCTGTCAGCTGTGCTACCTGGAGGAATTATTCGAATCGGATTATTCAAATATTTGCGATAAAGCGAGGTGGTCATTTTCAAACGTAATTAGGAAAGTGGTAGGTAAAAGTAAAGTAGGTGAGAAATTTTCTTATAAATTTTACTCAGACCGAAGCCCGCGCCAGCCAAAACCGCTGCGTCCAGATGGTCGTCGATCCCCAAGATCGACTCCCTCCCAAAAGAAGGTCTATCGCCTGGCAAATGTCATCGATCTGGACTAAGGCAATCCCGCAGGTCCCTCGACGACCATCATCGTCCTCTAAACGACTGACAAACTTCCATTTATCAGTCTAAAATTCTTGTATGTGTTACAGGTGAAAAGGCATCTTCCCCAGTTAGCTCTTCGCTAACCAACGTCATCTCTCCCCAGGCTGCGTGATCGAAGCAGCCTACACCTGAAGATCAAAAGGCCTAAGGAATTCCCCACCGGCCCCAGTATTGACATGAAATTCCTAGCCTAAAATAGCTTTCCTCTGGAACATCACGATGGGAGAGGAAACGTTTTCGTTTGGGTCAACTTCTCGAGGAAATCAGACAGTTATTTACAAATCCCACGAATACATTAAACATCGGTTGACGTCTGAGAATATTACACACTGGCGCGGCGAAAAACACCAGTCTGCAAAATGTAAGTCAATTATTCATACAAGAGGGAATAGAATTGTAAAGGCTCCTATCGACCACACGCATGATATTATACCTTTTCAACCCTTGGCTAGTAAAGACATCGCGGAAATGAAAGAATTGATGACCCATCCTGGTGTGACACCAAAGCGAGCTATGGTGGAAGTAGAAGAGCATCTCTCAGACGGAGTTAAGGTATGCTTGCCAAAGAAAACTACTCTAGCACGTTGTTTACAAACAAGTAGGAAAGCTAAAACGTTACGCCTATCCCCCGGGATATGAGATTTGAAATACCTGAAATGTATGCGCCATATGTTCTGTTTGATTCGGGTAGAGAAGACAATGACAGAATAATTATATTGGGCAAAAGCGATCTACTGAAGTTTTTAGAACGAAAGACCTGCTGGATAGCTGATGGAACTTCTAAAACGGTTCCAGAGTTATTCTTTCAGCTCTACAGTATCCATGCACAAGAAGATAGCACTTCGTGGCCTGGCGTTCTAGCGTTATTACCCGGAAAAACACAACAAATATATACAAGACTATTTAGAACTTTGAAAAATTTGATACCAGAAAGGGCTCCGACAAGAATTATCACTCATTTCGAGATGACTGCAATAAACTTCTTCCAGGAAGTATTCCCAATGGCTCGAATATCTGGATGTTTTTTGCATCTCACTCAGGCCGTCTTAAGAAAAGGTGTGGAGTTCTAGTTCTAGTTCTAGTAGTAGTTTTCTAATTAAGCACAATTTTCCCACGGCGGGCTAGCCGAGTGCGCGATTGTAGCTACTACAGGAGTTTGTGGCAAAACAAGTTGTCTACTTCTGTAGAATCAAATAGCTGCAAAAATGCGCAATTACTACATTATGGCCGAATTTCGTAATTGAACTCTCATATGTACGAACATCTAACACTGTGGTGTGATGAAATGTTGTGTGATGAAGTGTCACAGTGATAGAGTGCCGCCGTGAAGTGTCCGTGGTGAGATGTGGCGTGATGAAATATCATGTGATAAGATGTCATGGATTCGTTTTTGTGTGATAAAATAGCACAGCTTAAAGAAAACATATACAAAACACAAAGCATACATTCAACTTTGACAAAACAAAAATTTTAAATATGGAAAACAATTACAACGCTCGTTCTATACTTGAAGTCATCAGTATTAAAAAACATGAAACGACAGCCGTCAACGATCGCAGTGAAATGGAAAATCTCTCTAAAATATATCTCCCAATAATCACCTCATTATCACATTATTCTGTTTATTTTCGGCTTACCTTTTTCTATTATATCAGATAAGCAAAATATAATAAAATCGGTGACACGTGTTTCGCTAGCTCGAGGCAAGCATCTTCAACAACCGTATAAACCGAAGTGACAAATTTCTAACATTAACAATTCTACAACATGCATTTTTACCCCACTTTTTACTGTGACCATGTGCATGCACAAATATTTTCCCTCTCGGTGACGACTCGGACGCCTTTTCACCTCCGCAAATTCCCATATTAAGTCAAGTGGACGGCCAAGGGAAAAAGTACCTGCTAACCGAAGTTTGAACCTTAAAGATTTACAAGTACATTGTGTGAATTGGTTAATGCCCGAAGAAATTAAATTATAGTTAAAATTCTTTCATTTGATCATAATAATCGGAATAAACCAGATTGAGTCGGTCCCGCGTCCCGATTTAAAAGATTTCTATTTTTGTGTATGTGTATGACTTCAAATGCATCGAGTTCGTGCGGTGAATCGACCTGTTTTATCAATTTTAAATTTTCCATTTTTATGTCGTGCCCCGTGTCATGCATATGTTTCGCGATACTTGACGAGTCTATCCTGCCGTAGCGATAATGTGCCACATGTTCTTTGAGTCGTGTAGCGTGTCCCTCTAATATGTAAATTTTAATCTATTATGGTAACTATTAAAGGAATCCAATGCCTTGTCAACACTACCCTTTCTTACGAAACAAAATCCCGAGTTTAGGGAAAAGAAGAGAGAAGTATTTAGGAAGTTAAAGAAATCTTATATTATAGTTGTTAAGGATGTAAAGACATTTTCAATAGACTATCATATTAATAGTTTTTCTGTATAGTAATATGTTTCACTTGTCTCAACTTCAATAATGCTCTTTATTTTTATCAATGTGTTAAAATTAATATAACGACGTTCTTTACCTTTCTTCGGATAACCGCTCTGTGTACGAAAAGTACAACAATATTACGATCGACTTGTTCGACACCTAACCGACCGCCTACCGATTTAAAAGCAAACAGATCTTTCGATCTTTGAATACATAGATGCATAGAATATGAAACGTTTAAGACAAACGTATTTTAAAACGTTAAGAACAAAATGAATTTTGAAACGTTTAGTCACAAACTTGTGTTAAGTGGGAAACACAAGTACAATTCTTTGTCATTATATCAGAAAATAAAGACACAAATAGAATACACCCCAAGTGCGTGATATTGAATATAATATAAGTGAGTTGCAAACATTGTGTAAGACAAAAAATTTGACCTTGAAACAATATATAGGAGTAAGTATTTTTATAATTATTTTATTGCCTAGTAAATATCAATATGATCTGTCCAAATGTCTGTCTAGATGTGTTATATGTTATATGTCTATCTAAATGTCTTTTATTGTAAGATATATGTCAATCTATCTGTTTAAATAAACCGGCATGAAAACAGAAAAGCCTGTTTTCTTATTTTCTATTTCCCACGCAAACGGGTAACTGTTTGGTGCTCTCTCCAAACCAGGAGACCGTAACAATAGTAATTATCCAAATAGTTTTTACGAAAAAAATAATAAAAAATAGAAGTAATAAATTATATAATAGAGGTTTTAAAAATAATAACAATAAAAGTTATAAAACTATTCCTTAGAAAAAAAGTTTAAGCGAACAAATAAAAAGGAATTTAATAAAAACAATATAAACATTACTTTCTTTCCAAATTATAGCAACATATCTCTTTTTGCTAACACTAAATCTAAAATAAATAAAAATCAAAGTAATGTAGTTTATAAAATAAACTGTAAAGACTGTGATGGTTGTTACATCGGTCAGACAAAACAATATTTAAAGAAAAGCTTGTATAACCATAAGTATTTTTTAAATAATGTTTTTGATGCAATGGCCGCTGTAACAAAACATTACAAAGATCTGAGGCATTATTTTGATTTTGAAATTATATTAAAAATAGAAAATAATTATAAAAAGAAATTAATATACGAAATGATAACTATACGGATACTAAAACTATTAATTTCAGAACCGATGTTCAGAATTTAAGTAATGTATACAGCAATTTGTTAGAATGTTATTTACATTTCTTAAGAAGGAATCTGTTGGCTAGGTTTTTGATTCGGGTTTTCCCTAGTCCTTGAACAGAATTGTTAAGGTTTCGAAGATTTTTTGATAGTCTGAAGGTTTTTTTGTGGATATTTTCATAGTTTGTAAACACATACATTTGCACATTAAATCAGTTATTTATAATATTTAAATTTCTTTTTACAGATTCTATATATCAAGAAATCCTAGCTATTAGTTATTTTGTTGACAGTTCCCGAATAAAAAACAAATGTTTGTTTATACATTTCTCCAGTTCCGAAAACGTTTGTAAACGTTCTGAAAATTGAACCATTATTTCAATCAGTCTTGTTTAATTGGCCTAATTGTGATCAAAAACTTTCATACAAGATAAGTGCACAAGAGAAAGGGATATTTCCTCATAGCGCTGTAGGATACGACGACAAGAAGCATAAATGACCGCTGTGATGATTTAGAAAATACCGCGATGATGGGATGTAAGGGGTTGAAAATCGATAAAGCGCGATACTTTTATTAATGGGAATATTAATATTAAAGGGTGGGCTAGCGAAATGTGGCAGGTGCAAATGATTCTTTTATCGACGGGAACGATACGAACGTCCTTAAAAGGATAGAATGAGATCAAGGATGAAATCGTTCGGTTGGGCGTGTTCGGTGAAAATTGAAATTTCCACAAAATCCGGAATCAGGTATTTTAATTTTGCTTTCATCGGTTTATTCCTCATTAATTGGAAACAGTAAAAATCTTTATGACTCCATGACGGTCAATGCTTTTCCAGGCGTGGCGGTTATAATAAGTTCGTTCCAACACAGCACAGAGCCAGTTTTCAAATCGTCGGGTACATGCGCAATGCAAATTTCGAACGCCAAATTTGCTCTGCGCATGTACTCGACGATCCACGAACCGGTTTTGTGCTGTGTAGAAACGAACCTAATACGTACACTTCTATCCTCTGTATACGAGGTAAGCGCCGTAAATTTTCGACCTAATAGGCTTATACAGGTTAAAGCGTGTTTTCAACTCGGTTGCGTCATAATTGCACGTGCCTGAGGCCTACGCGATATACAGTTGTTCAAAGATGATTGAGAGCATAGCATAGGCAACCAGACGTACACTATTAGTATCTATGCAACACAAAGAATCTAGATTAATTATTTATTACGCCTTCGTCTTATTACTTATTAAAAATGCAACAATCAACATCAAATTCGAAATTTATTTTAAAATTGTTACTTTAAACAAACATTTACAACGTGTGCTGAAAATGTTTGCCCTGGTTATATAAGCACGCATTCACCCTTCGTTTCACATTTTCAAAAACTCTTTGGAGTTCCTCCACTGTTATTCGCTGAATTTCATTTCTGATTGCTTCTTAAAGTTCTTGTAGAGTATGAGGCCTGTTTCTGAATATATTACTGTTCTTCGGAGCTGTTAAATCCCGCCAACTCGGAGAACAAATACCTTGATTGATCATTCAATTTTCATAAAATTCCTTAAGATGTATTATCGTTTGTCTTGTTGTATGTGCTGGAGCATTATCTTATTGAAAGAAACCATTTTTTTACTTCTCTTTGCTTTAGCTGTCTAGTTTGTTATCTACCTGTTCTACGACGTTTTCATCAGCCTTTCTACTGTTTCTCCGTCCCATTTCGTTAATATTTTCCTTTAACACTTTGTACCAAAATCTAAGAAATGTCTTCCTAATTTCATCTATTCTTTTCTCATGGGATTATTTTCGTTTTCCGAGTGGATTCCTTCTTTATTTTATCCTTCCTATTAAATTATCAACTAACAATTCTTCAAGATGGGTGTGGCTGGTCTATTCGCGACTAATCCTAAAGGAGTAAATAATTGAAGGAAAGAATGAATGATAGACTGAATGAATAAGTGAATGAGTGAATGAATGAATTCTTCAAGTTATGCCAATAACACTGCATTAATTAAAAATGTCTGGTGGTTCGTTTGTACGGGTAGTAGTTGTTCTACAGACGAACGTTGCACAAAACTCAATTACAAAATTAGATAATTACTGACTGCTAGGCCCTCTTTATTCGTAAGGAATGCTTCTAGTCGTTATCACGCCAATTTGGATTTCTCCCTTCGATACGTATTTTAACAACTAACAATAAGTTGTCATTCTCAACACAAAGGAATAAAGGACTGAAGAAAATAAAGTTTCGTAATAGAGGAATAGTTTGCACTGTAAACTATTCCAATGGAGAAACTTCAATTTTTAAAAAGTTTTAGAAAATTGGTGCGATAATGAATAAAATTGTTTTACCTGAGTTCCTTCTGAATCATATGCATTCGTATCTTTCGTGATTCCTTACAATTGTCCCAAAGGAACCGGCAGTATGGACTGCAAAACGTCAACGTCAAATAATGAATGTTAGTTTGAAATACGTGACTACTTCTTCTTCCTTTTCTCCTTCTTCTTCTTCTTGCTCTCTATTCCTTATGTCCTCTCTAACGTTGGATTTATCAGTCCATGTACGAATTTGTTCCTTTTGTGCATCTACTTTGCTCTCTTGCGACAATTCTCATATACTCCATCGTTTTCCCTCCAAATCTTCCTAACTCCTCTATTTGTTGCATCTATATGCTCCTATCTAGTTTGTTATCTACCTGCTCCACGACGTTTTTATCAACCTTTCTACTGTTTCTCCGTCCTGTTTCGTAAAAATTTTCCTCTAACATTTTGTCCCACAATTTAAGAAATGCCTTCCTAATTTCATCTATTCTTTTCTCGTGGGTTTATTTTCGTTTTCCGAATAAATTCTTTCCTTATTTTATCCTTTCTATTGAATTGTCGACTAACAATTCTTCAAGATGGGTACAAAGAGCACAATGCCCAAGTGCTTGGTTTATTCGTGACTAACCCTAAAGGAGTGAATAAATGAATGAATAAATAAATTCTTCAAGTTATGCAAAGAACACTGTATTAATTTAAAATGTCTGGTGGTGCGTTTGTACGGATAGTAGTTGTTCTAAAGACGAACGTTGTCCAAAACTTAATGACAAAATTAGATAATTATTGACTGCTAGACCCTCTTCATTCGAATGGAATGATTCCAATCGTTATCACGCCAATTTAGATCTCTCCCTCCGATACGCATTTTGAGAACTAACAATAAGTTGTCATTCTTAACACGAAAAAGTAAATAAAGAACGGAACAAAATAAAGCATCGCAATAGAGGAATAGTTCACACTGCCAATGGTGAAAGTTTAATTTTGTGAAAGTTTTAGAAAATTGGTGCTAGAATGAATAGAACTGTTTCACCTGAGTTCAAACGGAATCGAATGTTATTCATACCTTTGGTGATGCATTACAATTGTCCTAAAGACCGCAAAATGTCAATGTCAAATAAGGAATGTTAGTTTGAAATACACGACTGCTTCTTCATCTATTTCTCATGCTTCTTGTTGAAGTTCTTCTTCTGTTCCTTCTTCTTCTTCTCCTCCTTCTTCTGGAGGACATGACTGTCGGACGCGACTGTCACACATGGGGGACAAATATCCCGAGGCGAGACTATATACGGACTATATACCGCTCTCAAAGCTGTTAAGTCTAATTAAAGGAACCAAGCTGGAGAACGTACTCTAAGGAGGCGTGACGACCACAATGGATCTGAAAAAGTCGCAGTGGAACAGACGTAGTTGCCACCTCAATAATCTAATCTAATCTTCTTCTTCTGTTTCTTCTTCTTCTTCTCTATTCCTTTTAAACGTTGGATTTATGAGTCCGTGTTCGAATTTGTCCCTTTTCCTTCCCATCCCCTTTCGCCAAGAACTTTTAATTTTGACGTATAGCTGTAATACGTGAGTATTATTACCTTGCGGCTGAGTACTTAAAAGATTTAATTTTTAAATAATATCAGTCAAATAAGCCAGTTTCAATATGAACGGATCGCCAACTAAATTTCCGGTTTATAACACAACTCAAAAGGGGGCCGCGAAACTTAAAAGTTTGAGAAGCGCTGTTTTAAATTCTATTTAGAATGAGCGGTATCAGCTTTACGAACAAACTTCGACAGAGTTCGTATCGAATTATTGTTTCGCTAACTCTAACGCCAGGCTCCCAATTTTAAATTTCTACGTAGAGAGTTTCCTGCGTGTCAGCAGATCTCAAAAGCGAGATAAATTAACAGCTGCCTGCTTCCTAATTCAGTTTATTTCATCCTTTCGTGAGTCTCAAAGAAGTTTTCCAGGTTCCTCCTCAATTCCCTCGTGATTTGGGAACATCCTGTCGAAGGAAGCACGTAGCAAAGAGCCTTCGTCTACATCATATAATTCCTTCATTTATAAACAGTTCCGTTTTCCACCACAACTATTCCCATGATATACACACCCTCATAATATATTCGCCTCCAACGCATTTACGTATGTACAAACGTACATATGTACGATTTATAGCCGGACACAGCGACAAATTTGCGGTAATCCCTCAACGTTCGCGTCGCAACGTACGTCTCCGAATTTAGGGGATTCACAGGGCAATACGGACGTAAAATACTCGTGCACATTGTTTATGCAACGGGCGTACGCGGCGCGATTACGTGTTTTGACAGCGAAAAGCGAGCGCATAATCAAGCGCTCGTGATCGTCGCCCGAAAAAGCTTTGAAATGTTAAGCACGCAGAAAGCCGCACGACGCGTCGTCGCGACGCTTAATCCTATTTCGTTGCCGTTGCAGACGACGTTCAGGTCCCGTCGCGAGTTCAGTCGACGCGAAAAATGAAAAATTTCGGAGTAGTCATTTGTTAGATCTAATTGCTATCCCCTCGGAAAAAAGAGAAAGGGGATGGTGTACCAATTTGGTGGTGGCAATTAAGAAATGGAAGGTCCTTTAAGGGATGGACTGAAATAAAAATTGGTGCGTCATGTCCGATTCCTCGACGATAAGAGGGAATTTCGTAAGAGGTCTCGATCAGAGTAATTGTGACATGGTGAAGATGACACGAAGAAATATTCCAAATTTGAAAATTAGTGAAGGAATCGGACATAGGACTCTGGACTTTTGAACCCTTGTTATTTCTCGCGTGTATGCACAGAATATTCCTTTCATTTTAAAGTAAAATACCCCAACACCGCCCCCTAAGCAAAATACAGGTAGCCTTCTAGTTCAGTCATTCTGTACATTTGGAAAGAAAGTGAACCGGGAAAGCTAAATTTTGCTTAGAAAAGCTTAACTTGAGATTTGAGACCAAGATTTCCTATGTGCATTTTCCACCATCTTGGAAAGAGGGGTGAATTTTTGCCTTTGCTATAGCTCGGTTCCCCGTCAAGATACAACATTGATGTTTGGTTATTTTTTATTTCTCTTCCAACGATCTACAATTTAAGTTCTATAAATTTTTACCCATCATTGTTACTTGTTGAGATATATAACAAAATAGATAAAAATTCGATGATTCAATCTGGTTTTTATCAAACAAATATTCGTTCGAATAATGTAATACTTTTGTTCTTTCTCTAGGGCCACGGCGGGCAACAGCCGGATCCGGCCCGCTGTATGACTTGATCCGGCCCGCGAGACATTTTGAAAAACCTAATTTAAAAAAAAAATTAAAATTACACTACTTACTCAAACTCGCGGAATCGAGTAAGCGAGCAAGCCGAGTGTCGGCGATCATCAAAGAGTGAGGCGGCAAACATCAAAGCCTTCGATGTTTGCCGCCTCACTGGCGGCGCAACAAAAGATTATTTCTTCTCAACTTTTCTACACTAGACGATTCTAGGTCATTCCTTCATTTTGCCTATATAAGCGGGTGGATGGTGGATGGCCCGAACTTTAGTTCAGTTCTACTTGAGCAATAGAGGTGATAACTTCGACGACCGATATCCTAGCGAACTGCTAGTGCTGTCAATTAGCTTTGTGACTTTGTGTGCATCTTGGATGCTTTCTAATTATATTTTGTATACGAAAATGATGTCTGGTGGAAAGAAACGAAAAGTAGATGCAGAGGGTCGCCAGTTTCAAGAAAAATGGACTGAAGAACTCTTTTTTATCTTGCACAATGGTAAGCTTATTTGTTTGCTGTGTAATGAATCCATTTCAGTGATGAAAGAATTTAATATAAAGAGGCATTACTCAACTAAGCATCCTACGCTGCACTCACTGACAGGACAAATAAGAAAAGACAAAATCCAGAAGCTTACTGCAAATTTGGAAAAGCAGCAGCAAATGTTTCATAAACGAAGAACACTACTTGATAATGTTGTGAAAGCTAGTTTTATAGTTAGTTCAAAATTGGCAAACTCGTTAAAACCATTTTCCGAAGGCGAACTTATCAAGGAGTGTATGTTAGAAGTTTGCAGTGTTTTGTGTCCTGAAAGGAAAAATGAATTTGAAAAAGTTAGTTTGTCAAGACGAACTGTTGTCCGACGTATAGAAATGATGGCAGATATAAAAACAACATTGACTGACCGTATGGCTGGTTTTGAATCATTTTCCATAGCATTAGACGAGAGCACCGATTTGTCGGACACAGCTCAACTGGCTATATTTATTCGAGATGTTGATAAAGAGTTCACTGTTACTGAGGAATTGCTTGCTTTACAGCCGCTAAAAGGAACCACTACAGGAAAGGACATTTTTAATGAAGTTCAAAAGGTATTTACAAGTTTTGCCTTGCCATGGTCAAAATTAGTTGGAGTATGCACAGATGGTGCACCTTCTATGGTCGGCTTACGTAAAGGTTTCATCGGAATTTTGAACGAAAAAGCAACTGAATTAAATGTGCAAAAGATGATTTGATAGTCCTTCACTGCATTATCCACCAACAGAACTTGTGTTCTAAGTCCATTCGACTCCAGAATGTTATGAATGTGGTAGTAAAAACCATCAATTTTATTCGATTCCGAGGGCTTAACCATCGTCAATTCAAGGCGTTTTTGGATGAGATATCAGCCGAATATGACGACGTAACATATTATTCTGAAGTCAGATGGCTAAGCAAAGGGAAAATGCTGAAACGGTTTTACGAGCTTATAAATGAGATAAAAGACTTTATGCAAATAAAAGATAAACCACTATCTGAATTGAGTGACCCAAAATGGATATGTGACTTAGCATTTCTGGTCGACCTTACTGGCTATTTGAATGATTTAAATTTGAAACTTCAAAAACAAGGACAGTTAGTTAATGATTTGTACAGCCATTTGAAAGCGTTTCAGAATAAAATCCGCTTGTGGGAGGCACAGATGCTGTCTGGAAACAGTTACCATTTCACCACGCTCTCTACGTATGAGAATATTGCTTATGCTCAATATGCTGAAGAACTCAAGGTACTGTCGGAGCAATTTTCGAACAGATTTAGCGATTTCAGAAACATGGAACACTGTTTCAATTTATTTGCTACTCCAACAAAAAGTAATGCACAAAATGCTCCAATACACTTGCAAATGGAGTTGATCGAGATTCAAGAAAACTCGCTCCTAAAATCTAAATTTGAAGACGTGGAGTTGTGTGATTTCTACAAAAAATACCTCGAAGAAGACCATTTTCCGCAGCTTAGAAAATTCGCAAGAAGATTGATTTGTGCGTTTGGCAGTACTTATAAATGCGAACAGTTCTTTTCACTGATGAAAGTTAATAAATCGAAATATCGTACAAGGCTGACTGACGATAATTTGGAAAATTCTTTACGTCTTTGTATCAGTGGAATTAATCCAAACATCGATGGATTAGTTTCCCAAGTTCAAGCTCAAGTGTCTCATTGATTTCGGTATCGCTATTTAACTTTCGTAGTTTGTAACAATTCCAAATTTAACGATTTAATTATAATGTTATTATTTCATTTTGTTATTTTCATAAATTGATATTATAATAACATTGTCGTATTATTTCATGTCTGATATCTATCGCAAAAAATTATGAACACTACAACACTACTTTGAAATGTACTACTTTTAAACGCGCCCCGCGAACGTATTTGCACATTAAAATTTGGCCCACAACATGTCAAAGGTTGCCCATACCTACTCTAGGGTAATAATTGCGGGTTCTATTGTGTTGGCAAGTCGGCAAGTCCGTGTAAAATTTTTATTTTATAGCTAGCGCGGTTTTATAGGGACGTTGTAATCGACTCGAAATAAAGAACTAACACAGTGAGACTATGTTTCACATGCATGGAATTTATTATACAAGAATGTTTTCGTATTGAAGAAATATCTACGTATTCCTTCTCATCGACGGCCCTGATTCACAGCCCCTCTGTTAAGAATACTTTTCGATACGTGGACATTCTTCGACCGTATCTTCTCCGACTATTGAATCATCTTCGGAATGTCATTCGTTGTCACAGATCAGAACGTCGACTTTGGCAACGTTTTTGCATGTTTGCACACTGCAATTCAGGCAAATGGTTGAACATGCAATGCCGCCTCTTCTGCATCCACAAGGAGTTCCGCATTTTCCTTGCATTTGCAAGACATTATCTTTAAAAGCTTGGGTGGCGCAGGTTCACCCATGTTAATAATCGGCTGTAGTCCATGGTCCGTTCGTCGCCAACTCCATTCCTGCGGATCCTTGTAAAACCCAAGCCAACTACAAACGTAATATAGCATATAAAAAATTTTCTTTCCCCGGTTCACTTTTTTTCTTCGCCTTATTTTTGGACAAAATGACTGGACTATTCAGTTCTAAAAAAGACCGGCGTAAATCAAATCGGCGTAAATTGGATCCAATTATAATGGGAGGTATGGAGATTGGTTTCATCTCGTTAAAAAATAGGCATATGCTGGTATTCATAAGATTATTATATTTAAAGTTTATAAAACAATATAATATGTGTGATTAAACTAATAGATGTATATGTAATTGTAAAAATAAAATAAAATCCTCAATAACAAAAACGAAACAATATTTTATCAACAAAACGTAAAATTTTAATGAGGTGCTACTATTTCTATTTTGAAGTTCTCGGTTTCGGATCTCTTATCTTTTCTGAAATAATCATCGAGTGTTAACTGTTTAGATTTCTTTTTGCTTTCTTTAAGAATTTCAGGATATGGTCGAATTGTTGCGATAACACTCCCTCTTACACTCGAACTTCGTTCCCAATCGTGGTCTATCTCAGAGAGTTCATCAGTCACGGTCTCTATGGTTGAAAGAATTGCTCTAGATCGGCCGTTTTTACAACTCTTAGAGGTTCCTCGATTACTTTCTCCTCGTCTGAATGTTGACAACTTAATGCCTTGGTTAATTCTTCGTAGGAGAACGACTGACCATGACTCTCTCAAACTTCTATCAGCTCTTCAGCTATTGTATTGTTCAATCCTACCTCTCGCGCAAGCCTGCTAACGTCTCCAACAACATTCAATATCGGGCATAAATTTTGGGAGAAATTTACTTTATTTAAATACTTTGCTGAGATTTCGTTCCAAGCTGCCATGATGTTATAAATGCTTTTCAAGATATCATAGGACCGCCAATAGTCTTCAATTGTTTTTCTGTATAGTCTAAGCCTCTCGCCATTTCCATAAAGGTGGTGAAGAGGTAATAGGATTTAAAAGTTGCAATAACTCACTGATCAATTGGTCGCAAAAGTGATGTTGTTTTTGTGGGCATATAAACAACCTTAACATCCAATTCATTCAGCAAGATTTTGAGGATGTCCGGGAGCATAGTCCAAGAAAAGAATTGGCTTGAGTGATAAATCATTTTCTTTACAAAAGCTAAGCACAGTTGGACGAAAATAATCGGTGTACCAATCTTTAAAAACGTTTTGTGTGAGCCATTTCTTTGTTCAGGCCCTTTAAAGCACGTGGTGTTTGTGAATGGTACACCAACATTGGTTTAAGCTTCAAACTTCCGGAAGTATTAACTCCCAACAAAAGAGATCTTTCGCAGCTTTAAAACCTTAAGCGGAACGTTCTTCCTGGGAAATGAAGGTTCGTAATGGCAACTTTTTCCAATAAAGCCCAATCCCATCAACATTAAAAATGAGGTCAGGTGGATTATTGCCTTGTTCTACACAGTCTTGAAACTCTTCTGGAAAAGCAGACGCTGCCGCCAGATCAGGCACTTGCCCCCTCACCACATAATTTGAAACTACGACATTTACTGATTGAAATATCATAAACCAACCCTTCCTTCCCAAAAATTTGTTTTCGCCTTCTTCTGTCTTCTTAACATCACCTAAAATTGTCTTTACTTTCTCAGTTATAACAGCCTGAATGAGAGGAATGTTTTTCTGATTTAAATCATCTACCCATAACGATTACGGTTTTTCCATTTTTTCAAATATTTAGTTCTTCTATAACTAACTTGCGGTGTATTTATTGCCGTAGATTATTGCACAGACTCCTTTATTCTATGTGCTTTGCAGAACAAACTGGATACTAGTAGTAGTGGTTTGTTAACAATTCTACTTGGGTTAGATGCCAACTATTGCTCTATAGTTTCCAGAGGAAACGTAAATGCTACATCGAAGAGCTGGAGGTCGTCTGTTGGGTGAGGATAAAAAAGTCAAACTATAAATACTTCTGCATTTGGAGGGACTGACTATAGAAATGAAATGTTCGAGGCACTTGAAAAGCAATGGACCAGTGACTTAACCTGAATCCAAACATCCGCCTATCGATCCTGGAGGAGTACCATCAAGCAGTTCTTTCTGTCATCTTTTCTGTGGAAATATTAGTAGACGGGGATATGCTGGCTTGCAGCTGACATACAGCTTATCACTATCGTTATAACTCCACGTTCAGCAGATTAAACTTTTTGAACTTGCTTCTTTCCATTGCAGTTAACCATTTTGGTAGGTTTGTGCTGTAGCAGAGTAATCCCTGTTTCATTGATATTAACTGTTTCAGATGGGTCAAAGGTTATTTTTGAAGTTAGGTTCTTCAGGTTAGAAAAATACTCATCAAGTTTCTTTGCTGTGCTTAGCTTTGGCCATTGACAGGTTCTGTAGTTGTCTAAAGGAAAGGTTTGGATGGTGTTTAAGAAGCAGTCTAACACAATTTCCTTCTCAGCAGCCTTTACATCACTCGAGAAAGTGTTAGGGACTTGGTTTTCATAGCCAACTGGTAACCCAATTTTTGTCATATCCAAAGAGTATTCAACAAAACTATTCTCAAACCCAGAAGAGAAAACTGGTTACTTTTCAAATTTTGACCTCAGACATTCATCTGGTGTGAGGTCAGATGTGATGTAATCTTTCAAGGTAGCCCCGATTCCGCGTTTTCTTTTCCACAATACATATTACAGAAACAAAACCTTTTGTGGCCAATTAATTTAATTCATTTTTTCGTTTTCTTACACTCATTGACTTACTTTTACCTCATATAATTGTGTAAATAAATTTGACGCATTAGTTATGACAAACCCTGTACTATTATATATTGAAACATTTTTATTTGACCTAGAAAGTGGTAGAGCGTCCCGAAAGATAATTAATACTTTTATTCAACATCTCATTTCCTTGTAATGCAATCGGGGAAGACATGACTCACTCGGTAGATGGCGATCTCGAAATTATTATACATTTAAACTATTAATTAAAGGAAATCGTAACCCCAATCATAACAATAAAGCGACAGATTTACGCATTGAATTTGAATGCATGTTATAAACACCCGACTCGCTTCAAATTGATAGACGATCGCGTAAACCGCGCATTTACCGATTCGACCGGAAACTATTCATTCGTTAATGTCAAAAAAGAGGGAAATCTGCACCAGCTCGAAATATCGTCTCGTAAAATCCTCGTTCGAAAAATTTACCTAATAGTCGACGCGGATCAGGGAACCTACAAGATCGTCGTCGTCGTCATCGTCATAGGTACCTTACCGTGCACAACATAAACTCGCGCTTTCAACTCGAACTCGAATTTTCTCGACGGAAATTGCATTCTTGCCCGGATGAAAGATCGCCTTAAATAAAGTATTTCCTTGTATATAATGCCAACAGCGGGGCTGTTTAGATGAAAATATCTTATTACGATGTTGATGACGACGACGACGACGTAGTCGAATTGTTATCGTTACACCTCATGTTTCCAACAAGGAAATAAGATTTTGACATGTTTTTCTTCTTACGTCTCCTTTTTGAGTTGCTTTCGTGACATAATTTGATATTCAAGCAGATGCGCTTCTAGATAGTTATAACGCCAGTGACAGTCTTTTATATGACCTAAAAAGTGGTAAGCTGAAACGAAAAATATTTAAAGAAAAAGTGGAAACATGATGTAATATAGTAATACTCGAATGGTTTATAATTTATTATAATATTTATTATATTATTATAATTACCATTAGAAAATTCATCTTTTATTACAATTCGATATATCAAAATGTACGGTTAACGTTGGGGCTATGGTTTTCAATTGTCATTCAGTTTATTTTGAGGTTCTATTTATACCTTTTCGACACCACGCCCACCGCCTCTTGAGCATTTTATTACCCTACGGGTGTTAGCTTCTTATTTTAACTCCAGCCAGAGACGTTTAATGGGACAAATAAATGTCACTAGAAATAAAATTATTAATTATTATAAAAAGCATCGGTTAATAGACAGAAAAGCATTGTTTCGTGGACAACTTATAAATAAAGCAGTGTAGTTTCCAAAAGAAATAAAAAGTTTGTTTGGTTAACGACGAAAAAATTGACAAGACAGATAAGTCAATAAATATATTTGGAATAAAAAGGTTTATAGGAAGAAGTACCAGTGAATAAAAGAACCTCACCATACCGGAGAAGATAGAATCTAAGAAGGGGAAAAATCCATAGAAATTAAAGGTGCGTCGGGAATAGAAGTTAAGAGAGGAGATATAGGAAGAACCATCATCGAAAAAGAAATTTACACTCACACACACACAACACTAAGTAATTATTTTGATTTTATGTTAAATATTTCTCAAAATTTATAAATATAATTTGTTATAATTTCTCAACAAACTCTAATAATCAACCTTCTAAAATACATTTGTTGCCCATTGAATTAGGACCACACTGAAAATTATTAGTTTTGATATATAGCTGCAATAAAAAATCATTCTCACAAATTACTTTATTAAAAAACATTGATAAATAAAACATTTGTATATACTGTTATTATTTTACAAATCTTTTCGGCATACCCTTAATTGCAGCAATGATGGGGTTTTGAATTTGATCACAATTTGGCTAAATGTCTTCAAGGTTTTACATCCAGATCCTACTTCCAGTAGGGTTCATATCCCGAGAATTTCCAGTCCAATCCAATAACTGTAAATTTACTTGCGTCAAGTGATTTTTCACAGATTTTGCTCTATGGCATGGACTACTATCACGCATGAAAACGTATGGTCCCTTGCTTCCGTCTTAAGTATCAAAGTAAGGCAGTGAGCACTTATTTATGACTCTTTTATATCGGTTTCGATTGGTCGTGTCCTGAACCAAGTAAACTGGTCTAGGATCCTCTGCTCTGGTACATGACCATATCATCACGGAAGAAATGTTCAGATGGTAATTTTCTCACATACTGAGTACGTTCTGTTAACGCCTCTGCTTTTGATTCATCACTGAAAATGAACTGTGAAAACGATTAAACATTGAAATTTTGCAACAATTTTAGTAAGCACGGAAAAGTAGGTTAAATCAATTAGTATTGATGTATACCCTTTTCCAATCATCTACTGTGTAATCTTTGTATAGTCTGGCAAATTTGTATCGTACTTGTTTCGTCCTATCAGTTAATTTGGGGTTTCTTACCTAGTTCGATCTCGTACAAACGTCTTGGAACATTTCGTGTTGATAGGTTTAAGCCCTTTTCTTCCAAGATTCCAGGATCTGGTTAATCAACTTAAGTGACATTTGTCTGACATTTATTCTTTTTTACTGTTTTGGTGATCAGACGATTATCACGGACTGTAATTTATCTTTTTGCTACAATTTTGTCAAGATGTGCTGGTACAAGGAATATTTTCTTTGATTAGTTTTGCATTTCTCCTTACAGTTTTGATGAGAAACAGCTTCGTTTCGTGCTATTTCACGTATTGAGTGTGTTCCTGTTTCCAATAGGACAGTGGCTCTTGTTTTTGCTCGGTTGTATACTGAGAATTTAGTTAGTTAGAATTTTTAAAGAAAATTGCACCGGCCTAGTTCTTAATTAATGATATAAAAAGCAATTATAACAAATTATATTTATAAATTTTGAGAAATATTTAACATAAAATCAAGATAGTTACTTAGTGTTGTGTGTGTGTGAGTGTAAATTTCTTTTTTGATGATGGTTCTTCCTATATCTCCTCTCTTAACTTCTATTCCCGACGCACCTTTAATTTCTATGAACTCTTCCCCTTCTTAGATTCTATCTTCTCTGGTATGGTGAAGTTCTTTTATTCACTGGTACTTCTTCTTAAAACCCTTTTATTCAAAATATATTTATGGACTTATTTTCTGACTTATCTATCTTGTCAATTTTCTTCGTCGTTAACCAAACAAACTTTTTATTTCTTTTGGAAACCAGCACTACACTGCTTTATTTCTTCATTGTCCACGAAACGAAAACTTTAATTCACCTTGACTCCGGTTCATCGAGGTATATTGCTGTTATAGAACATGTATTGAATGTCGATGTATCCTTGGTTATTTCCAGCAATTTTTATAAATTCTTGTCATGTAAAAGTGTTGTACATATGTATGTGTCTGAATGTTAACAATGGTTTTCTGTCTATTAACCGATGCTTTTATAATAATTAATAATTTTATTTCTAGTGAAATTTTTCTCTCCCCCTGGACTTAAAATAAGAAGCTAACACCCGTAGGGTAAGAAAATGCTCAAAAGGTGGTAGACGTGGTGTCGAAAAGGTATAAATGGAACTCCAAAATAAACCGTATGATAATTGAAGACCATAACCCCAACATTAACTGTGAATTTGATATCTTCAATTGTAATAAATGATTAATTTTCTAATGGTAATTAACCATTCGAGTATTACTATACTACAGTTGGTACATCACTTGTTTTATCCATATCGGAATTAACTTGAAAAAGGTTTTAAATTCCAAAACAAAACCAAAACACTTAAACATATTTAGCGCAATGCGCACTAATGTTTATTTTAGTATCTCTGCAGCTAAACTCATTGTCAGATATTTCGACAAAGCAATGTGGATAGGAAGCCTCAACGGCCAGGTAGTTTTAACAATAAACGACAAATTGGGGGGCAACCATAAATGAAGTAATAGATAAAAAGTTATACACGATGACTGTAAATAAATTAAATGTATTTGCCAATACAATTCCTAAATTATTCTGAGAAATCTGAAATTCTCGCAGTGGTCCTAATACAACGGCCAACGACTGCACGTATTTTAAAACGCTCCAGATCCAAGATCCAATCGGAAAAAATATAAGCACGCTACTCACAACGCCAAATTAATTGCGATCTAAATCCCTGGATTTTGCAGGACGCAATATCGACAGAAACCGGCCGTAACCACGTAGTAGGTACAATCCACCCGGGATACTAGCTACGTACGTACATAAAAATTACAACGTGTATACGTCCTCGTAGTAAAAGACGGATGATCACGAAATGGCGAATTTTTCAAAATTAAATCCGACCGCTCTATAAAACGGTCGTCACAATAATCGCGGCGCTCTCAACGATTATGATCCCATAAATCTTCACGATCGTCCATCTATTTCGTCGTTCGCGTATTACTAAAAAAAAAAAAAAAGCAAATTCAGAGAGGAAAAAACGGAGGGAGGTCGTAACGTCGATCGAAATTGCTGGGACGTATGGTTTTTTAATCGAAAAAATTCGGAAGGGAATGTGTTTCGCTTTTTTTATGGACGCGATATTTTAGTAAGTTTGAAATTATATCCTCGCACGAAGTTTCATTGGATTTCTTTTTATGATCATATCAAAGCCTACGTCGATTAAAATTCGGATGTAATTATGAGGGCTATTCGTAAAGTAGGTTGGTTTTCGTCTAGTGAGCAAGGAGTGTTGTCTGCCATGTAGTCTGGTTCAACGTGAGTCGGGCATTGCTAGCTAGAGAATGATTCGAACATTTTTAGTGCTTTTGGTCGTTTAAAATGTTACGGTTGATTATTTGTTACGTTCTGTATTAGTGCCACCGTATCTAATTACCAAAGACTGAACTCAATCTCAAAAGTGAGAAGTCTTAATTTTGAAACCGCAACAGAAAGCTTACCGATTTCGCTCCACAAAGTTTGCTATCACTCAGAGTGCCAGCCAGCTAGTCGGTGAGGGAGTGGACTAATTAATCCCACCTGTTTTACACTTACCTTGTCAAGTCCTGGATAAACAGAAATCCACGAAGTTATTCAAGTAATCCGGGTAACGTAGGGATGCCAACCGTATTGAATGGGCCACGAACAAAGATTAATGAATAGCAACAAGTGTGTCTATATTGTACAGTTTCCTGTTTTAATATCACGAGCTCTCGTTTCAACGTGCCGCATTCGTAATTTGGATTCTATGATACAGCTGCGCTATGTTGGATACGCACGTGGGATTGCTTCCCAAATGCCGTTTCTAACGGAATTCCGTTTCTAGCTGGCGAGCTGAACAGTCTGTTTTTCCACACTTAAGTTTATTTCGTATTATTTCAAATCTCGTATCGAGGATTATACGGAAGACCGGCGCACAGAAGTTAAAAGTATCGTTAAGAGTATTGTTAAATTTTGGTCCCCAAGTTTTGCTGGTCGAAAGAATCGTCCACGTTGCTTTTCCCTCAATTAGAGGTGAGTCTTTCTTTTTCTTTTGGAAATTCAATGCCGTAACTTTTTCACGTTGTTATAGGGAACTAGTACGGAGCTAATGTGAATTAGTAGGGAGCTAGCCTAAACTAGTAGAAAACTAATGTGATATGGTGATTTAACATTTAAAATAGGCCTACTCTAGTAGGAGCTGAAAGTCGATTTTCCCGATATCTTTTCCACGCGAGAGCGACAAGACCCGCCATCTTGGGCCACTCCCGTTGCTATACGGAATAACCAAGCCGTGCACAGTCGATCACGGGAGGATCACGCTAAGTTTCATTTACGTTTATTTATATTTTATTTCGTGTTGATTGGGTTTTTGGGAAACAGTTCCCTAGAATATCGAACCGCGCGATGAACCGTATTTGTTTCTACAGGAGTGGGCAACTTACGTTGCCACAGCCTCATGCTGTTACTGCAAGTTGAATTTGAAGTAATTTCGAGTCCGAATAATAAAAACGCCATCTGATGAGGGGAGACGCAAATAGGATGCGATAAATATGCGCGTGTGTGTGAGAGAAAGAACAAATGAAAGAAAGGAATGAAAGAATTAAGCATTTGGTGCTTATTTGAGTAAAAGATAAAATTCTAAAATCGAGTAAAAATAAACAATTTATAAAGAAAAAGTATTTCATTTCGAAACGGATGGTAAATAAGTTGAAGTTGAATTTGAAGTTCGAGTCTGAATAAAGGGAGCGCCATCTGATGGGGGAGACGCAAATACGGCACATTTGCTTCTTCGACGCGTATGTGTGTGTGTGTGAGAGAGAAATAACTAATGAAAGAAGGAAGATAGAACTAAAAAGCGTCTATTTGACGATTTCAAGCATCTCACCTTTTCCCAGTTAACTCTCGCCGCAGAATCTCGCTCTAAAAATAATGCTCGATAATTCTGAAAAAACTGTCAAATGTAACTTTAATATTATAGTATATTTACGTATTTAATTTGTCTTTTTGGGAAGAGATTGTTTTCTCGATTCGTCCTGTAAAGTACCTTTAACACAAATCTCTCCTCGAAAAAGCAGCAACGCTTGTTTCGCCTACGATCCCTTTTGCTTTCATCTTTCATCCTAATTAATATTACGCGACCATTTTCAGCCCGATCCCCAGCAAATCTATTATTAAACCGTCCCGTACGAAATAAAACGTGCGGTCTCGGACTCTAATAAACGATCAAACGGGCTCGGTTCGCTACTTCATACTTCAAAACTCGACAACAATTCTAAAGCTGGGCGGACGGTCGCTCTCTACAAAAGCTACGCATGAATAAATTGTAGCGAAACGGACCAAGACAACGTGAGAGTTTATGCAATGTTGTATATCGTATATAGTAGACGGAATTCAACAATGGATTTACGACTATGTACGTATGTAGGTACATACATATGTCCGTACAATATAGGAACGAACGAAGAGAAAACCACCTTTGTGTTGTTCGAATACGTGTAATTCTAAAGGCGGGTGAATTTATTATCTATTCATGGAGTCGAGCCGTCCGCACATTCTGTTAATAAGGAGACAATAAACTTCAAAAATTATATTTTCTTAGATGTTTAGTGACTCTGTATCACATCGGTAAACTCTTCATCGCCCAATTGTTTAATTTACTTGGCGATTGCGTGTTCCACCAATTAAAAACACCTGAAAACAAACAAAACGAGACGCCAGAAGGCAAATACAGAAACACGACGTTCAGGAGGGCGTTTGTTAAAGTTTCTGTATTGCTATTTTTCCGGGCCCCACGTTGGGCGCCAAATTTCTTGTTATTAGCTTCTGTTAAAAATAAGAATAATAAAGGACATGATAAACGGAAAGTCAGAAACGTGACCAATACAGTTACAGTGCGAATAACTCACCTCATTGGTGATAACGATGGAGATCCAGGGCGTGCTAGCCCAGTGAAAACGGCGTAGGTTAAGGTTTGGGAAATAAGAACAAGGCGCCACTCTCCAATTATAAAATTGGATCACCTCTAAATGACTCTAAATGACTGGAGTAGGTGGCACGAGCTTATCCGAACTATGTGTAAAAAAAAAGGCGAGAGATTGATCTTTAAGAGCACTTTATTGTCACTTGAGATGTAGCAGAAAGAAAGAAAAAACAATTAAGCTAGTTCGTTATCTGGTTTGCACGCTTTCTGTAACCGGTGGAACTCCAGCGGCCTCACAGCCACCTTACAGCAACGTAACGAAAAAAAGCCCTTTTTACTTGAAAACATATCTGAATTCTTCCATCCCTAAAAACACTAAAATAAAGAAAGCATCGTGGACGATTAGTTTGAACAACAAAACTTGGGGAAACTAAACTCCTAACGATACTATACACTTCCCAGCGTCGAATAGAGTAGAGTACGATTTCGGTATCGGAATCCATGAGATTTGCTTCGTTTGGATCTTGGAGCATAAAGAAGCGTTTCGACTAGAACCACGTTTTACGGTTTCATCGGATATTTTCTTAGTAACACGTCTCTCGTCGCGGAAATTGTTCTAACCGTAATCTGCACGAAAAAACCTTTAATTTGATGTGTGATAAGTCATACTTCCAACTATTTCGATTTTCTTCGAAATCTACAAGGGGTACCCCTTTGGAAATTCAGGAAAAATTGAAGATGTTCTAAATTAGACGAAGCTTGGTGTATGTACGTTTCCGAAGGCGTAGAGTGCAATTTCAGCATCGGAATCCATGAGATTTGCGTCGTTTGCATTTTGGAGCATAAAGACGCGTTTCGACTAGAACCACGTTTTACGGTTTCATCGGATATTTTCTTAATAACACGTCTATCGTAGCGGAAATTGTTCTAACCGTAATCTGCACGGAAAAAGCTTTAATTTGGTGTGTAATAAGTCATACTTCCAACTATTCCGATTTTCTTCGAAATCTCCAAGGGGTACCCCTTGGGAAATTCAGGAAAAATTGAAGATGTTCTAAATTAGACGGAGCTTGGTGTATGTACGTTTTCGAGGGCGTAGAGTGCGATTTCGGCAACGGAATCCATGAGATTTGCTTCGTTTGGATCTTGGACCATACACAAAGCGTTTCGATCAGAACCACGTTTCACGTTCTCATCGAATATTTTCTTAATAACGCGTCCTTCGTTCCGGAAATTGTTTTAACCGCAATCTGCATGAAAATGAGCTTTAATTTGGTGTGTGACAAGTCAAGCTTTCGACAATCTTAATCATAATAAGCAAGATAATCCTAAAATCGTAAAATAAGAGAGCGCTTTACAGTAATTTGTAATCCAGATTTGGTCTGTCTAAAGGATTAGAAATTTAGTAGCAACGGTTCAACATTCAAATTTGTTGTTGGATTCTTTACATACAATTCATCACCAATCTTTTTTATTGACCAAGTCCTTCTGGTACCTAGATAATCCGTCGGGAATCTTTCTAGATCGCTTTTGCTGACTTTCTCTTGACATCCCTCGGCGTCGTTTGTCCACCTTTGTTGACACCGGAAGATAGAGATCGTTAATGTTCGGTTTGTTTCTAACGTTCCACCATGAGACCTCATTGTCAGATCCAAATTGCTATTATACAGGTCCTTCCTCAGATCGTTACTCACATATTGCTCGGCTTAGTGAAGACCAACTTTAAGAGGCTGGAGGTCTTTCGAAACACCACCATCCGCGCCATTGCATCCACCTCATGGTTTGTACACATCACTCAATTACAAAAGATTTCAGGATAATGAAATATAATTTGCTGAAATCACTTTGCTTAAGGTGAAAAGTACAATTCATTGAGGGTCGAACTAGCTCGCATGGACCCGAACAGGACACCTGCCAGGAACATTGTTTGTAGGATCTTGGGTATTAAGAAGCACACCCTCCCAGCCACAGCACGTTACAGGAATCGAAACGTGCTGCAGCTGATATAATCCACACACTCATGGACAATAAAATTGTAGGAACATTCCCGCGCCTTCTAGCGGCAGATTGAAATGACACAAGAAAATGGCTCGGAATAAAGCGATTGACCCTCGAATAAATTGAATATGGCGTTCTCGACGGTGTAATACTTTCTTTGTAGGTCTCTAAACCTGACCGTGAAGATGTACTATAAAATTATCCTAGAACAACTCCTCCGGTCTTGGGACGCCTTCGCAACCGGAACCCTGCATCCCTTCCTTTTCACCCCCCTCCGCATTTCGACTAGAACCACGTTTTACGGTCTCATCGAATATTTTCTTAATAACACGTCTCTCGTCGCGGAAATTGTTCTAACCGTAATCTGCACGAAAAACCCTTCAATTTGATGTGTGATAAGTCATACTTCCAACTATGACTTTTTTTTCTTCGAGTAGGGAAAGATTCTTTTTCGACGACATCCAACTCGATATAAATACAGTTCGGTACCTATCCAATGGACATCACCGCCGAACGTTCAAAATTCCCATATGTTCATACGAGGACGGGGAGCAAATCATTCAAATTTATTCGCGAAAAAAATCGCATATAACGAAGCAAACTTTGACCTCTAGACGGAGAGGAGGGGGTGTCCTTTGACGCCGTATGGAAATGCGCGAGCCCTCCTCGATTTGTTTGCATCCAATTTGAATGTATAACGAAGGAGGCCTATCGCCACGAGAGGCGAAATTGCGCGCCGTCCGAAAACACGCCACGCCTTCATTACGCGCTTGGACAATCCGTCTTAATGAAAAATGTTCCTCAAAGAAATTACGCTCGCAATTTCCCGATTATAATGGATCGCCTCTGCTATTACCGCGGGAACACGAAAAAGGAAAGAGGAGAATGAGGGAAGAATGGCTAGGGAGGAAAAGTCGAGTTAGTAACAACGAAAAGAAGTTATCCGGTGGATAATTTGGGAGCCTAACGCCGAGCAAATTGAATATTCGGGACTAATATTAGGGTGGCTCGTCATTGGCTTTGGATCCCGCAAAAGCTTTTAATTACGGGAAAGGATATGATTATTTTGAACGGCAACAATTAAGAGATTTTTACGTACCATAAATTAAAAAGGAAATGGATGTTTCAATTACAAAAGTTTTTTGAGGGAAACGATGTGAAGGTATGTAAATTTCCCCGTTCATTTATCGGATTCGCTTTCAAATATGTGTTCCGACAAATTAATCATCGTCTTCGATCAATGGGAACGAATTTCGACTTAATTTTATACAATCGATAGCTCGCCATCAAATTAAGTCGATTGATTTCTACGCTAGAAGTTAAAACTCTGAAAACTTATGAGGGGATACTGAGGCTATCGATACCGTTAATATAAATTGCTTTCCACAACTTATGAATCAAATTAAGGCAAACAAAAGTTCAATCAAAATTAAACAAAACTTGTAGGAGAAAATATTTTTATACTATCACAGGAGGGCCAAAATTAATTCTTTTAACATCGAAGTAAGTTACTTCGACGTATAAACACAAACGCTAGCAGTCGCTCTGGCGATATCTACAAAAACCTCAAGTAGGATAAACATCGAACGCAGAGTTCATTTAAATTCGATTACCTACGGTCATCTACCACGTTAAATAAGACGCAGTGTTTACTGTTTTGACAAAGAAAATATAAACGTAAAAAAAGTGTATTCTCAAAACATCGATAGTGTTACGGCTATTTGTTACTATAATTTTGATTCAATGATACGGCTTGCGCTGTGTTGAATGCGCACGTGGTCTTCATTCAGCTTCTAACGAGCGAGTTCACCAGATCGGTTTCCGTACCTAAGTTAGTTCCGTCTCGCTTTGGATCTCGTTATCGAGGATTATAACGGAATTCCGATGCAGCAAATGTAATAGTACCGTTAAAAGTATCGTTGAATTCCCGTCCCCAAGTTTTCCTGGTCGAACTAATCGTCTACGTTGCTTTTCCTTCAATTAGAGGTGAGGTTTTCTTTCTTTTTGTTTGTAATTTCTATGCCGTAATATATCTCTTTCACGTTGTTTTAGGGAGCTAGTGTGAGCTAGTGTAAACTAGTAGAGCACTAGTGCGATCTAGTAAAGGCCGGTATAAATATCGTAGGAGCTAGAAGCTAGTTTTCCCGATATCTTTTCCTCACGGGCGAGAAAACCCGCCATCTTGGGCCACTTCCGTCCGTATATCGAAAACCACGCCTACAAAGTCGACCACGGAAAACTGCATCACGCTAAGTCTTATTTACTTTTATTTATATTTTGTATCGTTAAGTTCCTGGGAAACCATTTTCTAGAAACTCGTAATTAATCCTAAATTAGGAATTTGGAGAATTGTCGTGCGAGTATACAGGGGTTTCTTTACGTTTGTTAACATTCACTTATTTTAATATTTTGAGGGGGCGGGTGGATTTTCAGTACTGTCACGCGGATATATATATATATATATATATATATATTCTTATTTATAATTATGTTCAGATAAACTGTAAGGTGGCTGTAAGGCCGTTGGAACTCCATCGGCTACCGAAGCGTGTGAACTAGCTTGATTGATTTTCTTTCTTTTCTTTTTTGTTATAAACAGCAATAAAGTGACAATAAAGTGCGGTTAACCGGCAATTACTCGCCCCAGTTCCATATCTATTTCTCCTAGGTTAATTTTTAAATAGTAATTACTTTAAATGTATACAGTTCGGGTAACTGCGTACCATCCACTACGGAAGGTCTCTTCGACTACAGTATATACCTATAAGTATATGATTATTTATATTTGTCACTTCATGCTTGACTTTTATTATAATTGTAATTACGATTAAATTAAATCAACATCACCATCACAATTTTTTTAGAAATCTATTGACTTACTTTTACCTCAAATAATCTTATAAATGAATTTTGCGCATATATTGTGAAATATCCTGGCGTCATTTCATAACAAATGAAAGAAAATTTGTAAAGAACATATTTTCCTGCTATAACAGGAAATCCGCAATCAATGTTTGAAGTTTGTACGTTGTCTAAGCAACACTTACGCGTTACTCGTAGTACGGGATGTTAATTTTTTGACGTGGAAACGTAACTGGTACTAAAAATCGGGTAATATCAGAAACAAGGTCAAGTAGTTGGTATTTTCTTTATCAGAGAATAAATGACATGTGTCGAAGAACTTCGAACGGCTGTTTGGAAAATAAAGGCGAATGTTTACAAGTTTGAGAAAAAAATATAAAGGGCTGTAAAATTTCGGCCAAAAGACTCGCGTGCGCCTATTGTGATTTGAAAATGGTTTGCTAAATTAATCTTCATTTATGTCAGCAACCTTTCATGAAAATTTTCTAATTTTTTGAATTGCTCTTCCAAAAATAAGGGTGATTGCAAGGACCGTGGTGTAATTTACTGACACAAATATCACATCGGTAAACTCCTCACCACACAATTGTTTATAGTAAAATCGGTGACACGTGTTTCGCTAGCTCGAGGCAAGCATCTTCAACAACCGTATAAACCGAAGTTGAATAGCTATTTTTATATTATAATTTCTAATCCATTTAGTTTAATAATTTCTATTTCTGAAAATATAATTTACACTTGTGTATTGTGTATATTTGAGAATGGCTGCGGTCGATGTTAGGCTCTTCGATTGTACGGACTTGAATGTGTTTGTATATCGAATCTCCCGTCGGGAAGATTGAAATTATTCATACTCAAGCGACTGACTGGGATGCTATGGACTAGAGGCCAACAAACAAATAAGAAGAAGAAAAAAAGGAATCTCGGCCATATATCAGGAACATTGAAGTGTTGAGGAGGTATTTTGTTCACACATTCATAGCCCAAATCTTACACGAAAATCGGCAACCGCGCTTTTTTCCGACAGTACATAATGCAGAGATTCTAAAACAACTCTTTTCATGCCCAATTTGTTTTTAATCAATTTCCTTTTTCGTTTGAAACATTCATTGACTCGCTTATACCTCATATAATCTTGCAAATAAATTGGACGCATTCGTTATGACAAACCCTGTATATAAAGCACGATTCATGTTATCAAATACGGCAAGTTTGAGGACTTAACCGCGTAGAAACGCTGGAATTTCTTATTGCGTTGTTCCCCAATTGCCTAAACTTTGTTGTATCGAGGTTGCAGTTTGAAGTTATGTACCTACAGTTAGACACATCGGCATTCGTCTTGAAATGAAACCCCGAAACTACTACATATTTGCAATCAGTTCCGGAATTGCGGCAATTCGATGGATAAGTTCGGGGAAAGTTTGATGATTTGATGTGCAGCTGGCATTTCAAAGTCTAGCTTAGGAATTGGTAAGTTTTATTATTTTGAGTGGGAAACGTAAAAGAAAAGGACCGGTACAAAGAAGAGGAAGAAAGCCTTTGATTATAAGTAAGCTTTGACAAACGAATGCTTGGTTTGTTGTGTAAACCGAACTGACGCTGTCACTCATTCGAAATTTAATGTCGCTCTTTGCACGTAAGTGGGGATAAGCGGTGGAGTGGCAGCGTCCGTTCGATTTACACTTCTTAATGATATCTTATCATGTACTCGTTTGTCGAATCTTACTTATAAGTATGTTAAGGAGACTGTTGGGAATCCCATTGGGGAAACGCAATTCCCCGCTCTCGTTGTGTCTGTGTGTATGTGTTTGATTTATTTTACATCTACAGTATGTATTTCATTTGTCAGGTACAGAGTGATCGAAATAATATAAAAGTACAAGGAAATGTCAAGTAGAAATAGTAGTAGTAATATAACACAAATAAAAAAGGAGAGGTGTCATGGGACATCCGACAAGGGCGAAGCTCTTTACGCATTTGATGTTTATTTGAATAAAAAAGTAAAATTGTATAATTGAATAAACAATGTATAAAGAAAAAGTATTTAATTTCGAAACCGATGGTAAATAAGCTGAAGTTGAATTTTATGCAAATTTGAGTCTGAATAACAAGAGCGCCATCTGATGGGGGAGACGCAAATGTCGACGCAAACGCGTGTGCGAACGAAAAGCGTCTCATTTTTTCCAGTTAACTCTCGCCGCAGAACCTCGATAAAAAAGCTTCGCTCTAATAAGAGTGACACAAATGTCACATCGGTAAACTCCTCACCACACAATTGTTTATAATAAAATCGGTGAGACGTGTTTCGGGAGCTCGAGGCAAGCATCTTCAAAAAATTCAAATTTGCCATGTCCGTGTCTAAAACCGCTTGGCTCTACTTATCAGGTTATCGATAACTTTGGCGCTCATAGCATGTGACAGCCTAAATCTATTGTTTGGTTTATTTTAAATTTTGAAATCTTATTTCCATGATATACGAGGGCGACTCGTAAAGTAAGTTCCGCTTCAACGTAGCTGCCATTAAGATTGGGACATTTGTGATGAACCAGTTTCGTCAATCGCGCATACTTATCGTATCCTATTTGCGTCTCCCCTCATCAGATGGCGCTCTTATTATTCGGACTCGAAATTACTTCAAATTCAACTTGCAGTAACTGCATGAGGCTGTGGTAACGTATGTTGTCCACTCCTGTAGAAACAAATAACTGCAAAAATGATGTATGTGTAACGATAAAACACTAATTCTTTACGATTTTTAGAGCTCACGCTGGTCTAATCTTTTGCCAATAATAAGTGAAGAACCAGCAGGTTTGCAGGCTTGCAATTTTGAATACCACATATTCGATACGGTAGTTAAGACTTGTCAAAGAAAATTTTTGTAAATTTCCTCCTTATCGTTGCTTTCTTGAAGTCCAAAAATGACGGTAAGCCTATGGTCAGTTTTCCATTCCTTAATTGAGGTTAAATTCAATAAGAAAGAAGAAGTTTACAAAAAGCTCGTCGAGAAGTCGTAGCTATCGTAACGCAAAATTTCGAGTCCATAAACTTACTGGTTTTTCACTTGTGATTGCAAAAAATTAAAGCTGTAGAAGCTCTTAACATTGTAAAAAACTAGTATTTTAGCATTACACACACAACTTTGTAAGGTCAGATATACAATTTTCAAAATAATTTTGGAGCCAATAAAAAAATTTTTAGTTTAACCGATCTTGAAAGAAAGTGCCTTACAACCTTAATTAAACCTTGCCCAGTGCATCAAATTTTCGATAAACTATTCCTTAACGCCTACGGTCGACAACCCAGAAAGAAAGAACGATGGGAACAATTAACTCCAGAATCTCAAGAAACGAACCACAACCTTCTAATACCCAAAAATCCCCAACTCAGAAGTCTCCCCAAAAAATGGGCACCCCAAAACCACGAAAAGACAAAAAGTAAACAACAATAACATCAATTACGAATTTAATGATCACATCGAACGCCAGAAACTAACAGCTCAAAGTCCATCGCATTTACTTCCGGTACACCTCTCATAGTCATGATACTTTTGCTTCAGCTGCTCGTCGTACTTGCACAAGATGCGTTCGGTACGTTTCTGATCCTCGCACAGTCTCGTGATCTCGCACTTCATCCTCAATTGACACTCCTTCGCCATCTTATCGTGGAGGGCCTTCTCGACGTCCCTCTCCGCATGGCATATCCTCGGACACATCTGAGCGATTTCCCGCAGCATCTTTTGCATGTTCTCCTCCAACTTGGTTTTCCTCTCTTCGAGTTGCTCCAACTCCTTGTGGATTTTCGAGATATTATCCATGCCACCCTTACCGTCGTCGCCTTTTGTCCTTTTATAGTTGAGAGGCGCCATGTTACTGGAAATTTGAAGATTGAAAGATTTGAGAAATTCGGAACGATTTTGACAATGACATTTGGGCGATTCGGACATTCGATCCGCGTCGAAGTTGTGTTTAGATTGCTATTTCTTCTTCTTCTTCTTCTTCCTCATTTAATGTTAACATAATAAGAACCCGTTTGGAAACTAAAGAAAGTTTGTTGCTCGGGGAAGTCTTCCTCAATAATTTATTCAGCATTCTTTTAAGCGATACCACTTACGGATCTCTGAATTTGTGCGGGCAACTTGCTCTTGGGAAATGCCCTTTGCTGATGTTCGAATTTCCTCTTGAAGATTCTCAAGATTTACTCAAGATTATGTCACATAAAAGTTAGGTTTTTGTAAAGAAACTAGTAGGTTTTAAAATTGTTTTCCAAACACATTAAAGAACCAGGAAACACATTTGATTGGTGTGTCTCATATAGAACTTTTTTGTCTTCTTTACTGTTCGACGTTGGAGGATCCTGGGGCTGAGGGACTAAGTCGTCCAAAGAATTTGTGAATAGTACGGGCAACTTTATCTTGAGAAATACCTCGGATAGGAAGTAACACCGTAGGCTTCGTGTCGATAGATGAAAGATCACTACTGGTGGTGGGCTTCCTCCAGGTGCAGCCAAATTCTATTTGACTGTAGGAATGGTCTCTATGGATGAGTGTGCAAGTGATTCTAGAATATTGACACATCGCCAACCTCTCCCATGGTTCCTGAATTTCTTCCCGTCGATCCAATCAATTAATTTTGCAAGGTTGGCCCAATAATATGTTGTTATCAAGTTTTGACCAAAAAGTTACGAATTTTTGATCATCATCATACATTTTCGTTTCAATACAATTCTTTCGTAATTTATTAGGACCTCAATGACTTTTCGCTGGAATTTCCAAAAGTACGTCTCACCTATTAACGCATACATACATAAATAATTCCACGGCGGTCGTTCGAGCAGATTCCGACGATAACCCGCTTTACGGATAACCGGACCCTTGTTAATACCCATTTATCGCAACATTGTTGAAGGAAGGTTAGAGGCGATATTGGACCGGATCCGTCAGACGGAAACTGCAGGCTCGCCCGGCGATAGTTTTGGGACTCTGGGAATACACCGGCCGTAAGTTAACGTTATTAAATCTACTCTTTAACGAAGTTCGATTAATTTATATCCTTTTCCTGTCTGGGGCGTTTTTCCTTCATTTCCAGATGCGAGGATGTGGAAGTAATTCGTTGTTTTAGGGGTTTCGTTCGAGGTTAATTGTGCCTAAAAGCTTGGGGAAATCGTATTGGATTTTATGCGCCCGAGACTCGCGAGACAAATTCGTCTTTTAAATGCTTTTCCGGTTGTTGAACGGAGGAAAATTAACCTCTTTTGTTATTCTTCTTTATCCGTAAGCATCGAGCGAAAACCATCGTTTCAATTAATTTTCCATCATCGAAAAATTACGTGCAAAACGCTCAAAGTTTCCTGTTTTATTAAAAGTGATCTCGCGTCCAGATTAACAATAAATCAGTAAAGATCTGGCCCCAAAAGATAAAATCGAATGCTGAGCATCACGAGAAGAAGATTTCAGAACGCTATCTCTAATAGTTTTCAAGTTCGAGCCTAAAAGTCTCCAAAGTATTTTACAACTTTGGACCACGATTTCCAAGAAATCATAAATCATAAGAAGCTGCTGATTATCGCCTTGAATCACCTGTAAATTGCTTAAAATTGATCGATCTTTAAATGTTTTTGTTCCCAAAATCTCGTAGCAGCGAGAAAAGCGATTTGCTTCTAAATCCCACAACCGTGAACTTTCTGCGACTTCTGTTTTAGAGAAATTCGGTCCAAATTGATGGTTCCGATTTGAAGTTTGGACTGATGATGAATTTTTTTTTTTTTAAGTTTGTACGAAACAATGCTAAAGCTGTGGTAGTTATTTATATCTCATAAAATTAAGAGGATTTAAATCATTCTGAGGTAGCTTTTATCTAAGCTAAATATGCGTATAATGGGGCGCTACTACTATGGAAAGATCGAAAGAAGATTTAGAATACAAATGGGAAAGAATTTATGTAGTCAAACAACTGAGAACGATATAGAAGATCGATGGGATCATTTAAGAAGACTAATACAAAGAGCACCAAAGCTAGTAATGCTAAAGAATATACAGCGAAACCAGGATGAAAGGTATGATGGTTAATATAGGGGAGCAGTACAACAACGTAATAGAGCCAGAATAATTAACCTACAAGAAAATAATAGTGATAGCAAAGAGCAATACAACCAGAGGAGGCGAGGAGGATTTGTGGGAAAAAAGTAGACTTAGGGCGGAAATTAACAAAATTGTACTTTACGAACAAACAGATCAGAAACTTTTACCGGGGAATCCAAAGAGGGAAAAATCGGTACAAGTGCGCCCCAAAATATTATAAAGATGAGGACGAACAATTAGTAGGAGGAATGGATGAGAAACTAAATAGATGGACCAGGTATTTTCAAAAAGTGTTGAACATAGAAGAAGACGATCAACAGGTACAGTTACAAAGCAAAGAAGAAGCTGACAACCAAGAATTAGAAGAAGAATCTCCAACTACAGAGGAAATTCTACACATAATAATGGGACTAAAAATGGCATCATAGCAGAATATCGGAAGGAAGCAGGGGATCTGCTGCAGAGCTGAGCTAATAAAGTAGGTGTGGGCCAAAGTATAATTGCTAGTACAGTGGAAGGAAGCAATTATATGTCTTATCTACACAAACTGCTATAATGATAGAGGAATAGATGGAGGAATATTATGTATCCTGTATTTTGTAGCGACAATACACAACAAGCAACATTAATTAACAACAGAATTAAAGCCCAAACAGAAAATCTCTTAGGTGAATACCAGGCAGGTTTCATACCATAAAAGAAGTCAAGTATTTGAAGTGTTACAACATTTTGGGTTCACAACAAAGATAATTCGACGAATCAAGTGCTTATTATGGTAAAAGTAAAGTTATGATTGAGGGACAAACATTTGGTAACTTTGAGGCTTCCGCCAGGACAACCCATTGTCCCCGATAATGTTTAATTTGGTACTGGAAAGGAAAAATTGAAAGATAGTGGAATCCACATCGTAGACGCAATCTACCACGACAGACACGAAGAACAAAAGAGGAGGTGATGGAAATCTGCGGTTTACCGGAAGTAACGACCCTTGCCAAGAAACAGAGACGAAGATGGTTCGGAAATATTGCTAGATTAGAAGACGGGGAGCTCCTGAAGGTGTGGTGGAGAGTGTAGGAGATACTAAGAGAAAAAGGCGGTGACCACGTCGAAAATTGATGAAAACGATCAAAGAGGATCTCCAGATGCTGAAGATACCGGATTATAGGACATCCAAGATAGGAAAACGTGGAAGAAGACTATCGAAGCCTTGCGCCTTTAATGTCTCTTTGTATGCGGTTGTGGGACACCAGCTTCAAGGGAAATGTTCTGATGTAATCCTTCCTTCATAACGCAATCTCTTCCCGTTATAATATTAGTAATAAAATTTTTTTGTGTATGTACCAAGCAATGGAAAAACTGGAAATACCAACAAAACTGGTAAAGCTCGTGAAAATGGCACATCTAATACATCTCGGACGACTTTACCATCAACATAGGGTTACGGCATTCTAGACGATCCTCTATCAACAGATTTCTTTAAAATGGTGCTGGAAGTAATAATAAGAGAATGTAATACTCAAATACCATCAAAACACTACCAGCATCAATGTATTCCTTATGCAGACGACGTAGCCTAATTGACAAGATCAAAGAGAGACAGCTAGAACGTGGATTTGAAAAATTAGGAAGAGCGTCAAGAAAGTTGGGCCTAACAGTGAACGAACAAGAATCAAAGTATATGGAAATCCGAGCGAAAATAACAGAAAACTGCAAGGGCATCAAGATGAAACCTGGAAAAAGGGAGTAGAACATCGAATAAGTGAGTGAATTTGTGTACCATCAGCACCAGCAGAGAAGGAAATTGACACTATATCACATCGGTAAAACTCCTCACCATACAATTGTTTCATAATAAAATCAGTGACACGTGTTTCGCTAGCTCGAGGCAAGCCGTCAGTTCGGTTTAGGCGGTTGTGATAATGCTTGCCTTGAGTTCGAGCGAAACACGTGTCACCGAATTTATTATTTAAACAATTGTGTGGTGAGGAGTTTTACCGATGTGATATAATGTCAGTAAATCACACCACAGTCCTTGCAATCACCTTCATAGAGAAAGGAAATCTTGAATGGTAGAAGAGCGTTGGAGCAGTTGACCATTATTCGAAAAGAAGAAAATGTTTCAAGAGCAGTTAAGATAAGAACATATGAAACAATATCCTGTAGTACTGTATGCAAATGAAACGTGGGTGATGACCAAGCCAGAAGAATTCAAACTAGAATTTTGAGAGAGGAAAGTTTTCAGGAAAATTTTTGCTGGGATTAAAACGGAGGAGGGAGAGTGGCGAAGAAGAACAAACCACAAACTTATGTAAGTGTTTGAAACACCAAGAATTACAGACAAAGTGAGAGCTCAAAGAGTCAGATGATTAGATCACATAATTCGCATGCCTAAACAAAGATGGGTCGTTACTTAAAGGTACTGGAAGATGGGAGTAGGCGGAAAAAGTGAAGAAGTCGGCCAAGGACAAAGTTATGGTATGGATATGGTAAAGCGTGATATGGAGGGGAGCTGAAATTCGTGACTTGAGAGAGAGAGAGAGAAAGAGGTGGCAACGAACCGATAGGAATGGAAAAGAGCAATAATGGGTATAGGAGCCAAGGGCCTACAAGGCCTGTAGAACTAATTTATTTATATATATAAATACTAGCTGACCCGGCGAACGTCGTACCGCTTTAGAATTAATAAATGTTGTCTTAAGTTATTACCTGTGTTTTATTAACTTGTTTATATTAAGATAAAATTAATTAAGTTGAATAAAAGTTCAGAAAGGAGCAAATTCACATGGTAGCAAAGCATTTGCTTTATTGAATGTAACTTTCTGTTAGAGTATTTGCTGAATAGGTTGCACTCGTGTCGATTATCTTCATTGAAGCACCATCTGATATACTGTATTTTGGGGCTTTATCTATAGTCGGAGCGTTGAATTGTCGTTCGTGTGTTCCAGCGGGGCGTTTATTTGCTCTGATCACTACTTTATGGTCATCACTTGGCATGCGATCCAACGCAGCTTTGAACAACCGAATCAATTCATGATGTTCATAAAGTATTTGCTGTAAATCTTGAAGAATTTCTCTTTTGTTGCGTTATTGATCGTTTGACGCCGATCAAGTTGGTCCTCCATATTGGCCATGAAGCAAATTTGTAACAATTTTATGCTGTGCGTCCTCAACCGGTTGTAATGATCCAATTCTATGGTGAATTGGTTGTTGTATCTATACAGTCGAAAGGGAACTGATAATGAGTGATTTATTCAATAATATTTGCTCCAAATGAAGTCATTTGGAAACATGCGTTATACCTTTAAGCGTTCGAAAGAAAATGTTGTGATTCTTGAGCTTCGCCACGAAGCAATGAATGCAATGCCTCAGGTGAGGTAGGCAACGATGGCAATTTAATCTTTCCACTGGGACAGCACAATCCAGGCGTTTCTCCAGCGAACTTCAATGCACAGCAATGGACGCACATAATCTGCATAGGGCCAATACTAACGAAAGGATGCGAGCTGTAGTCAATTGTGGAATCGTATTGAAACGTTCCTCGATTCAAATTAACACTTGAAACCTTTCTTCTTGCGGCTCGACGTTGTTGATCTCTGTGCTTTGCTCGACGATTTCTCATTACTAACCGAGCCGTTTGACGTACTGGCTCTCTTTCTTCTTGTGTTTGTGAAGCACGAAGTCGGGCCGTACTAACACGGCGCCCTTCTCTCGTGCGTTTTCTTCTTCATCTGCAGTGGATTGATTCACAATATTCCGCAGTCTATTTGTATTACGGCTTCGTTTTGGAAGATTCGATCTTCTCGCTCGCGGCATTGTAAATAACACTGTGATGGATATTGCTGACTTTGCTTCTATTATCACAATCAATCACAAATGTCATAATCTTAATTATCTTTGCGCGCACCATGACAGCTGTCATAACGTAAAATTAAATTGCCGTTTTTAGTATTTTCCGTTACTTATTATTTATGTTTCTCACCGTTTAAACCTTCCCTGAACTTCCACAAATATTCCCAGGTTCAAAATCAGCCAAATCGGTTCAGCCATTCTCAAGTTTTAGCGAGACAAACGAACAGCAATTGAATTATATATATATATATATATATATATATATAGATAATAATTATATATAATATTTTTTATCTCAGAATATGTTGAACTAACCCAGTTGGACGGCCATGGTGAGATCTTTGCAAGCAAAACCTGAAATGAGAGATTCCGGCAATACAAATAATCTATCATATTTCGTGATTGTCATCCGAGAGATTTTTTCGAAACCAAACGCGCGTAAATTTAATGAATAAACACAGAACATGCATCCCATCATTCAATTTAGTGTTGACAATGTCCGAACACCTTTCTAATACCTAGTGTCATAACGTTCATATTTTGTTGGCATTCATGCTGATTCTCGTTAATAACTTCAAACATCTCCAATCATCTCCAATCACATTCTATCCACTGCAAGATTTCCCGATTTTCTCTGCCCTTTTCAGACGTTGTATTATATAGTAATAATAATTTTTATATTCATACACAATAGTAATAATAATAAGAAGAAAAAGAATGATCATTTTTCTTCGACTGTCCTATATTTAGAAGTCTTAAAGTCTTTTGCAGTTCGAGATATTAAATATCGATGATTAGCTATTTCTGGAAGGAAATCTCCTCGAGATCTTCTCCTCTCCAGCCCTCGTCGTTGAATATCTTAATCAGCGGAAACTTCCACGGCTTCGAAGTTTTTACGATTTCCTCCTCTTATAAATCCTATTTTCTCCTTCGTCCAGGAGATCCCACAAGTATACTACGTCGGCTATTGAATGGGATTATTTCGAATTATCTGCGAAGGGGACGAAATTAATATTTCCCCGGCGAGAAAATGTTTTTTTTCTTATCCCTTTAACGGGGCGAACGTTGGAGAAATGTAATGCTAACAACCGTCGCGTCGACTGTATGTGATGTTGCCAATTTCCAGAATTGTTAGGTATTATCGTATTACTCTTAACCCAGTAATATAAATTGAGGGGACAAAATGAACGCATCAGCAAAATTTCTAATTATATTAGGTACTTGTAATTGGATTCGTTTTCGACATTCCAAACTATTTTCTTCTTCATATACTGGCGTTATTCTTACTACTATTTTTCGAGTTCTCGTGCCGACTAATTATTTTCTTCCCATCTTTTTTTATGGGAATTGATCTTCATTGCCCAAATATATGTTCCTATTCCTTTCTACCCTAGTATTATTTGTTTTTTAATTTCTCGTCTGTTTCTCGGTCCTCTCTCTTGTTTAATAAAATAATTAATTTGAAGCATACCGTTGCGAATACGAAACAACGTCAGAAATTCAGGTATTCATGAAAATCAGTTTTAGTAGTGGAGGAACAAAATTCTATAGTAATTGTAACATTTGTGTCAAGTGAACGGTCTCTCAAAACATGCGAGAGGAAAAGAAAAAGTACGTATTAAAGGCTAAATTCTGGTTCGAATAAGTTTTAAACGTTGAAAAATTACAAGTATTGTTATGTGAATAATTTAGTTAAATTCCAATAAATTATATTACTTATTTATTCAATTATAATACGTTGAATAAGGCGGAATACTGAATTCGGCCACCGTCATGATTTACAAGATTTCAATATTGGAATATTTTGGTAGCGTAGTGACGAACGAAGATCGGACGTGTAAATAGCAAATAGAGGAAGCAAAATTACAAAAATTTACTACGCCCTCAACAAGACAATATTGGGAAACCTAGAAATGAATAGGCGAGTAAAGCTGCAGATCCATAATGCAATTACAGTACCAACCCTAACACATACACAAGTGAAAACCTGGACGATAAACAAAAAACAAGAGACAAAGATTAATGCATTGAAAATTAAACATGTTAGAAAGATAGCAGGAGCAACCAAACTGGACGGAATAAGCAACGATGCAATTAGGAAAACAGTAAACCAGAAACCAGAAGCCAGCTGGTACGAGCATGTGGTAAGGATGAACCTAGACAGATTGACAAAAAATATTTGATACGGGAGGACGTAGTAAAAGAAGAGAAGTAACACCTAGAAGGAAATTGATGGACCCGATCGAAGAATATGAGAAGCAAACAGGGAAAACTCTAGAGGACCTAAAAAGACTATTGCGGGAGAGAGAATGAGGTGGAGGAAATGGACAAGAGAAAAGCAAGAACCCCAATCCGACGTCTAAAAGGGCACTTAGGATCTGATAAAGAAGAAGTAGAAATTACCATTACAATAAAAAATAGAAAAACAGCGCATCAATTGCAGAATTCTATGAATTCTGCAACATCAGAATCACAATTGAGACATTATGTAAAAAAGATTGCCATACGTGCGACCAAATTTTACAAGAGGTCCATTGCAACCAATTCCCCATTGAACAGCTGAAACTCGACTTTCCTTCTGTTTATTCTTCGTCGTTCGTTCCTTTTTCCTTTGGGACTCACTGGAACAGAAGTTTCTCTTGACTTTCATTCTATTTATCGTTCGTCTTTAGGGGATGATCTTCCTTTCTTAGATTTTATTCTTTGAGTTCGTTCTTTTTCCTCTGGGACACACTGGAACTTAAATTTATCTCTTGATTCGTCTTCTGGTTATTCTTCGTCTTCGTATGATGGTTTTCCTATCCTAGATTTTACTCATTGAGTTCGCTTTCTTTTATTTGGGACTCGCCGGAACAGAAGTTTATCTTGACTTGCTCCCTGTTTATTCTTCGTCTTCGGGAACTGATCTTTCTTTCCTGGATTTTATTCTTTGGGTTCGTTTTCTTTGCTTTGGGACTCGCCAAAACAGAACTTCCTCTTAACTTGCCTTCTGTTTACTCTTTGTCTTAGGGGAATGATTTTCTTTTCCTAGATTTTACTCTTTGAGTTCGCTTTCTTTTCATTTGAGGGTCACTGGAACAGAACTTTCTCTTGACTTTCATTCTGTTTATCGTTCGTCTTTAGGGGATGATCTTCCGTTCCTAGATTTTATTCTTTGAGTTCGTTCTTTTTCCCTTTGGGACTCACAGGAACTTTATCTCTTGATTCGTCTTCTGGTTATTCTTCGTCTTCGTGTGATGATTTTCCTATCCTAGATTTTACTCATTGAGTTTGCTTTCTTTTTATTTGGAATCCGCCGAAACAGAAGTTACTTTCTATACGCCTCCTGTTCATTCTTGGTTCTTGTTCGTTTTCTTTGACTTTGGTACTCACTGGAACAGAAATTTCTCTAGAGTTGCCTTCTGTTTATTGTTCGTCTTTATATGACAATCTTCTTCTCCTAGATTTTACTTTTTGGGTTTGTTCTTTTCCTTTGGTACTCACCGGAACAGAAGTTTCTCTTGACTTGCCTTCTGTTTGTTATTTTTGAAGCCGCTATTTCGTTACCGTTTGGGGAATCTGTTCGAACGGCCGATTTTGTCTTTCGTCCATTAGCCCCGTTTGTTTTACGCCCTCCAGCCCTTGGCAAAGGGCGTACATTCTCTGGTGTCAAGACAGATCCTCTCGATGTTGAGGTAGCAAGATTGGAAACATCAGCAAGAACGGTGGTAGCTGGAGACTCTTCTTTAGTTTTGGTTGTGAAAGTTAACCGTGTTGCCCCTGTTGCTTCGCTGAAGTTATGAAGATTCAAACTGATTTCATTCGTTTCCACTCTTGGTAATTTAGGTAGAACAGTGCTTTCAATTACGGAGGTACTACTAAAGAATCACTCTAAACTCTGCCATAATAATAAGAGGCGACATAGGCTGTGGTGAATCATCTTGTTTTCAATGACGGATGTTATCCGAAAACGCTATTTTAACGATGTGAAAATATAGCAGTTTGTAACTCCCGATTTATTCTTTGATTGACCTGAAAGTGGTAGAGAGTAAATTTGAAAGATAACTTTCCTAGACCTATGCTACTTTTTCCAAAATTTAATACCAATTTTGCACAACAATTATTACTAGTAGGTACTAAATCGAGATTATTTCGTCCTAATTTCCTTTCCGTTAGCAAAGTCGATGGGGGATCGATTGGAAGCGATTGTTCTTTTCCCATTTCTAATTTTCTCCTCGCGTAGCGTCACGCGATTTTAATTAAAACTCGCTCAAACTGATGGCAGATATTGTACTTTCATAACTGCGACGGCGATGACGTCGCATCCTGTTAGTGTTGTTGCCTATTTGATGTTTAAGGAAAACTTACCGGAACACTATTGATGAACGTTATCTAAAGACGCTACCGTTGAATTTCAAAGGACGTGAGGCCCTTGCAAAGCCTTAGAGATTTCGATATATACATACGTATAAAGCGGTGTTTGCTATTGATGTGGAATATTCTGTTGCTCCTTTTACCTGCTTAATATTCGGAGTCGACGAGCATTGCTTCCACAGCAAATATTCGTCTTCGTAATTAAAGGTGATCGAGCGTACGAGACGTTGGTATCCTCGGGATAACGTTTCCGGTTGTTGTCCCTTACCCAACTTCCTTTATCTTAGATCGAGACTTTTTTAATCGTTTTTCCTAAATCAGCTTTCGAGTTGCTTTGGCACTTTACTTATTAACCCTTAAATGCATACTGTTGCCAATTGTCTACATACCAGTTCTAGTTAATTTTCTGTATGTTCTCATGTGTGCACATTCATAAAAGCTGTGCCGACACAAGATATTCGGACTGATGGTATAGGACATGATGAAAATAGGTGTGCTACCAAAAACAGATGCAAACTTCCAGGCTGCAATGGATTTTCAAGGACTGAGTGCACTAAATGTAAGGTTGCTTTATGCCACAACAAAAAACCGTAATTGTTTTGCATTGTTTCATATATAATACCAATTTTGACCAAACATATATGTAATATAAATATGTATATGACTATTGTTAATGCCCTTGTTATTGTAGTACCAAACGCATATTGTTGCCAAAAGTCTACATACCGTTTTTCTTCAAAATAAACGTTCAAAGCTCTTCTCAAATTTATTTTATTATTTTTTACGTAATCTATGCCTAAGTTTCTACGAGAAAAAAATTTTTAGTGCAAAAGAAAAAACATGCATTTAAGGGTTAAAAATATTCATTTTAGGATTGGATGAAATTTTTGACTCTCGTGTTTGATATTCTTCTTGATAACTTTACTCATGTATTTTACCCCCTACTAGCCTCATGTTGAGGTCAGCTCAAGTTACGGCTTCCCGCATAAACTCCAAGACCACGAGTGGATTCAGCGATGGTAGATTCTTCTCCAAACCAATTAAACAGTAAACAGTCTTTTCTGGCAATTCCAAAAGTTAAACGAAGGGATTCTATGCATTTTTTGTTGAGTTAGGCATTTACTTTTTTTCTGTTGCTGCTTTATCAACGATCATGTCTCCATACTTGTTTCTAGATTTCTAGTATCTAAATCGTTTTTTATTTCCTAAATCCGAATGTGTGACTTCCTTCAGACGTTGGATTTTGCTGCACCGATGGAATAAACTCTTAACTAAAAGATTTAGAGGATCAGGCGCTCTTTCACGATATTTGCCACTGATTAGGTTGATCACTTCGTTGATTGAAGCACTACAGATTTCCCGTTGGATGGCGATATTGAGTACATATCAAGCGTCAATGATGATGCTCATAAACTTGTTCTAGTACTTCTTCAGGATTTCTATGTATGTTAGGGTTGCTAGCTGTTCCCCACAGCTGAATTCCATACGACCGTATTGGGATTATAATTTTTTGTATAGAAGAAGCTTGTTTTCGACTGACAGTTGCGATTTATCTCCTATGAGTCAGTAGATTTAATACGGCTTCAGTCGTAGGCGTTTTCTCTTAGTGAAGATGTGCTTCTGCCATGTAAGTCGTCTATCTAGGTGAGTACCCAACAAGTTCAGCTGTGTCTGCCTGTGAAAGTTGGACGTTGTTCAATTTGACAGGTGTGTTGAATACCATATTTTAGATTTAAATTTACGCGCCACTAGTTTTACTGCGTCGGTAATGCAGAGAATGTTAATAACGATAGAGGTGTAAAAATGTATGGTGATATGATGTATTAAGGAAAATGTGCAGTCCAATAAAAACATAAAATACAGTCCACTTTAAATAAAAATACACACATTCTGGTCAAAACAAGCCGGATAAAAAGAAGCTATGAATGAGTGAGGCTTGATGTAAAAGCTGATATGAATTGGAATCAGACAACGTAGTTGGAAAGTCGTTAACCTAGTCCTTGCCTTTTCCAAAAAAAAAAAAAGTTGTGTTAATATGGAGCTAAAATCATTAATAAGGAAACGTGGAGGTAAAAAACGTTGTTTAACAATATTTAAAACACATTTAAATAGTTTTAGCTCCATATTAACACAAGGTGGGCAAGATTCTTTTTCAAAATAAGGACGTGACGTCCACTAATGTTAATTCATTTATTCTAATTCGCCATTTTTTTACCCATATTTGGATTTTTCTTAGATGTATTGGAGATGTGACGATGCAGTTATAGGGTTCTTATGGGATGCAAGCACTTTGTCGTCTGCAAATGATGTGGTAAGACTTGCAGTAGGAAAATATAGAGCAGATATAGAATGGGTCCCAGGGGACTACCGCATGGAACGCCAGGTAGCATGGGTTAAAGATCTGTATATGAATTGTTTATTTTGACTGTGAAATATCTCTACGTAAGGTAATATCTTAGTAATTTATTGTCAGGATAGGAGGGAATGTTTTTTAATTTGTAGGAAAGTCCATTGTGCCCCACTTTATTGAAGGTTTGTAACTCGTCTAAGAAGGTATCTGAACAAATATTCTTTATTTTTTAAATGTCTGTTGATTTTGTTTACTAACTTGTACCATGTTTTTCGCAAAACCCAAATTGTACTTGTAAGATGTTTCGTCTTTAGTCTATCATTTCCTTTAATCTGCATTTCCTCCAATACTTTTCAGATTGTTGACAGCAGGCTTATCGGTCTATAAGATGAAGGAGATCCGGCTTGTTTTTCCCGGTTTCACGATCAAGATGATCTGGACTACTTTCCAAGGGTAAAGGAAAGTAGTTGAGGCGCAATATTACGTTAATGATGAAAGTTGCAGATTTGTAACATTTTTTCCGATAACTCTTGTAAGATTTTGCTGGTAATGTGGTCGTATCGAGGACCATCTTTTTTCTATTTTTCACTTCTTCGATTTTGATTGGTTTGTGCGGATAATCCATTTGAAAAGGAGATTCTAGGTAACTGGTAATATCATTCTCTTCTTTCTCAGTTATCTCTAAGGCGAGAGGTTTAAATACTTGACTCGAATGATATTTGTCGCTTTTTCCTCATCAGTTATTATTGTTACCTTTTATACGATGATTATTTGGCTGCGGTCTTTTTAATTTTGTTATGGCCTTTGTGGTGTTAAATTTTCTAGATATGTTTGGTTTTTTAGTTTTGTTAACATTTCCTTTACTTCGTTCGCTTCTTTGTTGTAATTGGTTCTATTTACCTTTGTTCTAGCCCAGAGGTCTCCAAACTTATCAGCCTTGGGGCCATACTGACTACTTCAGTGAGTTTTCTGCATATTATGCTTGTCATTAAACTTTACCTAGCAAGTAAATAAATCTGACAGTTATTATCATTCTGTGTTTTTATCCAACTTATCACAAGAACAATAAGCTATCAGCTGTCGCGGGCCGGATTGATGACACTGGCGGGCCGAATTTGGCCCGCGGCCCGTAGTTTGGAGACCCCTGTTCTATCCTGTTGTCATATGTTCTTTTTTGGTCAATATCTTTCTTTGGCTGATGAAGGTGGTTTGTCTTGCCGCCGATTGATTGGTTGCGACTGGGATAACAAACCAGGCTGCTTGTTGGATGTTGCTTGTTCAACATCTATATCAGATTTTAACGGATATTTTAGGTTTATATTTTCATTCAACTCGTTCCTAAACCGCTCCCAAAATGTTCTACTGTTACATAGCGAAAACTGCCTTGAAGTAAATATTATTTGAAAGTGAATAGTAATTAGGAGCAGGGTATGATCTAAAGACAGTTCAAGACAACTGGTTATTTCGCTTCTTTTGGTGTTTATTCCTTTGGTTATTGCGAAATCCAAAAAATCTGGTAGATTGGCGGCATCTGCAAGCCAGTATGTTGGCTCTCTTGCATAGTAAGTTGTTAGCATCTATGGTTTTAAGAAGTTCTCTGCGTTCTGTAGTGATTACTCTAACTCCCCAGAACGTATTTTGGGCATTGTAATCTCTTCCAGTTACGAATTTATTGCTCGGTATCTTGAAGAATTCGCTATATTGTTTGTTGTGTTTTAAGTGGGCAATGAATTGGTGTTGTGGTCAAGGGGATAGTACTTTCACTGATTGTAATATTGCTAGCCTGCAAATAATCCTTTTCCCCCTTTTATAGTGGTATATATGTTTTATTACTATGGCAGTGCCCTCATGGGTCGCGTTACTAGGATGATTAGTCAAATACAATTTATAATTTGGTAAGGATAGCTAATGTCTGTTGATAAAGTGAGTTTCTAAAATTAGCATGATGTCTATATTTTGATTTGTGCACAATATTTTTGATTCATGGCAACGTTGTTGTATCCCGTTTAAGTTCTACATCGCTACTTTGTATTCGGCCATATATATTAGCTTTGAAATGACGGTTGTAAGTTCATCATTATGAACCAAAACAACAAACATCTCTTTTAGCTTATTCATATTCGTGGCTTCAACTATATATTCCTCTGTTATCTTCCCAATTACGGAACTGCTCCCTATGTTATTTTGTCCTACAATCCTTAACATTGTCAACCAGTTGCTTCCATTATTCACCGTAACACCGACTAAAGCGGCGCATTCGCCCAAAAGTTTTAAATTCCTTCAACTATAACGACAGCCATAACCTCAGCTAAAACACGATGGGAAGCCCGAAATCTTCTTTGCTCCCCCTATCTTCCTTCCCTATCATTTCCTTTTGTTACGACCGACGGCCCGGGCGGGATTATTTTGACAGGACACCTACGACCCGCTTATTCTTTTATTACGCCATAAATCGGCGATACCTGACGCGGGTCGAAACCGCCGACGAAACGTTTATCCGCGAAATAAACGCGCGCGCCACGGTCGACGCCGTTAAAATGAATAATGTATCGAGAGAGGAGATCGGCGCTAAATTTTCTACTTTTTTCTCCTACGAGGAACTCGTTTTAAGCCCGTTTCGTAAACATTTATGTATTGGCGGGGGAAACTTTCGGATTTGAAAGAGTACGTAAAAGAGGAACGTTTCGTTACGGAACGCAACGACTTGTTTGCCGTTGGAAAATGTGCTATTGTTGGAATTTTAGGTTTTTGGAAAAGATGTAAAATTGAAACAAACAAAATAATCACCGTATTTCTTACAAGATTCGGGAAAATATGAAAGTAACGGATAAAATTAGTACTACTCCTATTACTATTCCCTCCGATACGTAAATTTTAATCTATTATGATAACTATTAAAGGAATCCAATACCTCATCAACACTACTTTTTCTTACGGAACAAAAACAGTCATCCACATAACGTCTGGAAAAACACACTGAGAATTTAGTTTTGCCAAACCATTTTGCTCTAGGTTCTCCATTACCAGGCTTGCGATAAATGCTGATAATGGAGAACCAATTGCAGTACCCAAAATTTGTTTATATATTTTATTTTGATATTTAACCCTAGAAATTCATACTTATTTTTGGTGCGTAAGTGTCATTCCTCGTCGAATCGACGACGGTGATGTTGAGGAGGATATCCAGGATGTCCTACTCACGAAAAATTTTAAAACCTAAACTTCTTCAATTGCTTGTCTTGTGTATCGTCGAAATAAAACGAAAAAGTGCTTTGCCAGGCAAAACAAAATAACAAATGAAACACACTGGTTTTTAACAAAGTTGATTTTTTGGCTTATATTCATCTACTTTTATTTCTATTTGTTTATAATATAAATCCTATGTTTTAACTTAAACTATGGCAGAGCTCTTTCGTAAACAACATTTTTGTTTTGCCCTGAGTTGTAGTGCAAATAAAGAGAGCTGATGGCTTGCCTACACGTGAACACGATACATATAATTAATTCCACACAATGCAAATGATGCCCTTGTGCTTTATTTATTGTCATAGCAAACGCAAGACGTATCGGAAATTGGAGTCTTTTGAAATCAAATGGTAGATCTTGTGGAATCATTGGAATCCGCGGAATGAATAAATCTTCCCTTTTAAAATGGTTGCTACAATGCGATTATGCATAACCCTTTTGACTGCTAATGTGGTCCCATTACACATCCGAGGCTGATTTAAATTTCGGAGCATAATAATGGGAGCACCAACTTTTAATTGTGAACGATGAGATGGAAAACCTGGTAAATTCAATGAATTCAAAAATTCTGTGGGATAATTAACAGTAACATCTTGATTTGTAACCGTGTCAACTGATTGATATGTTACAACCTCGCCAGGAACATAGGCTAAAATATCTGCATTCAATGCACCAACGTACGTATTTTTCGTAGCCAGTATCGCTCCTTCAGCTTACCAATGTATAATTTTGCGCAATGTTTGGAGAAATACTTGAGACCAATTCTTGTTTTGTTGGTGCGAAATTGCAAAAGTTATCGGGCAAAGTGATTAAGCAATCATAGCAATTTGTCCATTTCCTATCGCCAGTAGTTGCGTAGAAAATGCATCGGCCGACGGGTCATTTTGTATTTGAACTCGCACATTTGTAGTCAAAGTGAGTGTTTGTACGTGTCTCCACAAATGAGTTGATTTTAAACATGCCTTTATTTCATCTGCTGGTGTTTAACGAAGAATCGCAGGCAATGTTTGACGGAAATCACCAGCCAATAATATCAAAGCGCCACCAAATATTGCTTGACTATTTCGTAAATCTTGCACAGTCCTGTCCAATGTTTCTACTGATTTCTTATGTGCAATTGTACATTCATCCCAGACAATTAATTGGCATTGTTGTAAAACTTTTCCCATTCCAGAATTTTTGGAAATATTACACGTGGGATTTTCATTGACATTCATATTGAGGGGTGACTTCAGTGCAGAGTGAACTATGCGATCATCATCTAATAACGTGGCGGCTATTTATGGTATCTCGAAATTTATTTATTGCACACATGCGATTTCTGATTTCAACCAAACTTAACATAAACCATCTAGGTCCCAATACCTTGTGTATAAGTTTGGTTTAAATCGGTCGACGCGTTTGAGCGTGATGCAGCGACATACGTAAGCCCAAAATTGCCTCCTTTTATATATATATATATATATATATATATATATATATATATATATATATATATGGATTTAATTTTAAATTAGAATTTCACAACACTAATTCATTGGCTTATTCTATAAAAAGTTACTTAAAAAATAATAAAAATGACATACTTAAAAGCATGTAATTCATTAAATGTGTTTGCATTTTAAAACGTAGATATTAAATAAAATAGGAGAACATTTTTTATAATTCAATTTATGCATGGAGCACAAAGTTCTATTTTGTGCTCCTCACACAAGCTTCTATCAAATTTTGAACAGGATGACTTTGTCATTCAGCGTTTAAAAGATGGACAAAAAACGCAAATCTTCCGTTTCTTGTTTGTGGGCTCTTGGAGCCCATTTTCATTTTGTTCTATATCACTCGGCAATATTCTCTCTCGTCGACGTTCTCAATGTTGTTGTATGTAAATATTTCTAAAAATTGCACAAAGTTCATACTTCGTCGTTTCGACGACGCAAATATCTAAATAAAAAAACGAACTTACCCAACACCTAGCAAGCTAAGCACGCGCAGACACGAAGAGCCCGACAACAACAGAAGCTGTACGAATAATAAGCACGATGTAAATGTAAATAAAGAAAACACTCTACAATTTTTGAAAATGCGTCGTCGATTCGACGAAGAATGATCTTCTAGGGCTAAAATAAGTAGAATTTAAACAAAGTTTCGAAGCTAACGATTCGGCTAACAAGGGAAGATCCCGAACCCGGAAATTCAAAAAAATTTGAAACTTTGGGAATATATACAACATATATAGGTATGCTATACGCAATTTTTTTTGTGCCAACATTCACTTTGAAGGGGTGAAACACCCCATCGAATATTCACGGATTTTCAATTTTCTCCACACAACTCCAGTAAAAAGAAAGATAGAAGATAGGTGTAAATGCAATAGTTGCAGCATGCATCAAGATCTTTCAAAATATGTGACTATCATATATGCAGAGTGTTCCGTTAAGCCTTGCACTTATACTGCAGATGTTTTTGTAACAATACAAAGAAAAGTTTGAGATATAATTTGTGTGACTTTTAATTCTGCTTAAAACTATGTAGGGTGTTCTAATGTACAGAGTGTTCCAGAAGTAAATATCACCCTATCCTTGGTTATATCTAACAGAACTTCATATATTATATTATAATATATATATATATATATATATATATATATTATTAAATACTTATTGCAAGGAATGATCTCAATCCCGCAAATTTAAAATATGAAATTTGAGAATATGTAAACCACATATAGAGGTGCGATACGAATTTTTGCTGCAAAGTTAATGAAATTTACTGTATATCTTTGCGGTACTATATTTATTAGATAACACATTGTTTTGTGTGATAATAATATTCGAAGTTTTTATCTAATGGTGTAAACATGTTTTTATAAAAACGCAATAATCAACCAAATGCAATGATAAATGATCACGTTGCTTATATAAATTCCCCACCTGACATTAATAGTATTTGTTGTTTGACTGTGTAACAAACCTGTGGTGCTGAAAATGGTTGTCGTAAATACTTTAAATGTAATTCGCTTGCTCATGGTAACATTTGACGTTGCCAATAACAATAATCCAACACCTGTGAATAACCACGAAGTGGAATTACACGACATAATAAAGGATATGCTTCTTGACGTTCAAAAAGATACTTCATTTTCGCTGGAAATTGACACAACACTAGAATTTTTGAATCCAGTTAGACCACATTCCGTAGACTTCGTAGATGATGTATACGCACATACACGCGAAGAAATTTTAGAAGCGATGGAAGCTGAAGACGAACAGTGTGTTCCAGAAGAAGGCGGTATTGTCACTTTGGAATATAAAACCAAAGCTGTTGAATACTGGAAAAGTGGGAAAACGAGGCGACTTACGTTAGCAACCGTCCAAAAGAAATTTCGAAAAGTTTCAACTCTCCAACAATTGTACAGGTAAACAGTGAACTCCATTTAATATAACAACGATTTGTCTTTATTTTCTTTTATTTGTTCTAGATGGGAAGAAACAGTAAACCGGGGAGGCACACGACGGGAAAAATTGCTACAAATTTCGGAATCCGTTTATAATAAGTTTGTAGAGAGTATTGATTCGGGTGATATTATTCATGATTTGGACATTCAAAGATGGGCTTTGCAAGCTAATCAAGGAATAGATTTAGAAAACTTTAAAGCATCCCGGCATTGGGTCTGGAATTTTAAGAAAGCGTATAGAATAGTTTCAAGAAAAATAAATAAATGTATTACGCGATCATATGGTACAGATTCCGAAAAGCTGAATGAAATCGCTTCAACATTTGTTAACCATGTAAAAGATCACATAAAACAAGTCGGAGAAGATAATACATTCAATGCCGATGAAAGTGGCTTTAATCTAAAGCTTCATTCTGGTCACACGTTAGCTGTGCAAGGTTCAAAAAGAGTTACAGCAGTTGTGCAGTCTATATCCGCAACAACACATAGTTATACCATACTTCCCACAATATCAGCTTCTGGAAAACTTCTTTCCCCTCTATTTATTGTCATGAAAGAACAAAGTGGTAGTTTCGGTCCGCGTGTAACACAGTCTTTGTTTGAACCGTGGAATGTTTATGTAAGGGCTTCAACGTCAGGAAAACTAACAAAAGAACTGTTTAATGAATGGCTCACCCGTGTGTATGTGCCAAATGTGGGAGCTCAGAGCATGTTATTATTGGACTCTTGCACTGGCCATTGTCCTGCTACATTGCAAAAGAGTATACCATCAAACAAGCATGTTGAAATATTGACGATACCGAAAAGAACACGGCAATGATACAACCACTAGATCTATATGGTTTCCGCATATGGAAAAATTTTGTAAGAAAATTTTCCGATCTTGTGCTACTGTTTGGTTATGATATTGTATTGCATGAACGCAATAATGTTATCAAATTACAGTCCCTTATTCACAACCAACTTTCGGCACCAAAGTATCACGATGTATTTGCTTATGCTTGGTATAAAAGTGGATACATTAATCAAAAACCAAATAAGTTTGAAAATCCGGTAGCTTTTGCTTTTAGACAACAGGATTTTATACATCCTGCTAGCTGTTCCATATGCGGTGCCCAGGCCATCTTACGATGTGCGTGGTGCAACGAATTCCTATGTTTTAAACATTTCTTTGAAGAATTTCATCACCATACAGGATGATTATTCATTTGCCAGTATTTCACTACATAATAAATATCACCAAAAGATGCAAAGTATTATCTACAAAAATTTCCTATATATCTTATACTTTATGACTAATCAGCTAATCACATATAAATTATATTGATGTACTTATCAATATTTGTATTGCTTAAAATGTTAAAAATATTGATATATTTGTTATCGCTTAATAAAATCGATTAATTGTAAGATATAACTTTGGTCTAAAAAACTAACCTTTTCCTCTTACAACAGCGAGTGATTAAATCAAATTAATAAATTGCGCATTACATATGTCTTCTACATATTTCCAAAACACACAAAACAATGTCTTATCTAATAAATATAGTACCGCAAAGATATACAGTAAATTTCATTAACTTTGCAGCAAAAATTCGTATCGCACCTCTACATGTGGTTTACATATTCTCAAATTTCATATTTTAAATTTGCGGGATTGAGATCATTCCTTGCAATAAGTATTTAATAATATATATACATATATATTATAATATAATATATGAAGTTCTGTTAGATATAACCAAGGATAGGGTGATATTTACTTCTGGAACACTCTGTACATTAGACCACCCTACATAGTTTTAAGCAGAATTAAAAGTCACACAAATTATATCTCAAACTTTTCTTTGTATTGTTACAAACACATCTGCAGTATAAGCGCAAGGCTTAACGGAACACTCTGTATATATGATAGTCACATATTTTGAAAGATCTTGATGTATGCTGCAACTATTGCATTTACACCTATCTTCTATCTTTCTTTTTACTGGAGTTGTGTGGAGAAAATTGAAAATCCGTCAATTTTCGATGGGGTGTTTCACCCCTTCAAAGTGAATGTCGGCACAAAAAAAAAAATTGCGTATAGCACACCTATATATGTTGCATATATTCCCAAAGTTTCAAATTTTTTGAATTTCCGGGTTCGGGATCTTCCCTTGTAAGTGCGGTACAGTTGGCTGAAGATGATGACTGTTGCCTAAATCTATAAATATGTGCAAAAGGCATTGGAGGCGTTTTAAGGTACTAGTACCGGTTAGAATTTTGAGAAAAAAATGATTTCTTTTATAACATTTTATGAATCCTTATACCTTCAGAAATCACCTCCTAAAATTTTGTAGCGAAATTTGAAAAAATAAAAGAGTTGTAGCAATTTCAATGCGCGCGCGTTTTCGGCGTTCTACCGGCAGTTTGCCCAGTTAGGCAGCTGCTCTTTTCCCTCTCCTATATACCAGCTGTTTTACCTGCGTCTATTAATAATAATAATAATAATAATATTTATTTATTTACCCAACAGTAAAACCAGTAACAGGGTAAATACAATAAGATAATGAAAATAGCGCATGTAATACACAAATAGATCATAGCGGTAATAAAGAACAGTAACTAACAAAACACATCATCGAAAATAATATCTGCATTCCTACACATAACTGTCACATGTGTATGCTGCAATATCTCCATCCTAGGGACGACTGGGTAAAACGTTGAAGCATGTCTCGACGCAGTACGCGGAACATAAAAGCACACGCTCGAAAGCAAGTATTGAGCATCAATTGTACCATGTATCAAGTCCCGCAAGAATTTTGCACAGCGAAATTTCCACCTAAACGCCAACGAATTCACTCCATGACGCTGAAGCAAACGGTTCTGGTCACATCCCCTTCCCGGGTAAACACCATCCAACCGAAACGACAAATACTTCAGGAAACGTCTATGAACACGATCCAACTGCATGCGGTGACAAATCCGATGCGGGTACCAAATCAAATTCGCATATTCCAACTTTGATAACACATATGCATAATATAGCGATTTAATCATGTGAACATCATCAAAAGGTCTACAAATACGTACAATAAAGCCAGCCGTTTTACTTGCCTCACCACACTCATTGGAAACATGCTCCGAAAAGTTAAGATCACTCGTGAAGAGAACTCCAAGATCATTAACTTTGTGGTTTCTACTAAGTTCGATGCCTCCCATCCTATAGTGTGCCATGGCTGGCTGCCACACACGAGTATAAGTGATAACGCAACATTTTTCAATATTGATTATAAGCCCACGCAAACCACACCATCCAACCATTCTATCGATGTTATGTTGAAGAGTATCAACATCATAATCCGTTCCAACAACAGAGTACAATTTAATATCATCCGCATAAGCTAAGACTTCACAGGAAAAACACGAGAGTAAGTTATTTATAAACAAAAGAAATAACAGAGGACCCAAATTAGACCCCTGTGGTACTCCGGATTTTGCAATAAATTCATGATACCTAAAGTCGTTACAATACACATAGCTCACACGACTGTTCAAGTACGATGTCATAAGGTCCAGGAATGCAGGATTAACTCCAAAGTCAAGTCAGATAGCGTGCAACACAGCAACCGATGATTAACAGTATCAAAAGCGCGAGAAAGATCCGTATAAACCACATCCACCTGACGACGACCATTATTAAACTAACCTGCGTCTTGACGCCGTTATAGTATTGGCTTGCTCTCACGTGGTCAGTTCGAATTTCAAAGTGCACAGAAGCATTAAAAATGGGCAAAAATCCATACGGAAAAAGCAGCAGAAAATGGCAAACTTTACACGCGTTTTACTCAAATTCTTGGTTCATTTGTTTATTTTGATCTCGTCTACCGTAATTCACCAGAAAATTGCAGAAAAATTGGTAAAAGAATTTCGCAAGGGAAAAGAGGTGGGAAAAAACGTGATTTTTATATCTCTTTTTTACAAAGCCGCCATTTTGTTTAAATAGATGGTGAATTACGATGTAAACTACCTTCCTCTTTAAAATATCGCTTAAGATTTCTGTTTCAGACATGCCAATTTTGAGATTATCTCAGCGCAGTGTGAGGGTCTCATTTTCGAGGACTCGACTTTGGCGCCCTGTAGTAAGTAATGCTCGATCATAAAATAAAGGAAAAAAAGAAATTTATACTCCCAAAGTATGTACAGATTAAAGGCAAAAGCTTGTAATAAATGAAACAAGAAAAGAAAAGTTTAAATATGGGTCATTTTTTAGCCTTGAAACCGGTAATAGTCCCTTAATTAAGTAGCGATACAGCATATTTATGTTTTATTGAAAATTTACTAGAAGTAGGACCTTCAACATTGCCCATTGCCCAAATCAGTGCTGCAGATCATCAAATGCCATCCCCTTCAGCAACTCTGACGTTTATCGTCTTGTCATGTTCCCTTCAGTGCGTTATTTAGTTTTTGAGAACAGGTAGAAGTCGCATATGGAACAAGATCTGGTTAATATGGTGAATGGTCGAGCAGAGTAATGTGCTTGTTCGCTAAGAACTGTTTCACAGAAAGCGAATTATGCGCTGGCGCATTGTTCTGGTCCTAAATCCATGATTTCTTCTTTCACAGATCTGACTTTTCTTCCTCGTCCTTTTTCTCAGCTTGGTCAGGACCTCATTGTAGTACTCTTCGTATCGATTGGTTTATCATGATCACAGCATTCCAACACAAGAACGTCCTACTCAAGCAAGGATTAAAGAGAAATTAAACTAGAGCGAGAGACTGACCATCATCGGGAAGATCAAGATCACCTACACTACATCGCCACCTAACGGCGAAAATATGTGCAGTCCCGTTATTTAATTGTTACACCTCATTTATTCATTCCCTTCTTTAGGGTTGGTCACCCATAGACCAGGTGCGTTTTTGTTATTTGCTTAATATTTGTTTCAATATTTGATTGTATTTGTTGTCGTTTTTCTTTAATTTATGAAGTGCTCAACACATTCTAAATTTCACTTCAGCCGTGTGTTCTATAACACCCCCATCCCATTTTTTCTTCTCTTACGTCTTCTCCTTTATATGTCATCAGCCCATCCCTCTACTTCGTACTACTTTTGTTACGGTACAATCCATATTCCTGGTCCCTCCAGTTTCTTCTAACTTCATTGTGTTCCTCATCATATACCTACTTAAATCTGTTTCCTTGTCGTCAATTCGTATTATGTTATTGCTTTTTCAATTAAAAATGGCAAAATGTTTGCATGTCAATTATAGATTGAATTGGATTCAATCGAACCCTTTACCTCAAAGCTCACACGCTTTCAAGATTTTGTGTTAACCCATTCAGATTGATTTTGGTCATTTGGTACGTCTGGACGAGGTGACTCATCAACTTCAATAACCTGTTGAAGTCCGTTTTGCTTATCTCTTTGAGAAGATCGTACTCCAAACTTGAAAAGTACGTCACGAATCCTTCCCCTTCGGACTTGTTTTATCGAAATAAGTTCACACCCGCTGTCACTTCCAGGATGGTTCGCAAAGTAGGGTTAAATTTTAGATAAAAGAAATTTGAAAATTGGCAAAGACCATAACTGAAAAGTAAGTAATAACTAAAGATCACTTATAAATTCTTGGCGATCCTTCCGATTCTTCGCGTTCCATTTTCTCCAGGGAATACCACATCTTCTGGTTATCGTCTCTTAATTCGGATGCAAAACGACATCAAATTTTTACTTGAAAGAAACTGGTATAAGTGCGCAAATTATCATATATATCTATTATCATAGGTACAAACACATACAACCTCCGTCCTCTTTCGCTACCCCAAGAGAAGAACTGAGGGTTTGAGAAAACTAATTGGAGAAACGTTGACTTATAACAGTCAGATGTATCTGTGTTTCATTGACTTGAATAAGACTTGGATGAAATGTACAAAACGTGTGGATGAGAGTCAAAAGCGGCAAGATTGGATGTCTACAAGCTCCAACAAGTATATGCGTCCGAAATGTTATACGCAGATGATCTAGTAGTTGCTGAAAATAAGGCAGAGAATCTAGAAAAGAATCTGCTGATATGGAATAGAAAATTTGCAAAAAATAATATGAACATACTCACAAAACGAGAGTCATCCTGATAATGAGAGACCAAATGAAGATGACTTTGAATGGCAAGGCAGTGAAACAATCGGAAATATTATCATTATTATTATTATTATCTAATTTACGGTTACTTTAAATTTATTACCTAATAGAATTTGTATCTAAATAATAGACTTTAATGTACAAACATTTATTAACATAGTTTTCACATAATAATAAATTGGTAACACCTGTTAGTATCGCAACTTCATCTGTATGTAGGTCACCAAAATTGTCATCGATGAATTTTTCTTTAATCAGATCCTCCATGACGGGATTCCGCTTATTCCTTCGCCTTTAAATCAAAATCACGGTTACCTATCAAAACTTTCCTACTTCCTTAACGCTACTTTGGTACGTTATTTTTTATCGCGCCTGTAAATACGAAACCACAAAATCGTTAGTTTTGACCACGCCTATATAGACGTTTTGTTTCGTAGTTACACCTGCAGCGTTCCACTTTTTACGGTGGCGGATCTTCGAACTACACACGTTTAATTTCATAAATTTTGAAATTCTTAAATTCCTAACTTTACCGTGTTCTCAATACCGTTTCTTTACACGATATCCGTTCCTCGTTCTATCTAGTTCATTGTGATGAATTTAGTCGCTTCAAAGTTTGCGTTCTTTTCTGAGGTATTTTGTTAATAAAAGTTCCTATTTTTAAACACATTCCCTTCGAACTTATTTCCAAACGAACGTACAAGTATTTTTAACGAGGCTTGCATAAGACGGTATCGTCAATTTTGAATTCTACTTCTTTCTTCTGTTAACTATTCGGTTTTCTTTTGGAATCCTCTGTATTTGTTAAACTTTGAGGACTAATTAGTGGAGATTATGGCATGATGATTATCAAATTGGACCCCGTTTAGTTGCGTTAGTTTACAGATTTTCTGTAAGTAATCTCTGCGAGAATTGCGCACGTGGAACGGGAGGAAAAACTAAATCATCTACGTTGCCCAAATTCCATCTTTGGTATGCCATTTAATTTTCTCGTTAAAGTTGCTACATATCAATTTGTATCGTTTACATTTTGGGGTACACCTATTAGGTTACCGTTTTTGGAATACCATTTTACGAACACCTTAAGAATATATTTTATGAACACCTTTTACAAACACCTCTTGGAATATTTCTTTTTGGGGACTAAGTCCTTAATGTCTGTTTTTCTTCCTTTTTCTTCTTTCTTAATTTTACTTCCTTTCAAATAATAATTGTAACCGATGTAAAGATTCAGCCTCTCAAACTCGGTACTAAAACTTCACCACAATTAGGGTGAATACATCAGTCTATGTTGTTCAAAAATCCACGCGTCTCCCGAAATAGGAACCTTATCGTGTGTAGATGGCGATCCGATCGCGTTCGAAATAGGAACCTTATCGTGTGTAGATGGCGTTGTGATCAACTGCTGTTCGTTCGATTGTTATTGTAAGTACTGAGAAAAAGTAAAAAGAAGTGATAACGGAAAAGTGTTCGGAACATGTTTGCGAAAGTAAGTACCAAACATGCGACAACTTTTGTTAAAAATATGGTTTTAAGCCGCTCACGATAGGTATTTTTCGTTTCTCATTAGTCCAAGGTTTCGAATGGGTTAGTTGGCATTTTAGCACATATAACCGAAAAATGCAATTTATAAATACGAGTTCCACCATTGAATCAGTTAAAAAGAGCATTCGTCAGTGTCGAAACAGCTTTTTATCAAGAGTATCCTCTTGTTTCTGTTCCTCTTGTGTTCCGTTGAATTTCATTTTTTCATGGTGAATGTTTGGGGAAAAGCAAGAGGTTTTCAGAAAAAAATGTTGATAGTTTTGTGTACCTACGCTGTAAATGGTACTGGTCAACCACCAATGATCATTTTTCCGTATAGTACGCAAAATATGCCAATAAATGGGCCAGAGGCCGCTCAAACGGCGAATGAGTGACATCCATGTACACTCTAGGAGTATATCACAAATGTTTTCAATCCGTATTTCAAGGGCAAAGTAAAATTAGTAATATTAATTTTCTTCGATAAACACACATCTCATCTAACATTAGAATTGTCAAACTTTTGCAGCGAAAAGGGAATCAAATTATATTACCAGCCTCCCAGTGAAACCCACACCATGCAACATGCGATGTTTCTATTTTCAAAGCTTTGGAAACCAACAAAATCGAATTTTCCGCTGCTCTTCAAGAAAGCTTTTGATGTGACAAACAAAAAGAAACTATACAAAATGGTTTTCGAAAATGTGGATTGTATCCTTTCGATCCTGAAGCGTTAGACTATTCGAAACGTATTTCAAACAGAAGAGAAGAAGTTTTTCAGAAAAGTGATCACATCCCTACAGTTGAAGAGTACTTAATAACAAGAAAAACTATCGAACACATAATCGGACCTAACGAAACGTCGAAGTTCACAGATCTAAGAACATCGAATGCTGATTGTGGGAATCCTCTTTTTAAAGTTTGAAGACAAAGCAGACGGAGCTTCTGCGACAACTCATCAATGCCTTTCAACATTTATTGACCACCAAACAACAGCAAATTACCTCAGATGACATATTGACTTTTGCTGATTTCATGCTTTCAAACAGGCTGGATAAATTCCAAGAACGGAATTATTTTTGAAAATGAAACAAATGAGTCGCTGGGTGATGCATTTCCTGCAGTTGCTACAATAGATGCAGTATCAGAAAATTGAAAAATCGAAATGGACCATTCTGGAACTAAAAGTGATTCTAACCTAAATAATTCATTCCCAAACATCGAAATTCATAAATCTTCTACAACAACAGAGGACGTTTTGATACTGGCCATGAACGTTGTTCTTGATTCTTCAAAGAACATGGAAGCGGAAAAATTATCCGCAACCGATGTTGGAATTGAGAAACACAACGATATAAACAATGAAATAGAAGAAATTGCGATCGAAGACCTTCCTGCAGTGAAACACGTGGATAAAGAAAGGCGAAAAAGTCCAGAAAATGTGACAGCAATTGAAAAAAGCTCACCGAACAATTGTGGTTAAAACATTTGCACTCGTCAAACATAGAAAAAAAATTAGCAAAAGTAAAGTCAGTGACGGAAAAGTACCATTCGTTATAACTTCAGAAAATTGAAGAAATATTCAATTAAAGAAATTAAGAGTAAAAATTGCAGAAACAAGAACAGAAACTTTGCGAAAACGACAAATTCGCGAAACGGCAAGAAAAATCGAACAAGAAGAAACGCTTGCGAAAAAGCAAAGGAAGAGAAAAACAAAAATAAGAAGAAACCTCAAGACATGGAAAATATCGAAGACACACCGAAAAGGAAATATGTTAAAAAACGTTGATTAATATGAATTATTTATATTCAGAAATTTGTTTTCATTCAATAATTGACGCAGGTAGAAATTTTCATTCGTGATTCCGACACTGCCTCAATTTCGTTCCGATACTGATAAAACTTAATTATAATTTTTTATACATTCTGGTAATGAATAATGTACTGAGAATTTAGTTAAATTTCTTAAACAAAATTGCACCGGTCTAGCTAATGAATGATATAAAAAGCATAAATTATAACAAATTATATTTATAAATTTTGAGAAATATTTAACATAAAATCAAGATAATTACCTAGTGTTGTGTGTGTGTGAGTGTAATTTCTTTTTTGATGATAATTCTTCCTATATCTCCTCTCTTAACTTCTATTCTCGTTGCACCTTCAATTTCTATGGATTCTTCCACTTCTTAGATTCTATCTTCACAGATATGGTGAGGTTCTTTTATTCAATGGTACTTCTTCTTAGAACCCTTTTATTCCAAATATATTTATTGACTTATTTGTTGACTTATCTATCTTGTCAATTTTCTTCGTCGTTAACCAAACAAACTTTTTATTTCTTTTGGAAACCAGGACTACACTGCTTTATTTCTAAGTTGTCCACGAAACGAAAACTTTAATTCACCTTGACTCCAGTTCATTGAGGTATATCGCTGTTATAGAAACCTGTATTGAATGTACATGTATTCTTGGTTATTTCCAGTAATTTTTATGAATTCTTGTAATGTAAAAGCGTTGTATGTATGTGTCTGATTGTTAACAATGCCTTTTCTGTCTATTAACCGATGCTTTTTATAATAATTAATAAGTTTATTTCTAGTGACATTTGTTTCTCCCATTAAACGTCTTTAGCTGGAGTTTAAATAAGAAGCTAACACTCGTAGGGTAATAAAATGCTCAGAAGGTGGTGGGCGTGGTGTCGAAAAGGTATAAATAGAATCCCAAAATAAACCATATGACAATTCAAGACCATAACCCCAACATTAACTGTGAATTTAGATATATTGAATTGTAATAAAGTGATGAATTTTCTAATGGTAATTAACCATTCGAGTATTACTATACTACAATAACTTCACATATTTGAAAGATAAAAGCAAAATTTGCAATGAAATTCACATTATTAACCTTCCTATACTCACGCATACGGACTGTGAGACCGACTTATATAGTATAGTATGCGTATTTCATTTTGACGTGAGTATAGGAAGGTTAAAAAAGCATATACCAACCGTAAACAAAGATAATTCGAACATTCCGTGGTGCTAAAATGTTCCGAGACTGATGCAATCTACCTAGATAATACAAGGAACGATATCCTGTAAAGGAAAGGTATTGAGAACACGGTAAAGTTAGGTATTAAAGAAGTTAAATATTAATAAACTTAAACGTGTGTAGTGCCAAGATCCGTCACCACTAAGAGTGGAACGTTGCATGTACAACTACGAAACGAAACGTCCATACAGGCGCGGTCAAAACTAGCGAAATACAGGCGCGGTACAAAATAAAAAACGTAGCAACTTAACTTACCACTGGATACAAGAAAGTCGAGACCCGATCTTCACCGAAGCTATTTTCGACCGAACACGTGTAGAGTCCGATATCGTTCCATTCGACATTGCTAATTTCCAAATCCCCCATGGGCGTTACCGTAAATCTGACATCGTTTTCATCTACGATCTGCTCCGAAGGATTTAACCACGTAATCCTCGATTTCTCCCGTCCGAAACTGCGACAAGGTAAGACCACCGATTTCCCGATCTCGTCCAGATACATGGAGTCGGAGAAAACGATCTTCGGGACGGCTCCGTATTCGCTTCGGTAGTCCCAAACATCGTTGCTGGAAACATCCACGACGCGAATCTTGACCGAATCGCGAGCCGTTTGACCGGCCGCCGTCGCCTTGCAGAAAATCACGTCCGACTTTTCGGCGATGAAGGGGAATTTCGCGACGCTCTTGACCAAAGCAGTGGCGGAATGTTGACGGACGTAATACGAAGATAACTCCAAATTTGACGATTTACTAATGAACTGTATACGCGGCTGTGGAGTCCCGTCGGCTTCGCATTCGATTTCGACCAGTTCGCCGGGGGCGGTTTCGATTTCGTTTCGGGTAGCTTTGATGGTCACCCAGTTGTCGGTCTGCTGAGCATCGATAAGAACTGATCGTCTGTTAATTTTCTTGGCGGAAATCGATGCCACGCAAATTGACAAGAGCAAAAAATCCGAGCCGGTTTCTTCATTTTCGTAACGCTTCGAGGAGTGGAATGGTAGATTTGGAGATGCTTTCGAGTTTTATACGCGCAGACTTTAATACGTAACTGGTGACTTGGCAATGAGTAAATAGTAATTATCTGTGTTTGGTGGCGCGACGACATTGATTACCTATTCAGGTCGCTTCGTTAGACAATCCTCATTAGATGCGATTGTTGTTGCTGCGGTAATTATCGAAGCGGGGTGTAATTTGGATCGAGTAAAGTTCTATGTATCTAGGACTTAGGTGGGGATGAACGTTTGCTATTTTACCGATACGTTCAGTTTTTATCGCCTGTAAATTTACACTGGCGAGCAAAAATTTTAAGTCACTTTGAAATTTTGATGTTGTAAGTTTATAGTTTGCAACTTATAAATCATTGTACTAGTAGGTGCTGGACAAGCTCGGCACTAGCAGTTTCGCCGCCCCCAAATGAATCTTGGTCTAATCATTTTCTCCATAAACTAGTTAATTTTATAGCCCATTTGCCGCCTCCTAACGTTGCCGCCCTAGGCAGGGGCCCGGCTTGTCCTATGTGTTCTCGAAGAAATGTTATCTGACATATGTATTATCTGTCATGTATTGCCACGGTATTTACGACTTCTTATGAAATAGCGCCATGGGGTACACACTTAAATGTATAAGTTTAAATACATACGCCCACGTGTTTTAAATATTCCTCCAGCCTAATAGATGGCACTGAAAGTCAATATATTCCAATTTTCCGCAATGTTCGGGAAACGTGATCATTTGTTGATGACGATGATCAAAGAACATACATATATTTATTATACCCACATTGCTAATTTCCTATCCTGATAATGAGCGAAAAACGTGACCAACAATACAATAATAGGTGTATATCACTCTATCCTCTTCTTACGGGTGGATTGTGTTTACTGGACATGCGCCACCGAAAGAAGTTTAAATTTGAACAAAGTGACCATTTATTAATTTAATATAACAAAGTGTGCTGAATGTATTAATATTTACATCACAAATTTTGAAGTATATTTGATATTTGAATCACCCGTAATTTGACTCACATTTGACTTGACTATGCAGGACAGAGCGCACAAATCAGCACAAATACAAATACTGCCAATTTTCATAATGGCCGTCATTGTTGGGCCAGTAAGTTTACACAGGTGGCGCATGCGCATTATATTCATATCACCCATTAAAGTGAGATGGTTAGATACTCCGCTCTCATATTGCTGGTCACGATTTCTCCTCCAGTAAGCAATATAGGTATAATAAATACAGTAGAAGCCGCTTATTGTGATCAATTTGGAACAAACCCTTTTTGATAACATTAACCGAATGATAACAGTAAGCGGAAGGTAAATATAAATGTATTTTTCTATGCTGATGTAGTCAATAATAAATATGTATGTATGTAATCAAATTATTTAACCTTCCTATACTCACGTCAAAATGAAAGACGTATACTATACTATATAAGTCGGTCTCACAGACCGTAGGCGTGAGTATAGGAAGGTTAACGACTTACAAATAAAATTCAAGGGAAAAATTAACGATTAATCAACAATTTTTAATATTTTCACCAAATTTGTTTATTTTTTATCATCGATACAATACGTAGGTACATTTATTTACACTTTACGATTTCATTCGAAAAACTGGTCGATCGTCGTTTGACGTTTATTTTTATTAATAAGATTTTGTATGTATATTTCAAAATCATAATATCTATCAAAATTACTTTCTCGGAATTGTACACCACGTCGGAGAATATTTAACGCTTCTTGCATCTGGCCATTAGTTGGCGGCTCTTCAGACATTTCCTCTTCTTCTTCTTCTCCTACTTCGGGTAATTCAGGATTACTTCCTTCGGACGATTGATCCACAACTTCCCGACAAATGTCTGATATAGTCATTGTGGCAGCTGTTTGAACATCATTGTCGATATCCACCCAATCGGAAAATTCGCTTTTGGACAGACCTTGAACTACAAAAAATTAAAAAATATTAGTTAGATGTACAAAACAAGTTCTTTTTCATACCTTCTAAAATGTCAGCGCACGTTTCATGGAGATCAGGTTCTTCATCACCAGTTTTGGAAAAACCTCCTTTTCGAAAACAGTTTCGGATCGTTTCTGGGTGAACTTGCCTCCATGACTTCACCAGCAAATGCAGCGCATCTAGAAGACTGATTTTTTTGCTATCGCATCTGCAGTAGGTGCATCTCGATTCTCATCAAGTTCTTGTATAATTTGGGCTCGAATTTGCCCTCGATAGTATTCTTTGAATGTTCGAATGATTCCTTGATCACATGGTTGTATCAATGCCGTAGTGTTCGCAGGTAAGAAAATAAGTTGGATGTTCGTCAAAACTGCATTCACTTTGTGCGCAGTACAATTGTCTACTAATAAGACGATTTGGCGTTTCAATTTTTTGTCCCACCTGAGTAACCACTCGCTGAACAAGACACTTGTCATCCAAGCATTCGCATTAGCAAAATACTCCACGGGCAAAGTTTTAACACCTTTAAAACACCGAGGATTCTTACTTTTTCCTATCACTAGAAGTTCTTCCTTTTCACCTTCTATATTAACAGAACATAACACTGTTACTCGTTCTTTCGAAGATAAGCAACCTCTTACTTTATCGTTTTTGAACAAATAAGTATGATTAGGCATCGCGCGAAAGTAGAGTCCTGTTTCATCTGCATTGTAGATGTCCCGAGGCGGATATTTTGCAATAATTTCTGGCCATTCCGAACGCATCCAGTCAGCGGCTGCTAACGAATCAGCACTTTTTTTCACCGTGCAGAGGTCTATAAACGATGTTTTCTCGCTTTTTCCACCGATTGAACCATCCGTCTGTTGCAATGAAATTTTCTTTCCCCATAGTTTTGGCTATATCTTCTGCTTTTTGACGCATGATAGGACCATTCACAGAGGCATTTTTTCGCGAACATTTGTAAACCAAATTTTTAAAGCTGATTCAACTTGATTATCCTTTCCAGAACTTTCCCTTTTTCGTTTTATGTTTTCATTCGAACGCGCACACGTTTCTATTTCTGTACGATTTTTTAAAATTTTACACAACAGCGGTTGCGAAATTTTTAATTGTACCGCAGCATTCCTTTGACTCATTTTCGGAAGTTTATCGAAGTTATCGAGAATTTGTCGTTTTTCTTCGTTCGATAGATCGCGACGTTTTTTATTCACTTCTGCCATGACCACGGTGGTTTATGCGAAATTTCAATAATTTACCCGTACACAAGACTGTAGAACGTGAGATTCGTAGAAGAGTATAGGAGAAACTGAATATCATTTAAACGAACGGACCTTTTATACATAAAGTACATCAAAAAAAAGATGACCTCTTCATAATATAGAAATAACAATTCGTTAGATTGTAATATGCGATATGAGAGTTTTAATTGAAATCGGCGAGAAAAAGCGGCTCGTTCAAAGGAGTTGCGCTGCAGACACCGTCGCCTGAAGAAACTTTTCGACAAAGGATACTATTCATAACTAATAACATTAAGCGGCTTTTGATTACAATATGCGGCTTTCTTTCAATGAGTTTTAAATAGAGTGATTTGGGACCAACGGTTTTCGATAACAATAACCGTTTGATAACATTAACCGTGATTATAATAAGCGGCTTCTACTGTATATAAGAACATCCTTTCTAGAACACCAATCTACTGCAAAATATGTTGAGGAAAATGGCGCCATCTAGTTTGCGTAGGGAAAGTATTAGTTTTCGGCGGCATATTTAAATGTAATCGCGTTTTTCGCATAATTCCTATTTTATATAAAAGCATGTTCCCGAATTCCCATCAAATTTGGAAGAATGAAGCATTTATTGTAGTTTGGCGTTCAACTTTTATTGCGTTAAAGATGATTACATTATGCTTGAATATAATTTTTTGATTTCAACCTCAACCCAAATTTTAATTAAGCATAATAAAATACATGACTTGCTGAAATACTCTGGAATTACATATTTGCCGTTTATTTAATCTGCTTCTTGAGATTAGGAAAACATTTCTTCCGCTCGGGATAGTTTTGCACAGCACATTTCAGATGTAATAAAGGAGCTTTTTCTATTAAATAAGATAGGCTGAAATATTCACATGAATTATTACTTTATTACTGATTTAATGTTAAAATACGAGCTCCTTACCTTAAAGAAGTATACGTTATTTGAAAGTTTGTGTGGTATACACAATAAAATGTAAAAGACAACTCGAATTATTAAGCTGTTATTAATGAATTTTAACAGGACGCAGTAGATGTAAAATCCAGACAATTAATTATACCTATAACCTATAACTCTAAAATTCAGAATGGTGTCGATACCAGAATTATAAAAATTTTCAATCATATACCATCGGAAATCAAGAATCTGCCATTGCAATTATTCGGAAATAAATTGAAAAAACATTTACTCCGACAAGCTTTTCATAACTTAGCTGCTTATTTTAATTCTAATGTTTAACCTTTTTTATGTTTTTGTGTTTGTCAGAATTTTTTTTTGTGATTTCTTTTGACGTGTTCTATACTTTGGTATTTAGAGAACAAAATAAACTATTATTATTATATTTTTATTATTATTATTATAAAGCAATAATGCAAACCTCAGACTGCGAAGATATTAGCTTCAACCAAGAAAGAACTATGTTCTACAATATGTTCTATGGCTTTAACGTTGACAACTAGAAAATTTAAAAATTGTAAAAAAGTTCGGTATGTTACCATAGGGCCGATAACGACTAAACCAAGATCTAAACCGCAATCTGTAAAAGTTGGGTATGGAAACACACCATTTGGATTTATTCCGCCATCCACAATACGGAGGGAAATAAATTTATTGGCTACATTTGGGCAATATTAGTAACAGCCCCATGATGGTGATTATAGGCTCTCCTTCAAAACATGATCAAATCTGTTAGAACCTAACAAGATTGTGGTGTTCATCAGTGTTAGTGTGTAGTGTTCAAGGTGTTTAAGAAGCAAATGAAAAGTAGAAAACTAGAAAATCCACATAACTCTCACAAAAATATCCTCACGGAGGCTTATTCGGCAACTTTCAACGAAAATTGTGCGAAGGACTGCACGAATAATCCTCTGTGAGGATATATAAAATTAAAAAAATTACCATTACCACACCTTTCTGAAAAATCCAGATACATATTTTGGCAATTAAGTTGGAAAACTGGGGAATTCAGTGTCACTAGCGAATCCGGCTAATGCCCAAGACGAACACCACACAAAGAACACTGTACAGCACCAAATACTGCACAATGAACATCACACAATGAACGCGCGAAACACACCTAATCAGTGTCAGCAGTGTTTTGGTGTGTGTCGCGCATTCATTGTGTGATGTTCATTGTGCAGTGTTTTGGTGTTTCACAGTGTTCGTTGTGTGGTGTTCGTCTTGGGCATTAGCCGGATTCGCTAGTGATACTGAATTCCCCAGTTTTCCATTGAGGATGGCAACTTAATTGCCAAAATATGTATCTGGTTTTTTCGGAAAGGTGTGGTAAGGGTAATTTTATTTATTTTATATATCCTCACAGAGGCTTATTCGTGCAATCCTTCACACAACTTTCGTTCCGGGATCCGGGCGAAAAAGAATCACCACCCCAAGAGATAACCGTTGCCATGGAATTGTAAGATTGGCTTTTGCCCGAAATAATTTGGCACGGAATAATGAAGACTGAACCAAGGTTCCGTTTTTAGATGAGTCGCGTTTTTGCCTCAATGGATCAGACGGACGTCGGCGAGTATGGGGAGGACCAGGAGGAAGATATGCTGCATTTTTGTGTTGACAAACGATTTGTATTTGGCGGTGGGTCGGTTATGGTTTGGGCAGGAATCTCTTCACATACACGCACAGAGTTAGTCTTCATACAGAATAGTTCCTTTACAGCTCGCAGGTACTTTACGGACGTACTAGAAGATCATGTCATGCTTTTCATACTCACCATGGGCGATAATGCAAGAGCTCACGTAACGAGAGTTGTTAAAGAATATCTGGATGAGATGGGTATTAGAAGATTTGATTGGTCAGCACTCAGTTCAGACATGAATCCCATCGAACGTATCTGGAATGAGTTAGGACGATGTATCCGAAGCTCCAAGAACTGACCAGGAGCTGAGGGAGCTTTTATTGCAAGAATGGAATAACATTGACCAGAAAGTGATCTGTTACTTAATTGAGAGTATGCCTCGTCGACTTCAAGCAGTCAGAGGAGGGAATAAACGTTATTAAAAATTTAATTTTCCCATTTATGTTTCTTTTTACATTTGTAAACGTTAATTTGTTGCTTCTTCAGAATAAATCGTTAAAATCAAAAGAATGTTTCCCGATTCAATATTGACTATATAAACATACAATAGACGATAAGAAAAAATCATCACAATTTCAATGTGACCTAAATTTTTGCTTGCCAGTGTATAAGTATTTGTATGCAACAGTGTGGGGACTGTAACTTCGCTGTTAATTTCATCCTAAATAAGGGAAGAACACCCCCTCACCCACACGATCTAATGGTAGTCATCGTACGGAGCGATAATGATACCCTAAAGACGATAATTCGAGATAATTATAACTTGACTTGACCACGTATCATAAAACCACCACCTATATAATCCTGTCGCCACCAACTCACAAGCATTCTTCTCCAACGACTCCAACGTCCACGATGGCTAGTTTCCCCTATTCTTAACAACAATATACCTCACCGCAATCGCCGGGAAAGAATTCCCAAAACGAAGCATCACCGACAACGAAATAGGCGCCATCTCAAACCTCGACCATTCCGATCGAAGCTGGGTGACCATAAAAAGCACATTCGACCAGATCAAAGCTTTTGCCGGCCAAATCATCGAATTGGAATGCGAAGCTTTCGGAAACACCCAACCTCTCATCCGGTTCCACAAACGCAACGGCGGTTCCTATCTGTCTGAAGTCTTCACGAACGAACCCACCCACTCGTCTCCCGACAAGTTGGTAAGGGCGACAGCGAGATTGCGTCTGGTCGCTAAGAAAAGCGAAGTGATCTTTTGCGAAGCGATCGGTGGTCGCAAAACTGTCCGGGCGCCGATCGAAATCTTCGTTTCCGGCACGAAATTGAGCTTTCTGGGTAACGACGTCTTCGATTACGACATGGACGAAGCCACTTCCGTTCGTAAGAGTCCCAGGATCACTTTCTTCGACACCGCCTACTTGGATATCACCGGAAACACTGCGGTTTTACCCTGTTCCGTGTCTGGAGTGGATGTCGACGTGATCTGGTTGAATACGAATGGAAAAATTATTGACGAAAGCAGAGACGATAGGTTTGAAATGATGGCGTCTGGATCTTTAAAAATCAAGAATATTCGATGGGAAGATATGGGCGAATATACTTGCGTCGTTAAGAATAGTTTCGGGAAAGATAGTATAAGCACCTTCTTATATCCGGCGATGGTAAGTTGATGATTGTGAAGGATTTTTGCAATTAATAACGACTTCTGATTTATTTATTTTGACAGGCTGAGAAGTAAGGGAGATAGAATTGAAACCATATTGCTTAAGAAGATGTTTGCTTGGAAAGCGGAAACGTTGATTGAAAGTATATTGTATTTTATACTTAGATTTTAAAATAATAAATAAAAGTTATTTGTATCTAAACACTGCGGTATTTATTTTAAACTATCAAGAAGAAAATGGAACCAATATTTCAAGGTGATATTCGTTCCATCTTCTTCAGACATCATTCGTACTTTCCCGCCGAGATTTTTACTTCATTGATCTTTATTGTTAATGTGTGTGGAAGTAATGAGTACTATGCAACTAATTAAGCCATTACAACGCTATATTCGACCCCGAAAAGGAAACGGGAGGGCAAAGATCGAAGACGCCTCTTCTTTTCTGCTTAATTTATTAGTCCAAGCCCAAATTTCCACATAGGGGCAAAATTCAATGTTTTAAGAATAAATCTTCATAAATGAACCAATTTCTTCACTACCATTTCGAAGACAGACAGGCAAAAAGATTTGCCTTTCTTCATTCACGATTTTGATTTTTGTGTTGACCTTTTCCAGATATTCCTGGATTTCTATTCGTTTTAGATCTACAGCCATAGACTTAATGGTTATATGATTATCCAAAAAAGGCAATTACGTAAGATTTTTTTATTTGTTAATCGCCTAAGTGCCTGTCTATCCACGATTATTACTATTTCATCTAGTTCGACCTTCTTCGTTTCTGGATCTTCTTCAATCTTCATGCGTGAACAAAATTTGTACACGGACTTCTCCGAAAAAACAACACGTTCGAATTCTCTTCATTTACAAGTCGCTTAAATCTTTCTTCATTCACGATTTCTGCCTTTCTGTCTGGTTTGACCTTTTCCACATATTTCTGGATTTCACTTCGTTTTAGATCTTCAGCCATAGGCTTAATTGTTATATGATTATTCGCAAAAGCAATTACGTAAAATTTTCTTCATTTAATAATCGCCTAAGCCTCTCTCCATCCATGATTATTACTGTTTGATCTGTTTCGACCTTCTTCGTCTCTGGATCTTCTTCCATCTTCATGCGTGACCAAATTTGTATACGAACTTCTCCAAACAGCAACGTGTTCGAATTCTCTTCATTTTAAAGTTCTTGAAATCTTTCTTCGTCCACGGTTTTTGTCGATTTGACCTTTTCCAGATATTTCTGGATTTGGGTATTTTTGGTCTTAATCCACATATTCAATTATTGTTGAATGGTCATCCTTAGAAGACAATTGTTTCAAATTTTCTTCATTTGAAAAGTCACTGAAATCTCCCTTCATTCGAGATTCATACCTTTTCATCCGTTTTGACCTTTTTCGTCTCTCGATCTTCGTGAATCTTCATGCATGGACAAACTTTTCACACTATCTTCCCCGAAAAGTCACAGGTTTGAATTCTCTTGATTTCGAAGTCGGTTAAATCATTCTTCATCAACGATTTCTGCCTTGTTCTCTGTTTCGACCTTTTCCACATATTTCTGGATTTCACTTCGTTTTAGATCTTCAGCCATAGGCTTAATTGTTATATGATTATTCGCAGAAAGCAATTACGTAAGGTTTTCTTCATTTAATAATCGCTTAAGCCTCTCTCCATCCATGATTATTACTGTTTGATCTATTTCGACCTTCTTCGTCTCTGGACCTTCTTCCATCTTCATGCGTGACCAAATTTGTATACGAACTTCTCCAAACAGCAACGTGTTCGAATTCTCTTCATTTCTAAGTTCTTGAAATCTTTCTTCGTCCACGGTTTTCGCGCATTTGACGTTTTCCAGATATTTCTGGATTTGAGTATTCTTTTGGTCTTAATCCACAGATTCAATTATTGTTGAATGGTCATCCTTAGAAGACAATTGTTTCAAATTTTCTTCATTTGAAAAGCAACTGAAATCTCTCTTCATTCGAGATTCATACCTTTTCATCCGTTTTGACCTTTTTCGTCTCTCGATCTTCGTGAATCTTCATACATGGACAAACTTTTCACACTATCTTCCCCGAAAAGTAACAGGTTTGAATTCTCTTGATTTCGAAGTCGGTTAAATCATTCTTCATCAACGATTTCTGCCTTGTTCTCTGTTTCGACCTTTTCCACATATTTCTGGATTTCACTTCGTTTTAGATCTTCAGCCATAGGCTTAATTGTTATATGATTATTCGCAAAAAGCAATTACGTAAGGTTTTCTTCATTTAATAATCGCTTAAGCCTCTCACCATCCATGATTATTGCTGTTTGATCTATTTCGACCTTCTTCGTCTCTGGACCTTCTTCCATCTTCATGCGTGACCAAATTTGTATACGAACTTCTCCAAACAGCAACGTGTTCGAATTCTCTTCGTTTCTAAGTTCTTGAAATCTTTCTTCGTCCACGGTTTTCGCGCATTTGACGTTTTCCAGATATTTCTGGATTTGAGTATTCTTTTGGTCTTAATCCACAGATTCAATTATTGTTGTATGGTTATCCTTAGAAAGCAATTGTTTCAAATTTTCTTCATTTGAAAAGCAACTGAAATCTCTCTTCATTCGAGATTCATACCTTTTCATCCGTTTTGACCTTTTTCGTCTCTCGATCTTCGTGAATCTTCATACATGGACAAACTTTTCACACTATCTTCCCCGAAAAGTAACAGGTTTGAATTCTCTTGATTTCAAAGTCGGTTAAATCATTCTTCATCAACGATTTCTGCCTTGCTCTCTGTTTCGACCTTTTCCACATATTTCTGGATTTCACTTCGTTTTAGATCTTCAGCCATAGGCTTAATTGTTATATGATTATTCGCAAAAAGCAATTACGTAAGATTTTCTTCATTTAATAATCGCGTAAGCCTCTCTCCATCCATGATTATTGCTGTTTGATCTATTTCGACCTTCTTCGTCTCTGGACCTTCTTCCATCTTCATGCGTGACCAAATTTGTATACGAACTTCTCCAAACAGCAACGTGTTCGAATTCTCTTCGTTTCTAAGTTCTTGAAATCTTTCTTCGTCCACGGTTTTCGCGCATTTGACGTTTTCCAGATATTTCTGGATTTGAGTATTCTTTTGGTCTTAATCCACATATTCAATTATTGTTGTATCGTTATCCTTAGAAAGCAATTGTTTCAAATTTTCTTCATTTGAAAAGCAACTGAAATCTCTCTTCATTCGAGATTCATACCTTTTCATCCGTTTTGACCTTTTTCGTCTCTCGATCTTCGTGAATCTTCATACATGGACAAACTTTTCTCACTATCCTCCCCGAAAAGCAACAGGTTTGAATTCTCTTAATTTCGAAGTCGTTTAAATCATTCTTCATCAACGATTTCTGCCTTGCTCTCTGTTTCGACCTTTTCCATATATTTCTGAATTTCTCTTCGTTTTCGCTCTTGAACCATAGGCCCAATTGTTCTATGATTATCCATCAAAGGCAATTGCGTTAGATTTTCCGTATTCGATAATCGCTGAAATCTCTCTCTATGCACGATTACTGTTTCATCTATTTCAACCCTTCTTCGTCTCCGGATCTTCTTCAATCTTCATGTGTAAACAAAATTTATATACCATCTTCTTGAAAAGAAATATATTCGAATTCTCTTAATAGTAATAGTAGTAAGTAATTTTTGGTGTTAATCCACAGACTTAATTATCGCTGTATGATTATCGTTAGAAAGCAATTGTTTCAAATTCTCTCTCCATCCACTATTATTACTGTTTCATCCGTTTCCACGTTTCTCGTATATGGATCTTCGTAAATCTTCATACATGAATCAGTATTTTACAGCGCCTTCCCCAAAAGCCAGCACGGTCAAATTCTCTTCATTTTAAAGTCGTTTAAATCTTTTGTCATCCAGTATTTTTGTCTCTTTGTTTGTTTGTACCTTTACCAAATATTTCTGAATTTCTGTTCTCTCTAGGTCTTCACGCGCACACCTAATTATTGTTATATGGTTATCCGTACAACTAAACTGTTTCAATTTCTTTTTCATTTGATACTCGCTTAATTCTCCCTCCATACACGATTCTTACCTTTTCATCTGTTTTCACCTCCCTCCTCTCTGGACCTTCGTAACTCCATAGTACAAATTATTATCCTTCGCAAAAAGCATTATTTTCCAATTTTTTTCTTTAATTTTCACCCATACGAAAAATGATTGTAGTGTTATCCATAAAGGGCAATTTTTGTTATTTGAAAATTCTCGTAAGTCTCTCTTAATCCACAATTCTTACTTTTTCATCTGTTCATATTTATTCTAGCGTTTCTATTTATTCATTCAGTCACTATATCATCTCCTAATTCTATACGTTGGGCGGGCTCCAAACGACCAGTTTCACTATCAATATTTTTATTGACAGTACACCAATCCAATACTTTGAGGATCTCGAAAGTATATCAATGAACTGATAATACCTACATCAGTATTTGTCCTCAGGCGATATTTTCAAATATTCACAGCAAAACTGATTCCGTTTTAATGTCCTTTTATCAAGCCCCCTTCCTATCGATTTTCGCCTGACGTGCAACCCTTCCCGTCGTGTAAGATTCAACAGGGCTGGTGACATCTGGTCCTCTTGTTTAAGACCTATTCCAACTTGAAAATTTCCTGAAATCGTTCGTGAAAATTCTGCTTCTATAGGGGTCGAACGAAAAGAAGACTAGCTCTAAGTATTTAGTGTTTGTTCCAATGTGATTCTTAACTTAAACATGTTAATTTATTGATAGTAGACACTTAACACTGTCTTCCGTTTGTAATTTATAGTAGTAAGAAAGAATGTGTATAAAGTTTAATCATAAGATATTTGCTATATTTTGTATTAATTATGCTCACTTGCTTCGTAAAATAAAACCACTATTTATAAATATGTAAAGGAAGAAAGAAGAGGCGCGTCAAGGAAAACCTGGTGGAAAGAGATATATATATGTACATAAGGCGTGTGCAAAAAGAGAAGGAATTATTATTATTATTATCATCATTATTATGACTATTATTGTTATCATTATTATTATTATTTTGGAAATTTTCAGTAGGTTTTTCTTTCTTAGCATATCTATTACTAAGGTTTGAGAACCGAGTGCATGATAAGTTATGTAAACCGGACCGATGCTGTCACTTCAAGATATGTCCCCACTTACGTGCAAGACGCGACATTAAAATTCGGAGGAGGGAACAGCGTCAATCCGGTTTACATAACTTATCATGCACTCGTTCGTCGAACCATACCTATTACTTCGCGTTGGTTTTTGGGAAGATTTAGAGAATCTTTAACAAAATATTATGTACGGAGGATATCTACCAACGACTTTGAAGAATTGCGATCGGTTTGCACTGCTTCTCTCCCTTCTTTTGCCCATCGAATTTTCCAGAAAAAGTGTAAAGCAAAAATACATTTTTTCCGTTATTTCAAAAAGCAAGAAACCTTGAAAGGAACTTGCCACTTGTTGATTTGACGATAAAACATAATTCTTTTCGCTCGACTAGCTTACATACCCTGTCCTCGAAGGGTACCAGTCGCGTTTTTATAATTACATCGGAAGACGAAATTGAATCGTTTAAGGATCCCATTAAAAGCATCTCTCCCACATTCGCTTTAGAAAACAACTTGAAAATTATTTCCACCAATTTTCCATATCCACCATTAAAACTTTTTAATATACTTTTTCCATTTCTTTAAAATCCCGTACCCGTCTCCTGCGTATCCCTGACCGTTTCATCTAAACTTTTCCGTAAAGGCGCGCAAGCAAACAAACACACACACAAAAAAATTAATCACAGAAAAAAATAATAAAACTCCGTCCCCCGTTTAGGGCGATATAAGTAACAAACCGGCGGCGGACGAAAAAGTTGAAATTGAAAAAACATTAAAACTTACCGGAACTCCACTTCGAGACGAGATCGCTTCTCTTCCTTTCTTTTCTCTACCGGTATCTTCGTCTTCTTTTCGAAAGGGGAAAGACGTCGCGAACCGACCGTAACTTCGAAAATTTACTCCGGGGTTCAGCGCGAAAGCTCCGCCGATAAAGCTCGCTCTCGCGCGAGGAACGAGAGATATCTTGAGGTACGTCGAGACGAGCGCTGAACGAACTAAAAGCGGGAACGGACGGACGAGGACGTCGCAAATGCGCAGAGTTACCGTCGTCGACCGCTACAGGTGTTGGTCTCCACGGGTCGCGGAAGGCCTACCGACCCGTTCCCGACGCATGAGCGATGATCTTCTGATATCGCACCGACGTATTAGAACTATGAACTTGTGAATGCTTTTAAAATTTCAACAAATTCGTATATTTAACGATAAAAAATCCAACCTAGTTCGGTTTCGTAACGAAACAATTTTTTTAAATAAACCGCACGTTCCGAAAATAATTCCAGATAGGTATTTAAGTTGCCATTCCTAATGAAGAACAGGGGGAATTAAGCGTCTCCAGCGATACCTAGTGTCACCTGTTTCACGCAGTTTCCGCTGAAAATAGAAAAGCAGATAACAAAAGTAACCAGATAGCACATGCCTGAAAACGCCAACCTTAAAGCTACTGCTCTGTTGAGCCCCCAGGTTACTGGGCGCCCTAACCAGCTGCAGTGGCAGCAGGATGCATCTCGAAAGTAAAACCCAAGATGGAAAATTGGCTCCACTATGTGCTTGGCCACTTACGCCCAAGAGGTCTGTCAGAACCTAGAATGGGCAGGTGCTTTCGAAATAGAGATAACCAACAATGATCGCGCTCAACCGCGACTCGCTTTATTGATTGGTAATATGAAATGTTGGTACCAAATTCCCCAAGAGCAAGCCAACTAAAAGCAATACTACGACAGTAGGGCAATCCACACAGGAGGATAACCGAAGAAAAGCTCTCGAGTTAGGTTAGTTAAGGATAACCCCAGAATGAACAATAGTTCCAAAACGTGTGAGAAGGATGCTGATAACAAAACGGTAGCCAAATGGTAACCAAACGGCAACCAAAACGGTCACCAAAACGGTAATCAAGACGGTAATAAAACCGTCACCAAAGTAGTTATCAAATGATCACCAAAACGGTAACCAAAATAAAGGTCACCGGCAGTAAAGGTAATCTCACAAAGGAACGATGATCCAAAACGGTGTCAGAGAGATATTGACAACAAAGCGGTAGCCAAACGGAAACCAAAACGGTATTCAGAACAACCCTCAAAAATGTAAAAACAACGGTAATCAAACGCTCACCAAAACGGTAATCAAGACGGTAATAAAACCGTCACCAAAACAGTTATCAAATGGTCACCAAAACTGTAACCAAAAGGCAATCGAAACGGTATTCATAACGGTCACCAAAACGGTAATAAAAACTATAATCAAACAATCACCAAAACGGTAATCAAGACGGTAATAAAACCGTCACCACAACGATAACCAAAATAAAAGTCCCTAATGGTAAAAGTAACCTCACAAGGGACTATGGTTCCAAAGCAGTGTCAGAGAGATGTTGATAACAAAACGGTAGCCAAACGGCAACCAAACGGCAACCAAACGGCAACCAAAACGGTATTCATAACAGCCCCCAAAACTGTAAAAACAACGGTAATCAAACGATCACCAAAACGGTAATCAAGACGGTACTAAAACCGTCACCAAAACAGTTATCAAATGGTCACCAAAACTGTAACCAAAAGGCAATCGAAACGGTATTCATAACGGTCACCAAAACGGTAATAAAAACGATAATCAAACAATCACCAAAACGGTAATCAAGACGGTAATAAAACCGTCACCAAAACGATAACCAAAATAAAAGTCCCTAATGGTAAAAGTAACCTCACAAGGGACGATGGTTCCAAAACGGTGTCAGAGAGATATTGATAACAAAACGGTAGCCAAACGGTGACCAAACGGCAACCAAAACAGTATTCATAACAGCTCCCAAAACTGTAAAAACAAGGGTAATCAAACGGTCACCGAAACGGTAATCAAGACGGTAATAAAACCGTCACCAAAATAGTTATCAAATGGTCACCAAAACGGTAACCAAAATAAAGGTCACCGGCAGTAAAGGTAACCTCACAAAGGAACGATGATTCCAAAACGGTGTCAAAGAGATATTGATAACAAAGCGGTAGCCAAACGGTAACCAAACGGAAACCAAAACGGTATTCATAACAACCCTTAAAACAGTAATCAAAACGGTAATCAAACGGTCACCAAAACGGTAATCACGACTGCAATACAATGATCACCAAAATGGTATTTAAAACGGCGCTAAGTTGTACTTTGGGCAATAGAGGAAGATATTTTTTCTTCCATTCCACGTGTGCAATCCCGCAGGAAATATATACGGAAGTATCCATTGGCAACTAATCAGAGTTTTAACTAAGATTTTGAAAATCGTCAGTAACCTCCACAGTCTTCAATAAAACTCCAAGTTTCAACACCGAAGAAAGAAAAGATAATCAAAATAGTTAACTGGACCAACTGTTCCACGATAAAACCTCAAAAGCCGCGAACACGTCCAAAAGAAACTCTTACCCACATCTGGAACTTTCCAAAGCGACAGTGAATCCGAACAGGAGCTGTTTAAAAATCGGAACTTATATTAACGAAATACCCAGAAAGTACGCAAAATCTGATGCACCTAAATTTACCACAATTAACTAAATAGAAACAGATGCGATATCGTGTGAAATGAAACGATATGATGCAACACGGTACAGCTAGAAATTCTACGTTCGGATTTAAATGTGTTTAGTTCGAAGATCCGCCACCGCTATGAGCGAATCCCTGCATCCACAAATACGAAACGTTGGTCTGAAAGAGGAACAGTCGAAAGTAACGTAACAACCGTCTATACGAGGAGCAACCTAAGAAACGTGACAGTAATCAACACCAACAACGAATATCGCGCACTGAACACCCCACAATAACTTAAAAGCACATAAATAAGCACAATTTTTAAAAATTGTTCCCTAACACATGTATAACGCTGCGTATTCTGTTAATAATATCAATGACTGTTTGTAAGGGGAAAGCGCAGTTTTTCAAAACTAAAATTAATAACGACATAGATCTTAAGCGGGTTTTTATTAATTTTATTATTATTATTAATCCTTTTTATTAGTTAATCCCCAAAATAGGACTAACTAGTCTAACCTCGTTATCCATTAAAAATTAAGTTCCAGAAAATCCTGATTTCTCTAGTTAATCACCTACTGAAGCAACTAAAATTAGTAAAACCCAGATCGTAAGTGGATCTTTATTAATTTTATTTTTTTTCTTTATTAGTTGATGCCCAAAATAGGATTAACTAGTCTAACCTCGCTATCCATTAAAAATTAAGTTGCAGAAAATCTTGATTTCTGTAGCAAATCACCTACTGGAGCAAGGACAGAGTACTCGAAGCGTCTTTATTCTCCGAATAAGTGAGCTTCTTTGAACCGAATTAGTTATGAAGAGAAATGGACGAAGTTAGATGGTGCTTTAGTGTGAATTTTTTACTGACATCTCGTGACGTCGAAAGCACAAGCAAGTGAGTAAGTTCTAGGTTCCGGAGGAAGCGTGCTGAGGACGTTTCAGAACTTGTCGCAACACTTTTGCGATTTCGTCGGGTCTTCGCAAGAGGCGGCTGTATTCAAGAGATTTAACGATCTCGTCCATGCAGAGGCTTCCGTTACTCCTCCGGTTGAGTAAGCGGAAGATTCTTCAAAACGACCCGTTAACATTTGCCAAAGTAGCTGCAACGGCCCCCACGATTACCCGTTCGGGCTTTCTCCATTCGATTGGTGAGTTAATCAAAGACAAATCACCCCGAAAAGGGATGGCTTTATTGCTCTGCGCCTCCCTCGGATGAGCGTCATCAGGTCCTGGGGAATGGAGGAGAGCAGATGTGGTGTGTTGCCGGGATCTGAAGTTGGTGGACTTATACAAGGGTCTGATGATGTTTCTTGTTAAAAACCTTGCGGACGAATCGTGTGAGGTTTTGGATAAAAGAGGGTCAAGCCTGGAGGCAAGGTATCCTCTCGCTCAATTTGCTGACCCTTGATACTATCTTCATCTTTTGAGAGTCGAGCATCGCATTTCATAACACGCCTCTTCCGATAAGGAAAACAAGCAGATTTTCGGACTGCACTTAAGGGGGCAACTTTTGTGGTGGGGATTGTATTCTTCCAGTGGAAAAAATGATAGTTCTGCTACTTATCAACAGATGCCTCAGCTGGTACATGAGCTATCCATAAATATAACCCGCCATAGCTATCTTTGCAATGGGTAGAAGTCTGGCAATCTAAGTGAAACAAAATACAAGTGTCGTCTCGCTCTCTGAGACTGCACAAAAATGCGCATTAGTAAAAATACATTCAAATTTTAGCGGCATTCGGGAATGTTATTTTCCTATAACTTCAATAACGTAACCTCAAAATATACATTTTGATGACATTTTACGTCGGTATTTTCTATCGACTAGCCAATTTTGGATCGAAATATTGATGGTAAATAATGTTAAATTTGTTTTGTATTTATTTCCATTTCTCAGGTTAAAAATTTAAAATTGTTTCTTGGCGTTATAAATATGGGCATAAAAACGTAAATAAGTTGCTTTCTAAATGTAATAAAGTTATATAAAAAATATTTAGCAATTAAGGAACTATTTTCTCTCTAGGCGGGATAGAGTTACAGCAAGATAATAAAAATCTGAAGTATAATCCTAGAAATAATAATATTAAATGAATATGTTTGTATATGTAAACTAAATCAAAATCTCGGGATGCTCACAATATAAGTAAACCAAACTAAAACTTAAACTAGCGATCTGGTGAAGCAAGAGTTACCAGACGAGACAATATTTAACATAAACTAATACATATACACTTATTGATTATTAAAGAAAATTAATTTACTATATTTATGCCAAATGTTTGTATCTTTTTATAATCTTTAATCAATCTTTATGATACAGACGCAAAATTAAATAATGCTTTAATATCAATGAAAGTGCAGCTCCACATTGTGATATTCCTACACATTCTGCAATTGAATACGCTTTGCATACTTTCTGTATTAAAGGTGGGGACTAATCTTTTAATAATTTTATACATTAAGACGTTTACTATGCTGGAAGTGATAAACAATGTTGGACTTAACGCTTTCTCTGCAATTATAAAAATTCTAATAACTTCTGTACTCGGGTTTATCAGTTTTCCTCTCTGCACCTATGAAAATCTGTTGTTACTATCATCTTTTCTTTACAATAAACGCGAAAACTCACTTGAGAAAACTGCAGTCTGTTTCTTCACTACGTGGTTGTTTACTGCCACATATAAAACAATACATGTTTTGCTAAGCACGAGAGCCTAACCTACAATAAGCGCTGAATTCCGGACTATGATTGGCTTTTATAACGCAAGCGCACTTCTCTGTACTCTCAACAAGCGAAGCAGAGATATGTTTTCTGTTTCGTAATGTTGGCAAGAAGAATGTGTCACAAGGCGCATTATATCTCTTTATATTTATATGAGGAAAATGCTCCTGCATCAAAAGTTGAAGTTTCTTCGTTGGCATTTATATTTAGAATAATATATTTTGCCATCTATCGGACAATGGCTACACTTTTACTAGGATTTTGAGGACTCATAAATCAACTGCCTGTCATACGTTCACTTTGCGGATACAAATTATTCTCTATACATACCGAATTGTTCATCTTCTTACAAATTTCACATGTAGAAAATCGCGGCAAGGTTTTGTAATATATTTTGTTTGATTTTACTAAAATTTCTTTTTATCAATTTGCAATATTTGGAACAAGTTTTTTCAGTTATACGACATATTTCAGATTGATAATATAACCGTACCCTAGTTCATTCCTTTCACTTTCGGTTTGGTAATGATTTTATTGAAAAGAATGCTTAATTTTCCAGTTTTGTATCCTACAAATTAGGGCAGTTTTTCGATTATGGTGCCATCTGTTGACTCTGAATTCTCAAGCCGCCCCTTTAATTCCCCCAGTTTTTCACTGAGGATGGCAACTTAATTGCAGGAAATACGCATTTGGAATTATTTCAGAAGTAATCTTTTACCACGGTCTCCTTAAACTGATATCGAATTGTTCAGAAAATTTCATCACCATTTTTACTTCATCTGCAATATTGAATGTTAAATGTTCCTTATATCCTCCTTTCGAGCGACGGATGCCATAATTTTTAGGGCAACAAAAAAAAATCCTATTGAGCTCATCCTCGATAGCGCGTCGACTAAAGTTTCCTTAACGAATTGCAACTTCATGCATCGTCACCGCGAATCGGGGCTTAAGTACCATCGAGCTCCGGACGCGGTCGTGGCTTCGCATGCATTTACGGAATCGCTCGGTCCCAACTTCCCCGCGAGGGATCGTGCTAGAAACCCAGTTTTTTTCTACGCCGAGCCGTTAATAAATCCATCGCGATCGAGGCTACTTAATTTGCGGCGTAACGAGGAAATGCAAAATCTAATGAAGAGGGAGCTTTCGGTTCGTGACGTACGTGGGGAGCGAGCGGGTATTAACGGGGATGACAGCATACGGATGCGGAATGTTCAAATGATCTGTCGGCGGTCGACAGAGTGTAATAATCGGACTGAGGCGATTCTGGGGCGCCGAGATGAATGGGGATGTAATTGCGGAGAGATCGGAGTACGACCGACTGACATCGACAGTTGCATCTGTCGAGAGTGGGATTTAAATGCGTGCGGTAATGCTCTGATGGAAATCGGATAAACGGGGAATCGATCTGATGATGGTTTGCTTTAATTTGGGGATAGGACGAAATGCTGCTACATGCTTCTGTATACAAGTGTAAGGAAAAGCTGGCAACCAATTGCGGAAGACTAAATCCTTGTGACCCCAACAAACAAAACTAGGTTCCAAGGATTCAGAAACCACCAGCAGGTCAAAACGCGTCGATTGGTGTAGGAACCAATCTCCTAAGTCGCATAGGAACCGAGATAGGTATGCGATTTTGGCTGCTTTAGGCGGTTGTTTGCGATTTTCTCGGTAACCGCTTCTAATAATCTAAATAAGTAACACACCATTGGAATCAGCACGTCTAAACCCATTAATTGGTGTAGGAACCAATCCCCTAAGTTCCATAGAAACCGAGACGGGCGTGCGATTTTGGCTGTTTTTGCGATTTTTTGCGATTTTTGCGATTTTCTCGGTAACCGCGTCGAATAATCTAAATAAGTAATACACCATTGGAATCAGCACGTCAAAAGGTGTCGATTGATGTAGGAACGAATCTCCTAAATCCTATAGGAACCGAAATAGCACATCGATTTTGGCTGTTTTTAATCATATGTTGTGGTTTTCTGCATTTTTCTCAACAACCGTTTGAAATAAATTAAATAAGTAACACACCGTTGGAATCAGCACGTCAAGACGCGTCGATTAGTGTAGAAACAAATCTCCTAAGTTCCATAGGAATCGAGATAAGTATACGATTTTGGCTGTTTTACTTGCGATTTTTTCGGTAACCGCTTCGATTAATCTAAATAAGTAACCCAGCGTTTCAATCAGCACGTCAAAAAGATTCGATTGATGTACCAACGAATCTCTTAAATCCCATACGAACAGAGATAGGTATGCGATTTTATCTGTTTTTAGCGATTTTTGCCAATCGTTTGAAATAATTTCAATAAGTAACACACCGCTAGAATGAGCACGTCAAAACGCGTCGATTGGTACAGGAACGAATCTCCTAGATCCTATAGAAACCGAAATAGGACATCGATTTTGGCTGTTTTTAGCCATCTCTTGCAGTTTTTTGCATTTTTCTCAACAACCGTTTGAAATAAATTAACTAAGTAGCACACCGTTGGAATGAGCAGGTCAAAACGCGTCGATTGGTGTAGGAATCAATCTCCTAACTTCCATAAGAACCGAGATAGGTATGCGATTTTAGCTGTTTTTGGCGATTTTTTGCATTTCGTACGATTTTCTCGGTAACTGCTTCGAATAATCTACATAAGTAACACAGCGTTGGAATCAGCACGTCAAAAGACGTTGATTGATGTAGGAACTAATCGCTTAAATCCCACAGGAACCGAGATAGGTATGCAATTTTGGCTATTTTTCGAGTGAATTCAGCGCACCAAATTCACATACGGTCACTATGTTTCAAACCAAATATAGAAAAAAGGAATTTGTACAGTACTGCCATTATTATTATTATTATTATTATTATTATTATTATTATTATTATTATTATTAGTTAAACGGTAGGCAATTCATTTGCATCATGCATTAAAATTTGCTTTTCTTGTACAATGGCAAGTGTAATACATAAAAACAGTTAATACGCGTGTACACTAATAACACCCCAGGTTCCACAATCATTTCGCCAATTAGCGACAATTATGATAAATTGCTAACGTCGCGTCGTGATACTCTTTAATAAACGGCGAGATTCCGAATTACGACGACAATACGAAGTTAAATTTTTGACGACGCGTCCGAGTTAATGAAAAAATTACGAACGAGGCAACGGGCAAATACTGAAAAATTACATATACAAGCTCCCCGTTCATTCGCCGCAATCCGCGCGCCCTGAGAAAAATTAAATAAAACCTAAATAAGCAAACGGTGTTTGCTGTAGATTATAACTAGTCCTCGGCATTTCACACAGGATAGTATAGTAACTACACTTTCAGAAGTACATTTTATGTCATGTCAATCTGCGAGGACGAAATGGCAGAGGCGTCGCCAAGTTATTGTTAGTGGATTGTTCTTCCATGAAAACTTTAGAAAGTCTTTATTCTTATTTCTATTTTGGGCCAAAATTTATTAAAGCGTTTCAATAAAGATACGTTTAGACCAGATAAAGAAGACACTTTCATATCAAACTAGGTGACCCGGCAAACTTTGTTTCGCCCAAAATTTTTTTTCGACTTTTCTTTTTTCCTAAACCTTCGCAAAGCAATCACAAACAAACCCGCAGAAGCAAGTATCCAATTTGGTCCAGTCGTTTTCAAGTTTTAAGCATCCGGACAAACCACGATCCATTTTTATATACATATACAGATATAATTTTCGAAACAACTTCTAACATTTGTCGCAAAATTGTAGCCGTGCCGTTAAAATAAGCCATCTTGGATGCCGTATCGTCACAACAGAACGCTATTACTTTACTCTCCAAATTTCGCTCGACAAGCACGTGGTACACTGAAGCATTCTGTTCTTTTCCTGTTGAATTCGGAAAAAGTGAGAACTCAATTGCTCAGTATCTCTACTGGTAACTAAAACAGCAAGCCTATTGACGTTCTCCACTCCAGTGTCCACTGTCAGTGTCATGGCAGTACAAAAGCTTTCAATCCCAATAGTCTACTGGTGTCAACAACTTACAATTTCCAATTGCCGTTTTTAACACGCATTTGTAGATCCCCGTAATGTGGATCTGCTTATGGACAAGGATGCAGTGTCATATCCTAATGATTCTTTCTACAGCTGTCAAAATATGGAGTTCGTATCTGTTACTAATTTTGCAGACATCAAATGGAGTTACTATTTTTGTAGCGATGATTATTTTTCGTTTGCAATGAACCAGGCAAGACCTCTTCTTGGAATTCAACAGTCTGATCTACGTTGCTACTGGACTCGTCACTATTGCTGGATGAAAAATAGGTAATTGTTTTCATTAATCTGGATTGTTCTTGAACACTTCCCTTCAATCGTTAGGGTAGTTTTCAGATCTTTCTATAACCACTTTCTCTTGAGAAGCAAGGTGGTAATCGATCCCATGGGTATAGCCAGACCGTGCTTTCTTTCTTTGGTTAACTAGAAACTGGTCTTCATCTATTTTCAACAACTCCAAAACGCCTGTAAGTAATACATCAAATAAGACAAGTCTTTCTACAAAAATGTGTTCTTTCTTCTTTCGAAAGAGGTCGTTTGGCTGACTCGTGCAGTGCCCTTCACTCTGAATACAGCTTGTCGAGTTTCTCGTTACAACGGTTGTCTCTATGTGTTGGAATGCGAGACTTATGCCAAAAACTAGAAACTTCTTTAATGGTTACTGTGGCACTTTCACATAAACTACGCTTCACTTCACGGATGTTGAATAATAGCTAGACTTTGTTAAAAAGGTGGCTGGCATGTTCTCATTAAGTAGTGTAAACCGGTCTTTGTCAACCCTTACATGCAAGCGCGACATTAAAATTCGGAGAAACAAGGGCCAAAGTTCGGTTTATACTACTTAATGATAACACGTCATCCACCTTTTTAACAAACTCTAATAATAGCACTAGTAATGTTTGCCTAATGGAAGGCAATTTATTGCGAACAATTTACCGAGTCCAATTAAATAAACGGAATAATCCTTTCGTAAAAATCTTTCAACAGACATCGCTGGGTAATTTTTTTACCATCATAAAGTACACTTGCAAACTGAAATAAATTATCTTGCATTTGGATCTTATAGCCACTAAAGATAATTTCCAGAAAAGTAAATGTAAGTCCAAAGGCATTTTGAATTGTCCAATAAACAATTCTGAGAAAGCTGGTAAACAACTGTAGGTGGTTATGGCATTTTCATAAATTTCTTTTGTGCTTTGGTTAGGACCAATTGCTACAGTTTTCTGTAATTATTACTTTTGGCCTCCCGCTTCAACTTTTGCCGTAGATGGTGCCCCGCTCTCGTAAGTTTCTGATATTGCTTGCGTCTGTTGGATGCGCGTGTGGGGATTCTGCTCATAACATTCAGTTCGGCAGGTCGTTTTCCGTTTTCGCTTTTAAATCTCGTTGTCGAGGATATACACCGAAATTCGACGCTGGCAAGTTTTACATTATCGTTGTGTATATTTGGAAGCTTCGCTTCCCCAATTTTACCCTTCGAACTATCGCCCACGTGCCTGCTTCTAGCGTTGAGTAGGACAGGTCGTTTTTCGTGAATAACTTATTGCGTTTTCGCTTTTAAATCTTGTTTGTCGAGGGTATACTCGAAAATTCGACTCTGGGAAGTTAACATTATCGTTGTGTAAATCTAGAAGTTTCGCTTCCCCAATTTCGCTGTTCGATCAATCGGCCGTTGTACATTTGCTTTTCCCTCTATTGGAGGTGAGTTTGCCTTTTTGTTATTTGTGATGTCGTTATTTTTCTCTTTGACGTTGTTGTAGGAGATTAGTGTAGGCTGGTATAACTAGTATAGGACTAGTAGAGAGCTAAGATTTATTTCTACAAACATCTGAGAAGTATCGTAAAAACTAGAAGCCGACTTAATCTTTAGTTTGTTTTGTCTGGCTGAATTTTCGACATTTTTACACCAAGCGCGAGAAAACCCGCCATCATGGACAGTTTCCGTCACGATACCGATTACCACGCCGGAACAACTGGAAATAACAACTGGAAATACGTTACATTAAGCACCGCTTTTATTTTATATTTTTGACTTATTCTTACTTTTGGAAACATTCAATTCTTTTAGTATTTTAAGGGAGGGGGATCAGATTGGTTTTCGGGTAGAAAGGGTTTTCCTTACGTTTGCTATTAAATACTATATTTGTGGAACGAAACATGTAATCTTATAGTGGTTTAAAGGGGGAATCACAGTGATTGTCGCTTGCATATATTGTTTCAATTACGTTCGGCTAAAGCTGTAAGGTGACTGTAAGACCACTGGAATTTCAACGGTTACCAAGAGTGTGTAAACCTTAGGTAACAAGCTATCTTAATCGAATTTAACTTGATCGTTACAGCTCAAGTGACAAATAAAATGCTGTTAACGTCATTCTCTCGCCTGAATTCATTTCTTTTTAATTTCTTTCATGTTATTTTCAAATAGAGTGTTCAAGGATTTTTGCTGGTTTGCTTCACGTCAAGATAATTATAATTCGGATAGCCTCGTATCACCTACGAAAGAAGCTGGAGGGTCTCTCCGGCTCCAAATACTCAGATGTGATCCAGTTCTATAATTGGAGAGTGGCGCCTTGTTACAAATTTCTCGAACTTGAACCTACGTCGTTTCCATTGGGCTAGCACGGCCTGGATCTCCATCTTCATCACCAACGAGGTGAATTATTCTAATAATAAACTGTAACGTCGCACTTCCGTATCGGTCACGTTTCCGACTTTTTCTGTCATTATTACAATTTAACCAGAAGAAGCCGGTAACTTTATTCTCTGGTACAAAATTTTTGACCTGCATGCGATACGGGTTACAGTCTTCCAATTCATCCCAAATTTTGACACAAGCTATTGTTGACATAATGGAACATTTTGTATGAGGTGGGAGGTACGAAATTTCAAAGAAAATATTTTACCCCTATAAAGATGGACCACTCTAATCTACACCGCCCTTTTCCTGCAGCATGGTAGTGGCTGCTTATTGGAGGACTAATGGGCCTAAGATACATTTGTTTCCGGTCGTGTGAAATGCGGACACACCATGGAGGAAGAAATTAAGCAAGCGATAGGGGGATGAAGAATCCAATGGGGAGCGCTTAGAAACCAATACCGAAACAGGAAGGAGTGGAAAAGAAAAGTTCATTTCATTTCAGCAGATAGACTTGAGATTAAATAGGTATTGTTCGTATCGTTGGCCGTGTCGGTGAATGGAAATACACGGTGGACTGGCCACGTCTAGCATGACAGGGGATGTATTCAGACTAATTGCTTTCGATCTATTGTGATTCTTATTCTTCGGCCAATCGCTATGTGCAAGACGGGAGAGTATTATTTGTGCGGCTTCAGCACCACTGCAAATAGTCCGGACAGTAAGTATCTTCAGCGAAGAAAACTTAAAGCGCACGGATCATGGTCGGGCAAGAAGATTTTCACGCTATTCGTTTGGAAAACCATCGTGAATTACACCGTAATTTTCGCTCCGAAAAGCTTCGTTACCCCAATTCATTCCGAAACGGTGCCCCGCCATCTCCGATAACAATAAAAGCGCCCCCGTTTAAACTCCAATTTACATGACGTCAAGTCACGTTCCTAAGACCGAAATCGACGTCGCTAATAGTAGTTACATAATTTCGAGTCACCCCCGATCACGACGTAACCGTCCCGTCGTTATAATTTACGTTCGTTCACGTGACGCACGCACGCTTTTACCTACATACCCGATAATAACGACAATCTCGCGAACAGGAAATTCGAAAAGAGAGAGAGAGAGAAAGAGAGAGACGCCCCTATTGATTTATGCAAATTTGCGAAAGGTAAATGCACTTCGAATGCACGTAAATAGGTTTGTAGTAGGTACTTACCCCCTTAACGATGCGCCTATACAAAGGGGACTTGGAAAGTTTTGCAATACATCTTTATTTATTTCATTTTTTCAAAATAATTTCCACCACATTCAATAGGTACATCTCATACTCGTTGTCCCAAGCGCTCAGAAGCTCCTCATCACTAGAAAACCGCATCCCTTTCAGCTTCATTTTTACATGCGGGAACAGTTCATCTTGTTATGTAGATTTCTAATGACTTGTAATACTTCAAGCGACGTTACCGACTGAAAGTACGTACAAACTTTCATTAATGTACCAGGTCTACAAGAATGAAATACGGATTTCAGACAACAAATTGCGCATCAATGCAGTTTGTGTTATAAAGATTTGGTACTGCGCCACTTTGTTGTGTCATCAACAAGTGTCAGACACTCACGAGTGATAAATTCGAAAAGTGTGTGCATAATGCTGTGCTGTTGTGTTCAACATGTCGAAATTTATACCGAACAAAGAACATATCGAGGATAGCATTAATTTCATTGTTTTCATTTGAAGAAAACTGCTGCTGAATCATACCGATTACTTCGACAAGCTTATGGTGAACAGGCACCATCGCAAGATACGTGTGAACGATGATTTCGGCGTTTCAAAAGTGGTGACTTCGATATTGCAGACAAGGAACTTGGAAAACCGTCAAAAAAATACGAAGAGATGGAATTGCAAGCATTGCTGGACATAGATGATTCGCAAACACAAAAACAACTGGCCGAGGAATTGGGCGTTAGTCAACAAGCTGTTTCCATTCGGATACGAGAGATGGGAAAGATTCAGAAGACCGGTAGATGGATATCACAGAAGTTGAACGACAGGCAAATGGAAAAATGCAAAAACACATGTTACATTTTGCAAGAAAATCATGAATAGACCCAGGCGTACCACCCACATCAACCGCAAGACCGAATCACTTCGAGAGAAAGACGATGCTCTGTGTTTGGTGGGACCAGAGAGACGTGGTCTATTATAAGCTGTTACATTGTTAACAACAACAATTGACCGATTTGAACCGTTCGCTGTTTGAAAAGGTCCAGAATATCGAATCCGAAATCATGGATGGTCATAAGTAATACAACCAAAAATACATTTTTATTTCTATGTCAAACAAACGATGGGAAACAGAGAAGTGTCTGCTATGAGTATGCTGCTAAAAGTCCTTGCATCGTACTCAAGAACCAATAAGGTTGTTTGCTTCCTTTTCTCCAAGCTAAACATGACTTAATCTGGCAACTTGGCGTTTGCTTTCCCGGGATATGTGTTTCTTTGTTATCTTTTACTACACCCCTAAATCTCTTCGAAATTAAGATGTGAAAACAAACTTAGTTGTGTTTAGCCTACGGTCTAGGGCTCTCTCCTCGTTCATTACACTCTTTGCCAATCTCTACGAATTCTATTTTTTTATATAGTTGTCATTCTTCTGAATACTGGAGTTGAACTCCTACTATTAACAGTATTTCTCGTCCTAGAATCATTATATGTTTCTCCAGGTTCATATAGAATTCTTCAATTGCTTTAGATACTTCAGTAGTAGGGACATATATCTTCAAACATATTGACTTCTACTGATGTTGGGTATAGCTTTACATAGATAAATTTTTGAGGATTATTTACTATCAGTACGCATTTTTAGTTATAATAACTTAGCATTTAATAACGTAGTAGAGCTAATAGAAATAAGTCAAGGTAATAGCAACATCTACAAAATCTATAATATTTTGCAATCCTCATCTCATACTCGATTCTCATGTTAACTTCAATTATAAACCTCTTAGGTTTTATAAGCTGAGCCGTGGAGTTCTCGTGGGATGGCTAATGATAGCAAAGTGCGATCTCTTCGTGGAGTAATTTATTTTTATCTTCCTTGTAAGTTATAGATTCAATGCTTACACAGTCACATCGGAATCATTCGTGAGAGAGGCGGAACTCTGCAGAAATAGTTTTGAACATCTCTCTCTACTGTTACCAGCTCTTAGAGCTTTTGTTAAAGATGAAAATAATGAAAAGGAATGATAGACGGAAAGTCAGAAACGTCACCGATGCAGTTACAGTGCGGATAACCCACCTCGTTGGTGATAACGATATAGATCCAGGCCGTGCTAGCTCAATGAAAACGACGTAGGTTACAGTTCGAGAAATAGTAACAAGGCGCCACTCTCCAATTATAAAATTGAGTTACCCTTAAATGACTGGAGTCGGAGAAATCTTCCGTAATAGGTGGGACGACGTTATCCGAACTGTGTGTAAAAAGTACTTCAAAGAAAACTATCTCAAAATAACCTAAACGAAATAAAAGAAGGGTAGAAACCGGTTCGCGACATGTTGGAAGCACTCAGTTGGAAAGTTCTTCCCCATGCGGCTCGGCAGACTTGGCTCCTTCCGATTACCGCTTGTTTGGACCGATGGGCCTCGCACTTGCCGAGCAGCGCTTTGGTGCGCATGAAGATGTGAAAAAATGGTTCGTTGAATGACTAGCAAAAAAGGGGAAGATTTTACTGGCGTGGCATTCACAAGTTGCCCGATAGATGGGAAAAATGTTAACAGCGTACTCTGAATAGGGTACTTCTTCCGAATTTAACATGCTTTTTTTTTTTTTAATCTGCATTTCATACTTGTACACCTGGTAGTTTCCATTTGTGCACGAGTCCGTGATGATTCCACCAAAATGATTTTGGATGTTTGTTTCCACAGTTGTTGAGAAATACTCAGCAGAAAGATTGCTAATGTCCCGTCCATCGCTCATCATATTACCGTTATGCAGTATCTGAAAGCCGGTGCACAGCCCATCAAACTTGCTTCATAAGGATGCTACAAAAATGTATATTTTTCAAGATTACTCGCAGCATAAAACTTCAAGCGGCCACATTGTAAAAGGTTACCCATTTCTGATCTAAAGAAATATGTTCCATACTCGACAATACTTCTCTCGGGCGTGGGCATTGTAATAGAAGCCATCCGAACAAAATGGTCCGATATTGCAGGAAATTCACAACATCCGTACCTGTGGGATGACTAGTTACTACATAATCCAGACGAGAGCGAATGGTTTCATTATTTCTCGTCGCAATTCTAGTGTAGCCCTTAACCAATAAACCCAAATCAAAAGAGCTAAGAATATCGTTAAAAGTTCTGCTTTGCGGACCGTCACCCGACGCGTCAATGTTTAAATCATCGCACGCAAAAACCATCTCAAAAGAAGCGTATGCAAATGAGAAAATTGAGATAGTCTCTTAAAAAATAAACTAACGTCAGCTAAAGGTGAACGATAAATACATATTATACAGCATCTGTTACTCACTACAATTGTAGAACACTCTATAACTCGGTTCCAACCCGGAAACCAAGTTAGACATTGTGATTTCGACCGCGGAAGCCTACACCTGAGATTACTCTATAACTCCCTCAGCATCGAGAAGCCGGCAGAAGGCCAACATCGCGATTCTGACAAAAATCACAAATCCTCCATGTTCGTGACAAGTTCTACAAAAACAATGCATCAATGTAAAATCATGAATATATCTGGATGAGTCAACCAATGTTCAATGAAACATAAAATGTCCAACCGATGTCAAACGGTTAATAAGTCTATCAAGTTAATCTTATTTCTTATGCTTTGAATATTCAGACTAAAAATATTCAGATCACCCACACCATCGCCGTCAATCACACCAGTCCCATCATCCACACTGACAGGACCACCAACTAGTCGCTTTCCGCTGTCATTTCCCATAAAAATCCCGAAAATCGCCGCACTCAAACAAGTTATCAGAGAGTTTAATGGCAATCAAATTATCAAAATTAACACAGTGATTTTTAAGTTTTTTTAAAGATTTTTTGTTGCTTTAAGATCCTTTTGTTCTACACCGCACTGATTAAGTTTTCCATAGATAAAATAAGATATTCTCGCCCCTGCCGCTACCACTCAAATGTAGACCATTCACGGACATTCCTCCTCATCAAACAAATAATTTATGTCCAGAAAATACAACAATTTGTTGTTGATGTTTTTTGATTTTTTTTGAAAGAGGGTGTTATTAAATTTGTACATTAGTTGGTTATACCTTGCCAGAATGTTACAGCTAATAACAACATGATCGATGGTTAGTACTTTCTCATAAATTTCGTCTCTCGTACCCAAACCCCTTCTTACATTATACGTTCCAGCAGAAACAATTAAATAATCCTCCAACGTGAAGTATTTCGTTTCCACATCAGCAACAACATCCTCATGTAGTGCATTAGACTTGGATACAGAAGAAATGTGATGTGTATCCTTCAATACTCTTCGCAGACTCATGGACATTCCCTTTATGGTTAAATTCTTCGTTCCGCGATTTTGTTCCCCATAGATAACTTGTACTTGTTTGTCTTTGTGTTGGTATTCATTTGTCGCTTACCACCACCAGATTTCACTGGTACTCAGTAAATCCCTCTGCGTTTCATGGCACAGCTGTACTGCTTTATTTATTTGTTCGTGAATGTTTGCCGTCTAATCAAGGACTTCCTTGGTATCCAGTAAATCCGTTTGCGTTTGAGCATCAAAGAATGTTTTTGGTAAGCCTCAATGTTTATTGTTAAGTTATTGATTGTTTTACTTAAGTTGTCTATAGTTCTTTGCTTAGTCTTCAAATGATCAAGAAGCTCCTCTAACTCATTTGTCAATTTTTAGTTCTGTTCACGGAATTCATCAAGTTCAAGTTCAGTCCAAGCAAGCTTGTATCTATAGTCGAACCAAGTAAATGTGGCGAAACGCGCAGCACCGTCGCGTTACAAAGTACACTCATGAAAACAATTTTAACGCGCGCACTATGAATGTGAATATCTCTATAAATGTTATAATTTCTCAGTATAACTTGTTTTTTCGGTTATTGCTCAAATTAAATACTACTATGAATACTATTGAAAATATGTATACACTGCTATGTACCAATGTTTATGTTTCATTTCATTTGCAGTTTTAATGTAATGAAAATTATAATGTAACAATTTGAAAGCATTCAATACTTGCCAATATCTTATTTGTTATCTGTTTAAAATAGCATAATTTTAAGTAAATATGCTCCAAAATACTGATTTTATTCACATTCAACTGTTTATTTACAAACTTACTACAATGACAATATATATTAATACAAAAAATAAATACATATGTTTTGTTTCCTGATAATTCACTCCATTCTGATTCCGTATCAGATTGATTTACTTGAATAATAATTGTTTCCTCTTCTTCATCTAGAATCTCATCTCTTTCCATATATCGCTGTTGAATATTTTTAGCATGGTTGCATTCGGCTTGCCATATTTCTGGAGTAATACTGTCGAATGCTGCTCTAATTAAGGCTTCCATGTTACTAAGGCTATCAACATTGTGTGCTGCAATATTTCTTTTTACCATGCTCCATATCATTTCTATCGGATTTTAGTCACAATGGTATGGGGGTAATCTTACAACAGTGTGACCACAAGCTATCGCAAACTCATTGATGGCATACCGAGGTGCAGGTTTATATTTCTTTACGAGTTCTAACAATTCTGGCTTTAACATCGCAGGATGGTAAGCAATATTCATACTTTGTAGCCAATACATAATTTCAGCCTTTTTGGTTGCAGCTGTTGGTGCTTTATTTATTTGCACGGAATGATATGGAGCGTTGTCCATAATGATGATGGAATTTGGTGGTAACTGTGGTATAAGTACAGTTTGAAACCATCTTGAAAATTGTCATAATTCATGTCAGCATGATAGTCCCCGCTTTTTGTCTTTGATTTAAACAAAAGCAAAGCATTTGGAATAAATCCCATACTACCTCCAGCATGACACAATACCCATCTTTGGCCAGCACTGTCCTTCCTTAGCACACCTTCCTCAGTAGAGCTTTGCCAACAACGAGTTACAGTATAATTTTTGTGCACATATGTTTCATCAATATATACAACAGGTCTACTATATTCTGCCTCTTCATTTGATTTCATAAACCTCAAAAATCGAGCTCTCCAAGCAACAATATCATAACGTTCCATTAAACGTTTCCTGTTTGACTGACGCTTCATAAATTTATAACCCATATCCAATAATATTTTCCGTAAAGTTTCTTTACAGCCCTTAAAACTAGTTTCTTTTTGTCATATGCTGATGTAAGAGTTTTAAAGTAGGTACAGTTTTCTCTACCACATACATAGAATGTATTTTTTGACATAGAATACACCTGTAAATTATAGAGATTATATATACAGAGACAATTAGAAGCCAAATTTGAAGTTTAGTATTACCTATCCATATCATCTATAGATAATTTGCGTGTTTTCTGAATTATCTCTCCAGGTTTGTTTAAAATATCAGTGGTTGTTGATGGTTGTGATTGATTCACATCAGATTCACATACTTTGGCCTTGATCCGATCAATTGTTCTAGCTGTTATACCAGTCATAGCTGCTACTCTTGCTCTCACTTGATCTACGGTAGACGAATATTTACCAGCATTTTTCTTCTTCGCAAAATTTAATAATATTTTGCACAAGAATTGTCATATCATCCTTGGACTTCCTTTTTGGCATTTTGAAAATAGAAGCTGCAAATTATGAAGTATTTAGTATTATATACAAATAATTGTATTTGTCCTATTTTCTCCACTTAATTAATAATATATATAATAGAGGTTATGTTGACTATGTACCTTAAAAACTTCTGAATACTTCTCTAGTTTTGAAAAAAACTGATAAAATAATTACAATAAGGTATGAAATAATGATAAGAAAGGAACACGACTGATAAAAGAAATAAAATAACACTAATGGAAATTCAAAACATAAACAAATTTACTCGGACTGTACTAGTATAATATTAAGGATAGGGAAGCGCGCGGTAAGGGAAGGAAGCGTTAGTTCGCATATTTTCCGTTCGCCAGATCGAGATGGTCCGACTATATAATTCCATCCATTGCTTGCATTTCAGTTCTGTTTCTCTCCTCTCCCCCATCGCCAATAATTCTCACATAACTATTATTCATTGATGTCCGAGGAGATATTGAGGCAATTCTATTTTTATTTATTTTTAAGTTTATAATCCCACCCATGATTGTGTTTCATTTTATATTGTTATTGATATTTTATATCTTTAAAATGCGTAGATTCCTTGTTAAATTTTGATTTAAAAAAATAGTGCTTTTCATTTCTTCTTTACTGCTCGGGATTTTCCAATGGACTATGTCCGCGTGGGTTCGAATCCCATCCTCGTCGCCAGTTGTTGTAACGGTAATGGGTTCCAGTAATTAGAAATAGATCACACTTCTGATTTCTTTATTTTAAAACAGTTTCACCATTATAAACTTAGAATCTAAACATGTGTTTATGTATTCCTACTTCACTGTACTGCCTACTTCCCTTTATTGCGTTCAGATAGAATGTGTGTAGGTCGCGTTCCAAAACTCATATAAGGTATATTAAACATATCAGACAGCTACGGGTGTATCATCATCATCAAAGACCCAAACTATGTTTTGAGTCTTGGTCGTCATAGTACAACCAAATCTTGTCAGCTGTCACGATGTTGTTCACATACGGAGATTGTCCCTTATCAAACATTTTCATCGTCTCTCGGCACCATGTCACACGTTGTGTCATCCGTTTTTCAGTCAGACTATGGGGTAACCAGAAACAACAAAGTTTCTTCACATGCAAATGATTGCTGGTACATTTAGGCCTAAGGCATCCTCAATCTGCTAATAAGTCACACGCCTATCTTCGTCAAGCATTTTCCCCACAGCAGTAACGTTTTCCTCCATAACTGTCGTTCCTGGCCTTCCCGTCCTCTCAGCGTCCTGCAGAGTGAAATTTCCCCTTCTAAATTCTCTGAACCACCTGAATATAGTCGTTAGATGCGGACAAACGTCACCTAGTGCAAGAGTAATTTCTTCTAAACACTGGTTTGCGCTTAAACCGCGCACGACGTTATACCGCAAAATTGTCCGTATCTCATTTCGTGACCACGATTCCATAAGCCAGCACTTTACACTTCCACTGCTAACGAATAACCAAGCTTACTGACTTAGCGTAGCGGTTACTGGGCAAGTATGGACATACATGTCTCAGCATGCACCAACAAGCAGACTCCTGCGACATATGGTTGCGTGATATCCCAAACTTTCCTAGCACCCTTTGTACGTACATATACAAACGCGCGTTAACGTGCATCGTTTTCGATAAAGCGCATTTTACCGATTTATACGCAATTCCGAGGCGAGTCCGGGGTAATATTTTACGCCGAGTTAATCCGAAAGTCTTACCGCTTTGCGCTTTATTGCCGATAAAATTGTTAGATATGATCTATGTACGTACACTTTAACGTCTGACGGCGGAAATATCGTAAAGTTTGCCCGAGAACGGATCGTGACCGGAGACAGTTTTGGATTACCTCGGAATTTTGCCAGTTTTTGCCGATTGTTAGGTTTAGTATAAGTTCGTCGAAACTACGAATTTTAAAAAGTAACTAACCGCAAAGTTTCGACGCGACAAGTTAGATGGTAATAAAATTTCCTCGAAGCAATCACAAAGTTACTGCTAAAACATGTTTTTACATGTTTTAGCAGTAACTTTGTGATTGCGCATGTTACATTTCTTGCATACTTGTTTCGTTACAGCTCGATAAGCCTACAAATAAAGAAATCTCCAATTTCCCCTTTACATATTTACGACAGAAAAGTTCTTGCTGCTTCACCTTTATTCTTCTACATCGTTAAGTATCGAACGAACAATAGAAAACAAATAATAAAATATGCACGTCTCCCCAGATCCATTTCGACGTCCGTTTCCATTCGTTTCGACAATAAAAAAAGGGACGAACAAACAACCGAGGAAATTGAAACTCTTTTCTCCTCGGCTCTCCATTAGACGGCGCTTAAATTATGAAACGACGAACGGAGCGAAAAGCGAAGTTACAATATAAAAGTTCGAAAGGTTCCGAATGGCGCAAATCGAAGGTGAAAACTTAACCGCATTAAAGGGAACGACGCGATAATTTTCGCTCACCGTGCGCCGATAAAATACAATAATTGCTTTATTTTTTCTTCTTTTTACCCTCCTCTTTTATTGACCTCCGGTAGCGGCGTTAAACGATATAACGGAAATGCAGGGAAACCTGGCACCGAATAAAATGTAATAGATGAGGTGAATATAGGTGAGAAGTTCAGTTAAAAATTTAGGATAAGTTCACTACGGTTACTTAAAAGAATTTAAAGAAAATGGGGCAAATGTTACCCTAAGAGGTGGGATAGTTACAGTGGCTAAGCTTGGGTGTCAGCCGCCTCGGGCGGAGAAAAATTTCGCCGCCCCCTTATTTAGATATTTCAATTTAAAAGGCTAAAATACGGGTATACAGTAATTCTAAAGAACTTTTCGGCATTATTATCATTATTGTATATTGTACAGGCTACAAATAAGAAAATCTTGTATATATGTTTTACAATATAATAATCACACTTATTCCGAAATTTTGCCGCCCCCTAAAAGTGTCGCCCCATGTCGCCCTCACTACGCTACGCCACTGGGTTATTACTCTCGGAAATGCTTATAACTAGGGTTCGACAAACGCGTGCTACAACAGAAACGCCGGGAGGACATTTAAGTGAATGCAAAACCAGTGGAGAGTTTAGTCATTCGATAGCCGTACAAGTGAACGGTCGTTCGATTAGTATTTTGTCGGAGTGGACATCAGGTCCTTAATAAAAGGTAAGAAAAAAATAATATAAGTTTTTAGTAATACTGTATCTCACGTGCCTGCTTTTGCGCGATACGTCTCTGACGTTGCACCCGTTTGTCGAACCTTACTTAAGACTATCTTTGGGCTACCACAACATGAGTAACTATCTTGCTCAGTCTAGCTAATAAGTTTCACACCAGAACATTATAAGCTGGGTGAATTGCTCTTAGATGAAGCCATGGGAGAAAATCTTAAAGCCACCACGTTAGAAAACGAGTAGAGTAGACTGAGGATAAGCCTTAGCCGTATACTAAAATGTATTTATTAAAAAAGAATAAGAAACAACACTAAGAATTGAATTGCAATAAGCAAACCTCTTCGAGATATAATAAAATTATAAAATTCATGTGGTGCCTTGCACGCTACCTCAGGTTTTTGCAGCAAACTATACACAAGCGAATGAAATATTAATACTTGCCCTAGAACTTGAAATCGGCCAGCTTTTTACAGAAAAAAATGTAATCTCCAAGCGAGGTTAAAGCCTAACTAAGGCAAAATTCAATTGAAAATTTTGAACTATTTTCTATACGAGAATTTTTGGCAATTTATGTAGAGTCTCAACGAAAGATCTTTGTTAAACGAATGAAACTATTCTACTTTCCTACGCTATATCTGAATTCCATTTTTCTTTCTCCTCAGAATTTCCTCAGTCAACGAATGATTACCAAAGATACGTATCCCAAATGTTATTCATCGTTCTAGTTGTCAACCTTACTCATTCTTTGAGTATTGTCCTCGTTGCGCTTTCTTCTTTTTAGCATTTGCTGAATATATTAAAAATCTTTTTGGTTTATGTTGTCAGCGTCACTTATCGTTCCAACTTTTGATTAGTATCCGTTAATAAATGATCGATTATGGGTAGGGGGTGGCCCAAGTAAAGATATTGTTCAAGTAAACGCGATACCCTTCCATTCTGTCAGCACAAGCAGAAATGGTAAGCAGCCACCGTCTTCGATTTTCATAGTAGGACACATATTGATGTTTTGGCGGTTGAAGGAATCCGACATGGTACGTACCTAGTCCTCCATTATGTGAAATTAGATGGCAAAAATTGGTAATCGATTAATTCATTAATTAATTAACCATCACAGCATTGTCAGGAAAATGCTTTAAATGTAAAGACTGATGCACCTCCGGGGCGACTTAACCAAAATAGATTTTTTATAAATCGAAGTGGGCTATTGTTTGGGCAATGCTGCATTCGATCAATTTGACTCCTATCTCCCGAGTCTATTGATGACACTTCAACGCAAGCAAAATGTCATATTTGGAGAAACATCAACATAACAACGTTACAAAATTTCATCTCTCTCTCCAACCCCTCTTTTACCCCCCACACGATTGTCTATTAATTTTTCATAAATTACATTTATGTGCATATAATTAATGAAAAATTTATGGAAAATCGCGTGGGAGGTAAAAGTGGGGTTGGAGAGAGAGATGACGGTAGAAAATTTCAGTTTTATCACCACTCCCGATACTTTTCCCTTTCTTCCTCACGATTTACAGAGAAAGCAAGAGGGATGGTGCTATTGGCTTTTATTACAAAAACAGCTCCAAAATTGGCATGAAATGAGGGGCGTTAAAATTTTATCTTTATCTTTCACTATTTGTGCATTAAGAGGAAAGAGACGGGGCCATTATCTTTCATTCTTTCATTAGTCCTATTCACTTTTCCCGGGTTAAAGAGATAATGAAGAAAAAATAGCACTATCGGCTTTTATTAATTATAAATAATAAGTTAGTGCGTTAGGCGCGCGAGATAACGTTAGCTCTCCGAAATTGGTATGAGTTAGGCGCAATAAAACTTTATCTTCATCTCTCTTCCGGTAGTTTTTTGTGTATTAAAGGAAAGAGATGGGGCTATAATCTTTTATTAGTAACAATAATAATTCCGTGACATGTTAACGTGAGGAGAATGTACATCTCATCTACCGAGAATTATCGCCGCTGTAACGTTGTACGAAAATCTCATCCTTCTCTCTCGCCACTAACGATTAAGAAATGAAATTTTACTTTTAGAGCGAAGCTCTTTCAGGAAAGTTCTGTGGCGAGAGTTAACTGGGGAAAAGTGAGACGCTTGAAATCCTCAGACAAACGCTTTTCTTCTATCTCTCTTCTTTCATCAGTTATTTCTCCCTAGCACACACATACACGTTTGCGTCTCCTCCCATCAGATGGCGCTCTTATTAATTGAACTCAAATTTACTTCAAATTCAACTTCAACTTCTTTACCACTAGTTTTGAAATGAAATACTTTTTCATTATACGTTGTTTATTCAATTATAGAATTTTACCTTTTATTCAAATATGGATCAAATGCGCAAAGAGCTTCGCTCTTGTCGCCTGTCGCACGACACCTTTCCTTTTCTTATGAATATTAGTTGCTCGGATAATTTAACGCGTCCACCTTAAACGTCTGCTGTCAAAAATAATTCCGCACATTTCACATCAACATTTCATCCTTGCTTCGCTTCATTTACAATTTGTTAATTAGAGAGAGCGCATGCTATCAACTTTTATCAAAATAGTAGCATCTTCATCTTTCATGTATTTATATGTATTAAAGGAAAAGAAACTGGCTGTCTAACATAAAAAAGAAAAGGCAGTTTGATTTCTTGCAATTTTCAAAATATGAAGAGGAACTTGGTGTTTTTTAACTTTTCGCGATTATAACATCCTTCTATAAGAATCAATTGTTCTCATCTTTGCCCGCTCTTATCTTCAACATACCATACATAAAATCATAGACAAAAAGATTACACACAGCACTTCAAGAGAGACCGCTAGAGACAGCTAGGATAATAATAATAATAATTTTATTTGTAAAAGTACATGAAATATATATTTAACCACCAAAAGAAATTTAAAAAATAAAAGAGGAACGAAAATGTAATACAATAAAATATAATAATAATAATAACTAGTAAATTAACAAAATAGTAAGTATATAATTCTGACACTTTTTATTCTGATACCATGATACCTTAAAATTGCAACCTGTGATGAAAATTCGTGAAAGAATTATAAATGTCGTTCGAATCGTTTATCCAGCGAGAATGAGAATTATTATCGAAATAGAAATTTTGATGAGAAATGTGAAATTTCTTTCTTAAATTTGGAAAATTTAATCTGAAACAACGTTAAATAATAGGTGCGCCAATATCTATTTCTCTCAAAGAAAAAATTTCCATTTTCTTCGACTAGAAGACCAAAATCCATTATGAAAGTAGCTCGAAATAAGTTTGGTCGAAGTCGGAAAACTTCCATCTCAAATTAGAAGCTTATTACGACTTTAGGGAATTTCATAGGCAATCCTAGCCCGTAACACACCACCGAGCGTACTCATTTTCAAGCGACCCGTCGGCAAACAGGTAAAGTTAATTTCGCATAGTTCGGCTTATTATAACCGCGTCGTTATGATTGCACCGAGCGCTCAACGGCATTTTCTTTATTAATATTTCAACTCGAGCGCTCCCTCGTGCATACGTTCGTCGTCTATAATTGAATTCTCAATTTCGCGCCGAAATACCCCGTTTATAAACACAACCTGAATGAGGAATTTAAACTAAATCACACCGATAAATTTTCCGACGGCTCGGACGATTAGTAACCGCCGCCCGCCATTTGCAAATGATTTATCTAATCATTCGCATCCGAAACGTACGTTCGTTATAACTAGACCTCGGTATTTCGTACGGAATCCGTTAAATCTAACATGGACGTACCGTTACCGGTCTGACCAATGCAGATATGATGGCGAGTTGATGAAAAGATGTCGAGAGACCAGCTTCTAGCTCTTACAGATATTTTCGAAAATAAATCTTAGGATATACTAATTATCCTAGCCTGCCATAACGACATTATAATTAACAAATGAAGAAAGACTCACTTCCAATTGAGGGAAAAGCAATGTGGACGATTAGTTTAAACAGCAAACCTTGGAGAAACGAAACTTCTAAATTTACTCAACGATACTATACATTTTCTAGCGTCGAATTTCCGTGTATATCCTCAACAACGAGATTTAAAAGCGAAAACGGAATAAACTACTCACGGAGACCAATCTGTTCCAACTCAAAGATTTTACAGAAAATACAGCTACGGTGGCAGCCCCTAAAAGTGAGAAACACGTTGGCACGATGTACAGCGTCCCTTAGTTTGAAATTCCTCGAAGAATTTTCAAAAAAGTTAGGACCTTTATTATTCATATTTACGAATAATGCCACACATGCTCGGAATCGTTTAAAAAGAAAATGCCCTATCACTAGAAATCAAATATCTTTGAGAGCTTCCGAAAAGTATTTGAAACTACTTGTACAACCTTCGGCCGTAATTTCATCCTCATAAATGCGGAGTTCCGCAAGTATCTTAGAAGCATCCTTGTTTATGATCTGCGAATTTATACGGAAATTTTGCAGGAAGCACCTGTAACTGCCTCTAAAGGTGTTAAACAAGTTCACAAGATAATTTCATACCTTATAATATGGAGTCCCCTTTCGAGAAAGTTAAGACCATTATCATTCGCAAATTACTAACTCTACGAAACTGGTTGAATTTTGTCAAACATATCCTTCCATACTTCAAAAATAAGACAAACGACTTCCTACAATAATTTTCCTCGCTAATATTCGAATGCTGCAAAGAATTTCGAGAAAGTTACGACCTTAAGGTCCACGAATGAATTATTTGTATCCTGATGAGATCTTTCCATCGGTTTCGGTCTCTTGTTTCTTGTTTCTAGCTGGTGATCTGTTCGTCCTTGATGTCCTGCGTCATTGCTTAACAGCTCCAGCAAAATCTTTAAAAGTTAATCGCCGTATTACAGCTATTAGGAATAATGAAGTTCCACCCTACACCCACTTTGTTGCTAAATCCTCGGAAATGAAAATTAATCTCATCTCGGAGACGATTCAGTTTGACGGCTTTCGCCATCTTTAACGGCACCGATAGTAGGCTACTGGGACGGTAATAGAAGAGGAAACGTTTTAGTCCAGTCATTATATACATTTGGAAATGAAAAAATTCCGAGAAAGCCAAATTTTTTATCTGTTGTTGGGAAGTGTCAGGAGAACTTACTTTTAAGTTTTCGACCGTTTCACCCCGGGCTTCATCCGCCATCTTCGTACTTATAATTTGATATTTTTGGTTTTCCTCTATTTTCAAAATTAAGAGTTCTAGCGCCCCACAAAGTTTTTTTATTTCTAAGGCCTATTTTTTGGATATAATGACTGAACTATTTATCCTTTCCAGGTTTGGAAACCGTCACTATTCAAACGACTTCCGGATCTGGGAAAGGACGCTCAAGGCTAAGATGACATCTACGATGAATAGGATCTTCTAGATCGTGAGTCTTGGGTAGTTTCTTGAGGACGAAAACCTTTGCCTCATCACGTCTTTCTCAGTCTACTTCTTCTGTTATTACCTTGAACTTGGATTTCGTAAACTATTTTAGGTAACTCTGGTATTCTGTGCATGTGCCTTAGGTATTCCAATTGTCTTTCCTGAATTCTTATTACAGTAGTTTTCGTCTTCGAATTTTCCATGAAAACCTCGTTTCTGATTTTACCCGTTTAAACCACGTTTCTGCTTTTACTCATTCTCGTCTTTTTAGGTTATCGATGTATCCGTTTCGATGTTTGGTGACCTCATTTCTATTCAATGACTTGGCACTTGGTAAGTTGTGATAATAGGACGTAAATAAAAGAATAGCGAATTGAGTGAGAATCCGCTCAATTTCCAGACAAAATATGGGGGAGAACACCTTAATTTTGTTTGGGGGAGCATGGGTCTGGGCTAGTTTCTTGAAGGCGAGAACCTCTTCTTCATCACGTTTTCCTCAGTATACCTCGAACTTGGGTTTTGTAAACTATTTTAGTTAACCTATCTTCTGGTATTGCATGTGCCTTAGGCATTCCGGTTGTCTTTCCTGAATTCTTATTACAATAGGTTTCGTCTTGGACTTTTCGCTGAAAACCTTGTTTCTGATTTTAAACGTCGTTTCTGTTTTTATCCGTTCTCGTTTTTTGGACCTCAGTTCCGTTCGAAGATTTAGGGTAAGTTTTGGTGATAGGACTTAAATAATAGAATTGAGCGAATTCAGTGAGAATTGGCTGAATATCTAGGCGAAATATAGGGGAAAGCACCCTAATTTTGTTCGGATATAAAGTTTGGTAGATTCGTTTGGGTCAATTTGTGGAAGTTTTGGTGTGTCCGCTTCACAAAATCGATGACTTAATTTCAATTTGGAGATTCGCAGTGAGTTCTAATGATAGGATTTTCAAGAGCCATGGGTTTTGGATAGTTTCTTGAGCACGTGACCCTCTTCCTTTAGCAGATTTGTTTGGCTTTCCATTTATGGAAGTTTTGGTGTCTCCGCTTTAGCATTTGTTGACTGAATTTCAATTTGAATATTTTGAAGTAACTTCAAGTGGTGGGGCTTGCTCGTGAAAGTAATCAGTTTAGTGGGCACAAGCCACAATTTTGATAAGAACAAATCCGATTTCACAGAATTAAGCACAGAGTGTAGAATTCTAGGAACAAATAAAAAAACCAAACTTTCCTCTAATTTCAATGGTTTGAAGTCTTCACAAATTTGCCAAAAAATTCCAAAAATTTAATCTAACGCATTTCGTCTAACACGTGTTCCTTAGGAATTCGGTCCTCTTTAAAGCGATTCTAAAAATCAATCAGAGCATGAGCACTTTCCTTTCATTTCATTCGTTTTAAGGTTTCCGATTGAGAAATTTTCCAAATAATTGTAGAAATTAGCTCGAACTTCTTTCGGATTAACAATAATTCTTTAGAATATATACCCTGTTCAAGCTGATTCTAAAAATGAGCAGTAAACTTGCTCGTGAAACTAACCAGTTTAATTTTTATAAGAACAAAACTGAATTCACTGAGTTCTTTGCGGTACAAACTCGAGAAACTTTCCTATCCGAGCCATAAAGTCTAAAAACCTAAAAATTTCAAATAAAACAACCCCAACAACTAGCCGGTACATTTTTTTCTTTCTTTATTCTCTTCTCGTCATAAATACACATACATACATACATCGAATTACATCGAATTACATCGAAATTCAAGTAATTTTCGTTCGTCTAACCATCGGTACGTCGTATAGAACGTTGAGGATGGCGTTGGCGATAAATCCGAACATCCTGCCTGTACCCTCCGCCAGATGGGTCCTGTCCTCGAGCAACGGGAACGGCGACCTCATCATCTTGTCCCAGTCGAGCGGTCGTTCCTCCTCTTTCAGGATCTCGCGCGTCTTATTCAGGTAAGTGTACATGTAGCAGGAAGGCTTCGAACTAACCGTGTGGATTTTATGGAAGATGCCGGTCGGAACGAACGTCCGTTCGTTCCTCTTCAGATGGACGCTGCCCAATTTCAGTTCGTCTTCGTAAATGACTTCGCCCTCCAAGATGGTGAGGGAGACGTTGGAAAGATCCGGGGAGATGTAGTTTTCGAGGTAAAGACCTGTTGAATTAAATTGTTAGAATTTTTTGGAAGAAATCAATTTAGGCCCAAAACTCCTTAGAACTTTGGCAACGTGAGAAACGTGTTAATTCCACGAAAATACCAACTTAGCATTTTTTGGTCCAAAAAAAAAAAACTGTAATCATTAAGTTGTTCTTTTCATTTAGTTCCCAAAAATGTTTTAAGAAGATCGCTTTATAAAACCCAATCCAATTATACTACTAACCGATCCAACTACTAACTTCACAACATAATCGCATGTCTTCCACGAGAGCAGAAAAGGACATATAAATTCCTTCCGAAAGCAATTTCGACCCGCGTTCGTGATCGATCACCAATAACCACCCACCCGCATCTGCCTCAGACGCACACCGACATAAATACGATTGACGATCGCCTAACCTACCTGGGAAATCCGCTATAAAAAGTACGTCGGTGTAATTCGACCAGGAATAGACTTCTTTTTGTAGATTCGCGATCTTCGTCCTGTATTCACTGTACTGAGAAAGAAGGGGCAACAACCACGGTACCGGCTGGAACGCGGACCATTCGGCTCGCAACAGGTCGTAATTCGGATCGTACATCCGTTGTTGTAGCCTGCCGTTCAGAGAGCACCAGACGTCGATGTAAATGGACAGATTCTCCGACGTTATGTATTGCGTTATCGATTTCGGGTCGCCGAGTAATTTGGCATCTGAAAAAAATGCAATAATGATTAGAAAAACGAAGTTGATTGTAAAAGAGAATGATGGAAAATATTTCCAGAATGATCAACTAATTTAAACAAATCTGGAAATGAGAGGAAAGAGAAGAAATGGAAGTACTCTGGGAAAACAAGCGAATTGGTAACTAAGTTACATATCGGCTCGTTCAAATTGTTGTCGTATTAGACATCAGCAAAAAGAAATGGAAGAAGAAAAAGAAAAACGAAAATGACAAATAAGAAGAAATATTCAGAAAGCGGACGGATAAGTAATGAAACTACGTTTCACTTTGCTCAAAGTGTTGGCGAATTTGTGGTCGTGCTACTTCTCAGAAGAAAAATAAAAAGAAAACGAAGAAAAACGACGAGACGAAGAAGAAGAAGAAAAAAATAAAATGAAGAAGAAGGAACTTTTAGAAAAGAAGCAGATGGGTAACGAATATGTACTAAATTGGTGGCTATGCTGATCGTCAGAAGAAATTGATGAAGTGGTAGAAACAGAGATTGAAGAAAAAGGAGGAGGAGGAGGAGAAGAAGACGAAAAAGAAGAACTTTTGAAAAGCAAGCGCACGGGTAACGACGCTATATTTCGGCTCGTTCAAATTGTTAGTCGTCAAAAACAGAAGACGTATGAGGAAAAAGAAACACTAAAATTGAAAGACAAACAAGAAGAGGCTTTCTGAAAGTGGACGCATGAGTAACGAAACTACGTTTCAGTCGAAATAAAAAGAAGAATGAGAAAAAGAGGAAAAATAATGATAGGGACGAAAACAAGAAGAAAGAGAAAGAGAGAAAGAGAAAGGAACTTTTAAAGACTTTTAGGCGAAGGAAGGCCAAGGTAGTTGTAATTCGCCGAGTTCTAATCTTCGTCGCGCTGCATTTGCTCCATTTAAAAAAAAAAAGAAGAAAGAAAGAAAGATTCTTCTTTCTTTCTTTCTTCTTTTTTTTAGAGAAGCAAAGAAGGCCGAAAAAAGGAACAAGAACGAGAAGTGAAGAAAGAAGGAAAAAGGAACAAGAAAAGCAAAAGAGGAGGAAGAAGCAAAGGAAGAAGGACGAGAAGCGAAGAAAGAAGAAAAGGAAGAAGAACTAGAAACGAAAGAAGAAAAAGAATTGAGAGAAGAACAACCAAGCAAAGGAAAAAGAAAATGAAAAACAAAATGAATTTTCCTGTTTAATTTTGACTACTACTCGAACTAATATTTCGACTACTAAATCGTCATTATCAGGGATGGAAACGTAAGGAAATGGAACGTTCGCGGCACGAATTTTGGGGCTAGAGTGTAAGTGTGAAAGTTCTCTTTTCTTTTTAGCAATGGAGTTCTTGACGATAATACCCCTCGTATTGCTTGGATTTACAATATCCAACGTTTCATTTAACCAGTTGTCAGCTTCAGAAACTATTTGCTCCAAAGTTCGCCCTATTTTGGACCCCTTTTTTCAGAAATATTTTTCCGATAACCCTCCAAATCGCAAAAAAATATGAATAGACATGATAACAAACAACATTCAGCAACTATTAACAATACTGTGAAGATGTCAATAGACTAGCAGACGAGACGTGCCTCTTTATTTTATTTTTTAATCTCTCCTTTTGGCATGTAGTTCTTAACGATGATATGTTTATAACCGACCGTGCTGCTTGGATTTGGAATATTTAACGTTTCAGTCACTGCCGTTTGCCATCTTCGAAGATTAATTGCTTCCAAGTTCATTCTTTCTTCTAAGATTAGTTTAGAGCGTACAAATGGAGAAAATTTTGGACTAATTGTATGATTTCAATGGAGGTTCCTGCCGAATGATTAACTCATTTCAGATCAGCCAGACTTTTGGAACTCGTCATCTTCCAAACATTTTTAGAAATAACAAAAAAGTTGAATCTCCTAAAAGTATTTGTTTGAAATCTTTACATTAGAACATTTTCCAACAAATTGTGTGATGATTAATTCGTGTAGAAATAACCAGATTCCCTTGTAATTTCGTCCAAAGTTCCCAACAGTACTGGCAATGACCAAAAATATCGCAGTTATCTTCTAATACCGTTGATGTAAGATCTTCGAATTCAAAAATTTTCCATGCAAAAGAGTTAGAATCATGACTGACGAAGTTTTTAGATAAACTATATAAATTACCGTTATGAAATATAAGCTGCAAATCTCAAGTTATCTTTGATTGACGTAGAAAGTGGTGGAGGTAATCCGAAAGATAAGAATGAAAAGGCAAAAATGTAAACGCCTTACCATTCCATTCCTGCAGCAAATTCCTTTTCAAGCAGTGAGCGTATTGCACGCTCATATCTGCATGCTTCGTCCAACGATTATTCTGCGACCAGGCGGTCGGATCCAGGAAATGTTCCTTCCCCGTTAAATTATCGACGACTCTCACCACCACCAGCACCGTATCCCAAGAATGAATCATCATGTCCCATGAGTAACCGTAGAGGCCGTTCGTCCAGTTATTGTAGCCCTGCAATAAATTTAGTATTTACACGGGAGAGCGGACATTCGACATTTAAGAAGAAGATGGGCATATTTTCGAATGCGATCGGACGAATTCGTCTGTATCTCGAGACCGGTAAAAGATACAGCGGCGGGCACGAAAGATTTGGATTTCCATTTCCATGGGCCAAAATTTGTCGGGTAGACGTATTTCGAACGCGATTGGGCACAAAAAGTTATTTTGTCGAAGGAGATTCTTTCTCACCTTTTTGAGATCGCATACTTCCGATAGTTGTAGCAAATACAAACTCTGAGGGCTTAAAGTACTCGAGGAGCTGATTCAAGTGAAAGAAACAGCAGGTATCTGCGATTTACCGTTCCGGAGATATACTATTTTAAAATTTGAAAAAGTTCGTTCCTAATATTACGATAATTTGGCTCTAGCGTAAAAGCTATTACAGATAGCGCATTCGTTCTTCTTCCATTCGATTCTTTGTCGAAATCTGATTCTAGGGAGGTATATTCGATCGCGATCGAGTCATAAATAAAGGAGTTATAGCGATTGGAAGCTTTTCATGTAATAAAAATATCGATTTTCAGCAAAATTTTGGGTATACGACGAATTTTGCGTCGGGATATTTTTAAACTTCCGGCAATTACGTGGAACACATTGGTTCCAAAAACACGCAATATTGCGATTTCATCCAACTTTCACGGTTTTTGTTTTTGCGATTTTCTCGGTAATCGTTTGGAATAATCTTAACAAATCGCACATCGTTTGAATTAGGTGATCAAAACGCGTCGATAGGTGTATGAACGAACGTCCTAAGTGCTATAGGAACCGAGATAGGTGAGCGATTTTATCTAATTTCCACAATTCTTTGCGTTTTTGCGCTTTCTCGGAAACCGTTTGGAATAATCTTAATAAATCGCACACCATTTGAATCAGTACATCAAAGCGCGTTGATTGGTATAGGAACAAAGCTTCTAAGTCCCATAGGAACCGAGATGGGTATACAATTTTAACTAATTTTTGCGATTTTTTGCGGTTTTTGCGTTTTCTTGATGAACGCTTTGAATAATTTTAATAAATCGTATACCGCTGGAATCAGCATAACAAAACACGTCGATTGGTGTAGGAACGAACCTCCTAAGTGCCATAGGAACCGAGATGAATGTGCGATTTTGGCTAATTTTTGCGATTTTTTGCGGTTTTTTCCATTTTCTCAGTAACCACTTGGAATCATCTTAGTAAATCATGTACCGCTGGAATCAGCACATCAATATGCGTCGAACAAACGTGTATCTGTGTGTGCGAACGAACGCGATCTGACACAAAGAAACTTTAAACGTCGATATCTCCTTAAGGATTAGAGATACAGTGTTCATAGTGCCATATTGAAATCTATGCGTCAAAATGAACCTCCAAAATATTCCGGCGCGTGCATTATGGCTGGTATACTACAGTAAACGAATGGTTAAGAATCGTTTTGAATCTCGAATCTTTTACGAAAATAAAGCAAAACCGCAAAACATCAATTTTGCAGCAAAATTCTATCCGGACGCCTCACAAATCCATCCGGTTAGGGACGCCTTTCCAATCCATCCTGTTCGCTTACCTTAGTTATAAAATGGGAATAGGGCAGGAATCCCTGCAGGCCGCAATAAGTCAGAATCAATCCGGAAAGGAATTTCTCTCGAAGGCCGATCCTCTTGGCCCGCGGTCGCGACGCGGCGTCGTTTTCCGTTGTTTTCGTCCGACCCTGATCGATCTCCTTCCGCCGACGTCGGGGACATACCTTATTCATGCACTTTTTCGGCCAATCGAACTCGCAAAATATTGGCATAGTCGCCAGGCAGACGTATGGGAACATGCCTGCGAAGCAAAAGCGAAACGGAAAGACGAAGGGAGACGGCGAAGCCTTGATTGAATTTTGAAAGATTGATAGACGATCGAATGGCTGGATGGTGGAGATCATGGAGCGGTGGAGAGCAAACACGGCTCGAGGACGCAAATATAATTTGGCGTACATGTGCGTTGGATATATAGACGTTAAGGATTAAGTAGGAGGAAATTGGGGTTCGAGGTTGACGGTGATTGGTAATAAAAATTTATGGTCTGCTTTGAATACCTTTAAACGGATGATAGTATGTGCGGTTATGGTCGTTGGAGATGGAATTTTTAGGGATTACCGCGTTGGTCATTATTTTCTACTTAAATTTATTAATTCCTTCGTCAAATGAGGTACGAACAATCATCGAAATCTATCGCGCAACATCAAATCGTAGTTACAATTTACCTATGCTGAATAATCGCGAGTTCATCAGATGGAAAGACGCACACAAAACCATCCCCACAGGCCTCGTCCTCCGATAGACCAGCAGGAACCCGACTGTGAGATCGAGCAGAAATCCGAACCAATGGACGATTATGTAATCGATCTGTTCTCCGCTTAAAACGACCCTAGAACGCCAAAACTACGTCGATTACACTCGATAAACCCGTTCCCGGCGAATAATTCTACTTAAACAAATCGAAGACCCAGTGCATCCCCAGATTCGTCATCGAGTAACCCTCCAACCATTCCATATCTGTTTTCTTCAGGCCGGCCAGGAAGTAGAGCATGAAAACTTGGAATTTAAACAAAAAATAGTTCCAATAGGGTATGGTGTGGAGATGTTTGGTTGTGCAGAAATACGTATCTAAGGACCTGTAAAAATCAACTGGAATTTTGGCATAATACTGACTTATTTTGATTATCACATCGCACCGTTTATTAGAATGACAGGACACGGGTTTAGCGGAGCATCTTCAAACGAGATTTTACCAAACAAAGGGGTTAGTCCCATATCCCAACCAAATATTTAAAATTCGAATTTCGCGTCCTTTTAACTTGTCAATGTCAATGTCAATTTTGTTTTATTAAGATTTGGTTCTCGAAAATGGTTTACTATTTTTAATTATTGTATCTGCAATGACATCATCTGTATCAGTCTCATTGCCGGCCAACCACCTGTCCTGTAACTCTAATGAACAATTGAAGGGTGCCACATGCAAAAGGTGGTAAGTGCCACTTTATATAATATTTTGTATTTGTTCCTAAACTAAACTAATACATATAAATGTGCATCCTGTAAAATATCTAAATTTGCAGACACCAACTTTGGCAGATGGCACCCTTCAATTGTGAGTAGGGAGAGACCGGCGGTTCTCAACCCGCCACTTAGCCGTTCGCAGTGGCGCCACCTGAGATGTCCGGTGACGACTTATGAAACTAGCGCCCAACGCGCTGACGTACGGCGGTTGCTCAAAATGTTTAAAGTGAGAAACAAGTCGTATACGAGGACTGGTTAAAAAAATTAAATGAAACTTATACGGAGTGTGACCCAAAGGTTTTTCATTTCTTGGAGGGTGGGATAGTTAGTTGACATACGGAGCACGCCCAAAAAATCTTAAATAACACTTGAACCACTACTCTTCTGTGAAGTTAATGCAAGCAGTCGATGTGAAAATCTTTACAACAGGGATATATCCAGCAGCAAGACTGATACCAACAGTAACATATGCATTTACTCCCAGTTGAAATAATGGGGTATGTCGAAGCACCAAGAAGAAATCTTTCATTCGTAATTTTTTTCCTTTATTCTAACTTGCTCGTTCTCAAGCCTTTGCCATTGTTTCCCTAGCTCTTGTGTTGGTTGATTAACAATTTCGTTTACACAGTTTTTAACTACAATCAATTCTCCTTCATTAGCAGACGTAGCATTAATATTAATTCACTTGCTTGAACTCGCACTATAATTTGAAAGTTTACGAGCGCTCCCCGTAAGCTCCAGAAAGAAATTAAAATGAAACTTTTAACCGCCCTACTCCCCAATTAACTACAATCAATTCTTCTTCACTAGCCATAGCATTAAAATTTATTCACTTGCTTGTGCTCGCTCTAATCTCTTGTCGAAAACGGTTACGTTTCGAATTGGACCATAGAATTGTTTGACGGTAACGGAACCGTCTCTGTTAAATCGGTTTAACGGCAGTTGATGCAACGGTGATAAAGGTTATTGCCCACATATATACCCCATTATACCGCACATACAGCCCTCGTACAGCACTCTGCTCCACGAGCGCTCTCCGTAAACTCCAGGGCCACACCCGTATAAGTGTTGCTTAAAAATTGTTGAGCGAACTCCGTATGTCAACTAACCACCCCACCCCCAAAGAATGAAAAACTTTTGGGCCACATTCCGTGTAACAGTTTCATTTTAAGAAACTTGAGCACGATTTTTTTTTCTACTTAAAACTTTTTGAGCAATCCCCGTACATGAGCACTTTAACCCTAGTTCCACAACTCGCCACCAGACATCTCAGATGGCGCCACTTCGAACAGCGGACCGAGAACCACCCATCTCTCCCTACTATTGTGTAATGATAATTTTGCTCTTGTCATCAGGGTTTGAGGAAACAATCAAATGTGACCCCTATAGCAAAAGGGGGACGAGACCAATGTAACAAATTTTGAGATATTGATATGTTATTATTCAGTGATTTGACGAAAATACTCCAGTAAAGAGAATGCGGGAAGTAAACATTAAGAGCAAAAAAGTTACCAGTAACTATTAGCCGAAGAGCACAATATTAAAATTCCCAGCAATCCGTACAAGTAAGTGTGATTGTTCCAATAGGATTTATCCAAGAGGAAGATATACCAATAAGGCACGCAGAACATCAAGCAGCTGATGCGAAATTTATATCCGAGGGCTATCCCCAGGGCGCCTGGAAAAGGGGCAAAAAAGAAAGGGAAAAATGAGCGTTCGTGCGTCTGGCCGCCACCAAATCGAGGGATTTACCCAGCCACATCACCGCGTACAGGAGGCTCATGTAGACGAAAGGCGGCGGTTGCAGTTGCGTAAATAGCGGAAAATGACAGTCTCTCGGTTCGCCCCATTTAAAATCCAATTCGGAGCCGCCCCGTTCTTCTACGATGTCGACCATCATCAGTATCCCTAGAAAGGAAATTATTTTTTTGTTTTCGGATAAAACTGCAATTTAAGCAGCCAGAAGAATTAGAGTTGCTCACAAGCACCAACGAGCAGTGGCGGGGTTCGATATAACCTTCGGTATAACTGCGAGTCTCAAGGAGATCTGTTGTGTAGACATACACGCTGACGTAAATACTATTTCGCAGTTCTAGGTTTGTTTTAAAAATGTTGCCTAGGTCACGGAAACGACCAATGTTTTATTTTACGTGGAAACTTTTATGCGCCCGCCACTGGCTATCAGCGCAAAATAAGCAACTCTACTCATGTTACAACACTGTTGGGCCACTTTTGGTAGTAGCGCTATGTTTATAGAAAAATATTATTATAAAAAAATTAAGAAAAATGAACACCTACCGAATAAAATCCTTACAACGGCTAAACTCGAAGGATCTGCTTCCTTGTACATCCATCTCGTGAACTTATCGTAGATCGTTGGGAACATACTGTAAAACGTAACATTTTAACAAAAGGAATCGTGCGATACAATTATCATTGAAATTTTCTTAGTATTTTTTCCCATACGTCCATGTTAGCCATCTATTAAACCCAATATTATATTTGTAAAACAAATTTCAATCTCTAAATTCTATGTATAGAGGTTTCTAAATTTTTTCCCTTTTTCCGAAATGATTCTTCGAGAATTTATCGAGAAAATATGTGTATGTATATACAAGGTGTAAATTAAGTATATACTTAAATTTCCGATGGTGATTCCCTGTCATGTTTTATGAGAAAAAGTTTATATAAATATGTGTCCTAACTTGCTTCGTTTTCAAGAAACAGGTGTCAAAGTTTTAATAAAAAATCGTTTTTAATTAATTAATTACTCAAAAGTTTTTTTGGTACGATTTCGATGAAACTTGGTGTGCCTATTAGCAATAACCAGAGGCTTCTTGATGTAATTAGATTTAAAATAATAATTCCAGTGGCGTCGTAGAAGATTACCTGATTTATTTTGATTGTAAAAATCCTTGTACGCCACTGTTTTTTTCCAAGTCTGATATTGATTATATATATTGACTTGTGCAGTACTCTCCACTCTGCATGCAGTTTCTCAATACAATGGTCGTCGCTATGTGTCAGAATATCCCCAAAAAAATAGAAACTTCTTTAATAACATTGGCGGACACGATTTTTGTAACACAGTTCAGTCCATCATTTTCACAATGCTAATAAATATAAGGATGATTGCAAGGACTGTGGTGTAATTTACTGACACAAATATCACATCGGTAAACTCCTCACCACACAATTGTTTATAATAAAATCGGTGACACGTGTTTCGCTAGCTCGAGGCAAGCATCTTCAACAACCGTATAAACCGAAGTTCGGTTCGTGTCACCGATTTTATTATAAACAATTGTGTGGTGAGGAGTTTACCGATGTGATATTTGTGTCAACAATGCTAATACTTAATAATAGGAAAAATGTTCATACAGCCCTACTACTTCTAGTTTTCAATGGGCTCTTTAGGCCCTTTACATTGGCAGGTAGTCAATTTTATAAACGGTCATTTAAAAGCGGTGCATTTTAAAACAGAAAGATAACCTAAAATGGTGGGCATATAACATTAAACTTATTCTCTTATTCAGTACTCGTTTGATTTTCGAAGTGGGTGGTAGTGTGTCGTAAAGAAAGTTTTTTAACAACAAGAATGTCAAGTGAAACGCCCCGCGGTTACAAAATTCCTTCTGACAAATTTTGTTATGGTTGTGGGGAATTCCAATGAAATCTCAAGCCAGATCAATTTCTGAAAATATGAAAAAAACCTATTTCATGTATTTTGGCGATTCAATTGGAGATCAAAACAAGCAATTGGTTCCCCATGTCAACTGTAGCGTGTCATTGGTGCAGTGGATAAAAAGGAAGAGAAAAAGTATGCATTTTGCAGTTCCAATAGTATGGCGAGAATCCACCAATCATTTTGGCGATTGCTATTTTTGCATGACAAAAGGTGAAGGTTATTCCAAAAAAGAAAAGCGCAAGATCGGCTATCCAAATTTGCCTTGTGCCATAAGACCTGTTCCCCACAATGCAGACTTATCCCTAAAGTTTGATAAAAGAGTGGATGACGTGTTATCATTAAGTAGTGTAAGCCGGACTCACGCTTTCACTCCATTGAACTTCATTATTACTCAATGATAACTTAGTTAATGAAATTTCGTCAACGACGAACAGGGTGAAATATTCCATGAAGATATAAGGACAATGTAAATTCGGTACCAGGGACGATGAGTCCAGCCATGATGGGTGATTAATAGAGTTTGTTAAGAAGGTGATGACGTGTTATCATTAAGTAGTGTAAATCGTACTAACGCTGTCACTTCACCGAATTTTATTATTCAATGATGAGTTGTCATTGATAAGTTAGTAATCTCTTCGAATCAATGATTACTTTTGGTTTTTGAAGTGAGAAGATGTGATCCCACATAAGAGTAAAAATAGAATTAGTCTGTTCCAAATAAATATTTTTGATATTTGCTTTTTTCTTAGATGTCAACTTAATATAAATTATAAATATAGTATAGTAAATATATATACAGGGATAAAAAACTTGTTAAATCAATTTTTTCAATAAATATTACCTGACACAAATATCACATCGGTAAACTCCTCACCACACAATTGTTTTTTGATTATAATAAAATCGGTGACACGTGTTTCGCTAGGTCGAGGTAAGCATCTTCAACAACCGAAGTTCGGTTTATACGGTTGTTGAAGATGCTTGCCTCGAGCTAGCGAAACTCGTGTCACCGATTTTATTATGAAACAATTGTGTGAAGAGGAGTTCACCGATGTGATATTTGTGTCAGTAAATTACACCACAGTCCTTGCAATCACCTTTATTAAATATTACATGGTGCAGTTCTACATACATACATGTGGTTTGTCTAATGTAACAAGAAAACCTTACGTGTTACAACTTTTTGTTGGCCACTTTCGTATTTAGGTAGTTCATTCTACTACAGTATGCTATGCAGCTTTATGTTACAGAAAAAATTCTTCTTGTAGACCAGTGTAATGAATCTACTATCTACTTTCACGTAAACTGAGCTTCTCTTCACAGACACACGTTATAAAATAGCACTAATAATGTAAATAAATTACCTTACATTAGGGTTTTATAGCCACTAAAGATGTATAAACAAAAGAAATATTTCGAGAAAAGTAAATATTAATACAAAGGGACTAAAAGGATTTTGATTGCCCAATAAACCATTTTGAAAAATCAGGGAAACGAGTCTAGGTGGGTATGATGTTTTAATAAATGTTTGCTGTGTTTTAAGTTAAAATTACTCTTTTATCTAAAATTTTTGACCTACCATATGGTACGGATTGCACTTATCCAATTAATACCAAAATTTTGACACAACTTATTGTTGCCATATTGCGACATTTCTTTGGGTCGGAGGACAAAATATTTTAAAGAAACTATTTTATCCCTGTAAAGATGGATCAGCATATTTGTACATCGTACGACTTGATAATACGAAATATTTCGGAAAGACCCCATTATCTTTTTACGACGACTACGTCCTCGGGCCACTCGTTTAAATTACGTACTTCTGCCGAGAAAAGCGGGGAGAAATCTCGACGGACGGACCGAACCGAAGACGCCGAAAATCCTTCCCAATTTAATTTTTGAAAACGACAAAATTGAATAAGTACCTCGCGGGGTCCAAGATTATTACAGTCGTTATAAACTTGCCTCGCTTTTAATTTCGCTAACAATCTAAATTTATTTCGCTTATTAACGTTCCAGCTATCCAGATGGGAGTTTATGTAAGAAAAATTGGACTTTTTATGTATTTAGGGAGATGAGAATAAATGAGAAGTTATAGAATCGGAAAATTTAACTTTGGAATCGATTCTACAGATTTCTTGAGGTCTTCAATAAAAGTGGGTAAAAGGCGATTGTCAGCGAAGCAGATGTTCCAAATTAATTTGCAATTATTTAGTGAGAAGATACCAATACAGAAAAAGTAAAATACTGTTGGGTTGTATATGTATCTGACTAAGCCGATCAATAAGGTGCGTTCACCTTATGGAATTATTGATACCGAATTCTCCAAAATGGACCAAAAATCCCCCTCATCATGGGAATTTGGCGTACTTCTTGTTTTGTTTCATATAAAAAAAGTTGACTAGTGATCAGGGTGTAAAGGTCATTTTCATGTGAGAAACAGAAGAATACTTCCACGAAGATGTTGCAGCTGAATGTAGTCGGAGGCACCCCAAACGACAGTAGTAGCAGCCCACGCCACAATTCCGAGATTTCTATAAAAATCCACAACTGGGAATGCAGGAGATAATCCCCGATATTAAACGCCAAGCCGAGTGGAATGGGCTTTTCAATCCCTAGATGTAAATCCAATGAATTTTGCTGTATGGGATAACTGAAGTCAAACGTTTATTTGCTGAAGATTAGAGATAAAGGCCCATGTCAATCAACGAATTGTGGCTGAGTACCGTACTATAACACCGAAGTTAGTGGAAAACAATCACAGCAATCATACTGAAACATACTGTAATAACATTGAAAATAAACTGTAAATGCAGAGATGTGGGACCTATGGGCCACCTGTGCAATTTCGATCTTAGTTTGCTAAAATTAGCTCTAAAAAATCTATGTGACTCCCACCAACACGACCTAGTAATTAACATACGTTCGTTAGGCAGCTCTCCAAGAAAGCTGTGCAGTTAACCTGCGAAGCAAGTATACATTGCGTAATCCAATATTAACGCAAAGAATTTTTATTATTTATTAGTTCGTTTATAAAATCACTAATTAACGAGAAATTTAGAGAATTAAATACAGCATGAAGTAACTTTAGGCATTCTTAAACGATAAAATTCACAATAAAACGGCAAAAAAGATAGCAGGATATACATTTAAATTACGGCGCACGACGAAAGTTGGAAATTGAAGTGAAGTATGCATACGGACCGACAAGCACCTGTTAGTTATGCAGCCCATTTCACACTGGTGAAGTCAGAAGAGAATTATTAACGTAAAACAGTTTCCATAGCTCTTTTTTAACAAAATCACGTTTAAATCCCCTACTACATTTTTTACAAACCGTATAATGTACCGTGTAATCATCAATATCCGTACACGACGTGTTTTAACTGAGAAAACATAGTGTATTTTAAGCCTAACGGTTGGCTGTCATGCGTGTTAGTTTGCTTTTGTCAGTAGCGTGCTAGCAGATAATAGCTGGGTAATAACCTTGTAATAGAAAGTAGGTTATTGTTTTAGGAATGCATTATTTGATTTAATTTATTTAAATGAAGTAATTTTAACATTATCATGAGTGAATATAGCAACTGATTATATTTTAGTAATATCACCAAATCCTTTGACACTTTTCATTATTATTTGACATTGGCGTATGCTTGACTATTCTTTCGTATGCATGGATACATATTAATTATTATCTTTTCATTTTTGTTACAAATTCTTCATTATCTGTTTGTATTACAACAATAGAAGTATTCAACCTACTTTAGAGAAAGTGAATTTATTGTTTTAGTGATCAAATCACGTTTTTCGACGTTTCTTTCAGACTATTAGCATAATAGAACAGAACAAATTTCTCTTATACTTTCTTTCAGAAATAAGAGAGACGAATTTCTGAACGAACTCCAAGCCCAAATTACACACTGTAAAATCTGGAATAAAATTTACGCGGCAAATTAAAGCGATACTTCAAAAGAGGAAGAAAAAACAGAAACTATAATAAACACCACAATAACTAACGGCAATAAACAAATGTCAATACATTTGACAGACCTACGTACACGATACGATTATAGCAGGATTGGTACATTGGTGCTGCTTTGGACCAATAAGAATTTACTGTCAAAGTGGTGTGTTCAGAAATTCGTCTCTCTATTTCTGAAACAAGGTGTAGACAGTTATTTTAGATATGGACACCGCAATTAATATGAGTGTTGAATTGTTCTAGAATAGTTTTCAAATCAAAAATATCATTATGAAAATTTAAAATACCATATTTAGCGTGACGGAAAGTGATGCGAAAGGCAAGTCTCCTGAACGACCATCAACCCTTGCTGAAGATAATGTTGAAAATGTGGGAAAATATGCGTAGGGTTTGTTTCCTTAGAGAAGAGCACATTACGTCTGCGGCGGCGCAATGAACCAAATTTGGTGTTCTGTATACGTTACCATGCCAACCGACTAGCGAAAGTCAATGAAACGTCACATTTCGCGCATATTTTCATGACGTAATGTGCTATTCTCTAAGGAAACAAACCCTATTAGTTTATGCTAAAACTTATAAGTAATAATTGAAAGAAATGTTAAAAATGGATTTATATCGTCAACATGGTTATGGATTGCGCCAATGTCATACCTTGTTATTAAACCTGCACGTCACTGAAATTATACTAACCACAATTAAGTATTGCGGCTTTTTGAGAAATTAAAATTTTTTAACGGAAGCGGCACAGACAGTCATTTTGGATCTTTCTTTATTAGATGGTGATTTTCTTTTAAGACTAAGTTCATTCCAAAATTGGAAGTAAATATTGATATTAAGCATTGCAGAAAACAATTTATTATTATTGGCATATGCAAATTGTGCTTATTTAATTTAAACTTTTGCGGAGTTACTTGATAGCTGCCTATTAAAATCTGGGATAAACGTCCCTTTTTTATTTTTATCCGAATGTGATTTGTGCTTTCTGAGTATGACTGACAGATATACAAGATTGAGCAACCCTTTAGTATAGTATCTTTGTTCACACCCAACCATTTTAAATTTGTTTGACGTTTTATCAAAGTTAGGTTTGTTAAAATCGTAATTTCCGTATAGTTATATTGTGTGGTATATTTTAAGTTGGCAATAGCTCTCTGGAGAAAAATGAGAGATGCAGAGAGAGACTGTTTAAGAAGTTCTAATTAGTGGCCGACCGATCATTCGGTTTCTGTTTCGGCCATAGTTTCAGTTTTGTCCAAAAATCAGCCGAAACTTCAGCCGCATCGAAACTCAGTGTTCGTGAATTATCGCGCTTCGTTCGGGTGAGTTCGTGTCCGGTAGTCGTCAGGATCAGCAAGTTAATATTACATAATTAGATATCTATTTTTCCTACATACCGTAATTGTTATTTTTTTCTCATTTCATTTAACACAAATGAACATATAACATGTAAAACATACACTAGATTTCAACATACAATTGAAATGTTAACATGTCCTATTGAGGATTCAATATTAATATTATCATAGTGTAATTCACATTTATAAGTTGTCACATGAAGTTAGCTTTAGAAGTAAGTTGGTATATTAGAGAGTTGATCGAGATGAAATAGATGTTCATGTTGTGTTCCATTTATTATTTTTTAGTAAATATATACTTATTATGAAACCATAGTTCTATGATTGAATTCGTCCTGTTAGAGTGAATTAGCAGCAGTAAAAGAACAAGGTTATCCTAGATTTATCTGAGCATAACCGTACCTAATTTAATTAGATCGTTATATGGAGAATCATCTAGATTTTATTTTATTATAATTTTTTGATGTCAATCTGTCTGGTTCTCTCGGTAGAAGGACGTTTTTTTCATTGTAGCGCCGCCACTGGTCAACTCGTACATATCAATTTTCAGTACTGGCAATTTTCAAAATTTATTTTCTACTGATAGGAAATCCAAACAATTGTCAATTGTTTGAAATCATAGAATCAACTGGTTTAAGTTCCCCTGGTAACAGCTTAATACTAACGCATCGCCCTATATAATTTTGCTACCGTTTTTGCAATCTACATCATAATTTTTGATCTGCGAGCATAAAGAAGCGTAAAGCAAGCAAAACAGATTTCTTTTCCCAACAAACTTGTTTAACACTTTTCTCTTCATTTGTTTTTGCTTTAATTTCTTTTTTCGTCTTTGATTCTAGACTCTTGCATTCAGGAATTGCACGAGAATTAAAAAGTATGCACGCGCACAATTCCCACCCATCCCCCCGAATGTGCATATATGTTAGAACGATCCCAAAAACTACAAAAAAAAAAGCTATCAAATAAAATCCATTACCTTTGACCTCCGTCGTGTGAGCACGCCATATGCCCCCGCCAATTCACCAGAAAGAGACCGCTGAACTGGAAACGTATGTGCAAACACGATCGGCACGTAGCAGTTACCAGGCACTCTTCTTACCCCTTTCGAAAATACCGCATTTTATATTTTATTTAACAATACGCGCAAAAATCTCAACCGCTCGTTTCCTTTCGATCCGGAGGATTTTTCTCGGAACGACCCCGGAACGCAGAGCGACAACAAAATCCGAGATGGCCGAGACAGATACCTTGGCGACGCCAAGATGCGGTTGCTAGGCGACGGACAATTGACCGTTCAATAAATCTGGAGAACGGCTGATCCGGCGATGTGCGTATTTGTGGAAGTTATAGCTCGAAATCGCCGTAGGCCGCGACCGTATCGTTATCATCGCGATCAATCGCCTCTTTCCTCTTTCTTACTCTCCCCTGTTGTTTCTCCCTTTCTCTCTCTTTTACTCCTGTATTTATGTTTACGCTCTGATTACGGGGGCGATTTTGAAATACGCGCGCGCGAAAGAAAATGATAAGAAAACAATTGAATGGATTTTGGCGGGAAATTTAGTCATTAGTAAGCTTTAATAAAAGAGTGGATGACGTGTTATCATTAAGTAGTGTAAATCGGACTGACGCCCTTACTTCTTCGGATTTTAATGTCGCGCCTTGCACGTAAGTGGAGACAAAGACCGGTTTAAACTACTTAACGATAACACGCCATCCACTCTTTTATCAAACCTTAATGATGAGTTATCTGTCGTTTGACGTCTGTAAGATAATATTACACTGTGAAAAGGACAGATGTACCTAATTACCTAGTTGGTGCACGTGCATCTATTTTTGGGGTTAATTCCAAAAGCGGCACTTTTTGACAGCTAAAAGCTATGTGATTTCCTTAACAATACCTTATCGATCACGCACACATTTTACACCAGTAATTAAAAACATATATATACAAATTTTCAGCAAAAGCTAATGTTTACAAATCCTTTAATAGCTTTCCGAACTTAATTTGACGATTTCTATTTGCTTTGTTATTAAAAATCAATCGTTAATTGCAGCAACAATAACCCTGTTTTTTGTCGACATACAATTCCGCTAGGCTTAGCATTTGAAGTAACCTATTATAACTCATCCAGCATTGCTAATTTTTACGAGTTTATAGTACGAGACCTAGCAACGATTTCGAGAAAGAATTTTAGGTTGACTGGTTTTTTGGTTTTTTTTTTTTTTTCTATTGAATTTAGATGGGAATGCAGTACGTCTGGCACTTAGGAACGTCTGTTTGCCTGTGTGCATCCCCTCCCTGCAGGTGAAAATACCGGGTTGTAAAATCATTTAAGATAAATTTTCTTTTTTCATCGTTTTTCATGCCTTTCTAGCAATATTAACTTGCTATTGCCAAACAATTTTGCCATTGTTAACACCCCGCCAGATACAATTTTAGTAATAAAAAGAATTATTCCCAAATCATTTTAGTATAGCTCAAATTTATAGATATTTTAGTTCCGTAAGCGGAAAATGTAATATTAATTTGCCAGCCAGAAATTCGGTTGTTTAATTAGGAACCAGACGGATTTAAGCCTCTGAAAAATAGGTAAGTTAGAAAAGCACACCAACTAATTCGCTAGTTGTGTGGGAGAGATAGCTGCGTAGGTAACTTAGAAGCAAAAAGTTATATTTTTAAACATTTTATTCTCAATAAATACATCTATATAATCGTTTACGTGGAAAACAAATAATTCAAAAATTATTTTTAATATGTGATTTATAATAATAATTTATTATTATTGTTATTATTATTATTATTATTATTATTATTATTATTATTATTATTATTATTATGTGGGAACACTTACGAGTAGCACCCGAAAAACCGTCACCCCAGATCATTCCAAACGGTCATTCGGGTTCCACTTGTGAGATTTTGTACAATGGCTTAACTTATTTCTAACAAAAAAAATATCAACTTAAAAATAATGTTATACGAGTATAGGTACATACATATTTACGTCCAGGCATTACACGGGAGTAATTGATTTATAGGTCATCCATAATATAATTTTGTGGTGGCAAGATGTACATACATACGTAGGGAGGGGAGGGGAAGGGGGTGTAAATGAATGCATGCAATTCGAAAGAAATATGGAAGTTTCTACTCTAATTATTATCTTTTACGAGGGAAAATTTGAAGTATTTTCGATTATTTTACTTTTTATCTTTCCTTCGTTAGAACTTTCGGAAACTTATCAGTTTCCACCAGATTAACTTTGTCCCTTCACCACATCGATGTTATCTTTTCGAATATGTATTTCGATTCTAACTAATAAGGGAACATCGCCAACCCGGAAATTAAAAAAATCGAAACTTTATCTATAACCCACTAAACATCTTTTTAATTTCGCGGACAGCTTAAGTTGGTAGTTCCGGCAATAGTGGACCTACTCGCCAATTTCTAAACACAATGCATTCGAATATCATATATTTATTATACCAATATTGCTAATTCGGTATCCTGACAATGAGAGAAAATCGTGACCAACAATACGAAAGGTATATATCGCTGTATCCTGTTCTAACGGGTGAGTTGAAAGGAACCAATTATTAATCTAATATAACAAAGTTTAGTGAATGTATTAATATTTACATCACAAATTTTGAAGTATAATTGAATGTGGAATTGATTATACATGTTTGTTATTAAATTTGTATTGTAATTACCGGAAACGGTTCATAATAATACATGTATCAAAGACAATGATAAATTTTCGATATATTTCCTGATTCAGATGATGATAATAACATTAATGTTACTTTGATATAGATTATAATCGGTTAATACATTTGCAACCTCTTTAATTGAATCGAACTGGAATGTAAATTCTTTGTGATTTTTTAATATTGAATAAATATTCTTGTATCGATTTTGAAAGGTAATTTTTACAAATATTTGTTTGTTGTATTTGACTAACAGTATTATACTTATGTAATTATGGACCAGTGTTCTTAGAAGGCAAGGAAAAGAGAAAAGGTGTAAATCAAAATGTAATATATCTTGCTCCTGTTCATATAATTACAAAATAATTATACACACTTGTGAAGTGTTATATGTTGTTCTGCAGTATATCAGGAGCTTTCATATAAAAACATATCCATTTCAGTTTTAGTTGTTTTTTCCAGCATTCATTTTGTAAATTAAGCAAGCACAACCTTTGTCAGGCACACTAATTCACAGACGCCGGCAAACGCTAATCACTGTGCTAATTGCTAATAACGTTGATGCTTTTATCACCCGTAATCTGACTTACATTTGACTTGACCATGCAGGACAGACCGCACCAAATAGCACAAATACAAATAGTGGCAATTTTCATAATGGCTATCATTGTTGGGTCAATAAGGTTACACATGTGGCGCATGCGCATTTTAGTCAAATCACCCATTAAAGTGAGATGGTAAGATATTCCGCTCTCATATTGTTGGTCACGATTTTATCCTTCGGTATATGTTCACTTTTGCCGGCACTACCAACTTAAACTATCCGCAAAATTTAAAAAACTGTTTACTGGAAAAGTCCTTACGGGGGCGTCTTCGAAACCATTTTTAATACTCACTAATTCGTTTTAACGGGGTGGAACTCCCCTTTTAAAACGGTTGATGATTTTCGAATTATTGTCATATAACTCGGTAATGAGTTGAGTTAATACACTATAACAAGAAGACATCGCGATGTGACACCAATCGATTTTAATGAAACTCTCCATAATGATGGCTAATTATGTTTACTTTACCAACTGCCAACAACGCTTTGTATTTTTCCGTAATTTAAAAGTGAATTACGCGAAGTCTGTACTGCCATTCACCTTATGCGAAAGTCGGAAGTATAAGGATAAATTTACCAAAAAAAAGAAAACAACAAACATAATGAGCAATCACTACAGTTAGTTTCGTTGAATTCGATTGGTATTAGGTCGCCATGTCTACTTGTATGATTATATCAGGACATTCAGTATCCCGATGATTTCTATCTATTGCACAAAAATAATGATATAATTCTATTTAAGAAAATAAGAGTGGATGTGCCCACCCTGACTTAACAATCGATATGAGTTTTCAAACTTGATTTTCTCAAAAATGCTGGAGCGTTGCATCGTATCCGTTTACCCGAAACACGATTTCTATCTGTTACACTAAAATAATGATATAATTCTATTTGAGAAAATAAGGGTGGTCACCCCCACCCTTTTAAGACTCCTCCACAAGGATTATTTATGGATAAATTTCCATTTCTTTTTTATTTATCCAGGTGTTCTAGATCTTCCCTTGTAAGTTACCATCCTCAACAGAGATAACGCAAAGGAGAGAAAATGTCACTCGAGATGCAGCATCATGTTTCTTTCCTTCCTCGAAATTCAAGAGAACGTTCCTCATTTCCTTTGTGCTTTCTTCGTCGAGGATGTCGAGTTGGTTGTCGAAATACGTACTAGGAAAGTTCAAAATAAATGACGGTAAGAACTATTTTATTTGAGTTCATTCAAAACAATTTTTCTTAATTCAAACTTGATATATGCATTTCTTGATGTTTATTCAAGAAATACATCAGACGACGGACCAAGACTACATACTTATGAAAGTACATACATACATATTCGTCGATACACTCGAATCGGGAATGATTATTATTTTAATTAACGATGGGGAATTTTTGTTTTTCTTTCTGTGCGTTCTAAATACTGTCACTTATTGCTCAAGATATGAGTGCTCGAGTGTTAATTACTTGTTATTATACTTAAACATTAATTCTAAATCTAATTAACAATAAGGTATCGGGAAGTGAGGTACATTCAATATGAAAACGTAGCGTGAAATCACAAGCACACTGATTATAATTTATCTAACCAATTTTCACGTATATACGAGAGATGTTTCGAATGTTGTGAAATGTGGCCCCTAGTTCAATTACGTTCTCGTTATTGATCAGAAACTAGTCTCGATACGTAAACGTGTCGAGACTAGTTTCTGATCAATAACGAGAACGTCAACAGGTGCAATATTGTTTAGTATGCTGCAGCTACTTGACCAATACAGACTATTTTTGTACCGCTGATGCAATCATCATACATCATTTTATTTAAAGAGGGTGTGGAACTTTCAAAAATCGTTTTCAACGTCTATTACAGTCTATCGATGGATACCAAGGCTGTTGGGATCGGAAGAGAAACTCGACAAGTCTGACACGTGCCGTCAACTTCAATAGTTTCTAGCACGTTGCAATAAAAATATAACCAAATTCCTAAAACTTCGGAAATATCCCTCGTATCGGGATTTATCGGAGGTTTCATCGAGATATTTTCATACTTAATGTACCCCCGAAAGCTCATATATACATATACGGTCAAAAAATATTTTGTTTTCGCCGAAGGCAAGGGCTACGCATTTAAAAGGGAAAGAAGATTAATTATATCACAGTTATTAAAAATTATCTCTTAAAAATACGTCCGTAAGGTCTAACAAAATAAACTGTTTTTCCTCTAAATATAACAAACAACTAATATTGCGTCCTCAAGAAGTATTATTATCAAAAAACCATGCGGCGATAAAACATTATAATTTGTCTTAACGTCGTATTTTAGTCAAATTTTATCACAGCTTTTCGAATTACGTTCGCCTTATTAATTGTTGATCAGTCGTTTTTAGCTTCGAAAAGGTGTTGAACATCAAACAAAACAAAAAAGTATTACAAAATCCTATCGATATCTACCCTCTTAAATAATTATAATCATTGCCGTAATACGTATAAACAGGATATAACAATAAAAATGATAATATTCTAAAAAAATCGATATGCAATACTTTGTAGCTTACTTCTTACGAGTACGATATTACATTACAAATAAGCGTATTATATATTTATGAAGTATTATTTCATTCTGTTATCCAGAGCCTTCGCTCGTGTATCATAGACTTAATTTTTCCCTTGTTTCCGGAGTATCGTCAGGCTACTTTGCGGGTCGGACAAGGAATAGGTTTCCGGTTCGAAAACCGGAGGATATTCCAATCCGGGATAATCGACGTGCTGGACCACTCGATTGGAAGAATGTGATAAGTCCTCGTGTTGATTGGTGACCGGGGAATGAAGCTGATTCTGTTGAACATTAAAAATAACAATAACAATAAATAGTTAACGTTAGTACGAGGACAAATGGTTATTTCGAAATAAAAATCGGCATTAAAAGAAACTGTCAATTAGTACAGGACGCGCCGCCAGAATCCGGACAATTTTGAATTTCCCGCCCAATTTAAATTCGCCAGAGCGGCGTGTTGCACATTAGCCGCATTCGCCATACTTAACTATTGGTTAATTAATGGGTATCCGTGGTTAGATTCTTTACTTTCACGCAAAAATGGCGAGAAATGGTGGTGTTAAGTAATCTAATGATTTTTACTGAAACTTATAAATCTCTAGATTTATACCAACAGGAACTTGTTTACTTTTAACTTGAAAGTCTCTAAGTTACTACCAAAATGGCGTTTACATTGAACGGTTGGTAGAAGATAAAATACTTTATAAATACAACAATAACCAATAACGTAGTATCTTAGTAATCTAGTAATTTTAGCCGAAATTTAAACACTCCTAGATTAGTATCAGCTCGTATCAGTGCTTGCACTGAATACCAATCAAGAAATCACTATCCGTATGGTGGGACGTAATCTGGGGATTTTCATTGAATTCTAGAACCAATATGGCGTCGAAAATTGAAAATTAGAGGCTACCTTTATCGAGGTAGGTAATCTAGGGACGTTAACTAAAACATAAAAGTTCCCAGACTTGAACCAAAGTAAGGTTGATACTAAACAGGTATGAGAAAGTGGCTACTTGCATCAAGGGAGGTAACCAAGTTTTAACCATTTTCTTACAGCTGTTCCGTGCAAACTTCATTTTAATTAGGAACTTTTAGTTTCTAGATTTGCACTAAAAATAACGTTCGCGCTAAACAACTGTAAGAGAATGATTAAAATCTGTTTCGACCCGACTGTATCGAGGTAAGTAATCTAGGGACATTAACTACAACAAAAGTTGCTAGATCTGCACCAAAGTGAAGTTGATACTGAACGACTGTCAGAAAGTTAAGTTAAAGCTACTTGCATCAAGGGAGGTAAATCAATTTTCACCATTTTCTTACCAATGCGGCCGTTATTTTAGTGAAAATCTACGAACCTTTATATTTTAGTCTATGGACTTTAACTAAAACTTAAAAATCCCTGAATTAGCACTAAAGTGACGTTGGCAACGAACAGTTGTAAAAAATGACTTCCTGTATCGGAGTAGGTAAAGATTTGCGCCAAAGTGAGGTTGATACTGAACAGATACAAGAAGGTGGCTATTTGCATTGAGGGAGATCAACAAATTTTAACCATTTTCTTCCAGCTGTTCGGTGCGACTGTCACTTTAGTGCAAATCTAGGGACTTTTATGTTTTGGTCTAGGGACTTTAACTAAAACTTAAAAATCCCTGGATTTACCTCAAGGTGACGTTAGCAATGGTTACCTGTACCGAGGTAGATAATTTAGGGACTTTATGTAAAACACAAAAGTTCCTAGATTTGCACCAAAGTGAGGTTGATACTGAACACCTGTAAGAAGGTGGCTACTTGCACCGAGAGAGTTAAACAAATTTTTACCCATTATCTTACAGCTGTTCCGTGCAAACTTCATTTTAATGTAAATCTAGGACCTTTTAGTTTCTAGATTTGCACTAAAAATAACGTTCGCACTAAACAGCTGTAAGAGAATGGCTCAAATCTGTTTCGACCCGAAATTTACCTAAAAGTCCATAGATTTGCGCCAAATTGGCGTTCGCATTAGATAACTGCTAGGAGATGGCTATCCATGTCGTAACATTTTTGTAATTTAGGGACTTTAACTGAAACTTAAAATTCCCTAGATTTTCACCAAAGTGGCATCAGCAATGAGTAACTGTAAGAAAATGCCTACGTGTTTCGAGGTAGGTAATCTAGGGACTTTAACTAAAACATAAACGTTCCTAGATTTGCACCAAAGCGAAGTTGATACTGAACACCTGGAAGAAAGTGTCTACTTGCATTGACAGAGATAAACTGATGTTATCCATTTTCTTACTGCTGTTCCGTGCAAACGTCATTTTAGTACAAATCTAGGAACTCTTTTTTGTAATTTAGGGACTTTAACTGAAATTTGAAGTTCGCTAGATTACGGTACCCAAATGACTTCAGTGTCAGCATTGGGCCCCTGCAACTATAAGCAAAAACTCTGTGACGTATTCCACAAGTTTATAAATTCGTCAACAGATGGAGAATTTTGACATACAGGAAAAAATATCTTCATCGCTGTCTATCAGACGACACTACCCTTTTCAATCCAACCTCACCTGCATTTGTGTTTGATGTCTCCATTCGTCTTCTGATGAACTGGAAGGTTTCCTGAAGATGGTTCGATGCAAATTCGGCGAACCCACGATGTATTTATCCTTCTTCGAATCGCTCTGTTTATGAAAGAAACTCTTCAATTTGCCCCCTTAGTGCTATGACCTTTTTCATCCAGATTTAGCTCGAAAGTCAACTTGGGATTCATCTTGGTCTTGTCATCGACCAGCGGCAACGCTAACGGCGTGTATTGCATCGTCGGTTTTAACTTCACGTTGGGACTAACCACTTCGATCCTGTTGAGTTTCTCCATCGACTCACGCCTTATCCTTGCGTCCCCGAATTCATCTTGGACGACGTATCCGGAGGAAACCGGTTCCTGTTGATCCTCGAGTTTTGTTAGGGATTTGCAAGAATCGGAATATTGCGTATTGCTGCTTATGGAGTAAGTGTCGTAATTCTCGAGCAATTTGTGGGTTCGAGGTAGGCTTCGATTGTTTTTCAAATCGTGCTGTTTGCTTTTGGGATAAGTGGCGTTCTCTTGCATGTGTTCCTCGCTCATTTTCTTGGCGGATTTTTTCCCGAAGCAGAAACTGCTCGATTCGGACTCCTTTTTGCTTTCGGAAAAACTACCGGAAGATTTGAAAGAACGTTTCTTTTCGACGGGTTTCCCTTTCGGTCGAATCGGAACTTCGCCGTAAACCACATCCGGTTTGATCAAATCCATATTGACCACTTCGCTGTTATGGAGAGGATTCAATTTTTGCTCCTCGGTCTGTCGATTCATCAATTCCTCCAACGTTACGAATCCGACCAAATTTTCTCTTGTTTGGTGTTGAGCCTTCGGAAAGAAAGGATGGAAATCGTTCACGTTGTACAAACTCGGATTACTGGCATGACTAAAATTGTTCGATTTAATTTTCGTAGTCAAAGTGTTACTTCCGGTTCCCGCTTTTTCCGGTTTGGGCAAATCCATCGTCAAATTCGGAACGCTAATGTTCTGCGTCGAAGAGAAATTCTGTCCAATCTCCAATCTGGCGGCGAAATTTGGAATATGCGAGGTGAAGTTTCCGGTAGATACGCTCTCCGTCGGCGTTGATGGTATCTTCCGGTAAGATCTGAATTGAGCGGTGGGAACCGGGACGGAATTCTTCGAGCTCGTCGATTTGTTGAAGAACCATTTCCGGTCCAAACTGGTACTGCCGCTGTGCGAAGACGGATCGTTACTTTTCTTCGAGGTAAACTTCTTTAACGAACCGAATTTTTTGATACCCTCACTGGTTTTCCGTGGGAGTTTTCGGCTTTTCCGTATCGGAATCGTCGGTTTGGGAGTACAGAATGTTTTCGTTGGGCTTAGCGTCCGAATGCAAGGTCGCCGCTGTTATGGATTCTATCCAGGCGAGGGTGGTTTCGTGCGTTTCCGCCGAGAAATAGAAGACCGTTCCGGTGTGGTAGACTTTGAAGGCGTTCGATCTAGATTTTACCTGGAAATTGAATCATGCAGATGACAACCGGTCAGAAAACAATCGGAAGTGGTTCCGATTATACTCACCTCTGTGGCGTGGCAAACGGTAAATCCCGTCAGGTATATCAGAACGTCGGCTTTCAGCGCCTCTTTCGAGCTGAAACCGTACAGTCGATTCGCGATCAGCACGAACCATAATTTATCCCAATAGACTTTTTGACCGTCACGAGTTCTGAACCTTTGGTAGAGAAACCCTTCCATATCGCCAGGACTGACGTCATTTACACTAACTTTTCGTTTTTCTAAAAAGAAAATATATATAGATATATACATTAGAAGTAATAATGATGTTAGGCGGCGGTGGATCGAGGAGATGATAACGTTTAAAATAGAGACGGTAGCGATGCTGCTGATGATGATGAAAAAGAGAAAATCAATTGACAGCAGTGCTGATAACGTTGCTGATGAAGGAAATTATGGTTATAGTAGTGGAATGGTAGTGTTAGAGATGATGCTAATGGAGAAAATTGGTAAACATTGCTGAAACAGTGGTGATGATGTTAGGTGATGATGTTAGGTGATGATGTTAGGTGATGGTGATATTGATAGAGGAGATGAGAGCTTTAAAAATGAGGATGGTGGTAATGCTGCTGCTGAAGAAAGAATAGAAAATCAATTGGCAGCAGTGGTAGTGATGAAGGAAATTGAAGCTATGATGTTTGGGACGATGCTGGTAATGGTGCAAACTGGTAAAAATTGCTGAGAGAGTGGTGATTATTTTACTCGAAAAATTGTTACATTTTAAATATTTCCACATCTCAACGAAACTTCGTGTGTTTATTATTTCGGGGGTGTAGAACGCGATTATGAACTTTAAATTGGTGATATACGTCCGATTTACGCGTAATCTACGTTAAAACCACAAAAATCTACAATTTTAACGATTGTCAAACGATTTCCTTGAAATGGTTCCAATCTCGAGAACTCATAGGTGACAAGTTATGCATTAGTGATGTAAGAATGGTAAAATACACCGTAATATTACAATAGAATGCAGTTGGTTAGCGTAGTTTGAAAATTTTTTCAGAAATATGTCAAAAATCGTGGAATTTTTGCGATTCTTCGGATATAATTTGAGAATCAGCAAGCATACAGATATAGAAATAATTTCTCAAGAATCTACTCGTCGAAAGCTTCAATTTGATGTGTCTCACGATGGATTTCCGGATGTTCGAATTTTTGCAGAATTTCGAAGGGGTACCCCTTTGAAAAATTGCTAAAATTTTAATCCTTCCGCATCTCAACAAAACTTCGTGTATTTATTATTTCGGGGGTGTAGAACATGATTATGAACCTTAAATTGGTGATATACGTCCGGTTTACGCGTAATCTATGTTAAAACCACAAAAATCTACAATTTTAACACTTGTCAAACGCTTTCCTTGAAATGGTTCCAATCTCGACAACTCATAGGTGACAAGTTGTGCATTAGTGATAGAAGAATGGTAAAATACACCGTAATATTACAATAGAATGCAGTTGGTTAGCATAGTTTGAACATTTTTTTCAGAAATATGTCAAAAATCGTGGAATTTTTGCGATTCTTCGGATATAATTTGAGAATAAGCAAGCATACAGATATAGAAATAATTTTTCAAGAATCTACTCGTCGAAAGCTTCAATTTGATGTGTCTCACGATGGATTTCCGGATGTTCGAATTTTTTGCAGAATTTCGAAGGGGTACCCCTTTGAAAAATTGCTAAAATTTTAATCCTTCCGCATCTCAACAAAACTTCGTCTGTTTATTATTTCGGGGTGTAGAACATGATTATGAACCTTAAATTGGTGATATACGTCCGGTTTACGCGTAATCTATGTTAAAACCACAAAAATCTACAATTTTAACACTTGTCAAACGCTTTCCTTGAAATGGTTCCAATCTCGACAACTCATAGGTGACAAGTTGTGCATTAGTGATAGAAGAATGGTAAAATACACCGTAATATTACAATAGAATGCAGTTGGTTAGCGTAGTTTGAGAAGTTTTTCAGAAATATGTCAAAAATCGTGGAATTTTTGCGATTCCTCGGATATTATTTGAGAATAAGTAAGCATATAGGTATAGAAATAATTTCTCAAGAATCTACTCGCCGAAAGCTTCAATTTGATGTGTCTCACGATGGATTTCCGGAAGTTCGAATTTTAATATTTCACTACCGGTTAGCCAAAGTTAGCACTTCACCATTTCAGAGTGGAGAGTGTTCAGCAAATTTCAGCCAAAATTGGCACTTAATATTTCGTTATTTTGACCAAAGTTGGTACTTAACGTTTCATTATTTTTGCCAAGTTTTAATACTTCACCACCGATTCAACGTGGACATCGTACACAACGTACTAATCCTAATAAACTAATAATAAAACTAAACTAAACTAATAATAAAAATAATGGTTAACATTTTTTCTTACACCAACCCAAAATTAGTGGCTAACACTTACATCCAATATTTCAGTTAGCCAAGATTGACAGTTAATACTTTCAAAATTGATAGTTTAAAGCAAGCAGTAGCTTTTATTTACATTATTCTAAAATAATATTAGCCAAAATGAGTAGCTAACACCACCACCATTTCACTGTTAACATTACATGGCAAATATTGGCCAAAGTTAGATTTTGGATAAAATTATAACGAAAGTGTTAGCCAAAGTAAGTTGCAAACACTTGACTCCTTCATGGCCGAAACTACTAAGCAAGCATTAGCCAAGATTAATAGTGGATGATAATTCATCGCTCTTAAGAATTGATAGTAGAGGGCAAGTTTTAGCCAAAGTTTTAAATGCTTCACTTCAAATGTAATAAGTAAAACTTCTCTACCGCGATTGTGAAACGAAAGTTAGCCCAAAATGGAAGGCAAACTGTAGTTTTTCTTAACTGGAGTTATTAACCATCTATATTACCCGACATTGATAGTAAATATTTCGAAACCTCAAGAGTTGATAGCAAAGAGTAAGTATTAGCCAAACTTCTGTTCCAGAGTTATCCAAAGTTATTGGTTAATACTTAACTATTTCAGAGCTGAAACTATACAGGAATTTAGCCAAAATCGTTGGCTAAAACCACCATGATCTCGCTGTTGATATTATATGTCAAATGTTTGTGGATAACATTTTATTATTGTGCATTTTTAGCTAAATCCAACACTATCACTATTGGCTAATACTTCAACATACTACGGTACTTGAAGTAACGGTGACATTGTTGGCGATCGTGTTAGAAATAAAGCTAGTGCTAATAGAGAAGATGATGATTTGAGGTGTGATGGGTTTGAATATGGGGCTACTAAAGCTGGCGCTGGTGGTAGTGGTGAAATATAACAATGATGATGCCTCTGATGGCTGTGGTGAAATGTAACGGTGACTGTGATTTTGGAGGTGAAGGTGGAAAATGAATTTCAAAAGGCGGTGATATTGTAGGTGATGGTGTTAGAAGTAAAGTTAGTACTAATGAAGAAGATGGTGTTTTGAGATGTAATGGTTTTGAACATGGGACTGGTGAAGCTGGTGCTGATGGCAGTGGTGAAGTATAACGGTAATTGCGATTTCGGAAATGATGGTGGAAAGTGAAGTTGAAGTAACGGTCACATTGCAGATGGTGGTGTTAGAAATGAAGTTAGTGTTAATGATGGAGATGGTGATTTGAGATGTGATGGCTTTGAAGATGGGACTGGTAAAGCTAGCAGTGGTGACGTGTAATACTGATTGTGATTTTAGAAGCGATGGTTGAAAGTGGAATTGAAGTTACGGTAACATTGTTAGTGGTGGTGTTAGAAATAAAGTTAGTGCTAATGGTGAAGATGATGATTTGAGATGTGATAGTTTTGAAGATGGGACTGGTGATGCTGGCAGTGGCAGCGTGTAATAGTGATTGTGATGATGGAAAATAAATTAGAAGTAACGGTAACATTGTAGGTGATGGTGATAGAAGTAAAATTTGTGCTAATGGAGAAGATGGTGGTTTGAGGTGTGATGGCTTTGAAGATGGAGCTGGTGATGCTAGCGCTGATGGGAGTGGTGAAATATAACGGTGATGGCGCTGGTGACTGTGGTGAAGTGCAGTAATTGTGATTTTGGAAGTGATGGGGAATAGTGGTTCTGGTTTGGTGGTGGAATTAGAGATTGTGATAACGATATTAATGGAGATGGTTGTGATGGAAGATCTCTGATATGATTCCTTTCAACAAAATCGAAGGAAATAATCGAACCTTTTTCAAATCCGACCACGACAACCAAAATTGTACTTACTTGCTGTCAAAGTATTCTTCTTCTTCCCGTTCCGACTCTTATTCGAGTACATCATAGCTCGAACGATCGAATTAGTGGGTGACACCTTCGACATCGTCAGGCTTTTTGTGGTACTAATCTTCGGCGGCGTATCACCGTCGTATTCCGATTTCAAGCTTTTTGTACTGGGCATTGATAGTAACTTCCCATCACTTTTCCTAGGGGAGTCTGCATCAGCAAATCGGGCGTATGATCGACGATATCCGGTTTAACCTCGACGACGCTTTTCTGATAATTCAACGATTGCATCGGCGATTCGCTCGGAGTATGCATCGGCGGTTTCTGCACGATAATCTCGGGTTTATGCTGTACTACGAGTTGCGCGTTAACTCGTCGTAACGAATCGATTTGGGGTTTGGGGAATCCGACGGATACTTCGGCTTGTACGGGTCGGGGATGTTGGTTCTCGGTGGTGGTTTGGGTGGAACGTCGATTACCGTTTCGATGATGGAGATGTCCGCCGCGGTTTGCGGGACGATCACGTAGGTATTCCTGGCTTCAACGATGGGGATTCCCAAAACGTATTTGACGCAATCATCCGAGACGTCGTTCAGTTTGAGTTCGTCTTCGTGTTCCGGTTTAGGAACCGGCTGTTTGGATTCGACGATTTTTTCCTCGTCGATGGTCGTCGTAACCGTTTTCGAATACGTATGCTCGGTGTTAATCGTCGTTACCGATTTAGTCTGCGTCTTGGTTTTAACCCCGACGACGTCGTGCAACGTGAGTTTCTCGTCGAACTTTTTATTATGTTATGAACGTGAACGTCTTTGAATTCCGAACAGAAATACTTATCTTTCACATCGTCACCTTTCTCAGTTTCCGCCTCGTCGTTCTCCTTCGTCAACATGTTACTCCGATCGGTTAGATCTTCAGCCTCATCGATGAAATCGATCGTCTCTTTCGCGCCGCCCGATAAACTGTTCAGGGAGTTAACGCTGACGCTCTTCTCCTCGTTCAACTTTAAACTGTCGCAAAACGTATTTTTCACCTCCTTCATCAGATTCGAATTGTAATAATTCTTAAGAACGATGTTGTTTTCCTCGAACATCACCTTCTTATTGTTACTTCTCTCGTGCGCGCCGCCACTGCCACCACCACCGCCGCCGTTTTTATCGAATTCTGTCTGTGCGCGAGCCGATTCTGTGATATACCGATGACGGTAGTCGGTCTTGGCGTTAGCTCAAGGCCGTGACTACAGGAAGCGCTTTTATCTCGCAACAAGCCAGATTCATCTTCGAATTTGTTCGTCTGTATGTGATACGAGCTCGAGTGCAATGCCTCCGGTTTGTACATTTTGAGGAACTGAAATGACAAGGGGAAAAAGCAATTATACAAACATCTATAGTTTAGGAGCCGCTCTTTTCACCCCACTGTCAAGTTTTAAGTCAAAGAGGCTTAAATTTTTTTATATAAGAGAAAATACGAATTTTACAGTTACAGACTATAAGAAGTTTACAAGGAGGTAAAATGATCGCCCCTCAATCATTTAAGAATTATATACATCGGAGATAAATGTTGATGAAAATAGAAAAAACTTTTTAACGTTAAATTTCGCGCAAGTTTGCTTGGCTGGGAATATCCACAATCGCAAAAAAATCACAATCATTTTGTCGGTGATAGAATTTGTATACAGTGCGATTTTACTTTAGCAAAAATTGATGACAATGACTATATATTCCCGAATTTTCGATAAAGAAAGCTCATTTTTATAATTTAATTCCTTTCCGTATACAAGGTATTTCAGAATAGTAAATATTTTAGGTAAGTGGTATATGAGGGTGATTGCAAGGACTATGGTGTAATTCACTGACACTTTATCACATCGGTAAACTCCACACCACGCAATTGTTTCATAATAAATTCGGTGACACATGTGTCGCTAGCTCGAGGCAAGCATATCACAACCGTAGTGAGCGAAAAATTTATTTCCTTAAAGTTCTAAGCATGCACTTTTACCCCACTTCTTACTGTAACCGTGTGTGTGGCGTAAATAAGATTTCAAAAGGGATTAGTAATATTCTAGAGAAATAAAACATGAAGGTGTGTTCGACATCTAAGAACACCTTAAAGAATCTCTTAGGTAACCCGAAAGTCAAAACAGTTTTGGAACAACGGTCGGGTATCTATAAAATTGATTGTAGTGAATGCGATAAAGCATATATAGGACAGTCGAGGCGCGCAATATCTACACAATTTAAATAACATGTGGCACATTACCGTTATGATGGGATAGATTCGTCAAGGATCGCGAAACATATGCACGACATAGAAATGGAAAATTTAAAATTGATAAGACAGGTTGATTCACCGCGAGAACTTGATTTGTATGAAGCGATACACATACACAAAAATACAAATCTTCTAAATCGAGACGGCGGACCGATACAATCTAGTTTATTCCGACTATTATAATTAAATTAAATAATTAAGTAATATTGTTCATGGACGGGTAACTAGCATTCTAATTTTAATTTTCTTAATTAATTAACTAACCAAATTATTCACACAACGATAGTTGTAATTTTCTTTAACGTTCCAACTTATTCGAGTTAGGAGGTACTTTTCCTTGACGATCCACTTGATATGGGTTCCGAACAGGAAAATATCTGTTTACGCCACACACACGGTTACAGTAAAAGTGAGATAGAAATGCATGCTTAGAATTTAAGAAGAAATCTTTTTCGCTCACTTCGGTTTATACGGTTGTAATAATGCTTGCCTCGAGCTAGCGAAACAATGTCACCAAATTTATTATGAAACAAATGTATGGTGAGGAGTTTATAGATCTGATATAGTGTCAGTAATTGGTATACTATGGACTATTTTGAACCTAAAAGTTAACATAAACATGTGCCTAATTCTTAATGGTTACAGAATAATCCATACTACCACCTCCACAAATATTCACTAAAATTATAGTCTTAATTGGTGTTTGCCAGCCTACTGTTCTCTAGGCTTAACACAGCAGGATTTGTAATTAACCGTAATTATGGTTAGTGATCACATCACCACCATTTTAACGCTCTAGAAATTATAATGTTCGCCAAAATTTCCTCTTCACTACTATTTCATAGAATTGTAAAGCATTTATTAGGCAGAATTGGCGCTTCATATGTGACTTTTTATAGTTGCCAGTGCAGGGTTTGAAATTACTGAAAGTTAGTGGTAAACACTTCACCACAAAATCAAAATATTAATAGACTCAAATTATTTTTTGTCTTACTTTTATTTTTTGAATAATTTTTAACCCTCCGTGGTCACGTGGGGTCAATTAGACCCTACTTTTCACTTTGAGAGCAAATTTTAATCATTTCCAAATTTTAATTAAAAATAGTAAAAATTGACATGATTACGATTTTTTAATAAAAAATCGTAACTTTTTCGACATATTTTTAATGATTTCTTTCTTATCATCTTGCCATTTGTTTTCTTGCAAATAAACTATTCGTCCTTAATCTAAAATGTTTATAGTAAGAATTTTTACATCCGTATCGGGCGGATAGTTTTTTTGCAATTGTTTATTAAAATGACTGGGATCCAATGGACGCCAGTATGATCATCTAGATTCTACATTGAAGTGTGACCACGGAGGGTTAATAGAACTTTTATTTTCATTTTTATCTTTTGAATAAATTAATTTCTTTTGCCACTTTTTTATTACTGTAATTTCTTGTTGCATGTCTGTTTTCATGCAATTATTTTTGTTTTATTACATTTCATGTTTTTTAAAAAATTTTAATATTTTTATTCTTTGAATACATTTCTTTGAATATTTTTTTATTAATTCAATTTCTTGTTTCTTGTGCAGTTATAAATATATTTTATCACATTTCATGTTTTTAATGATTTTGATTGCATGTTTTTAAAGAATTTTTGTAATATAATTTTCTTTAAATAAATGTATTGTTTTTTTAATATTATTTTTTATTACTTCAAAAATCCCACTAATATCGAAACCTACATTATCGACTTAGTGAAGTTAGTGACTTTTCCGTCCTCAACATAACCTCCAACGACAAATTAAAATAACAATCATGTTTACAAAAGTATCCTAACCGTATCCGCGGGTAGATTATGGGTGAATACCACTTGAGAGCGATGGAGGAGCTCAAAAAGGACAACACGAACAAGATCAAACGTTCTAAACACGATCAGGTAACGCAGGCTGTGATAACCTATCTCCAGAAGCGCAACTACCCCATAACGACACCCTCGGAGATGCCGGCCGAAGAAATGCAATTGGAGATGTCGGTAGACAACGAAATCAGCCGGCCGAATTCGATTATGTACAGTTGTTACAACAGTGACCCTACACTAATCGACCATAGTTATTTGAAGTTTGTTTCTTGGAGTAAGGAAGTGAATCGAAACAAGGAATACGAGGACTTATCACAGATTATAGCCCCATTGTTCTGTCATTTATATCTTGAACTATTACAGCGGGGCCATACGGAGAAGGCTGCCAATTTCTTGAAAACACACTTACCGCTGGTGGAGAAGTATAAATATGACAATAACATATTGAAGTTGATAAATATTATAACGAACGATATCCCTGATATTAATGGAATTAAGAAAAGATTCAGATCGAATAAGTATGTGGTGGTAGTTCACGCGAAATCAGCTGAGATATTGAAGAAGTTCCTTGTCGATTCGTGCCACACTATCATGTTGCAGATATTCCAAACGTGTTTCCAAATCAAAGAAGGGGACGAACCAGAAGCAAAATCGGAAAAACTAGATGGAGGCGAAATAATAAATGGACATGATACCCCATCGGCACTAATGCAGAAACTACAACAGGCTGTGCAAGCTGTCAGGAGTGAAAGTAATTTACTGCTTACCGTTGGACTTAATAATCTTAAGGACGATGTGACATGTGGGTTAATAAACCGGGAGTGTGGTATCGCGTTTTACTGCTACAACTCGAGTATCTTCCTAAGATCATTGATTACGTTAAAACAACTAGAGGGAACTGATGAATTAAGTGACGTGGTATTACGCGAGCATCGGGATAGGATCTACGATTTGTCCTACATTAACAATTTGCATTATTTAGTGTCGGCATCGCAAGATAAAACGTTACGATTGTTCGATTTGCATGAGTATTCCAAGAAAAGGATCTATCGAGGGCACGATCACCCCGTTTATTGCGTTTCCACCAGTAAAAATGGTGATTACATCATTTCCGGCTCGTACGATCATACGGCTAGATTATGGTCGACCGAATACGGGAGTACTCTACGTGTATACGTGGGACATACGCAAGAAGTGACCAGTGTCGATTTTCACCTGAACGATCTCTACTTATGCACGGGCTCCGCTGATAAAAACATTCGAATGTGGACGATTAAAGACGGAAATCCGGTGAGATTATTCCTCGGTTCGAAAGGGATAATCTATTCGTTGGCGTTCAGTTCAAATGGAAAATACCTGGCGAGTGCCGGAGACGATAAACGTTTGCGGATCTGGGATTTAATCGCGGGAAAACAATTATGTGAGATTAAAGTGAGTGCGGAACCTATAGTGAAAATTGCATGGAGCAACGACGATAGCGTGTTGTGTTCGGGAACTTTAGACGGGATCGTCCGTACTTGGGATACGGACGGTTTGGTTAAGAGTTCAGCTGAGTCGAATCAACACACCCCCAAGTACAATACGACGTTGAACGCGAAACTGTTGTCGATTGAGTATTCGTATGAGACTTTTGCATGTTTGACGGCGAAGCCGTCAAACTCCTCGTATTTGCACACGTAAAACGTTTCGAATGTGATGACTGTGGTGTCTCGGTGTACTGCTTAGGATCGACGAACTTTTATTTATTGAATCTACATTAAGTTTTTGTTTTTGTGTAAGTTATGTATTAACTACTCTTTTTCGTTGGGAGTTGAATGTGTACATTTTGAATAAAATAGGAGCGACATACATATGTGCTTTGATTTAGTCGATCTCATCAATTGAGGTCGGTTGAGTCAATTTCAAGATTTTTCACTTCATTCTCCTGGGAACAACCTTACCGATAGAGTCGGTGGCGCCTACATTTTACTTGTGCCATCAGTTAACGTTTGAACTACCTCTTGTCGAAAGCTAACTTTGACCTCACATCTTACGCCGTGCTAGCCAAAACCGTTACTGTCCGTGTCATTAGATTCCCCTAAGATATTTTGAGAGCCACTTGTTTCTCAAACCCCCGTTTCTGTTTGCCAGGAGGAGTCCTACGGATTCTATTATTTGTTTCTGTGTACGCTGCGGAACACAATACGCAAGGAAGTACCTAACAGCTTCATCAACAGTCAGCAGCATTTCATACGTAATTGTATATTTTTAGCTGAAATCGAGATTAATTTTGGCTAATAATTCACTATTTCACATTTTACTCTCTAAACCAGGTACATATTAGCCATGAAGAAAATGTAATATAAATGTTAACCAAACTTGCTGGCTAATGCTTCATCAATATTCTTCTCCGAATTTTAATGTCGGGCCATGCACATAAGGGGGACAAGGACTGGTTTACACTATTTAATGATAACACTCTTTTATCAAACCTTAGTTATAGGCCAATGTCAGCCAAAAGTTAGTGGGTAACGCTTTACCACTATCGTAATCGATATTATAAAATCCACTGTTAGCCGAGATCGTTGACTGATTCTTCACCTTTTCAGAATTGATGGTGTACAGCTGGTGTTAGTCAAAGTTGGTGCCACATCGCAGCTTCAAAGCTTGTAATGTTAGGCAAGGTTATTGGTATTTTAAAGCCTTGAAGATCGACTTTCTAGACTACAAGTAGAACTGCCAACTAAAGAATATTTTGGCAATTTTACTCAACCGTATCCGAGATAATTCGATTGGAATTTTTTCCCGCAAGGGGAGGGGCGCGGTATTTTCTAGAGCTAATTTTTTATAAGCTAGGTGTAGTACATCTCCCCTCACAAAATCAAGTCTTGAAAATGATCCTTCAAGCCTACAAACAGACGCACCATTAGAAAACGATTCTTAAGCTCATTCTCAGCTGTAAATTTGCGAGTTAATTAAATCGATTTTAAAGTTTTTCCCGCAGGGAGACGGTCAGCGGTACTTTCCAAAGCTCATTTCTTATAGCTAAATACATCACTTCTCACGAAATCAAATCATGAGAATCGACTTTATAGCCTACAAACATATGTACCACTGGAAGATTGTTCTCAAAGTCATATCGTGCTGCAAATCTACGAAATGAATAATTAAATTCCAAGATCTCCCTTTCCTTTCAGGAAGATGGATGATGGAGTACAGAATCTCCCCAGAATTTGTCTTCATCAGCTACGAGAAATATATACCGTCGAACGAAATGGAGCTCCTAGCTTACAATTGATGCGCCATCAACACTTGAACTTGTACTAAAGTTAGTTCTAAAGTCTTCCAGGGGGCGATACAAAAGTCTTATTCTTACTTCTTACTTGACTACTACTTTCTTTAATTTTTTACAGTCGAACGTATAAAAATCAAGCCCCCTCCCAAGCTCGGAGACAACTGAGAGAAAGAGACGTGAAGTACCGATTATGCGTATGTGCGTATTGCGTGTTGGTAATCTAATCCAAGGTTACTAGGTGACGAAAGGTCATATACCCCCATAACTCGAATTCTTCAAATTCCTAGTGTGGCACAATGCCATTATCGGTTTCTCTAACTCGAACTTTCCCAAAATCGGCAGTTCAGTTCGAATTAAAGAGGTTCGATTGCATTATTCTTTGACGCCCAGTTCTTATCTACCCAAATTGTTTTTGACAATACATAAAATAACTCTAAAAAACAAAATTACCTGCTCAATCCCTGGATAGGGCTTCATACTAGTCGGACTCCCACCGGTGATTGTATTCCTTCTCTGCAAAACAGGCCTAGATTTCAGAGAGAACAGAGAAGGTGGAGGCTCGTTCAAGGGACTATCCGGAGTATCCGTATCGTTATCGCTACTCGATTCGCTTTCCAGTTCCTCCAACGAGGTCTTAACTGGCGGTCTATAAAATAATCGATACGTCATTAAGCTTATCATCGATGTGTAAAATTATTAAAGTGACCGCGAGGGACACCCTGACAAGCTCAAAACTTAAGCAAAACATCCCTTGGGCAGATAAGACAAGAAAAAAATTCAAAAAATTACTTTGAACGAGGAATTTCCGGCAAGTCGTCTCTCGTAAGCAGCCTCGGGAGGGTAAGTTCTCGTTCCATCTAGAATATGGGGTGCCCCGTTTCTTACTCGGAAGACGATAAGGTTTCATATAAATTGGTCCGTACACTTTAGTGTGTTGGGGGCGTTTCTTTAAGGTTAGAAGTACTTCGGGAGGAATCTTGTAATAATACCATCACTTTCTCACGGTGCCAACCCACTACAGTCTGGTAATTTACCTGAAAGAAAAGAATGGTGAAAATTCTGGAGAACTCCTAATTTATGATCACTCGGAGAATTGTTTAATGTTGTAGTCGGAGCAAAGTGAATTAGCATTTCCGTTTTCTGGGCTTGCAAGGTAATGTCTCGATTTATCTATCTTGGATTGGAAAGATGGGACTTGTTTTTTCCATTTTGAATTGGAAAATGTGGGATTTGATTTATTGTTTTTCCTTGAGGGAAGATCATTTGATTTTTTCAGATTTTATTAAGAGACGTTGGGTCGGAAATAACGCGATTCTCTCCGTTTGGCTCATTATCTTACTTGAACGATTTCATCTCCTTTCTCAATTTTCCGACTCAAATGGGCCGGCGAACCGTGTTTGACTTCAGCAATTTGATGTACGGCCAAGTAACTAGGAAAGATGTACAATCCCAACTCCTGTTCCTTCTTCCTCAGAGTCGTTAACTCTAGAGATGACGGTTGCAATATTAACGGATCTTTAACGTCCTATAAGCGAAGTTTTAGATATGATGTTCATCGGGTATCGGAAAACGTCTTACCTGAATGATGTGATCGGCTAAATCGATGAGTTTCTTACAATTGTCACGGATGGTTGTGACCGGTGTTTGCGAGAATTTATCTCTATGTGCAGTGAAAGCCATTTCAATGCATAACTTTAAAAGCTGGGTTTGCTTTTCGGTGTATTCCGTGTCATTGACAAATGGAGACCTGGATTTTTAATAGAAAAATGTGTTTTATACCGATGATCTTTAAGACCAACTGATCTATTGAGAGTTTGATCATTGTAACACTCTCCTTATCTTAGGAAACTTGCGCTCACGTATATGGTATAAATCAAATATATAAATAAATAAATTTTTTAAATATGTGTTCCTCTCTAACACCACACGACATACCTTTTAACCAACAAACTAATGGTTTCACTGTCAATATAATATTATGTACTTCGGCCATCGTATCAGTTTGCACGGTCTCCGATGCATCCCCATCTTCATTCTGGAGTTCTTTAAACAAAGGATTTGCGACGCAAGACAACTTCAACGCAAACAATTGGATATTCTCCCTCTCCAATTCATAATGCTACAAGCACACCGATCAATTAACAAAGTCTCAAACGGCTAACGCTGCAAACTTACGAAATTCTTCAAATGTTCGACACCCTCCAAAATGATTTCTTGATGCCCGATGATTTTCACGCCCAAATTTTCCAAATCGTCAGCGCGGAATTGTAACAACTGGTTCCCTGTTATCCCATTGTTCAGGAAGGATTTCGCGTACGGCAGTACTTTATCGTCAAGACCTGGAAAATCGTTAAGGGCAAAAGTAGGGTTATTTCGAGCGTCGGCCCCTAAAATACGATACCTTTTAACCATTCGGTTACTTGATCCACCGACCAGTCTTTCACGTTTACATAAGCCATTTCGACGTTTTTATAATTTTAAGCATAGTAAACTTATAATATAAAACTCGATTAACTTGTTTAAACCTGCAAAAACGTCAAAAGATGATTTATGAGTTGATGTCAACTGTCAAAATTTAAGTGAAGTTAGCAACGAACGCCTGTACAAAATCACTGTGTTGGAAAGAGAAGCGAATATTGGATTGCAGTGGCAAGAAAGAGACGAAGTGGTGATTTTGAGATATGAAGGTGTGAAATACCATGTGAAATTAGCAACTGATAAATTAAAACAACACCAGTTAATGCGGGTAATAATTTGATTTTAGGAGCTAAAACATAAAAAAATAAAAGAACAGAATAATGATGAAAGAATTATGCTGGGACAGTATCCTACACCATATAAATATAACGAAAGTCAATATATTCATTCTTGTCATATCACCACAATAGAGTATTTCTTCTTTTTCTAATTTCGGGATTCTGATTTGTTAGTACAAAGTGAGCAATCGCATTGTACACCACCTGATCTAAAATTTTTAGTTGAGAGCACTGATATGTTGGTATCAGTAAGATTTGACAAACTTACGACAATATTAGCTATACAAGTAAATAAACCATTCCATGAGAAAACGGCCAAGGCCAAAACAAAGAAACGACAGGGTCAAAAATCTTTGAAAACGAAAATGTTTATAGTTAGTAGGGTCTTTTGTGGTGCCAACGTAGAATACTCGCGGTAGCTCATTCTTTGTTAGAATAGAGCTCAAGTTAAATTTATATATTTCAGGCTGCCTTTATTATTTTTTGGGGCAAATGAAAGCCAACATTGATAAACAAAAGTGATAGAGACAATCCGAAGGAAGTATCAAAATAGATCACGTAATATACGGAGCGATCGGAATTGATTGAACGTAGTTGGCGAACCCGAAGTTGCCGATTTGTGTTGTCTGTCAAGAAGTATCTAATACCACTTTGATGTCCATATGGTCGATTTGAATGTCCTCGAAATAGCTCAGAAGTTAGCTAACGCCATTTTGAAAATACGAAAGGTGCACATTGTTCGTATTAATTGAAAAACATTAGAGTTTTGGATATATTAAAAGAATAGTATTTGCTAAAAAGTTGATTGAATGAAATCAGTGATACCCAACAATAATCGTATATTTTAATTTTAATATGCACACACCATCCCAGAATAATAACATTAATGAAGTTAGCCAAATATAACAGTGTCGTCGTATTTAGAACATGGTTCCCGGCCATGCGCATACAGAATTTACCACAAGATTTTCTAACTTTGTCGCTCTGTCTTGTGTACTAATATTAAATTAACCATATATCCGTATATATAGTATGGTCTCTAATATTTATATAAAAACTGCGTCGCAAGTTAAAGATCAGTAAAAATAAGGAATATATCAAATAAATTAGGGCTGCTAAATATATTTACTTATTGTTGATATATTTCTTCTTCTTCTTTTTCGTCTTCTTCTATGGCTCATAACTCCTGCAGGGACAAGAAGCGCCCTGTTGTGTTTCTTCGTTAATCTGATTTGCGATAGTAGAAGCTAGAAGTAGATAGTAGTACTGTTACCGCAATCTTTCTCTGCTGATCAGCAAAATTTTAGAATTGTCCGTCTCGATTATATTCATTCGGACGTGCGTGATCTTCTTTTTCAAACTGCTTGTTTGGGTATTTCCGAAATAGATAAATTTTGAAAGATACATCGAAATAACCCCTCAGTGGCTGAGTGGTAAAACTCGCGCTTCACAGTGCGAAGGGCCGGCGTTCGAGACCCGGTAGCGGCAGAGCGTAGCAGTTTAAAATCCTAAGATGGATCTGGTACCTCTAATAAGCTGCGAAAATGAAGGAAATGCCACTGGGCGGGCCAGGAGCGGTACGGTATATGCGTTTTCATATACGGCTCGGTGGCTCCGAATCCTTACACCGAAAGGTAGAAAGGGTAAAAGATTAAGAAGAAGAAGAAGACATCGAAATATAATGGTCTAACTAGCAACATTGGACTCAACAGCAGACTGTCATTTATTATAGTTGGATCGCGAAATTGTGGTCCATCAGCAATTTTTTAACTGTAGGTGTAGGTTCTTCTTTAAATTTTTTGATCGGGTACTTCCCAAATGGACAAATTTTGAAAAACGAATCGAGATAATGGTTGAAGTAGCAACATCGGAATAAACAATGATACCCAATCCGTCGATTATTAGAATTCGGACACGGAATTGTGGGATTTGAGCCCTTGAATGAGGTAAAAATGAATATAAATAAGTGGATTATGGTGACCCCGAAAAAATTCTTTGAGGACGGTTTAGAAAAGTTAGTTTCTCGTTGGGATAAGTGTCTTCAATTAAATGGAGATTATATTGACAAACTAGAATTGTAAGTTTGATGAAAATTTCAAGAACATTGGAAACATGCCTCGTACATATGTACATGCATTCATACACACAAAATTTGATAATTTGCTCAAAATATGTCGCTATCTCAAATGCGATGATATTTACATCGCTTTAGAATAATATTTATCGGTTCTTAGACTGAATGGTCTACGACCAGGGTTCGTGACCTATACGATAATGGAAATCCAAGAATTCAAAGATGATGTTGACTTTAGAAGGAAGAAATTGGTTTACTTCATCGATACCGTTTCGAAGTCCGTTCTAAATTTATTTCTTCGTCGCCCACGTCCTAAATTTTTTCCCTAAAATGCTTCTTCTCACATTATCTTACATCAAACATTGCCCATTCCCCGATTTGAACGTTAGTCATATTTCCAAAGAACTTTATCATCGAATACACAATGCATAATTATGTATATACCTATAAACAATTTACCGAAACGACTTTTGCAAATTTCATTCGAATTGGCAAGGAAGAAAATTCAAAGAATCACCTAATCTGTGTTATTGTTTCTTTGTTTTTCCTTATTTTCCAATTCGTGTTCAAGGCATATTATGAATAAATAAATAACGTATACGATAAACATTAATACCCAATGTATTTTCATTTAATGTAATAAAACAATTACAATAAGAAATCAAAGATGTAAAGTATACCTACAGGGTTTATCACAATTAATGCGTCAAATCTATTTATAAGATTATATGAGATCAAAGTAAGTCAATCAGTGTAAAAGAAACAAAAATTGATTTAAAAAAATTAGACAAATAAAAGTGTTGTTTTAGAGGCACTAATCATGTATCGTCTAATGGTATTTAAGAAACAGACATATTAGCCAGGCGTTGAAGTAAACAAAACACATCCCATCTAAAACTAGTACTGCGCCTTGTTTAACATTTGACCCGGATTTTACTAGCGTTTACATATCTCTGTAATTTGTAAACATTCCCCTTACTTCTCAATCACATCATTTATCATTTTCGAGACAAACGATTTACGACACCAAACACGGTCACTTGGAGCAGCCGCTTTTCAAATTAACACGAAATATGAAGTCATTTAGATATCAGTCAATCAAAATTTATAATAATATGTTGCCGAAGGTATGGAGGGCTATGAACAATTCCAGATTTCGGTTCACTGTTAAGAAATTTTTAGACCATAATCCGGCTTACGAGATCCAGGACCTTGCTGAAATGCTTAGATCTGTATAATGTCTCTAATAATGGTTTTATTGATTTTGTAAGTGATATATACACATATTAGTTTAGGTATAGCACCATCTTATTTTTCTGTATACATATTTATATTTTTTATAATATTTAAAATTTGACATGTGAACACATTTGAGACTGTCTCGCATGAAATAAATCTATCTATCTATCTATCTATCTATCAAAGATCAGCAGTCTCTTCTGAGGTTGGATTTCTCCATAAGCCTTCTGGTCCTCTTCGGTGCGGTCTCCATTTCTAGTCATGAGCTTCCAGGTTCGTGCTTATGCTCTTGCTTATTAAGTTAAGCGAGCGCAAATCAACCCATTTAAACTTTGCAAACAAGAAAAAAGATAACTACTTGCCTATGGTAGCCGATAACAAATTGATTCCATATGCAAATACAGCCAAGTATCTAGGCACAACTCTAGACCTTGGAGGTCTTCCAAATCGATGGAAAGTGGGCCATGGTGAGGATGGCGTTGATGATCATCACGATTTTCGCCAGCAAGATCCCTGTCATCTTCTTGCTGGCGGTGTTGGTGATACTGTCGTGGCCCGGAACCTTCCCGTTGGCTTGCCTTTTGATTTTGTCGGTGATCTCATCTTCAGTAGCCGACGGAATCGCTACCGCAGGTGCACCAACAAGATCGGAAACTGCTTGCTCGGCTTCGTCTTTCAGATTTTTAACCGAGTCTTATTCCCATGATCCTTGATAGATTGTCTGAAGGTGACCAGCCATCACTTCAGACTTTCAAGGTTTATCATACACTAAATCGGTGGGTTCCTGAAGTGGGGTGGTGTTTCAGTTTCCACAGCGATCCGTCAACAGTGGCCGGAACCGCCGCGAAGTCCGCCCATTTGCTGTGGATATCATTTATCGCCCGTATAGTAAAACAAACCAGAAGTAAAATGAAAGAAATGCTGGAAGAAGAAATGCTCACAGAGGGAGCAAAGATGGGATTGAAAATCAATGAAGAAGAAACCAAAATAATGAGACTAGATAAAGAATGCGAAAAGAAGAAAATCCAGATAGGAAAGTATGCTTTTGAGAAGGTGGAAAGATTCAAATATCTGGGAGTGACAATTACCAATAAGTGTGAACGTAAAGCAGAAATCAAAGAGAAGATAATCACAACAAATAGAATTTTCTACGCAAATAAAAAGCTATTAAAAAGTAAGACATTAAGCAAAAAGAGCAAATTGAAGATCTACAAAACAATAATTAGATCAACACTACTGTATCCCACGGAAACGTTGTCCGTGACAAAGAAACATGAGGAGGAACTAAGAATAGTGGTGAGAAAGGTAATGAGAACTATCTTGGGATCAATTAGACTAAACGAGAATGAATACAGAAGAAGGACGAACGAGGAATTGGGACAAGAAATAGAAATGGATGTACTGAGAAAAATTAAGGAATCGAGAGCAAGCTGGCACGGACATGTATGGACAGCGGAGCCTAAAACTATAATCTATGATGTGACAGAGTGAAAGGCCTGGATGCAGAAGAAGGAGAGGAAGAACGAAAAGTACATGGCTGAAGGAAGTGGAGCAGGATATACGAAGGACCAAAGACATCGATTGGAAACAAAAACGAAAAACTATGGAAAAAATTAAGTGAAAGAATATAATCCGAAGAAAGGGCTGATCTCCCAAATTGTAATGATCTAGAAATCCGAATAGGAGACTCAACCCCGTCAGGTTTGTACAGCCGTTTGACTTTGCTCAAGATATGACCCGAATTTTACTACCGTTTACATTTCTACGTCTAAATAAAAAACATCCTAGTTCATTGTATACTGTCAGTGGTTCTCCAAGTATGAAACTTGCGGTTTTCCTGTGAAAACAGGGAAATACATCTGAAGCTACCCACAACGCAGACACCTGCATTAAGAAAAATAACGGCGACTGGGACCAAGGTAACCCAAGAGAGAGGCGACACCTTCGCAAAGCACCTCGAAATGTATTTTTCCTTACAAATTTTGTTTTGAACTTTCTTCTGGTTTAATTTGAGGCATGAGTTATGAAAAGCGATGTATATAAAATATGTTATGCAAAGAAAAAGTACATATGTAGATACAAAACTGCATCCCCCACTATAGAAACCTTCAATCGTGACGTCTCTCTCACATGGTTATTTATTGGTGTCGGACAATCGGATCGCCGTTAGTTTCGGCGGTTGCTTCGTAAGATAAATTTCAAAAGAATGCGTTTCGTTCTAATTGCGACGGCATTATTCGCCGCCTTCTCTTATACCAAAGCCGAACCCAAAGTTGTATGTTATTACGATAGTAAAGCCACGTTCAGGGAAGGTAAGTCAAAATTGTTGAGACGATTATGGTAATTCCCCTTTATTTTTTATTTTTGTTTTGTTTTTCCATATTCTTGTCGAAGCGCGTCTTTCTTAAATATGATCTACATACATTCATATATGGACACCTTACAGTCCCGAAGGTCACTTTCTCGAAAATATCATCCGATCTTTATTGGATAACGAGCAAAAGTTATTGAAATGTTAATTGCGTATGCGTGACTCGCTTCATTCGTGAATTATATAATTAAGAATATAAATAAGTACGGTTTAAAGAGAAAAGGGTGTCAAATTTTTCGATCTAGTTAAAATCTCCCCAAAAAATTGTACAAAAAGTTACATTCTGGTTTTTGATTATTACTGCGTTCTTTTAAAAAAATCGTCTTTATTCCTTACCAATATATACTTCAGGACTAGTTTCGGCGGAAAGCCATTATCAATTGAAATCTACAAGAAGTTTGGAAATAAAATAAACTTATATGTATATAAAGACAGGATTGGACTGGCTATGCAAATTGCACTGCGAAGTTTTAGAATACCGGCCTGTTTGAAAAAGAAAACAAAAAAAATGTAGAGCTTATGCAAAATCACATCTTTATTAAGGTTACAATTTAAATGATTTAATTTTTGGAGAATGCAGAACTAGCTGTACATAATTCTTTAATTATTACTTCATTATCAGTAACCATGAACAAATCTTTGTTTTCGTTCATTACGTTCAGCGCATCTACATGATCATCACTTAATCTATTTCTTAAGTGGTTCTTAATATAATTTAGAATATTAAATGCACGTTTGCACTAAACCTGTGTCACTGGCAACGTCAGCACAATTTTTATCAAAAATACAAATACAAATTATATTTATGCAATATCTCAAAACAACATACTAAGCCATTCTTGCATCGATTACATTCACTCATTATTTCCGGTTCCGCCCCATCAATCTCATCTCATTTCATACTTTGCAACACTTTTATAATTTGATCTTTTAGCACTATACCTTGTTTCAAAAATGGAGAGACAAATTTCTAAACACACCACAATTATACAAAATTCTGATTGGTCGAAACCAGCACCAAATTACACTGCACCAATCCTGCTCTAATCGTATCGTGTACGTAATTCTGTCAAATGTATTGACATTTTTTTATTACCGCTAGTTATTGTAGTGTTTATTATATTTTTCTGTTGTGTCTGCCTCATAGATTTTGCTGATCCGAAAATCGCTTTAATTTGCCGCGTAAATTTTATTCTAGACTTTATAGCGTGTAATTTGGGCTTGAGGTTCGTTCAGAAATTCATCTCTCTATTTTTTAAATCCCAGTAAACATTTTTTAAATTTCGCGGATAGTTTAATTTGGTATTTCCGGCAATAATGAACATATTCGCATGAATTGTGCTTAGAAATTGGTGAGTATGTCCACTATTGCCGGAACTACCAACTTAAACTGTCCGCGAAATTTAAAAATGTTTAGTATTTCCAAAGTGAACTTTGTTTTTCAAATTTAATTTGTATTCCTTTGCGTTTCCAAAGTGAACTTTATTTTTCAAATTTATTTCGATTGCAATCTTTTCTTCAACGGTCGATTATTCACTGGCCCACAGAGAAACTTCCCTGCGTCCTGGTGGGCCAGTCCAAACCTGCATATAGATGATTTTTTCAAACATATGTACAGAGGGATCCGATACGATAGTCTGAAAAATACTGGTTTCCGCAGAGGACGATATCAATATCTATTTCCAAGCTTCTGAGTGAATATAGTAACTGATTATATTTTAGTAATATCACCAAATCTTTTATTTGACATTGGCGTGCGGTTGATTATTCTTTCGTATATATACATACGGCAAAATCCTAAAATGGGTGTGTTACCTCTTATATGTTGCGAAAAATAAGGAAATGCCATTGGGCGATCCAAGGGGTACAGTATACCCACATATATGGCTCGGTGCCTCCGACTGAGCCCTGGATCTTCAAGGGCTGTTATTCTGTTATGTTATACACACAGTGATCCAGAATGATTGACGGTCACGTGACACCAGTTCCAAGGGAAAATTGACAGTTCAATTATGATCCGTTTTAAATTGTTTCGATGATCAGCGCCTTCATCGTAGGCGTAGAGATAAAATTCTCAGTGGTCATTTTATTAGCGTCTTCCTGCAAGTTTTATGTTTTCAATGCTAACCACAGTGTAAGTATGGCGGCATTTTGAGAAAGTAACAGAAGCGACACAGTCATTTTGATTCTCACCGTATATATTTTCCTTGCAAAATGGAAGACTTTCCCCTAATATTACTTATTGAAAATTCATGTTTAACCTTCCTATACTCACGCATACGGTCTGTGAGACCGATTTATATAGTATAGTATACGTCTTTCATTTTGACGTGAGTATAGGAAGGTTAAAAACGAAACGTACTCCCTGAATTATGCCCTAAGTCATGAAAATTACGTAAAATATTGCTTCGAAAGACGCTTTTACAAGAGTTTCTGTGTAACATATTGAAAATAATTTGCATTTCAGTCGTTAAACGTGTCATTTTGAGTTGCGTGGTGTTCTTTTGATCAATCTAACCAACCAAAATTGAGTATTTTAACATATCCGCCTTTAGCATCTTTTCCGTTTGATCGATCTTTTACTAGTTTAGTTAATGAATTCTTTAAAACATTTCTGCTCTCGTTCTATAGTTAGAATCTCTATCTAAATTAGTTAGAAATCAAAAATCTTGCAAATCTCATTTCTAGCTAGGTTATGTATGTTGTTTACATTTGCTGTCAAATTCTATTAATGTCAACATATCAGCGTTCCCAACTTAAAAGTTTAGGTCGCTCTGAAATTAGAACAAAGCATTTTATCATTTCCGCTTTCAGATTAGACACCGGAAATGAATCTTTGGCAAATGCGATAAATTTAAGCTTGACTCGTTTCGATTCACGCTACATTTTATCGTCTCCTCATTCAGAATTAAATAATAATTGGTTGATAATTGGATATAATAACAAAAATAAACCATTTCCATCGGACTCATTTTGATTCACGTACGTTTAATAACCATAACCATTTCAAAATTTCCTTTTTACACCTATGTAGTTTCTCATTACTTAAAAGACATTTGAATCGTTTGAACCCTATAAATAAATAATAAAAGTTTCCGGAAAGACAATGAAAACAAACTAATACGGATTCAAGTTATATTTTATTTTTTAATATAATCCCCCGAAGATCAACACACTTGGTCCAACGTTTCTCTGGCTTCTCGATTCCCTTCCGGAAGCGACTTTCGTCGAGGTTTCCAAAATAATCATTTCCGGCTTCTATCAGTTCTACATTCGACCAAAATCTCTTTCCACCCGGAAATGGTTTTGAGTTTCGCAAATGTTGAACGGAGCCAAATCGGGTGAATACGACGAACGCGGAGGGATTTTGAACTTCAATTCTATCAATTTCTGCTTAACGATTACACTTGAATGAGGGGGCGCATTGTCGTGGTGGAACATCACTTTTTTCTTAACCTTTCCCGGGTGTTCTTGCTGCAATTTCAGTTTGAGCTCGAATGCGTTTTTGCTCCGAATTGAGCAAATGCGGCACCCATCTTGCAGAAAGCTTTTTTAAACGCATTTTATTACGTAAAATACGAACTTATCGATCATAAAAGATGTTCACGGCTTTCTCAATTTCACGCACTTTTATTCGGCGATCGGTCAAAACCATGGCATGGATTCTTTCTACAATTTCTGGCGTTTGTAGCCGTTCCCGGACGTTCCGAACGCGGTTCATCGCTTGTATGCGTGTGACTACCCTTGATTTCCAAAATTTCAAAAATCACGGTAAAAAATGAAGATGACGAATCCGCAAGAACAGCATCTAACCTTCATTTGATTTCCGTTACGGTTTTTCCTTCGAAATAAAAAAAATTGATGACTGCTCGAACTTCGTTTTTATCCATAATTGGCATCATAAAAAACTACTTAACTTAAATATTTGTCATAACCAGACTGCTTGGCAGATCGATTTAACATTTGCAGTCAATTAATATGGAAGAGTTGCCAACACAAATACCAACTCCCTTGCAGCGATTCCGGAAACTTGTCAATCTACCCTCGTATTTTCGTAAAATTATAAGAACCAAATAAAACGCATTCTTAACAATTTTTGTACCGTCCCAACGGTACCAGTTTAAGATAACTGTCGTTACGCTCGTAACAAACAGTTTATAATAGGTTTGTTTATGTCGTAATGGATGATAATTCGATGGAACAGAGGACGTGGGTTTTGTACGCTCGGTAATTGCCCCAATTGACCAGTACATACCTGAAGATCGCTTAAAATTACTTTTGTGAACGGCTCGCGCTAGTATTACTTTATGTGTTAGTCAAATCATAATTGACAGAACTTTTATTATTATTGTTATTATGATTTTCTTATATAACTGTGAATTTCCTGTATCTCAATGACACGCCATCCTAATTAGATTATAACTGGCTACCAAAAATAAACGTTGACATCACCTTCGAAGCGATTAAACCTAGAACTCCAACAGAATGAATGATAAAAACCTTATTTCCTACCAGTTATACGTCGAATTAGTCACCTTTCGAAAAAGAACCTCAGACTATCACCTTGAATTAAGTAGTCCGAGAAACTAACTGGTAATAAGTAAAAATTCACCGTTCCCGTTTTATCCTCGTTTATGGAAACGATAAATGCAAAATTTATTGTTTATCGGTAAGACTCGGTAACGAAAATAGAAAAAAGGTTGCTTGAAAGGTTATCGTCGAGAAACAAGCTCGATTGGAATAAATAATCGTATCCTGTCTTATATCCATTTTTAACCGTTTCGTAAACCCACGATCGAGTGATTTCTTTTTTTTTGTGGTTTTAAACGAGCTCCTTCGTTCCAGGTCAAGGTAAATTCGACCTGCAATTCGTCGAGCCTGCCCTTCAATTCTGTACGCATCTAATTTACAAATCGGCGCGCATTAACCCGGATAATTACAAGCTGATCGCGCAGGATGAGAAATTCGACGTCACGCAGGATAATTACCGGAAGGTGACCGATCTGAAACGTCGTTTCCCAGGATTACGCGTACTCCTCTCCGTTGGAAATAATGATGATGATCCGGAACAGTACGAGAAATACTTGACTTTGGTAAGTTCGAAATAAAAAGAAAAAACAAACAATTTCACAAATTATTGTGGTTGATCAACAACTTTTTAGAACTGTATGTGTCGATTAGGTTCATTTGAACTCATTTCCGGAAGTGCACGTCGTTCTTCTTAAAGTTTTCTGATCGGATATTTCCGAAAGGACTAAATTAAAGATATATCAAAGTAAGTTTGAATACCAACGTGGAACTCAACGGCAGTACTCAAACAGTCATTTATTACAGTTGGCGCTCGGAATTGTGGTTCATCGGCAATTTTCGGAACTGTACGTTTCGATTAGGTTCATTAAAATTCATTTCCGGAAGTGTAAATCATTCTTCTTCAATATTTTTGGATTGGGTATTTCTGGAATGAATAAATTTTGAAAGAAACATCAAACTAATCGTCGAAGTAGCAACATTGGACTCAACGGCGGTACCCAAACCGTCATTTACTAGGTTCATTAAAACTAATTTCCGGAACTGCACGTCCTTCTTCAAATTTTCTGATCGGGTATTTCCGGAACGGATGAATTCTTCGTTCTTCTTCAGATTTTTTTATCGAACATTTCCGGAATGGATAAATTTTAAAAAATGCATCGAAATAATGGTCTGAGTTGCAACACTGGACTCAACAGCGGTACCCAAATCGTCATTATTTGAGTTGGAGCGCGAAACTGTAGTCCGTCAGCAATTTTTGGAACTGCACGTATCGATTAGATTCATTAAAGCTCATTGCCGGAAGTGCACATCGTGCTTCTTCAAATTTTTTGATCGGGTATTTCCGGAACGGATAAATTTTCCGTTTTTCTTCAGATTTTTGGATCGAATATTTCCCAACTGGATACATTTTGAAAGATTCATTAAAATATTGGTCTGAGTAGCAGCATTGGACCCAACAGCGGTACCCAAGCCGTCATTTATCAGAATTCTACGGCGGAATTGTGGTCCATCAGCAATTTCGAGAACTGCACCAATTGATTATGTTTATTAAGATTCATCTTCCGGAAGTGCACGTCGTTCTTCTTCAAATTTTTTGATCGGGTATTTCCGCAATGGTTAAATATTGGAAGATACATCAAAATAATCGTTCTAGTAGCAACATTGGACTCCACAGCGGTACCCAAACCGTCATTTATTTGAGTTGAAGCGGGAAATTGTGGTCAATTAGCAATTTTAGGAACTGTATGTATCGATTAGATTCATTTACAATCTTTTCTGGAAATGTGTTGTCCTTTTTCAAATTTTCTAATCGGGTATTTCCGGAAGGGATAAATTCTTCGTCCTTCTTCAGATTTTTCATCGAAATTTCCGAAATTTATAAATTTTAAAAGAAACGCTAAAATAATCGTTGTAGTAGCAATATTAGACTCAACAGCAGTACCAAAACCGTCATTTATTGGAGTTGGAAGACGAAATTGTGGTCCATCAGCAAGTTTTGGAACCGCACGTATCGATTAGATTCATTAAAACTCATTGCCGGAAGTGCACCTCGTTCTTATTCAAATTTTCTGGTCGGGTATTTCCGGAACGGATAAATTCTTCGTTTTTCTTCAGATTTTTGGATCGAATATTTTCGAAATGCATACATTTTGAAAGATTCATTAAAATATTATTCTGAGTAGCAAAATTGGACCCAACAGCGGTACCTAAGCCTTCATTTATGATAATTGTACGGCAGAATTGTGGTCCATCAGCAATTTTTGGAACTGTACCAATTAATTATCTTTATTAAAATTCATCTTCCGGAAGTGCACGTCGTTCTTCTTCAAATTTTCTGATCGGGTATTTCCGGAATGGTTAAATCTTGGAAGATACATCAAAATAATCATTGTAGTAGCAACATTGGACTCCACAGCGGTACCTAAACCGTCATTTATTTGAGTTGGAGCGAGGAATTGTGGTCCATCAGCAATTTTTGGAACTGCACGTATCGATTAGATTCATTAAAACTCATTTCCGGAAGTACACGTCGTTCTTCTTTAAATTTTTTGATCGGGTATTTCCGGAACGGATAAATTTTCCGTTTTTCTTCAGATTTTTGGATCCAATATTTCCCAAATGGATACATTTTGAAAGATTCATTAAAATATTGATCTGAGTAGTAGCATTGGACCCAACAGCGGTACCCAAGCCGTCATTTAAGAGAATTCTACGGCAGAATTGTGGTCCATCAGCAATTTTGAGAACTGCACCAATTGATTATGTTTATTAAGATTCATCTTCCGGAAGTGCACGTCGTTCTTCTTCAAATTTTCTGATCGGGTATTTCCGGAATGGTTAAATCTTGGAAGATACATCAAAATAATCGTTCTAGTAGCAACATTGGACTCCACAGCGGTACCCAAACCGTCATTTATTTGAGTTGAAGCGAGAAATTGTAGTTCATCAGCAATGTTGGGAACTGTATGTATCGATTAGATTCATTTACAATCTTTTCTGGGAGTGTATGTTGTCCTTCTTCAAATTTTCTGATCGGGTATTTCCGGAAGGGATAAATTCTTCGTCCTTCTTCAGATTTTTTCATCGAATATTTCCGACATTTATAAATTTTAAAAGAAACGCTAAAATAATCGTTGTAGTAGCAATATTAGACTCAACAGCGGTACCAAAACCGTCATTTATTTGAGTTGGAGCGCGGAATTGTGGTCCATCAGCAAGTTTTGGAACCGCACGTATCGATTAGATTCATTAAAACTCATTGCCGGAAGTGCATCTCGTTTTTATTCGAATTTTCTGGTCGGGTATTTCCGGAATGGTTAAATCTTGGAAGATACATCAAAATAATCGTTCTAGTAGCAACATTGGACTCCACAGCGGTACCCAAACCGTCATTTATTTGAGTTGGAGCGAGGAATTGTGGTCCATCAGCAATTTTTGGAACTGCACGTATCGATTAGATTCATTAAAACTCATTGCCGGAAGTGCATCTCGTTTTTATTCGAATTTTCTGGTCGGGTATTTCCGGAATGGTTAAATCTTGGAAGATACATCAAAATAATCGTTCTAGTAGCAACATTGGACTCCACAGCGGTACCCAAACCGTCATTTATTTGAGTTGAAGCGAGAAATTGTGGTTCATCAGCAATTTTGGGAACTGTATGTATCGACTAGATTCATTTACAATCTTTTCTAGGAGTGTATGTCGTCCTTCTTCAAATTTTCTGATCGGGTATTTCCGGAAGGGATAAATTCTTCGTCCTTCTTCAGATTTTTTCATCGAATATTTCCGACATTTATAAATTTTAAAAGAAACGCTAAAATAATCGTTGTAGTAGCAATATTAGACTCAACAGCGGTACCAAAACCGTCATTTATTTGAGTTGGAGCGCGGAATTGTGGTCCATCAGCAAGTTTTGGAACCGCACGTATCGATTAGATTCATTAAAACTCATTGCCGGAAGTGCATCTCGTTTTTATTCGAATTTTCTGGTCGGGTATTTCCGGAATGGTTAAATCTTGGAAGATACATCAAAATAATCGTTCTAGTAGCAACATTGGACTCCACAGCGGTACCCAAACCGTCATTTATTTGAGTTGGAGCGAGGAATTGTGGTCCATCAGCAATTTTTGGAACTGCACGTATCGATTAGATTCATTAAAACTCATTGCCGGAAGTGCATCTCGTTTTTATTCGAATTTTCTGGTCGGGTATTTCCGGAATGGTTAAATCTTGGAAGATACATCAAAATAATCGTTCTAGTAGCAACATTGGACTCCACAGCGGTACCCAAACCGTCATTTATTTGAGTTGAAGCGAGAAATTGTGGTTCATCAGCAATTTTGGGAACTGTATGTATCGACTAGATTCATTTACAATCTTTTCTGGGAGTGTATGTCGTCCTTCTTCAAATTTTCTGGTCGGGTATTTCCGGAAGGGATAAATTCTTCGTCCTTCTTCAGATTTTTCATCGAATATTTCCGAAATTTATAAATTTTAAAAGAAACGCTAAAATAATCGATGTAGTAGCAATATTAGACTCAACAGCGGTACCAAAACCGTCATTTATTTGAGTTGGAGCGCGGAATTGTGGTCCATCAGCAAGTTTTGGAACCGCACGTATCGATTAGATTCATTAAAACTCATCTGCCGGAAGTGCATCTCGTTCTTATTCGAATTTTCTGGTCGGGTATTTCCGGAATGGTTAAATCTTGGAAGATACATCAAAATAATCGTTCTAGTAGCAACATTGGACTCCACAGCGGTACCCAAACCGTCATTTATTTGAGTTGGAGCGAGGAATTGTGGTCCATCAGCAATTTTTGGAACTGCACGTATCGATTAGATTCATTAAAACTCATTTCCGGAAGTACACGTGGTTCTTCTTCCAATTTTCTGATCAGGTATTTCCGGAACCGATACATTTTTCGTTCTTCTAAAGATTTTGTCATCGAATATCTCCGAAATGGATGCATTTTGAAAGAAACACTAAAATAATCGTTGTAGTAGCAACATTGAAGTCTACAGCGGTACCCAAACCGTCATTTATTAGAGTTGGAGCGAGGAATTGTAATCTGTCAGCAATTTTTTGATATTATACCTCAATTAGAGTCTACTTCATCCCTTTAATTAACACATTTGCATATGTAGGTATAGCAATTATTTCTTTCCTTTTATTATTTTGGCATTTTCTTCCTCTTTCATTCCGAATTCCAAGCATGGTTAAATTATAACTATTATAAATACTTACACAGTTTGCTTCGAATTTGCAGAAATAATTTGCAAAATCAATAAATCATCCTTACATAAGTAAAACGACTTTCATAGAAACGACCAATAAAATCTTGCTCCTGGTATTTACTTGTTGTTTCATTATTACACATTTCTATGAATCACGACAATTGTGTGTAGGCTCTCTCATATTACGCGTCGATCATGTTAAAAAGAAATAATCACCTGCTTATTATGTTAACCTTGGAGCACTCTCGTCTCATAAATATGTATGGACATACATGTAAGCGATTACTCATGCCCTTGTTTCTGCTTTTTTCTTTTTTAATTATATTTTGTTTTTGTTTTCTGTAGCTGGAATCGGTCGAGACTAGACTGGCGTTCGTCAATTCCGCTCACACCATAGTCAAGTCTTATGGCTTCGATGGCTTGGATTTGGGCTGGGAATTCCCGACCACGAAACCGAAGAAAATCCGCGGAAAAGTCAGTAAGTGTTTGTGGTGAGAGATGTGCAAAATGTGCGACAATGGTTATTTGGTATGCAAATAGGAAATGTAAATAGAAACGACGATATGTAAAGTTTGTCGTTTAGAATTGAGAGAGAGACAGCGAGAGAGAGAGATACTGTTAACATCGGTTTCAATTATGTAAAGTGCAAAAGCGTAATAAAAAATGATTCATCTCCGTCTATATTTGTTCTAGTTCTAATGAATTTCCTCGTTTTTTTGTTTATCTTTCAAATTTTCATGGATTCTTTCGTGGATATTCGCTTGGGGCATGATCCATAATTTTTCTTCTTTGATGATGGGAATGTTGGCATTGTTTTGGATCATTGGCGATTAAATTTATATATGTATTTTGTAACCTATTTAGATACTTATCTTTCGGATTGCCTCTACCACTTTTCAAGGCAAATAAATATAAAAAAATAAATAAACGACTATGACATACGAGGGGTGTTGCCAAAGTTTTAAAATTTGGCTATAATTTTTTTATTTCGTCAATCTTCATCAAAATTCAGCTCTTTGTGATTTAATCAGGGTACAGAAATACGCCTGTATCAGCCAAATAGCTGAAGTATACTAAACGATATTGCACGGGATGAATACGTAAACGTGTCAAGATTTGTTTCAGACCAATGGCGTGACCTATAAGATTTACGCAATTGAACTAGAGCCAAATTCCTAGAACATTCGGTATATCCCTGGTATAATCTAATTGCAATTATGTCTTTTATTTAACCTAGAAAGTGGTTGAGGCAATCGGAAAGATAATTTTTAGGAATAGGAAAATATTTTAGCTTTTAGGTTCAATTTTTTGCTTATCTTCAGAACTGTTAGAATCTAATTCCTGATAGTGTTCGCATTACATTACAGCTCCAAATACTTTTCATCTAGAATTAAAATTCACTTTCAAATACCTAAATTGCAATTAGGAAACATAATATTTTAACCTCTATCCGTATCGATTTCTTTTCCTTCTTGTTCGTAATTTTCGTCAATCAATTGTTGAATGTGTTTGCCCAAAATTACCGGGGATTTATTCATTCATTCTTTTAGGGTGACCAATAGACGAAGGCACTTTGGGGCGATCCCCAACAACACTCTCACTTTCGTTCGAGTAACCTCGTGTCGTCCACAAAGACCACTATCTTGCTAGAGGAAAGCCCGATTTTTCTGGCGAAAAAGCGCAAGAAATCGTAATATGGCACCCTCATCCCGATTTCTATGAAACTTAACGAAGTTCGTTCCTACACGCAAAAAATCGCTAAAAATTCCTTAAAATAGCCAAAATTCCATACCCAACTTTTTTCCATGCGACTTGAATCCTACACCAATCGATGCATCCCGACAAGCTAATTCCAATGGTATGTAATTTATTAAGATTATTTCAAACGGTTGCTGAGGAAACGCAAAAACCGCAAAAAATCCTTAAAATAGATAAAATTACATACCCATTTCCTATGGGAGTTAGGATATTCAATGCTACATCAATCGACGCGCCCCGACGAGTTGATTCCAATGGTATGTAATTCATTGAGATTATTCCTAACGGTTGCCGAGAAAACGCAAGAAACTGCAAAACGAAATTTATTTGAAATAGCAAAAGTCAGTATACCAACTTTTTCCTATAGAACTAGGAAGGTTCAATCCTATACTATTCGACCCCGTTTTTTCTGATTCAGAATCACCCCCGAATCGACTTTCTATCGTTGATAGTTTAGCCCTTAACTCTGTGGATTTCTTGATCTCTATTTTACGTATTTTCACGCAACCTTCGGATGACGTTTCCTCGAAACCTGTGCCTTCCAGGTTCTAAGTCATCTTTCTGCAGATGATAAGATATGGTTTATAAATGTTGTTTATCTGTGGTTGAGATTCTTGCAGTTTCAATATTTCTTTGTTTCTACCATTTTTCAGATCCCCATCAAGAATTTCTGGTTTCTTCCTATTTTATCCACTAAAATGTAGTAAGTTCCCTCTTACACTTACCACTTTAATAGTCTCATATTTTGAGCTTAAATCTCCATGTTCGTGTATGTTATAAACTTATTCTAACCAAATTCCTTCTTTCCAAAATATCTAGGATGTATTTGTTGTAAGTATAAACTTAAAATCTAGTTTGATAATTTTTCTTCCTCGTCATCGACACACCAAATGATTTACAAAAATCTTTATTAATTATGATTTCTATTTATGATCTTGTACCTTCTGCATTCTTCACATTTTTCTAGCTACCTATTTCGACCTTTATGTAATTTCTAAGAGAAACCATTTTTGTAACTTTTTGCTTATTTACATTGACGATAAGAAAGCGTTTTATCGTTTGATAAACAATTTCATTTTCCTAATTAGCTAGGAGTTCTTTCTCTAACGGATTCGCAAATTTCCCAATGTTTATTCGTAAAAAGTTATCATCAGGACAACATAAGTATTGATATTTTTATATCGCGTCAATGTCAAGGAGCATTTTATTTTGGTATTTCTCTGATGTAACAACAATTTCGTCTACTTATTGACAAGGATAAACAGAGACAACGGTCCCTTGAGTCGATCGTTGCTGCTTGATTTATTATAAATAGAAAGAGGCATTTCGGAAGAGTGTTTAGTAAATAGAAAAGTTATCGAAGTTATCAAAGAAAAGTTTGCGAGATTTGAGACAGCGTGGGTAACCCTTTCCCAGAATAATTTTTCATTCTAGTAGATAGAGTAACACGCCCCCTAGTTGTAAAGCGTTCAGCTTGCATATATAGAATTTAAGAAATGGCGGTTCATTCAATAAAGTATTGTTTGTTTTTCGCTGGTTCTAGACTTTGAACTCACTCACCTTTTGGTGAATCTAGACTTAAATCTTCCTACATACTTTGTCAGTTCCAAAAGTTGGATTTTACTTGAATTTTTAGTGATTGTAAACCTAGGTCCTTACTCTTCTCTCTTTTCGCTGCGTCTGGATCCTAAACTTATTCTTTCTTTTTACCATTTCTTCTTCCTTTTCTTCTTCTTCTTAGATCTAAATTCTGTTCAATATATTAATCCCCATGTAGTTTCGTTTGAAGATGAGCACCAGCTCTCTCTCTCCATCTTTTAAGGTGTATTCCCGGTGATTGTCTACTGTTTGATGTCCTCATCAAAATTTTCCCGGTTGTCCACAACTCCAGATTCCTCGCGTATCCTTGACTTCCTTACTGTTCCTCATACCAACGCTAGGGATCATCATCAGCATCTTCATTTCCGTGGTCCTCTTTAACTGTTCCGTCTTTGGCATTTTCAAACCCATATTTCAGTCTTCTGTCTTTTCGCAGATTCTAGGTTTAAATCTTATTCTTTTTCCTTTTCACCGGTTTTAGGCCTAAAATGTATTCCATTTTTATCGTTTCCTCTTCTTCCTTTTCTATTAAAACTAAGTCCTGTTTGATATATTAAGCTTCATCGAGATTCGTTTGCTGAAGAGTATCGCAGCTGTCTCCCCGTTTTATGGAGATGTCTTCACGGTGGTCGTCTGGTGTTTGGTCTTTCTTACACCACAGTTTTTGCCATTTGCTTTGCGTAAAGTTTCCAAAGTCTTCGCGGACTTCAATATCTTCCACTCCAGATTCCTCGCGTATCCTTGAGTTCCTTACTCTGTTCCTCACGCCAACGCCAGAAATTATCATCGGTATCTTCGTTCCCGTGGTGCTCATTAACCGTTTCGTCTTTGCTGTTTCCAAACCCATATTTCACTCGCCTTTCTTTTCGCAGATTCTACATTTAAATCTTGTTTTTCTTCCTTTTCGCTGGGTCCAGATCTAGAGATTACACCCTTTTTGGTAATCCTAAACTTAAATCCTCCTACTTTGCTGGTTCCAATGTTGTATTTTAGATTTTTAGTAATCCTAGACCTAGGTCTTACTCTTCCTTCTTTTCCTTGCTTCTAGATCTGGAACTTGCTTCTTGGTCCACTGTTCCTAGACTTAGATGTTACCTCATATGTACTGGTTCCAAACCTAGGCGTTAAATTTTTTAATTCAGTAATATTTCCTCGACACTTAACGGTACAACAAATGTAAAAGACTATGTTGAGGAAAAATACCTAAGAGTGAATTTTTTCCAGGTTCCTTCTTCCACGCTCTAAAAAAGAAGATCGTGGGCGAAACCAAGAAAGATGAAAGGGAAGAAGACCACAAGGAACAATTTACTGCCTTGGCTCGTGAACTCAAGAATGCTTTCAGACACGACGGCTTGTTGGTTACATTGTCGGTGTTGCCAAACGTCAACAGTACAGGTAATTTTTGCCAACTCCTACTTCTTCTAAGGGACATTGCTCCTCCAGGGAGCAAGAGGCGCCCGGTGGCGTTTCTGTGCTAATCCCAGTTGTGATCTAAGCTACTCGTACATATAATTTTTGCCAAGTTGCTTCAAATTATTTTGATGAAATTTTCAGATTTCATCTTCCGAAAGATTTAAAAATTGGACACATGTCAAAATTTTAGCGCTAACTTAAAGAATTGACAAAATTATTTTTGGGGAACCTTTCGTTTCATTACATTGCAAAATAATTTTTCGCTCCAGGCTTTATTTTCGCAACGATGACATAAATCTGCTTGCTCAATTGTGTCGGGTCTGCTCGGTCAGGATTTCCTGTAATTCAATACCGCGTACGCATCGGACTAACCTACATTCACTTTAACAATTATTATGTTAATTCTTTTAATAAAGAAAAATTGCTGAGCTAGAACCATTGACGGCGGCTCGTGGTATAAATTATTATCGCGTTTGCATGCTAATTTGATCTTGAATTCTTTTTTTCTTTTTTCCAACACTAAGTAGAATAAATGGCGTGTCGACTTTAGTACAAGTAATATCCACTGGTACCTATTAACTGATTTAAAATTTGTTATAAATTATTTTTCTGTATCTTTATCTTCTCAAAAGTATTTTGTAAAAACGACATTTGGTTTTGAAGGGGCACTATCGGGTCCTCAAATATCTTCTTTGTCACAGCTAATGCATCGTTTCAAAAGAAAAGAAAGTTCAAACAAAATAAAACAAAATTTGTAAGAGAAACTATATTCCTATCATCATTTTTCAATATTGAAGTTTCGTACGGAAGATTATGGGAACCGCTGAGGTCAAGTACGATGTTTATGCTTTAGACGTAGAAGCGTAAACGCTAGTAACATTTGGGTCATGTCGATACTCTTCGAACATGTGATTGAAAAACAAAAGAGAATATGTACAATTTAGAGAAAGAAATGTAAACGCAAGAAAAATTTTGGTCATATCGTATGCCCCAGTTCTACGACGCCGCGTTATTTAAATACCATTCCACCATACATAAATCGGCGTTTCTGAAACAACACCTTTATTTGTCCATTTTTTTTATCAATTTTTCTTAACCATGCAGGCCAGAAGCGGTACGGTATACGTATGTATACGGCTTGGTGACTTAGACCCCTACACCGACAGATACAAAGGGAATAAAATAAATACTTACTGTTGCCTCATATAATCTTGTAAGCAAATTTGGTGCATTAGTTACGACTCTCTACCTTACACCATTAGGGTAGAAAGGATTCCGATAATATATATATGTATATATATAGTTACGACTCTACCCTTGCAAGTCACGCGACTAAATAATATAGGCAACCAAAATTGCACTGTTTTAGTAAAAGTCCCATTTTATTTTAATTTCGTTTATAACCTCTAAATATGATCTAATCTAGCGGTTCTCAAACAGTTTTTCGTTGACCCCCAAATATCATGGTTTTTACCATGGACCTCCATGTCGTAAATATGATGTGATAGGGTGCCATCTGCTAAACTATAGATTACTGAAAGAACATTTCGTGCTCATATCGAGAGATGTCGCCAGTGCTATCAACGTTGAGGGGGTGCTTTCACCCTTTATTTTTTTAACTTTTCTTTTAAAGTATTTATTGGAAATACTTTATCCTCTATAATTTTCCTAATACTAAAATCGAACCGTGGACTCGCTGGAAAAGCTGATATAACCTCCAAATATGACACCTCTATATAATAAGTTTTGTAGAGGTACCAATCTATAAGTTATGCAACTACTTTAACACAAATCACGTATCTTGCTAACAATCTTGAATTCAGTGTACAATTCGGCAACAAAAAAACACATTTTAAGGCGTTGACCCAGTAAACATTTTCGGATGGTTTAAGTTGGTACTTTCGGCAATAGTGAACATAACATAACATCTATTCCCGGAATTGCCAACTTAAATTATCCGCGAAATTTGAAAAATGTTTACTGGGCATTGACTCTCACAGCCATGTATTTCATGTTAAAATCGCTTCTTATCATCGCAGGGTTACAGGACCGTTGTAAATGGCACAGACTTCCGTCGATTTTGCTATGTTTCACAATTTGAAGTTTTTCTCGTTTTTCTCAAAAATTGTTAAGAATATGTTACGAATTGTACGGTCTCTCAATAGCACACGTTAAAATACAGTATATATTGTTATAAAGAGGTCTTCACTAGTCTCATGCTGGTCTCCATGTTTACGTATTTCTACGCTGTATCACTCCCTAACTTACCAACTGTTGCTACAAAGCGGGAGTTTTTAAAATGTCATTTAATTCCTAACAAATTCTTCATAGATTGTAGTTTTAAAACCAATTTTAACGACTATTTGATATGTCACGGCAGGCTTTGACTGGCGCCATTCTTAAGTAAATATTCACCTTTAGGACATTACTTTCTGCGTCTCAATTTTACAAATTTAATCTCGTGCTCAAGCAGTTCCCAAAAATTTCTTTTGTTATTAACCCGTCGGATAGCCTAGTTTCTTCCATTGGGCCCAATCAATCAAAGCCTTTTCGGACGACTAAATAAACAGGTCCGAGTTTTATATTGTCACGATATAAAATAGGAATTTAGTGCGAGTGGTGAACTTTTCTCAAGCTTTTTGTTTTGTTGTATATCTTTTAACAATTTTACACGTTGCTCGCATTGAAAACGGCCGTTAGGAATCACAAACTCAGAAATCTGGCGAATAGCGCCTCGTTCAGTCTTTCTTAGCAGCAAAAACTGCTATGAAACATTCTCGAAAAGATCGAGGATATCGTAGAATCTAGTAAACGTGATGCGATAACAACGCCATCTGCTAGACTACAAAAGAACTAAGAAACACGTTTCCTATTCGTATTGGGAGATGTCGCTAGTACTTTCGCGCGTTAATTTAAAACTTTTGAAACAACTTATTATTTAATATCTTGTTAATTCTTTATTAATCGTGGGTCGTGGATCCCCAATAAAATTGCCATAGAACCTTGGGGGTCCGGGCTCCACCAATTGGGAAACGCCGGGCCATACGATGATGATATTTCACACGCTGTTTTCTTCATTTACCCAACAGTTTACTACGATACAAGGAACCTAATCCAGCATCTGGACCTGGTGAATCTTCTAGCATTCGACTTCTACAATCCGAAACGTAATCCCAAAGAAGCCGATTACCCGGCACCTCTGTACAGCTTATACGAGAGGAAACCTGACGAAAATGGCGATTACCAAGTGAGACACTGGTAAGGAATCTTTTTCCTTTTAGTACGGTTCCTATTCTAACCGGGCCAGTGTGGATTACCTACCGTCTCTAGCAAATTTCATGTTTCCACTGATGTGGATGTCTACATAATTGTCGAAATACATACATGTACAACTATCTTTTGTGCGAGATTAAAAAAGAAGGATCTAGATGACTCTCTACGAAACGACCTTATGAAGCGTGATGCCCAGCTCGCATACGTAGAAGCTGTGCACAGATGACTATTAATAAAGCACAGCAGTCTGGCAAATATCTCGTGACAATGGTCAGTTACTCTGCGCATTGCGTACAGGAGTGGGCGGAGCGTATACGATGACTGCTATACAGAATAGTACATTAATATAGCTTAACCCCGCCCCTTTTGCTGATAACCGCACCTACCAAAGTCGTTTGGTGGAGAGCCATCTATACTTTTCTCTAAATTGCTATAGCGAAGATCAGAACTACCAAAGTACTCTCGATTAAACTCAAAGTACCCCGCGATTAAAAGGGTTAAAAGTATTTGTTCTAAAATTACAGGATCGATACCGGAGCTCCGGCTAATAAGATTATCCTCGGTTTCCCCACCTACGGAAGGGCATGGAAAATGACCGAAGATTCGGCAATTTCGGGCGTGCCACCTTTCGAAGTCGACGGCGAAGCCGAAGCAGGGCCCTACACCAAAATTCCGGGAATTTTGAGCTATCCAGAAGTCTGCGCCAAGCTTGCCAATCCCAATAACTTAAAAGGAGCCGGAAGTCACTTGAGGAAGGTCGGAGATCCGACCAAGAGATACGGTGAGTAGCTTCGAATCGGTCGTGGAGGGGGTTAGTTTGGTTATCGTGTGGTTTCTCTCTTGCAGATTGGAAAATTAATGACGTTGATAAACGATTTGGTACGTTAGACATTTAGAGTGCTAATATATTAATATATCTCTTTTTGATAATTGCATTTTCTTGCATCATCATTAGAGTTTGCTAAAAGAAGTGGATGGCGTGTTATCGTTAAGTTGTCATTGAATAATTAAATTCCAAGGAGTGACAGCGTCAGTCTGATTTACACTACTTAATGTAAACACGTCATCCAGCTTTTTAACAAACTCTAATCATCATTCTTTGCTTCAAGCTTTGAAATAATTTGAGTAAATACTAACGGGGGACACACCGGCAAACAACACCAAAACCAAAAAGAAATTGAAATTCTATAGATTTGTCGAGTATGAACGTTGCATATATTCTTTCGGGCCGTATCTCCCGTAAGGGTGGGGTGGAGAGCGCTCTAGAGAAAATACTACCCCTTTATCTTAGGGTTATATCTCTAAAATTATTCGAAATGTCGGAAATCGCAATTAAAACTTAAGTTAATCATCTTTTAGTGTTTTTCAAACAATTAAGAACTGGTCTTAACTTTTTCGATTTCTTCAATAGTTCCCGAAATATTTCCATAAATATAAAGGGGTGGTATTTTCTTTGCCACCCCATCCGTCGGGAACTCAGCCCGTAACCATATACGCAACAATCTTACATTGAACCGCGTTACAAATCCACAAGATTTTAATTTGGTTTATAGTCTGGGTTACCGGTGTTCCATTGTACCATTAACACGAGAGGACATGTGTTTCGTCAGAAAAACGGACAGCATTTTCAATTGCGTTTCACCGAATTGTCAGTGAAATACATGTCCAGAATATAGTACAGTTGCTAGACGGAAGGAAAATCATTACAGTTATGTCTCACTGAACGCAACTTCCTTTACGTTAAGAATGTAGTGTGGAGATAGATAGGGCTATAAAATTCTTGAATCTGATTGGCTTAATAACGACGCCTAAAATAACACAAAGAGCAGCGAATCTGATACTGGCACTTGATAGTTGTCACTTTGTCTAACATAACCTTACTTATCCTGAGAGTTTGCCCTATTTTGATTGTGCCTCGGTTCAGCGTCACTTACTGCATTCTTAATGTGCACTCAGCATAAATAATTTCTTTCTAACCGCCAGTGTACATTTACCAAAAAGAAATTTCGGCACAATTCTTCCACACCGCAAAATTTTCGTTTTTGTTTCGTTTAAATCTAATCTTATTCAACTTTTTAGGTACGTACGCCTTCCGTCTTCCCGACGAAAATGAAGAAGGTGGTATCTGGGTAGGATACGAAGATCCCGATACTGCAGGAAACAAAGCCGCTTACGCTCGCGCCAAAGGATTGGGAGGCGTTGCCGCCTACGATATCACCTTAGACGACTTCAGGGGCACCTGTTCCGGCGATAAATATCCGGTTTTGCGCGCTGCTAAATTTAGATTGTAGATCATCGCATCGTATCAACCCATCAACAGTTTAGATTTTAACTTGTTCAATTTTTTTTGTCTTCCTATATCGTAATGAAGTTTTAATTGATTCTTAAATAAAAAATGAATGAAACGAATATAGTCTTGTATGTTGAAATCCTTGGTTGCAAACCTTCAACGACGTTTTGTCGCCTAGAGATTAAAATAGTTCAGGATGACACAGATCTCTCACGCTCCAATTACGGACAAAAGTGGTGTACATGAACGACGGTGGTGTACACGAACAACGGTGGTGTACATGAACAATGGTGGTGTACACGAACAACGGTTGCGTACACGAACAACGGTGGTGTACATGGACAAAAATGGGTATTCTCTCTTCGGGGAGAGTGGCTGAGCGCCAATTATACGTATGTGCATACTGCGAGTTGGTAATCAAATCGAAACGTCGTATACACACCTTCAGCCCAAAATCTTCAACGATTCTGAATTTATCAGCTAATTTTATTTGAATAGTTCTCCATCTAGAGGCGAGTTTCGGAAAATGGTGAACGTCAATTTGGACGTCAGAGTCGTCTCGTACCCCTCGATAATACTCTGATATAGACTTTCAGGCAAATACGACTACTTTCACATTTTAGGCAAAATTATTGCAAGCCATCGCCAATTATTACCACATATTCTTTATAAAATGGTCGTGAGGAATATCTAACCAAAGCTCTCAACAAACAGATTACGGTATTATTATTAATAGTCCGAAATCTTCGACAGATCTCAATTGGTTAAAATGTTTAGAAATATATCGTGTCGTATATCAAATGAAATGTTTCGTCGTTTAGATTACAATGAAATTAGTACCAACTCAAGACCTTTAATAGTTCTCGATTTAGAAGCGAATTTCAAAAGGACGGTTAACAATACGTTGATTTGGACTTCAGAATCTGATTCTGCGCCTTCGCTAATACACCAACCCCAAGTTTTGAAACGAATCCGAATACTTCACACATTTTGGGACAATATTTTCGCAATGCTTCGTTCTCCTTCGACTTTTTGTGAATTTAACATGGGTTGTGTCGTACGTCGAATGAAAAGTCTTCGCGTATATAATACGGTAAAATCACTATCAGCGTAAAATCTTTACCGGTTCTTGATTTAGAAGCAACTTTCGGGGAAACCAATAACGTTACATCCATTTGGAGAATCGAGTTTTACGTCCTCGACAACACTGATACAAATCTGAGCACTTTGGCTTGTTGGCGCAAAATTTTTGCAAGGCTTCAGCAGGGGAATTGTTGGGAAAAGCAACGTCTTTAGAAGTGGGCCGTGTCGTATATTAAATAAAAAGTTTCGGCGTGCAGATTACGATAAAGCTAATACCAGTCCAAATTTCTTAACAGTTCTTGATTTAAGAGGCGAATGTCGAGGAAAACATTGACATTTCGTTGATTCCGACTTCAGAACCAAGCTTACACCATCAATAATAGTTGAATCCCGAGTTGAAAGCAAATCGAATTTTGACGCAAGATTTTGTCTTTAAGTTATTGCGAAAAATCAGCATCTTTAGAAGTTGGTCGTGTCGCATATCAAACGAAAGGTCTCGATGTGTAGATTGCGGTGCAATACTAGCAATGCAAAATCTTTAACGATTCCCGATTTAGAGGCGTTTTAGAGTAATCGTCAGCTTTACGTCGATGCAGACTTCGGACTTGCATTCTACGTCCTCGCCAATACTAAAAGCGAAGTTTGAACCAAATCCGAGCACTTTCGTGTCGTGTGTTGTCCAAAAGCTTCATCCGGGGCTAAAGTTTTCCAAGAGAATTCAGAAGAAGCGAGCATTGGTGGAATTGTCGACTACTCGCATCCCATCTTAAACCATATAGTACATGGACTGCTCATAGGCGGCCATTTGCCGGCCACACAGGAGCAATAATCGTGATGTAATATGGTGACGACGAAATCCGATGTTTTCCGATCGCACGCAACGGGAGTGCAACTGTCACGAAAAACTGACTGACTGAATATTGAGGTTAGAAACTATGTACATAGTACATACTTATATGATAAGCTGCCAACACGCGATTGGGAAGCATCGGTGAACATCGGAAAAAGCCGATGTTTTCCGATTGCACCATAATACGTCACAATCTTTGACCGCCTTCGTTGCGATGGTTCCCTATGCTGATGAGCAGTCCATGTACTATATGGTCTAAGCATCCCATACATACTCAATGAAATTGAACATCTTGTGAATTGCTCTTGGAAGTCGCTAGATGGTGCTTCATGTGCAACTGATTAGATATACCGCTCCTAAGTGTTGTCATTAAGATAATATATCACAATATATTTGTTACATAACAAAAATATAAATTTCTGTATAAAACTATTTAAAAAATTTACATTCTCCAATCCAGATGGCATGAATGAACGTTTAGCACCTGGCGCCAACCTTCCATATCCTGCGAAATAAAAAATTTAATTTTTTCAAATCAATTTTTCGACAAACTGAACCAGATATCTACCTAATTCTTTCATGAGCTTAGTCGGAGCGTTTCTAATATGCATGGGAACTGAAGGTTGAACGCCTTTACAATTATTTATGACATCCTTCGCAGCGGCCAATGCCGAATCGGCTTCTCTCGACTTCGGAGCCCTAGCCAGGTATATAGCGCATTGCGCCAATAAAACGTCTGCTTCAGGCATCCCCAGCAACTGACACCCTTGCATCGTGGAAACCGCTAACTGTAACGCATTCGGATCGGCATTACCTATTTGTAATTTCTTTCGTCTTACAGAGATACGAGGATGTTGTTGTAGTGAGGCTTACCGATATCTTCGCTAGCAGCTCTAACCATCCTTCGAGCTATAAACAGCGGGTCTTCACCGCTGACTACCATCCGCGTCGTCCAATATAAAGCTGCGTTTGGATCGGAGCCTCGGATAGATTTGTGCATGGCCGATATTACGTTGTAATGCTCTTCTCCTTTTCGATCGTATAGCAAATGAGATTTCTATAAACATAGAAAAGAAGATTTGGAAAATGTAAACCTTGGATGGAATAGGTCGTGATAAACTATAATTTTTCAAAGATATCCATTATACATTGCTTAGGCAACGTTTGCCTCTCAATTACTTCGACTTATCATATAACAGCAAAAATTTAAAAAACCGTTCTGACTGTTCTATACTCTGTTCATTCGACAGATATAGTTAAGCCACTCCCTACAAAAGCGCGCAATATTTGAATAAAATGTTTCTATTGGTCGCGTGTCTAAAAGCCCATATCAGGCGGGCCAACGTCAAAGGCTATTTCGTTTCGAGGTTTTGACAGTAGCTTCAGCGTGGATTCGTTTGGCTGTTATTCTCATTCATTAACCAAAAAGTCTTTGTGCACATTTGTGTATATTAAGTACGTAGTAATTAATTACTGATCGAAAATTTTGTTAAAACCGATTGGTCTTTTAGGTTAGAAATTCATCAATTATGGATCAAACGGCTGTCTCTCAACCAGGCATTTTTCCACTGAAGAAAATGACGTACTTTGAATTATTTCACTTTTCGAATTATTTCGCTTTTCCAATTAAAACAGTTTCAGTCAATCAAATATGTACTTTTTATAAAAATAATTTTTCCTGCGGCAACTTTTATATTCTTTATAGTAATTTTTATTGTCATAAATACATACTATTTTTATATAGTTATACTAGTTAATAAATAACGAAGAATTTTAAATTTCATATCCTTATTTCAAATTTTACGCGCTTTTGCTAATTTGTAGCATGTTAAACTGTCTGTTGGGGAGTGGCTTAACTATTTCTGTTGAATAAACAGAGTATAAGTGAAAACAACATGGACGGTCATGGTAGGTGATTGGTCGAAAAACAATAACAAGGTTAAAGCGATCACGTGATGATCATGTTTAACATATTCGACCCTGATGCGCAAGGGTAGAGGGCGTTACCGAAAAATATTTTCTCCGCCCCCCACGATTACAGTGAGGGTGGAATAAACTTGCATGTTTAGAATTTTGGTGTGGTCTGGGGTTATGGAAAAATTGAAGTTCTTAACCTGTTGTATTCACTTTGGCTAATAAAGCCCCCACAAATCACTTGAGAGGAATACGAGAACAATGACAACTATATACAGCAGACCAGGCCCTGGCGTGCAGTACTACCGCGTGACCCGAATAATCGGCGGTTTATTGATAGTCTAATGATAAGATTTTACAAGACAAGGTTATAAGCCCGTGATCTTCCTCGTGGCTGTTATGACGAAGATCTTACCTATATACAAAAATTAAAACGGCTCAGTGTTTATCCATCTTCTCGAAAAGACTGTATAGGGATTACACACCTTTATACCCTCTTGGATATCCTCTATCGTCACGATTTTATCCATTTCCGAACTATTATGTTGAAAAACGAGCTGTAGATTACTCAAAGCAATTCTGGCATCCCCATCACTTACATCAGCTAGCCATTGTAACGCAGATCTCTTCATTGCAAGCCTGGAAATATAATTTTATAACAAACACCATCCGATAAGCAGTAGCTAAGTACTATTTAGCATTAAATAGCAGTTCGATGGGTAATAATCAATACTACAGTGTGATGTGCCTATCCTCCCCGGATTAAGAAAGGACAAACCCAATTCAAAACTTATTAACCCTGCTATATTCACAATGTAGACACGTACTCATTCTCTTATAGTAACCGAGTAAGCCATAGATAATTTGAAACGCGACCCTGACTATTGCAGCTCAACCCCTCAACCCCTAGGTCATGCTGGATTGAAAAACTTACCCAAAAATATGATTGGACAAACCATTTATCTCATCATCAATTATCTCCACTCTCATACCACGAACGGCTCTCTCCAAAATCGCCAATAACTCGTCCGTTTTCAATTTTTCCATAACAATAACCCTACACCGGCTCAACAAAGCCGAATTTATACTGAACGATGGATTCTCCGTCGTAGCCCCGATCAACGTTATATCCCCTCGTTCAACGTGCAAAAGGAACGTATCTTGCTGCTTCTTATTAAATCGATGTACTTCATCCATAAAGAGTATCGTTCGCCTCCCGAATTTCGATTCCAACTTAGCGGCCGATACAATATTTTGTACATCTTTAACCCCACAATTCGCGGCGCATAGAGACGTGAATTTTAATTTTTGGGATTAGATTTGCATATTTCGTTGATGACGCTGGCAAGGGACGTCTTACCGCAACCTGGTGGACCCCATATGATCATGTTGGGTATTTCCCCTTTTTCCAGCAACGTTCTCAAAACGGTATTCTTTCCTAAAATGTGGGTTTGTCCAAAAAATCATCTAGACGCTTCGGGGCCGCTTGCTTCGCTAACGGCACGACGAAACTCAGATCCTTAATGGAATGGTGCTCTTCGACGTCGACGAACTCCGTTTCCGTGCTCGACGACGAAGCGTTTGGTGCAGGATTAAACGTTTTGCTATCGGAAGCGCCAGGTTTCGTTCTGTTTACCTGCAACGCTGAAAATTGCCTCGTTTTATTCGTTAGCGAAGGACTACCTCGAGGTGATCTCGGCTTAGATACGGGGGACATTTTTGGTGGCGGCGATCTTTTGCGCTTTTGCGGGGTGCTACCGGAATGCAAAAATAAGCATTTATTCGCGTGCACTTCTATTTCGGCTGTCGGTATTTGTTTGAAACAGATGGGGCACATGTGTTCTTTCTTGTCTTCGTGATTTTCATCCTCTTTATCACTCATTTTATATGATCTAAAACATAACAGACATAACCTCAATTACCTTAACGCGGGAATACAGTCTGACACAATCCAATAAAAATTATGGGCGGGACAAACGGCAGGAAGCCTGATTCACAACAAAACATACATTTCAAAATTTTCCCGCGTAAATATCTAACCATCGGCGCGTTCGTCAAACACATAACTGTTGAGAATTTTTCCTTTACCAATAAGGTTTCATAAAAGAGTGGACGACGTGTTATCATTAAGTAGTGTAAATTGGTCTTTGTCTCAACTTACGTGCAAGGCGCGACATTAAAATTCGGAAAAGGCCGTCAGTCCGGTTTACACTACTTAATGATAACACGTTATACACTCTTTTATCAAACTTAACTATAAGTCATCGTTTAGTAGTGTAAACCGGACTCACTCCACCGCTACTTACGTGGAAGGCACGAAACTAAAATCGGAAGAGGGACAGCGTCAGTCCGGTGCACACTACTTAATGTTAACTTGCACTCGCTTGTCGAACCTTAAATATTGCTGATACTATATCACATCGGTAAACTCGATTGAAGGTACGATTAAAGATGCTAGTCTCGTTGCTGGCGAAACACGTGTCATCGAATTTAATTAATCAATTGTGTGGTGATGACTTTACTGATGTGAGAATAATGTCAGTTAAATATTTGATAATCGATTTCAGACAATAACAATGGCAGTAATAACTATATACCTTTGTTCCCACGTAGTAATTTCCTCTTGTTCTTCTTTTATCGTCGAATAGGGGTGTATCCTCTCTTCTTCTACTTTTACAATTGAATCGATGGAGTGGCTTCTGTTATAACTACAATATTATTACTACATATGAATACACATCAATGGGTCATTGCGTGTCAAGTGGCCTAAGGGCCCCTACTCGACCATTTCATAAAATTTTACAGGTTGTATCTCCTACAGGATCTTTAGGAAATTTTGCAAAGTTACAGCCTCATGTGTATCACTTACACCTGGTAAAAGCTCTGGCACCTCTACCAGGCTACACAGCAGGCTGAAGCTTTGCAAAACTTTCTAAAGGTTCGGTAGGTACAACCTGTTAAAATGTTATAAAAATTGGGAGATGGTCAAGTGGGGACAATATACTAAATTAGGGTGCTTGACATGGGATGACCCCAATATAAATGTACATGCAAGCTGATCCAAATTGAACCGACTGTTTGTAATAATTTCTAACCTTGGCGATTTCTCTTCTCTGCCAATTGACAATTTTATGAAATTTAATAATAGATACATCCTAGTGCAAAGGCAGATCAAAATTATAAAATTTTATTTGATTTTGGACGATCTGTTGTTAAAACTCAAAGGAAGTACTGTCAATACCATTTTAATGTTGCATCAGTTCCAAGTGCAAACATGGTTAGACACTTAACAAACCATTTTTGAGGAACGTCCAGAATAAGTAACCTTAAATGTCCTGAGTTGGCAACACCAGAAACCCTAAATCCGAATATTTTTGTTTTCCACGTTTTCCGACCCTGTCCTTCCCTTGTTCTGCCAGTTTCATCTTGCTATTCGTTCCTTTGTCAAATTCTATTATTAGCAACATCTCAGTGATTCCAACTAAAAGTTTCATGTAACATGGTGGATGCTACTGGTTGCTCCCTCTACGCAACAGGAAATTCTAATACATTAAAATTACAAAAATTAAAATCATTTCAAATCAGTCAGTCCAACTAGGCCTATACCTTGTATATTTCATTAGCTATTTTGATATTTATTTTTGGAATTGTATCTACCACTTTTTAGTCAAAATACTAGACAAGATTTCAATTTACCAGATTATAGGTTCGTTTCAACATACTAGGAAACCAATTTTGTGAATCGTCGGCTACATGCGCAAAGCACATTTGGAGCGTCAAATTTGCTCTGCGCATATACCTGGCGATCCACAAACTGGTTTTGTGCTGTGTTGGAACAAACCTTATATTTCATAAGTGTACCGACTTACCAAAACCCGATTTCTTTCAATAATTTAGCCAACGTTGATCGTTTAAAGTTTGGTACTTTATCATTATCGTTTATAGCTGATAAAATTTCATTTAATGTTGGTGATTCGTTGGTCAAAAATAATCTGTGTACTATTCCTCGAATAGTATCTTTATCTACATCCGAAATACTATCTAAAACACCACGCTGTCGATGATACTTTTTCGGAGGATGGAGTTCGTGATGTGTATCGTGTTCTCGAAGAATATTGTAAACACTAGCTACACTTACACCTGCAAATTTGTTGTTTTCGTCTTAATAATCCTGAAGTTATAGATTCAAACTGTCATAACCTGCTGCAGTAGCTGTAAATTCTACTTTCCTGGTCTTGCTTTCTGTCGGATTTTCCTTATTAAACGTCTTAAATATGTTCAATATTAATTCCTTGTCACCTTCTGAGAAATGCCTGGATTTCCGCTTCTTTGGTGGCGAAGACGCCATAACTTCTATAGTCACAAACTTGTATGTAGTAGCACTTCAAACTTGCCAGTAAATTATAATTTAAGTTTAATTAATGATCAGTGTCCCGCAAAACGGCTCCTTTTGAATTATTCGGATGTTTAATGAATAATATTCATCCCTAACCCATATCCTTAAAAATATCAACAAATGTAAACAACCCAACTCTACAGTCACGCTTCTTGTCAAATTCTACATTACTGCCAGCTCAGTGTTGCCAACTAAAAGTTATAGGTCAGGTAGTGAACATTTCCGGTTGCTCACTCTATATATCGAAAATGTAGTTGTATTAAATGATGTAAATCGTGCTTTACATTCAGCAATTTTATGAAAGCCAAGCGAATAATAATAAGTTTCATTGCTATACGATGTGATCGAAAAAACAAAAATTACAGAAAGGGCGACCGAAAGGATCCACTACGTGACCGGAAACTTCTGTTCTAACAATACTTGGATAAAACTGTTTAAGAGTTATAAAATAAAATAAGTAATACCTTTTAATACTTTTACGTTTTTCAATTAGGGACACTTTAGTTTTTGTACATCTCTCTGAGTTATTCTTTTTCCCAGTGTTTTCCTGAATGTATTTGACAATTTGCGATTACGTTTATAGAATTAGTAACAACAGATACCAATACGTAATTTTTTTGGTCACGTCCAAGGATAGTATGTTAGTACACAATCCTTGGATCACTTCGTTCTCAGTTGAATTTACACAGTCTGTATTTCCATTGCGGAAAGTACAAAGTGAGCAATGGCAAGTATCCTAGGTTGGCAGTATTAAAGACCCAAAATATGAAAATTTTTGTTTTCAAAGATTTTCGACCCTGTTATTTCCTTGTTTGATCAGTTTCATCTTGCATTGTTTATCTCTGGTCCACATTTGAATAGATGACGCTATTACAGAATGACGTGTTTCTTCGACCCCATTCCCATTTTCGACGTGATGTAGAAACTAAAAACATTACGTGGACATTCTTGTATAAGTTATGTATTTTTTGATTTGTAGAATCTTGGTTAAACCAATATATTAGTAGTCTTAACTAAAAGTGTCAAGCCACGTGATGAACACTTCCGATTGCACACTGTAATATTTGTTGGACAGTCGTTTATGATCATTAGAGTTTCTTAAAAATATGGATAACGTCTTATCATTAAGTAGTGTAAATCGGACTGACGCTGTCACTGCTCCGAATTTTAATACTCAATGATAAGCTGCCATTGATATGTTATCATTGAATAATAAAATTCGGAGGAGTGACAGTGTCAGTCCGATTTACACTACTTCATGATACACGTCATCCACCTTTTTTACAAACTCTAATGATCACACAGTATTTGTTGACTGGACAGGGAAATTTTTCGTTGCTTATCAAGTTAATAGTTATCAGTTACACACGAAGATAGCAGCGTTATGACACTTAAAGATTTCGTGTGTAATGGAAAATAAAAAGGAAAATTGTTGATGTAGAATATTCATTAGAAGATGTAACGCAGAATTGTAGATATTTGAATGGGTGTTTTATTTCTTACGAAATTGCCTCTTTTGATTTTTTGCTAGTTCCTTTCTCGGTGGGTTGCCTATCGTTAGATCTATGGTTGCCATGACAACAACAGTTACAATTCTATAGAAATCGGATTGACATATCAAGAATTACTACAGAGTTCAATCGCCAAGGCGTATTTTATAATTGTAATCTATCTAAAAGGATGAAAAGCCAATCTTATAAAGCAAGAATTTTATTTATAGGACCGCCAAAAGTAAGTCCCTTTATATAGGCTTTGCCACATAATTGTTACCACATACAGTTTTTACGTTTTAATCCGGGAAATTGTATAACTGCTTATTTATTTTTAATAATTGCGTATCGTATTTTGTTTATACTCGACTCGCCGAACAGATGCAGTAGCAAATTATGGCAACATTGCAATGCAAATGTCCGACTCACACAGCATAAATCACATGTAAACATATCAAAATAATAACCTCATTTTGTATTTGACATAAATAAAAATTGCAAAATAAGTACTAAAATAATTTTCTTATTTCTTCAAGTATGTTTTGTTGAATTAAATTATGCATCTCCAATATATAGAATTATATATAGTAAATAAAAATACACAATGGTTTTAAGATCTATGTAATATATAAATACAAAATAAGTAAACAAATTAATATTTTTTTTTTTGGTACGTATTTATATAAGAAACAGTATCCTAAAAAATTAACTCACTGTACAAATAGGTATAATCAAAAATAATAAATTTTATACATATTACAAAAATTTAATACAGTAAAGGAATTAATTATGACACACTAAAACGTTCTTAACATGTATCTTCTTCGCTATTAGATGATGTAGACGAATCATCATTAATTGTAATGATTAACGGCTCTATGTGTATATCTATGAGATTGTTAAGTTCCCACATTTCCTTCTCTGTTTGAATAACATGTTTAATAGCATTTTGCCAATTTTCAACAGAAATATTGTCAATACCTCGTTGAAATAATTCTTTCATGTCTGTCAATTTAAATGTGGTATTATGTCTCACAACATACCCCTTCACTTGTGCCCATATTAGTTCAATCGGGTTTAATTCACAGTGATAAGGGGGAGTCTAAGTACCTTTCTATTAGTGTTTTCTATTAATTCATTAACAGCATATTTCGGAGGGCCAGATAAATGTTCTTTAATTAAAGCTAACAATTCTGCTTTTACCATGTTTTCTTCATATGCAATACTATTTTCCCTCATCCTGTTTTGCATTTCTAATTTGCGACTATTAGTTGTAGGTGGCTTATTCAATTTACGACTATGGTACGGAGCATTGTCAAAAATTATAACGCAATTTTCTTTTAAATTGGGGAGAATACATCTCATCCACTCTTCAAACCTTTCTGCATTCATGTCTTCATGATAATCTCCTGTTCTCTTTGATTCAAAGAGGAGTAAACCATTTTCTACAAATCCTTCATCCGAGCCAATGTGTGCAATTATAAATCTTTTGCCTTTGCCTGAAGGATTTTTAAGACCTGTACTTAAATCTTCTATAAATGCTTGTCTTGCAGTGACAACAGACATATCTGTCCATACTTTATTTACAGTATGTCCAGCATTTACCCAAGTTTCATCCAAGTAATACGAGGGCGGATTGATAATGAAGCTACCTAGCGCTACATGGCAGCACAAACACAAAAACTTCTTTTTTTTTAGAAATTGCGATCTGTCAAACGTCAGCTGTTAAAATTTCACCCAAATTCATCTATTAGTTTAGTTGTTGTAGTCGTTTGAAGTAAGCAACTTTTGTGTTTCTTGAAAAATGGAAAAAGTGAATTTCGTGCAGTGATTAAACACTATTATTTGAAAGGGAAAACGGCGAAAGAGACAAAAGAAAAGCTCGATAAACATTACGGCGAGTCTGCCCCGTCAGATTACATGGTAAAATATTGGATTGCTGAATTTAAACGCGGCCGAACAAGCACTGCAACAATACCATCAACAGGAAGGCCAAAAGAGGTGGTTACTGAAGAAAATATCAAGAAAATCCTAGATATCGTTATGAATGATCGCCAAGTCAAGTTACGTGAGATTGTTGAAATGGTAAACATATATGAACGTGTGTTCAACATTTTGCATGAACATTTGCATATGAAAAAGCTATCGGCAAGATGGGTGCCGCGTTTGTTGAGTGTCGAACAAAAACGAGTTCGACAGACCACTTCACAGTGGTGTTTGGACATGATAAAGTGTAATCCTGTTGATTTTTGGCGTCGATTAATAACTGTTGATGAAACGTGGGTCCACCACTACACACCTGAAACCAAAAATCAATCGAAACAATGGGTGGAAGCTGGTGGAAGTGCTCCGAAGAAGGCGAAGACAGTGAAATCGGCTGGCAAGGTTATGGCCACTGTATTTTGGGATGCACACGGAATATTGCTCATCGATTACCTTGAAAAAGGATCCACAATCACAGGAAAGTATTATCGTGCATTATTGGATCAATTGATTGACGCAATCAAGAAAAAACGACCACATTTAAAGAAGAAAAAAGTGCTCTTTCTTCAAGACAACGCACCGTTCACACAGCATTAGATACTATGCTAAAATTACATGAAATACACTTCGAATTGGTTGATCATCCACCTTATAGTCCAGATTTAGCTCCTAGTGACTTTTTCCTGTTTCCAAACTTGAAAACATGGCTCGCAGGAAAAGATTCATCTCAAACGAAGAAGTGATTACTGAAACTAACGCGTATTTTGAGGGGTTCTCAAAATCGTATTATTCAGATGGTATAAAAAAGTTGGAATATCGTCTTACTAAGTGTATTGAGCTAAAAGGAGACTATGTTGAGAAATAAATGGTTTTCGAAAAAAAAATGTTTTTTTTCCTACTTAGGTAGCTTCAATATCAATCCGCCCTCGTATATCGGGGTACCATTTTCACGAAGGTATTTCCGTTTCCAGGTAATAATGTCATCTTTTTCTTTTAAGATACTATTTCGAGCTCGCTTATTATAATTACAAACATAATTATGTTATGATTAGTATATAGAATTTAAAGTAATAAATATTTGTACCGAAAGTTTAGTTCCTTTAATAATGATCTGAGAGTCGTAATTTTGAAATTAGGAATGTCATCTCTTTCATTTATCACTGTGAGAACTTTTTCAACTGTTGGAGGTTCATTTTTAAAAAAGAATGAATGTACAATTCTTCGTATAGCATTTTTCATTTCATCATCCACCATATCTAAAACAGCCCTTTTTCTATGATATTTTTGGTGGTTGCAATTCGTGATTAGTGTTATATTCTTTCACAATATTGTAAACACTGCGTTCACTAATTCCTGTAAAAGATACTATAATAGTTACTATGATTTGGTTATCGTTTTTGGAAAGATACCTGCTGCTTTGGCTGTCATTTCAACACTAACAATTTTAGAAGTGCTAGGCTCTTCTTGAAATGTTTTAAATATATTCAAAACCTTCTGTTTATCTTCTACCGTAAAATGTTTTGAAACTCTCTTCTTAGGAGGTGAGTTTTCCATAATGTAAGTATATACGATAATATAGCAAGAAATAATGTATAACCTACAAAACAATAATGTATTATTGGTGCACTAGAACGATCGATAAATAGTCATCAGAAACGCTGGTTTATGAAATATAATAGATAATGGATCATTTACAAAGAAAGCTAATAAAATCTAATATTCCAAATGCAATATGGACTCGATTTTTATTCTATTGTAAGCGGCCACCCTAATCGACCAATTACAAACGTTATTGGTTATGTGACCTATTAAACACACATTGTTGCCATAATTTACTACTGCATTTGTTCGGCGAGTCGAGTATAGACTTACATATGTACTTCAAATTTCTAAAGAAGACTCATCGAAAGTCTGTCTCTCTTATTCTAACGATCTACAATAAATTATGTTTATTGTCAGTGTGGTTATTGCCAAAGATCATCCAAATTCATCTAAATTATTATTATTAACTGTGTTCACGTTGTAATAAACATTTTATTTATAAATATTACATTTCAATTGTGCTGTGACAGCTTGCCCTACAACAACGCAAGTGCTGCCAACCTTAACTTACAACCCTTACAACTCTATCGCAAGCCAATGACTCAGCAGTTTTTTAAGGGACAGACAGATACAAATACAAACACCATGGCAGAGGGTGTCCGGACATATTGCACGGCACTCCACGTGACTCCACGTTACAAACTCATATGCCAATTAGCCAGAGGTGGAGGGAAATTATTTCCTCTTAATTGCGGACCACAACCGTAGACTATAGTTTAACCATATTCGTGCCCCAGTCCTGCCTACCAACGAAGTAGGCGGTATCGCGGCGGATTCAGAATACTAACAAAGTTAACTGTCAAATTTTTCGATTCTGTCACTCATTCGTCAGAAGCATAATTCCAAAGTCGACGATTTTTTCCATCCACTTCAAGAAAGTTCAATTTAAAAATGTTCACCCGAACTTCTTTACTTCTGAAACGATTTCCCAGAAAAGATGCCGACTTCCATGGAAAAAGCACTCCGGGAGATAATATGCCTTTCAGCATTAAGAGCGCTTGGGGCTTAACTCTTAGAATGGCTGCGTTTTACGGGATCGGATTTTGCTTGCCGTTCGTTGTGGTCACCTATCAGCATTATAAGAGACGTCGATAATTCGTAAATTAATTAGGTACTAGTTAAGATTACGCTTAAAAAACATACATATGTATGTATGTATAAATAAATCCTCCAAACCCACCTATATATTTCTATTTCTTTTTGTTTTTCAATTGAACAGGCCGGGAAGAGCGTCCTGGCAAATTATTTAGGAGATCTAAACATCAACTTATCGGAAGATTTGAGACCGACGGTGGGCCTGCGAATAGTCGAGTACGACCTAAATAATGTCGAAGTTGATGGAGACAATGTCAACGTTGATGTCCAAATTTGGGACGCCAGTGGTGACGAAAAGTAATTTTTTTTGCTCGACTTCTCTGTGCACCTTTCGTTTCACGAGTTGAACCACTGTAAGTTTCCAGATAGTAGAAGAAACTTCTTTTGAGTATTATGACGATAAAAATCAAAAGATTACGTGATAATTGTATCATTGATATTAACGTATCGTCCTCCATACTGTTTGAAAATTTCAAATTTCCTGAGGAAGCGGGCGGTATGGATAGAAAACGTTGATATCAAAGAGTGACACGGGGGAAAACTCAAAAGTAGTTTCTGTCCCATTAACACTGACGGAGAAAACCGTAGAATGATAAAGTTTGAGGTAATTGTGAAACAGTGAAAGTCCGCAAATAACCCGTGGGATGAAGGATTTCCTTTTTCCTTTATCCCTTTCTGTTTCTCCGTCTCCTTTTCCCTTTTTTCCGGAAAAAAAAATTGAGAATTCAGTCACGACTGATTTTTGATGTTGGTGAAACACGAAACAAGAAAAAGAGAAAGCGCGGAAAGCACTAGATACATATAAAAATAATAATAATAAACAGATCATAACCCAAATCGCATCTCTTATTTCTTTCACTTCCTTTTCGTGTCCTTCTATTTTCTTCTTTCTCCTTTCTTTTTCGTTTTGTTTTCATTCCTTTTCCATCCCCAAATTTTCATCCCGCTTCTTGTTTCTTTTTCCGTTTTCTCCTTTCATTCCTTTTATTTTGTATTTTCTCTTTCATCATTCTACTTTTTTCTTCCGTTTGTCTTCTTTCATTTTCTCCTTATTTCCCTCATAATTAGTCTTTCCTTTTTTTCATGTGCCTCCCATAACAGTTCTTCTGCTTCCCGTTTTCCTTTAGCTGTCCCCTTTCGTATCTCTTGTTTCCTTTCTTTTTCGTGTTCTTTCCATTTTTGATGTTTCTTTTCTTCTACAATCTATTTTCATACCTTTTCATTTCCTTCCTGTAATTTTCACCGTGTTTTTTTCTCTTTTCTTTCATTCCTTTCTTTTTGGTCTTTCACTTTCTTCATTCTGCTTTCATCTCCCGTTTGTCCTTCATTTTCCTTTTTCCGTATTCCTCCTTATTTCTGTTATAATTTGTCTTTCGTTTTCTTTCATGTCCCTCTCATAATACTTCCTCCTCCTTCCATTTTCCATTAGCTGGCCCATTTGTTATCTCTTGTTTTTTTTCTTTTCCGTGTTCTTTCTATTTTCTTCTGTTTCCTTTCTTCTATGATTTATTTTTATAGGCTGTTCCTTCCTATAATTTTCATCCTGTTTCTTTCTTTTCTTCTTTCACTTCCTCCTTTTTCGTTTGGTGTTTCACTTTCTTTTTTCCATTTTCATCTTCCGTTTGTCTTTAATTCTCATCTTTCCGTATTCCTCCTTATTTTTGTTATAATTTGTCTTTAGTTTTCTTTCACGTTCCTTCCATCATGCTTCTTCCCCCTTCCGCTTTCCTTCACTTATTTTTTCTTTTTCTTTCAGTCGTCTTTTTCATTTTCTTATCACTTCCCTATTTTCCCGTTTCCTTTCTCCTGTCTTTCTCTTGCATTTCATCCTTTTTCTCTCCATCTTACCGTTCTCTATTTCCTTGTTCCTTTAGTTTTCTTTCTTTTTTCTTCCGCAATACGCTTTCTCGTCCTTCTTCTTTTCTCCAGCTCCATATTTCTGCTTTTTTTTTCTTTGTCTTTTCCCGTCTCCTTTCGGCTGTCTTCATACTTACTTACTTATTTAATCCTTGGCTTCTAGTATCGGCGTTTCCAGTGCCGAGATTGTTGCTACTCATGTTGTTTCTACTTTCCTTGTCTCGGCTAGGCGTCTTGGTCAAATGCACCTGCCTCTTGTTTGTGTTGCTGCCTCGCTTCAATCCATTTTCATTCCGACTATTTCGTCGTGACCTACTTCTTCCCATCTCCCATACTCTTTTTGTTAACCCTTCCTACGTTCATTCGCACTAATCGGCGGTCTTCTTGTATCTTTCAATCTTCTCCCGTTATATTTTCTTATCCTTTCGTTTTCTTTCATTCTTCCGTCTTCTGTCCGTTTCTTCTTTTCTCTTTCGTCCTCCTTCCATCGTCTTCCTTTTTCTGTCTCCTTTCCTCCATCCTCTTTCCTCTCCTTTCCACCGTCTTACATCTAGCTTTTCTTTGCTCCTTTACCCTCTTAATATTATTTTGCATAAAAATATTTTAATTCACTTCCAAATACTCAAATTATTCTAGATATAATTCGTTTTGGTGTGTATTTCGTAAAAACGTAGATGGTGTGGTCTTCGTCTACGATCAAGAGGACGAAATCGGCGTTAGAAAACTGGATTACATGTACAATTATTTCGTGTCGCAGCCGAATCGGAGTTTGAAAACATGTTTGGTGTGCAGCGTGCAAACTGAAGAAAATAACGCGAGGCTATGTAAGTTTTCCATCATTTCATGTGCACCACTTTAATAAATTTCTTGTTCGTAGCGTCTGTTTTCTCAAAAATGTCGCAAATTTCGGTAAATATAGAGAATCAAGGTGAGAAATTTAAACAGGATTTCGCTAAATACGTCGTGTCCGTTGTGAGTACGATCACTAATAAGTAATTATCGTTTTTCTAGTTGCTTTCGTCGTATGTAAATGAATAAAATAGTTAATAATTTGTCCATAAGTATTTTTAATAAATGACTAGATAAAAACGTGTTCTTTTATCGCTATTACCCATTCCTACGACTCGTGAAGTTTCTATAATGAAGTGAAATAGATGGAAATATTGGCGACGTAGATAGCGAAACATGTGTCTCGAATAAAAGTCAGTTAGATGATGGAAAGTGCGTACGGGAAGTATTCAAAATTTGGGAATTCTCTAAACTAATGTCTATTTCAATCTGTTCAAACACATCGCACGCCACTGGTGACTCGCTTTCATATAAGCGCGTGTCTCCAGGAATGGGCACTTCAAGATCATATTTGATTCTCACAATTCACCCAACAATGTGCCAGCTTTAATTAAATCATTGTAGCAATACCGATGAATTATTCAAATAACGCGCGTAAAGGTAGGCCTGGCTATTAGCAAAGGCCATGTCATCGAATTACTCCGCCCTAAGAATGTCTACGCAAATTCGATCCAGCCAATGGTGACGCGTCGTTTAAATAACGCGCGTAAAAGTGGGCGTGGATTAGCATATTCGAGATGTCGAATGGTTCCGCCCCTAGAAATGTGCGGGCCAACAATAATGCATTGTTCGGATGACGCGCATTCGAAGTATTGTCTGATAAGCTGATAACCCAACTTCTAGTAAGGTGTCAAATTAAGTTGAAATATACCAATAGTATTGCGCCATTTAAATAACGCGCGTAGAAGTAGGCGTGGCTATTACCAGATTGGACAAATCATCGAATTGCTCCGCCTCTAAGTCTGCACGTATGTGGGCTCTAGTGTTATTCATGTACTGTGTGATACATTAGGAGTAGGAGGTGCTTACTTAGTTTTGTAACCTTCTGTATAAGAAATTATAATTGTTAATCGATATTATTTTCGGGGATATCTCACGGGGTCTAATTTAGAATAAATTTTTGGCCAAATCACATTTTCATATTGGAAATTTGATTATGTTTGGAGCAGAAGAGACGTATTTTGCAGATGTCGTTGACCCCGTGGAAGAGCAAACGATAACATTCCAAGCAGGTACGAAACGGTATTTAATCCTGTTGTTCCAGTCGCAAAACACCTCCCGCTTGTACAAATACTTCACTCCTCCCCGAATTTAGAATTTTAATCCAATTTCTCGCATCCTCACATTCTGCATTTTAGCACAAATACACACAACAACAACGACACTTTCTATTTCCAGCATACGCGAAAAACTGGTAGGAGAAATATGTGCTAACGTGGTCAGGTAAACATGCCCCGCAGGTATTTACACTCCAAACAAACGTGTTAACGTACGAATTTCTATCATGTTAATACATCTTTTGGATTTATTTGTGAAAAAATGGAAAATATACGTATGAGAAGAGGTGCAAATCAGAAGAAGAAATTCGAGGCGAGCAAAACGCACCAAACGGATGAATTGGTATCGAAATCGAAGGAAAATGAGATTGAAAAGGAGGAGAATTCCATAAATCATATCGTGGAGGAAAGCGATGGCAACAAGCACCAAGGCAAACAGAATACTTCTTTTAAAGTAACTCTCGAACTTGACGTCTTGTCAGTGATATTGTTCTTTTGTGCCTTATTCACGCGAATTTATAAGTTGGAAGAACCCAAAAATATTGTGTAAGTAACTAAGTTTCGTAGAAGTAAATGAGGTTATGTTTTAGAAGTATTTTGTTAAGAAATATGATGATCATGAAGATCTAATTTCAAACTCAAAGGAAAATGTTGTGTATAGCTTTTTACGATTGTTTTTCTTTGCACATCTAATGCATTTATACAGGACAAATGAAATTTGTAGAATCAAGCACTTCTCATACACATTGGCCTGATGTACCCGAATAATAGATCTGAATGCTTTTGTTGGTTAAAACATTGACGAATATATCTATGGTCAATCCGGTTTTATAGAAATTTGCCTCATGTGCCTAAAACTCTTTACTTATGATTACCAAATAATCTTAGATACTAATATTTAATTCTGTGTTTTAGCTTTGACGAACTCCATTATGGAAAATATGTCTCCTTATACATGAAGAACACCTTCTTCTTTGATTCCCATCCACCTTTGGGGAAGCAACTGATAGCAGGTGTGGCTTACCTGGCAGGATACGATGGAAAATTCAAATTCGACAAAATTGGCAGCCCCTATACAAACACTGTACCGTTATATTCAATGAGATTAGTCCCAGCATGTTTCGGAAGCCTGATCATCCCTACCACATACCACTTGATGTTGGAACTCGGTTTAAGCCAATGGTCAAGTTTACTAGCCGGACTTTTATTGCTATTCGACAACGCCATCTTGACTCAAAGTAGATTCATCCTTATGGAATCGATGCTGTTATTCTTCATGCTTTTTGGATTGTTATGCATTTTAAGATTTCGCAAGTGTAATGAACAACCATACTCGACATCGTGGTGGTTATGGTTGATTACCGGATCGGCATCTTTAACCTGCGCCTTATGCGTGAAATACGTAGGACTTTATTCGTGCTGTTTGGGTTTGGCTATCTTAACGAGGAACTATTGGAAACAACTCTCACTACCAAAGCTATCGGATAAGACGTTATTTTTAAGATTTCTCACTCAATCTATCGCGTTGATCTCGATTCCTTTTATGGTATATCTCAGCATATTTTATTTACATTTGAATCTCTTACACAAAGCTGGTCCACACGATAGTATTATGACGAGTGCGTTCCAAGCTTCGTTGGAAGGCGGTTTGGCTTCGATAACGAAAGGGCAACCCTTATTGGTAGCTCATGGATCGCAGGTTACTTTGAGGTTAGTAATAATTTACCCCATAATGTGTTGCTCATGTTAGCGTCTAGTAACCGCCACTAATCTTGTGGTTGCAACTTTTTGGAGCGGCTGTACACTAAGCGATTTTCACCAGGTACAGCCTGGCCCGCGGTTCTTCAACCTTTTTTGTTGTTTACCACCCACTTCGATATATTTTGGAGATTGCAATATGCCCAACTTCCACCTAACGTGTGACATTACACAGGTTATACAGATATCAAAAATTCCTCTATACCACGTGACTACCAAATTAGGCAACCCAAGCAACAGCAGTTGGTACTAACCAATGTTTTACGTAAACTATTATAGACAGTGGCCTGGCATTAAATTTAATTGTATCATAAAAATAATTGAGCAAAAATCTTAATGACAAAAAAGTTGTAAACAACAAATGTACGCCAATCTCAAATGCTACATAGTGAGCAACCCTAACTGTCCCAAGTTGGCAATAGTAAAGACCCTAAATATGAACATTTTTCTTTTCATTTTATCCCTTTCCCACCACTCAAAGAGTATATGATACTGCTGAATCACGTGCTTTCATTGTTACAGCGCATTTTCGAAGTGGTATACAAACTAGAAACATTACGAGCACATACTAAGCATAGTGTTGTATAGGCTATGTATTCTGATTTGTCAAATCCTACTACTACCATGTCAGTATTACCAACTAAAAATTTCAGGTGACGTGGTGGACACTTACGATTGTTCACTCTGTTTATAATATTAGAATATTATAAACGTATGAATATCACCAGATTTTATTATTATATTTATTAATATACTGTGTGATTTATAAGGAGGTGCTTAGTTCGTTTTGTAACCGTCTGTATAATAAATTAAAATTGTTAATCGATATTGTTTTCGGAAATATGTCACGGGGCCCAACTTAGGACAATTTTTTGATCAAATCACATTTTAAAAATTACTGGTCACGTGGTGTACAATCATTCTCTACGTTTTTTTAGGCATTGAAACGTATCCCATGCCTCTTAATCTTCGACTAGGATTACCTGACACTTCCTGTATGTCGATTTGATGTCTAAAGCATTTTTTTATTTCAATATAGGCACACTCATGGTAGAACTTGCTGGCTTCACTCACACGCGCACGTATATCCGGTACGATATCCAGATAAGAGGGGTTCAAGTCATCAACAACAGGTCACCTGTTACTCCTTTAAGGACGTAAACAATTGGTGGATTGTCAAACGAGCCGAAAAGGCTGATTTGGTCGTCGAACAACCTGTAGATGCTATAAAGCACGGCGATATCATCCAATTAGTGCATGGTAAGTGATAATACGATATGATAGCAAAATCCGCCTATAATAGGCTGCCATTGTAACTGAAATTGGCTTATATAATGAACTAGCGGGTCTTCGAATGTTTCCAAGTCACGTGCCCAAATAATATATGCAACCAAGATTACACTGTTGCCTGTACTGCTTTAGTAAAAGTCCCAATCATTTGATATGATATTTTCTATGCTCTGTTCATTCAACAGAAATAGTTAAGCCGCTCCCTACAAAAACGCGCAATATTTGAATAAAATGATCTATTGGTCGTATATCTACAAACCCGTATCAGACCAATGTATACACTTCTGCGGTAACGAGCTGGCCAACGTCAAAGGCCATTTCGTTTCGTGGTTTTGACAGTAGCTTCGAAACAGTCTTTTTTTTGCACATTTGTGTATATTAACGATTAAACTATTAATATTGATCGATTATTATATTAAAATCGATAGGTTTTTAGGTTAGAAATTCATCAATTATGGATCAAACTGCTCTTTCTCCGCTGAAAATAGGGCATTGTGACAATTTGTATATTCTTCATAGTAATTTTTGTTGTCATAAATAAATACTATTTTTTATGCTTATTGGAATTATTGCAGCGTCTAGTTAATAAATAACGAAGAATTTCAAATTTCATATCCTTATTTCAAATTTTCCGCGCTTTTACTAATATGTTAAGCTGTCTGTTGTGCTCATGGGTATAAATTTATGGGGAGTGGCTTAACTATTTCTATTGAATAAACAGAGTTTAGTAAGTTTCGAAGTGTTACCCATCTGTAAGTTGTGCAACCAGTTTGACAGAAGTCACGTGAATTGCAAACCATCTCAAATTCACTGCAGAACTTGAACAAAGAACTCCATTATAGGTGTATTCGAACACAACTATTTACTGGGGTGATTTCTTTTAAAAAATTCATTTTAGGTATTACAAGCCGAGCACTTAACTCCCACGACGTGGCCGCTCCGATGTCCCCTCAATGCCAGGAAGTATCCTGCTATATCGATTACAACGTTTCCATGCCGGCCCAAAATTTATGGAGGGTCGATATCGTAAACAGGGATCAAAACGGCGACAGTTGGCATACGATACAATCCCTGGTGCGATTGATCCATGTCGATACCAACCAAGCCTTGAAATTTAGCGGGAGACAACTCCCCGATTGGGGATTCCACCAGCACGAAGTGGCCGCCGATCGCATCATAAACCAGGACGATACCGTTTGGAACGTCGAGGAGCACCGATACACCAAATGTAATTGATTTGAAATCTGTGATGTAGCATCATAAATTTGGAAATCGTAACTTTTTAGCTGAAGATCAGAAAGAACGGGAGAGGGATATGATTACGGCCGAAATGATCCCCACCACCATGACTAAATTGTCGTTTTGGGATAAATTCTTCGAACTACAGTACAAGATGATGTTTTCGGGTACTGAAAGCGTTCAAAATCATATGTACAGCTCGGAGCCGTTGGAATGGCCGTTGATGTCGAGAGGAATCGCTTATTGGATTTCCAATAGCAGCAATGTAAGTATTTATTTATTTTGTGCTTCAGTTACTAAACTACCACCTCCCATACAAAATTGAACGCGATTTTCATCATCATCACCATTATCTTTTATGCTGTCTGCCTTTCGGTGTACAGCACTGACACAGAGTCGTATACATACGTATACTGTACCGCTACCCCTGACCTGCTCAGGGGCATTTCCTTACTTTTCGAAAAAGTTACCTCTAGGTAACCCATATTAAGATTTTAAACTGCTACGCTTCACCGTGACTGGGTTTCGAACGCCGGACTTTCGCACTGTAAAGCGTAAGTTTCACTACTCAGCCACTAAGCGGGTTAGATCGTGATTTTTCATTATGGAATATGCAAGGCGTATTGAGAAAGTAAGTTTCGATCACGGATAAATATGACAGAAGTCGAAACGCAACCTGTGTGCAAGCATTGTGGCTTTAATCTGGTGCAGTTTTAAAGCTGCGAAGACTGTGTTAGGGAAAAATCGAAGGTCTCGATGATCTCAATAAATGTAGATTACTGCTGATGTTATCGCTTTATTTTAGTACTTTAATCGCACTTATTTTCTGGACACGCCTTGTATCTTCCTACCCATTTTTTCTTCTTCAATTTACAGATAAAATCAAAATTTCTTCAAATACTGAAAATATCAAGATACTAAAACGGGTGCTAAAATTGCAACGATTTTCACGATTTCGAAACGCTTTAAAAATTCCAGAATTTTCGAGATTTTCATAGTGTAGAAATATTCGAAATTTACAAAAAATAAAAAGAGGTTCACAATTGTATGTTTTCAAAAATCCCCGAAATCACGAGATTTTAAAAATTACTCGCAGTATCAAAATTTCAAAAAATTTCCAAGATAACCTTTTTTTTACGATTCTTAAAGTTAGAGGGTTTGTCAATTGCTTAAAATAAAGATTTCAACATTTTTCAAAGTTTTGAAAAATTCAAATTCTTTCGGTTTCAATATTTAAAAGATGTTAAAATATCCAAATTTTCAGTTATCAAAACTTCGATTTCACATTTTTGTGTAAATTTGCAAAATATCTCTGTTTTCTCCAATCACCGTATGCCTTCTCGGGTCGCTCGTTTACAATATTGTAAAATTTCCAAATTTAAGGTATAGGATTTTTTGTTTTATTCATATTTTTTATTTTTTGTAGTTTAAAAATTTCAAAGTTTCTCTATTTCACAATTTTAAAAGTGTGAAGTTTTTTCCGTTATCAAGACTTCAATAATAATCAAAATTTAAACATTTCTCGAAATTTCAGTTCCTTACAAAATTTATAAGTACATATTTATAAATTTCTCAAAAATTAAAAATTTTCTAAACTTCAGAATTTCTGACTAAAATATTCGATTTTACGATTTTCAAAGTTTGCAAATCATCTTTTCTCCTTCCCTTCTTGGGGTATCCGGTTGCAAAATTAAATTAAATTATAAAATTTTCAAATTGAAGATTCAGGATTTTTTGAGTTTTATCGAAATTTTTAATACTCCAATATTGTTCAAAATTTAGGAATAGGAGTGTGCAAATATTTTAGTTTCAAAATTTTCCTTGGTACTGCTAGTATCTTGCAAGGCGTTGGAGGTGTATTTCTATTTCATAATCTTTCCAAATAACCAATCATACTAGAAAATGTCTCAGTTTCCAAAGAGCTAAATTTTCTTCAATAATTTTTTAGAAATTTCGAAGTCTTCCAAGGTTTATAAATTTCTTTCTCAAAATCTTCAAGATTTCTCCATTTTCCAAGCGGTGCCAAATGAACGAATTTTTTTAACATTTCAAAACATTATTTTTCGTGTTTTATTAAAATTATCAAGATTCCAAACATTCTCAAAATTTTGAAAAATTTAAAATCCCTCCTAGTAGCCGTTCAAATTAGATAGACAAAAATTCTTCAATTTTCCAAACATTTTAGTTTTCATTAATATTCACAAATTTTTAGAAAATCCAAGATCTTTCAAGGTTTATAAATTTCAAAACTATTAAAACTTCAAAAAGATTATTCAACACTGTAGATTCCACAATTTTTCAGAATTTGTAAAATTTCAGAATTTCTCAAAATCATAAAATTTTGTAGAATTACAAAATATTTCGGTGTTTAAACTTTTTAAATCTTAAAACAATGGACGTTTTTCAAAATTCAAATATTAATAAAATAAAACGTAGAGGACTTTATAAACGACCTAATAATAAAATTAGGTTCGTTAATGGGCAGTTAACAAGTAACCGTGCAAAAGCTTACAAAGTAAGCACAATTTACATATGCCAATAATCCTATAGGAAGTTTTGACTATGTCCATCGCAAAACGCAACTGCAGACTAATTAGTTTCGTTCTTATTAGGACTCGTCAGTACAGTATATCGTTCTGCGAGTGACACAATGAAAACTTCCAGGTGATACGCCGATATCTCGGTGAGATGGATATGGTCAAAATAATGACCCCATCTCCCGAGCAGGAGAAATATTGGCATACCTGGTTACATCGCGTTCCGCGAAGAAAGAAAATAGCTAAACTAATTAGTCTGCAGTTGCGTTTTGCGATTGACATAGTCAAAAATTCCTACAGGATTATTGGCATATGCAAATTGTGCTTACTTTGTAAGCTTTTGTACGGTTACTTGTTAACTGCCCATTAACGAACCTAATTTTATTATTAGATCGTGTATAGAGAGTCCTCTACGTTTTATTTTATTAAAATTTTGACTCTCGAAAATACATTGTCAAAATTCAAGTATGTTCAAAATCTTTTACCTTTTTACCTCTCGGTGTAGAGTGTTCAAAATTTCAACATTTTTCCACGACAAAAAGGATTTGGGAACCGCTGGTCTAGACTTTAAGAAATAATTATTCGAAATTTCATGTCTTCACAAATATCAAAATTATCCAATAATTCGTATTTAATTTACAGGCGCAGATCCATCTCTTAGGCAACATAATCATATGGTACTCGGCAACGTATTGCCTATTCATCTACTCAGCTCTCTTAATATTTTACCTCTTACGACGGCGAAGAATGTGCTACGACATCGACGAGGAATCCTGGCAAAAATTCCAATTAATCGGAGAAGTTTTCCTAACCGGTTACCTTTTCCACTACCTACCCTATTTCTTCGTCGAACGCACCTTATTCTTACACAATTACCTCCCGGCGTTTACCTTCAAAGTGCTGCTAATGACCGGATTAATCGATCATGTCCATTACATCCTTAAATATCGATTGAAGCGGAGTCTTCCGAGATACGTATTTCTGATATTTTTATTCGTATGGATCTGCGTGATTTTTTCCGTTTTTAAGACGTTTTTGGTACTTAGTTACGGCACCACGGCCCTAACGACGCAAGATATTATTAATTTAAGATGGAAAGATACGTGGGATCTTATTATACATAAAAATTAAAAATTTAATCGTAATAATGAGATCGAGTTCTTGACTGAATGATATTATTGTATCTATTTGTAATTTAGATGTTTGATAAGATGAACATTTTATACACACCTCGAGGTATTTTTTTATACAGGTTTATTTATTGTATTAATAAATAATTTTTTTAAATCCATTTTGTTTGTATTTTCTTTCTGTTGTAGACGACAAAAAGTTATAGACGGGGATGAATGGATCGGTGCGTTGGGTAATGTAAGCTAATACGAATCAAAGAAGGTTAAGAACCTCGTCATACGTTTATTTGAATAACATTCATTTATAAATAGAAGTCATAACAAGAAAAATAAAATATAAAAATAGTATATAGTATAATTATTATATTAACGCAAGAACAGCACACGGGTAACAATCTCAATAATTCACTAGCTACATTATTACAATAGAAATTGCAACTATGTTTTTCATCGAGTGGCTTCATATAAGATAAGAAAAGGGAAACTGTTCGAACCGAACAAAACCAGCCTCTGCACGGTTCCCAATAAAATTGTAACACACACACCGATAAACACAACTGATACATTGCATCTTTCAAACAATGAAATGATTGCCTAGGAATCGACAAAAGAATGTTTATACAGGGTGTTTCAGGGTAAATAGTAAAATACTTTAGGAGATGGAAGTATGAACTATTCTGAATAAAAGTTCATATAAACGTGTGTCTTAATTCTAATACGGTCGTAGAATTTTCGAAATTTTGCTTTGAACTTAATTACTCGTGTGTTTCATATCGTTTAAATAAAGAATAAATGCAATCTATATGCATATTTGTCTTCTCTAATGTGTCAGTCTTTTTATGGCTAACATTCGAACTGCTGTATCTCTGTAACCATTAAGAACTGGACACATGTTGACATTAACATTTGTATTGAAATCAGTCCATACTAGCACCTCCTAAAATATTTACTATACTGAAACTTCCTGTATAATTCTGGTTGAAGTGATTTATTTGGAAATTAAGAGTAAATACCAAGCGACTATTTCCCGCGTAAAAGTAAAGTGTATTATCAAATTGACAATATGCGAAAATCGAAGGATACTTCAGCTTCTACCAAACAACTACTTTTCGCATCACCGATTTTCTAGTTAGAAATTGATCGAAATTGAAAAGCAATGCTATCTCTACCAACCAACTACCTTCCGTACAAAAGCACCGCTTGCTATTGAATTACAAATAGACTATATTGAGGAGGTAATTTCGCTTCTACCAAACAACTACTTCCCGTACCGCCGATTGAATTACAAAAAAATCGGAATGGTGTAACGATGTACCGTAACTGTGCTACAAATTCTGGTTCTACAATGTATCGCATATCGTGCTGTTGCTTTGGTTTGCACCATTAGTCGTCTATTCATGGCATTAAACCATATTTTTCTTGTTGATGAGTACGTCATATGCTTTTGTAAATTTATTCTTGTTCGTTATAGAGGCTGGCTAGTTCGAACAACGTAAAATATTTCAGTTAATGTAGATTTTACAAATACATTACAAGTGAGAATGAAAGAAAAAAAAAGTAATAACCAAGGTGTCTTGGTAAAATCCTTATCATTTGAGTTGCTCAATTTGCGCTAATAGAACTACAACTATCTGAAACGACTGTACTAGAATAGCATACAAGTTTAAGTGTATAATATGAAACCATCGGTATTGGTATAACGCAATGTTACTATTCTGGTACGGTCGTTTCAGATAGTTGTTGGGGCAAATTGAGCAACTCTACTTATAATTCCTCAGTTATCACTAGACTGGGCAAATATGCGGTATGATGAATCATTTGTCCTTTTCACAATGTAATATATTACAGGGGACAAAGGACAGGTGACTCATCATACCGCATATTTGCCCAGTTTAGTTATCATATTCGAATATAAATTTTTGCAATTCTTAATTCCTTTTCATTCTCATTGTTAGATAGTTATTAATATTGAGGATTGCATGATATATCTGATTTTTCACAACTTATGCATCGTATTAAAACTATAAAAAAATTCATAACAAAACAAAATTTGTAAGAGGAAAAAGTTTCCCATTATCATAGGAAAGCCGTAATTAATGTTTGAAGTTTCGGAAGAAATCGATCGGAAACAGTAAGCAATGAAGGCGGTTGTTTATTATTTTGAGAAAGAAATGTAAACGCTAGTAAAATTCGGCCCGTATGTTTAGCAAGGTCAAGTGGATAGTGTTTGTTTTATGTCTTCCGCCTGCTTTAAATCTTTAAGGGGAAGATGAAAGAAATTCGAGTCGGGAAGGACTGTTAACAGTGTTGAGGAATTCTAACCAGTTAACGTACCTGTTAGTCTTATTTATATGTCTTTGTCTAACTTTCTTTTTATTATTATATCCGTTTATTATTTTATACTTTCATTTACTTTCTTTTATTATAGGTATTGATAATTATCGTCATCATCATACTCTCTACACCTTTTTACCTTTCCGTGTAAGAGGTTTGGAGCCACCGAGTCGTATACGTACGTATACCGTACCGATCCTCAACTGCCTACTAACATTTTCTTACTTTTCGCGACATATTGGAGGTAACACACCTGTTTTTAGATTTGAATAAACTGCTACACTCCACCGCGACCAAGGTTCGAATCATTATCATTGAGTAGTGTAAACCGGACTGACGCTGTCACTCCACCGCTTGACCCCACTTATGTACAAAGCGCGAAATTAATATTCGGAGGAATGACAGCGTCAGTGTATATCATGAACTCGTTTGTCGAACCTTTATTATTATTATTATCAAATCCGATTGAAGATTGAGCCATTTGAGCGGTATATCATATGTATGGACAGTGCCGGGAAACACGTCAAACATTTGTTGCAATAAATAAGTCAGTGCACTCAAAACAAAAATTTGTTTACCTTTTTTATACGCATTCACTTACTTTTACCTCATATAATCTTATAAATAAATTTGAAGCATAAGTTGTGAAACATCCAGTATATTGTAGGTATTTTTCTTCGCCCAACATACCAACTAAATGACATCTGTATTACAACTTTCTTAAGTTTTGAGTTGTTATATCGAATGGTAATTTTTTATTTTACAGGACGTATATATACGTCCACCACACCAAAATAAAGATTTGGATTGACGTGTATACACGTCGAACTGGTTAAGACTTCCATTAACAAGTGGACACCGGCAACACAAACTCCACAAAAAAAAAAAGAAACTTAGTGGGTTTGTAGAGGGGTCCAATATAAGATTATTGCTCATATTCTTATCGGCGGAATCCCCCGTTTGTCTAGTAGAGGGCGCACTAATGAAAATATTATTCCTTGAAATTTGTGTAAATATAATATATATTAAAAATTAATAAACTTTGAAATGACGATTATGCTGTATCATTTAGTAGTCTTCAAACGATTAAAAACCTCTGTTACTTTCTTCTTAAATTTCTCCAATAGTTTTCGAGATATTTGCACATATTTCAAGAGGTGGCATTTTCATTAGAGCGTCTTTCACTCCACAAATGGGCGATTCCGCCGATAAGAATAAATGCAATAATCTTATATCGGACCCCTCTACAAACCTACAAAATTTCAATTTTTTTGAGGTGGTTCGGATTGCCGGTGATTCTTTGTGAGTGTGACAGTAACAGGAACAGAACATTGTAATGTAATGCTCTGAACGAGCACGACTATCAATTGTGGAGCAGGCATTGTTCGCCGCTCGCTTCTCGGTGCTGATCAGTTTCTGCTCGTGCTACATTACAATGTTTTGTTACGAATCAGTCTACAACCAGTCAATTGCAAAATTTGTTTTTAATTAATTATTGTTGTAATTAAAATCTAGCGATGACGAATATACACGTCAAACGTAATATGAATGGTCCCGTGATAAATTTGACGAAAGAAGCAAAGTAAAGCGGTTAGGATTAGATTCTTATTGGATAGAAAATTAACAATTCATTCTTATTGAAAACCTAAAAAATTGCCATGAAATAATAAAATTGATAACCAGGAAAAATTTATACGGAAAAAATTAAGATTTCAGTGGTGGTATTTCTCAAAGCAAGGTTGAGCAGGTTTACTGGTAATATAAAGGAAACATACCACAAAATGACATTCCTATTACAACTTACCTAACTTTCGAGTTTTTATATCGAACGCTAATTTTTGAATTTGCGCAAGACGTGTATATACGTCGACCGCGCCGAAAAAAGATTTGGATTGATGTGTATACAAGTCGAACGGAGTTAACCAGTTAAAGCGGCGACTGTTACACAACTCAGTCGCCGACTTTAGACTTTGTTGGTCACGATGAACATTTTTGATTTCGAATCAAAAATCTCTCTCGGGAGGACGCGCAGGTTATTACTTTTGTTAAAAAAATTATGGTTACAATAGATTTGAAGTTTTCTTTTCAGAATAGATCTATATATCTTTTCTACACTAAAAACTAACTGACTAGAAATTCATTATCAGATCACTACAAATAATACCCGCGATAGATAAATCTACATTAACAGAAACTAAACCGTCGTTAAATGGATGATAAAACCGATTTTCTGTATTTACAAAAATCATAAAATTTGTGCTAAAATCAATGTGCAACTCAATTACGCTACGGTGTAATCCGCGAAAAGAAAACTAACTGTATTTCTTAACGCCCTAAAAGTAAAAGCCACTAAAACAAAGAAAAACGAGAGATACGATACGTCACGATCGTTCTGCATTATTCGAGGAAGAAAGACATTTATTATATATTACAGTTCTCCTTCGAGCTATACCATCTATAGAAACATTATATCATTGATTTGGGATATCGCAGTTATAGGCCTTAATAGGTATATAGATAGACTAGGGGAGTTCTTTGGGGATTATCTTTGGTCTTGTTTTAATTATTTTTTTTTTGTACGGTTAAGAACCTTTTAATTGATTTAATTTGAATTTTACTACTTTTACCCGACTATTAGTCGAGGGGTAAAAAATAAATTAAAATCGTTATATTTATCTTTGGTATTCTTTAAAGGAATTATTTTAGAATTTCGCTTCTGAAGGTGTAATACGATTGAACACAAAAATTTAAATTATAAATTTGACGAATTGACCCGGGATGACGTAAACTTAAGAGACAAAATGAAAATAATTCGTGCGTTAGCACCGACTAGCACCAGTTACTATAATTACAGCTTTGATGATTGTATGTTATCGGCACCACAGATAAATCGAAGACGTGAGTGCAAAAACCGGGCAGCTCCATTCTTCATCAAAATTCAGATGATATAAAAAAGATAGTCTGCCTGTCGACACAAGAAACAGACGGATTCAATTTTACATCAAAGATTTACAGTACAATTTGGAGCTGCCCTCATCAATACATAATACAGACAGCCCCGGAGCTGGGTCATTTGTATTTTACTTACTAAACAACAGATGGCTCTGCATTTAATTCTTCACGGAAGAAGGTCAACATAACCATCTTCTTCAGTGAAAAATCAAATTTATGTTTCATGATTCATTGGGAGTATAATCACGGAAGACTAGTAATTTAGAGTAACAATTTTTTATAAATAGACGAAGGTTAAAATTTGATACATGAGGATGAGTAATTTTCTGAAAAATATACGAACAAATATATTCTTGAACCACAAAGAACGCTTTCCTCCTATTTTCAAAAAAAAAAAAGTTGGACAAACGAAAGAAAAGATAAGCATAGTATTTCTGAATACCGCGTGTTACAATTTGATATGAGGAAATCCTAATCAAATACATTTCTCAGCAATTTAATTCACCCAGATTATGCAAAAATTTTTAAAGAAGAATGGTACGTGTGCAGTTTGCGATCGCAAGACAATCTACTTTATCTGGAACCGTTCCCACTAAAAACTGAAGAAATTAAGAATTAAACCATTTAATATTTTTTAATTTTTGTCCCTGAAATTTTAGCAATCACGGGCATAAACCAAGTAGCTCTGACATCAAACGATTTATAAAAAATATTCAGTCAAGTTTTAGTGTCTTCTTACATAATTAATCTAAACATCAAACAAGAAAAAATATAATAATTATATATAAACATTAAGGATTGTAGAACGTCATTTCCGTTTTACCAATAATTAACAGTATTGGACTAGCCTGGTTATTGCTCTCATGTCTTCAATTGTAAACAATGACAACGGTTTCCTTTTCCGTGAAAACATCATCCGTCATCTACACCTGCTTAGAAATTGTCTGCACATAATCCTATAAGGGTGCCTATAACATATAATCCAGCCTATTGTGTCATCCCAATTAACAAATGTCAAGTAGAAGAATAGAAGAGAATAAAACGTAACAATATAGAGATGAATTTTCTGTTTATTTTTTTTTCCTAAAATTTCTTTTATGTAGTTGTTTATTTATTCCAATTTTAATAAAAGTTAGAAACAAATTGTCTGGATAACTTTTGCGCAAAAAGATCTTGATGAAAACTGAGAATATAAATAAATCGAGGTGGCATCTCCCCGTTTCCAATCCGATTTATTTCATTAACAAGCGTCATCGTAATTTTCACGTGCCATTTTTTTCTCTCTAAATCTTAGTATTGATATTTATCACGTTCAGGATGTTATCCATACTATCTCATTTACAACCAAATATTTCATTGTCGATTGATTCTAATATAATGGGCTACACAACACAAAAACTAGACATTTGAAGAATGCAAACAAGTTTTGTAGAGTGACGAGTTTAAATTCGAAGTTTTTTTAATCGAGGGGTTATATTTGTGCGTAGATCAGCAGGAGAACGGACATGTGATCAATGTTTAGTGCCCACCGTCAAACATGGTGGCGGTTTTGTTATGATATGGGGCGGTTTTGTTATGATATGGGACTGTTTTGGTGGAGACACAGTCGGTAATATTTGCAAAATCAAAGGAATAATGAGGAAAGAACAGTTACATGGGATATCCTTGAAAATGAGATGTTGCTATCTGGACTGCGTATTCTACAGATGCATATTTCAGCACGACAATGACCCAAAGCACTCTTCAAAGCTATGTAGAGAACACTTAGACAAATTATCAGCTGAAAGAACGCTAAATGTTATGGTTTAGCCACCACAGTCCCCTGATCTCAATCCCATTTTGCTTTTGTGGGACGAGCTAGACTGAAACATCAGAAAAATTTGCCGTACTACTACTAAACACTGGTGTAATATTTTGCAGGCAAAATGGAACAAAATTTCACCAGAAACTTTCATCAAATTGCTTAAAAGGATGCCAAGACTTTATAAAACAATTAAAAATAAGAGTGGACACATTGATGACTCCAAAATTTAATAATAATCTTGTTATTTGTAATCATTTCTTGCCAAGTTTTTATTTACTTCAAATGTACTATAAATATTACTCATCAGAAGTTTTTAAATTTATCTATCGTGGTGGACAAATACTTTTGAGCGGTAGTGCAAGCATCCGGCGCTGAATTACAACTCAACTTTTTCTCTATATTGTCACGAATTCATCCACGCAATACAAAATAAACGGAATGTTTTTATTTAGTCAGTTGCTCTCTAGCATTTATTACTTAATATTTATCGATACCAACTTGTGGGTGCACAAAATGTTTCGAACGAACTGCACTCTTGATAAAATCGAACGCTTACAAGAAGACACATATTTTTAAATATTCTCGCAAACTACCCTACTACGCATCTGTGCGATAGATTCGAGAGATCTAGTATTTACTGTAAGTATACATAGAGATATATTACATATATAGATTTTCTCTGTGAATTTCTCATCTTTATCATCATTTTTTTCTTTTAATAATTCTTCGATAAATACATTTTTTTTCTTAGTTAGGAAAATAAAATCAGATTTTTGTTTCTATCACTGAGACATTCATATATATATAGAGTAATTAATATAAATATTAATATGTTTTCTGTGTACACCTGATATTTCGTAATCGAGGTGAATATTGATTAAGTCCTAGTTTCATCATGATTTGATCCCATTCGATTAAGAGCAAAACAAAACTTTGGGGTAGCCAATTTGAATATGATTTTTCTAATCCAACCTGGTGAAAGTTTTCTGCTTCGGAACTCCTCGATAGCCTCCAAAAATTTTTTAAATAATTTTGCTATTACAGGGAAGGAGAAATATATCACATCGACACTTCCCTACTATCTTTTTTAAACGAATCCCATCTCTTGATCCAACGCGCGATTATTTTCCAAGATTCCATAGAGCAATCGATGAAATTATCGATAAGCTAAACGAACCCAAAGTTATCGACACCGATCTAACTTGATGGAAATTCTCCATCTATTCGAGAAATAAAATTGGAAAAAATTCAAAGAGATGGAAAACCTTTTGATTTTGCTGGTCATCGGGAGACTTGCTTAAAATTTTCAAGACATATCGATTCCACCCAATTACGAAACAACCTGTATACCAGGCATTAAATTCTGTTATCTACCTACTTATCGAGGAACGATGAAAATCTCAATAGCTACTTGTACAACTAATAAATCATGATCATCATCATCGTATAATTAGAATGATCTCGATATAAATACTACGTACATAACAACTCGGAATGATAAAATTTGAAACATCACCTTCCGCATTCCCTACTTCTTAAACTTACATAAAATTGGATAAAATTATTCGAGGAAACTAAACGAGAGAAAGAAGTTACCTTAAAAAACCGGCGATATATTCAACGTGAGACTCTGTATGTGCTTGTTTCGTACAGCGGACCGATTAGCTTGAGCCGATTTGATAATTTGGAGCACCATCATCTTGCAATCCAAACACACCGCCATCTGAGAGGCGCGAGTCAAGTTGGGCTTCCTGAACCGATCCATCGATGAACTCGGCCTGCTCGGACTCGGTTGTCGACTCGAACCTGCCGACGTGCTCGCTTCCGATTGCGGTTTCGATCTCGAAAACGTCGCGTTATAATCATCCTCCGGACTGGCCATGATGCTGGGACTCAACAATACGACCGGTACGCTAGAAAAATGTTCCATCGGGATGTTCATTTTGGAACAGCATTTAGTGCAAACGGTGCGTTTACATAGAGTACATCTTGTCCCCCACGGGCCGAGGATGCCGAAACGCGTCTTCAAACATAAGAAACATACTTTCCGATTCTCGACGTCGCTTTTGACGTGGCCCTCAGGCGGTAAAGCTTCGACTTCGGCCTTGGTTAGAACTGTGCGTATGTGAACGATTTCTTCGAGCGTTAAGGAGAGTCGATCGTCGAGGGATATCGCTTCGTGCCACGGTTTTGTGCTGTTATCGTGGATCGCTTGTGCGATTTCGGGCGTCAGTTGTACCGATTCGGCTTCGGAACTTGTGCACGATTGTCGAGAACAGGGGCGAGATTGGGGAACGGATTGGCTTTCGAAATGGTCCGTGTAGACGCTCAGGGAGTGTCTTTTGCTGGTCATCTTCGGTGGTGGACATTGGAGTGCTAAGTCGTATGCTTCGAGAACGTTTTCGTAAACCTGGAAAATTTGTAAAAAAAGAAAAAATTAATATCTATAGTTTATTCCACATAGAGACCTACGAATACGGTCGTATGGGCTATTGCCCTTCCTCCCTCAACGTTGATAGCACTGGCGACATCTCCCAATATGCGTACGAAACACTCTTGTAGTAATTTAGTTGTTTTATAGTCTGGTAGATGATGTTGCGATCACATTACATTCACTAACACTATATCATATTGGTGAATCCCTCACCACAATTGTTTCATAATAAATTCGGTGACACGTGTTTCGCTAGCTTAAGGCAAGTATTATCACAACCGTATAAACCGAAGTGAGCGAAAAATTTCTTTCCTTAAAGTTCTAAGCAGGCATTTGTGTTTAGCCCACTTTTATTATGTTACTGTAACCGTGTGTGTGGCGTATTTTTCCGCTCAAAAGCGGCTCGAACGCCTGGGCGAATATGCGGTATGATGAGTCACCAGTCCTTTATCTTCTATAATACATTACATTGTGAACGAACGACTCATCATACCGCATATTTGTCCAGTTGTCCAGTTTACTTATCAAGTGGACGGTCAAAGAAAAAGTACCTGCTAACTCGAATAAGTTTGAACATTATAAAAAAGTTATGATGTCGTTTGATGCTTATTTGAATAAACGGTAAGATTCTATAATTGAATAAACAATGTATAAAGAAAAAGTATTTCATCTCGAAACCGATGGTAAATGAGTTGAAGTTGAATTTGAAGTAAATTCGGGTCCGAACAATAAGAGCGCCATCTGATGGAGGGAGGGAGGGAGGGGGGGCAAACGTCTGTGTGCGAGCGAGCGAAAAAGAAGAATAATAGAAGAAAAGCGTCTCATTTTTTCCCTAAAAGAGCTCAAAAAATTACAAGTATCGTTGTGTGATTAATTTGGTTAATTCCCCGAAAAAATTGGAATTAAAACGCTAGTTACTCTTCCATAGTAGGTTTCGAAAAGAAAATATATAAAAAAGGTAGCTACAATGGTTACTCCGTAAGAGATGATGAAAAACGGTTAGAAAGAATTACTCCTCATAAGAAATTCAACTACTTTTTGTGAGCGACTTAGTTTATTCCGGCTATTATAATTAACCCTTCGTATACACTAGGGGTACAATGGACCCCAACGCCAACTGTCTCAATCAACAGGTTTCAATATGAAACCTTTAACAGCTAATGCGGTCAATTTCCCCACCCTAGGTAGTAGTTTTTCATAAAAATACAATATGTTAACAGTATTTTCGTGGAAGTTCCATTTAATTATCTATAAAAATAACGAAGTTATGATTTTTTAAATAAAAAACGCGGTTTTTCACGACTTCTCTAATTTCCGTACATTTCTGAGAACCTTAATTTCTCTTCAAATTTTTAATTGTAATCCTATCGCATTCTAGATAGTTTGAGTTTGAGTTTCATTCAAATCGGATGAATAGTTTTCTTATAATAAGCATTCAAAAATCGATGGGGTCTCCTGGACCCCGTGTGTATGGCCCGGGATTTTCCGGAGGTGTGTACATGAAGTGTTAAATGAAATAATTAAGTAATATTGTCCATGGAAGGGTAACTGGCATTTAAATTTTCATTTTCTTCGGGAAATTAACCAAATTGTTCACACAACGGTACTTGCAATTGTTTCTTTTAATGTTCAAACTTATTCGAGTTAGCAGGTACTTGATATGGTATGTAAGAAAAGGGCAATTCCGGGGTGACATGCGTTCTAGCCGTTTTCGAGCGGGAAAATAGTGGGGTGAAAATTCATGCTTAGAAATTTTAGGGGAGGTCATTTCTTCACTCACTTCGGTTTATAAGGTTGTGATAAAGCTTGCCTTGAGCTAGCGAAATATGTGTCACCGAATTTATTATGAAACAATTGTGTGGGGAGGAGTTTACCGCTGTGATATAGTGTCAGTCAATTACACCAGTCCTTGCAATCACCTTCATACATCGTATTCACTTGATTGTAGAATGTCCTCCATTTTTGGAGAATATTTTAAAGTAGCTTTTGCATGGGGTTCATGGCAGAAACTGTTAAATTCTACATAATTTTCAGCTATTTAATCAATGCCAGTGCCAATTCTTCCAAGGATGAAGTTTTAATTCTGCTTCAGAATCTTCTTAAATATTATGTAGAAAAAAGTCACTGGATCAGATACCTTTCCCGTTGTATAAGTAATCAACCGTGTTGTTGCCATGACTGGTAAATCAAGAAGTACAATCATACGTATACGCAAAAAAATGTTTAATAACTAAGAACCTAAAGCAACAACACAGAGCACAATCGTCCAAAATCAACTCATATCAAGAAGTTTCAAGTAACACAATTTTGGATGATGCAGACAGGCAATTATACTAAATTATTAGTATAAAAAATAATTATACATACATGCAAATAATTTGCAGGTGTGAGCTTCGAAATAAGATAAATTCTTTGTAGTATACAGTTACTAAGACGGTACCAACATGAAATATTGTACATACCTACACGATTCAGGAAACAGCATTTATTGGTTGTAAATTTACATTGCGTAAAATTATTTTAGAAATGGGGTATAAGTATAAAAAGTGTCAATCAAACAGAGCGATGAGATGTTGTGGCATGGAGAGCACGATATTTACATTTTATAATGAAAATTAAAAACCTGTTATATACCTTGATGAAAGCTATGTCCTGAAAATTACACGGTAGGAAAATGTTGCCTAAGTAATGAAGGGTGTTTTAAAAAAGGATGGAGCTGGGCAAAGATTATAGGAGGGAGGCAATATGGGTTTTATTGAGGGATGTACTACTATTTAAATCAAAAAACAAAAAGCGGTGATTATCACGACGACATTAATTTTGAAAATGTTTCAAAGTGTTTCAAAACAGTTCAATTTCAAAAATATCAGAAAATTTTGTTATAGTTATGGACAACGCAACATACTACGGTGTTCAGATTAATAAAGCACCAACAGCTTCATCAATGAAAAGTGAAATTATATCCTGCAGATTAGATTCTTGATGAATTAACAACAGATGTGGGCTATCCATAGACTATTTAATTAATTAAAACCACACAATAATAAGTAACAATACGCTCGTAATATAGATAACAGTATATCCTCTCTTGATTATGTGAGAGTATATTGGGAAAAAATAATTCACTCTAATCAGTACAGATTATACTGAGCTCGTTATTGAAATATTGCGACCGGATGTTAGATACCAAAATAATTTATTAAAATCTGGCACGCACAGTGTTATGTTTGCGAATGGCATTCCCTGTTTCCCACTGGTAAACTAGCGTTTTGGTTGGTCAAATTAAAAAAAAATGAAAAATTGAATAACTGGGTAAAAAGTAGTGACGTCATTAGTCTTATACCAATACAAACGGTCTTTTGTCTTTTTTATTTCCATTTTGAAGAAATGGAAATGCTTATCAGCACAGTTGCTCAATTTGCGCCAATAGTACTACAACTATCTGAAACGACTGTACTAGAATAGCAACATTGCGCTATACGAATACAGATGGCTTCATACTATACATTGAAACTACAGTATAACTCTGTTATAACGTACACGGTTATAGCGTACTTTCGGCTACAGTGTACTTAATTCAATGGTCCCGGCTAAGCTCCATTATGCTTAATAATACATTTTTCTTATGTAACGCACTCATTTTTAACGCAGTCACGCGCTCAATTCGTTTATAACGTACAAACTTCTCCGCGATTCCTCGAGTTCTGTAAATTCACAACCGAAACGTCAAGCGAAACGTTAAGTTACGATGATGTCAGTATTAGATTTTGTTCACAGACAGTTACACGTGTTCTTTCTTATAAAATGTCCGTCGAAAATAACAATAAATTGCGCCGCAAGGCATTATGTATTCAAAAAAAGCTGTGACAGGTAGTTCAAATCAGTTTGAAATTTGTAGCAAAAGATCCTTGAAGAAAAACCAGCTATGTCTACCGTTTTGAAACACTTTTCACCCATTCATTTGCCTGTAACACGTTATCCATCTTTCTAACAAACTTTAGTTATCATTAAGTGGTGTAAATCGGACTGACGCTGTCACTCCTCCGAATTTTGTTATTCAATGATAAGTTGTCACTGAATAATGAAATTGTCTACTTATAAGAGCTTGGTATTGGTTTATAAACACGAATATAAATACATACTTCACCCGAGTGTTCGGAAACCTTCGGAACCGTCAGGTACGTTATAACCGAGTTTACTGTATTATGTATTATGCATTCGTATAGCGCAATGTTGTTATTCTGGTACCGTCGTTTCAGATAGTTGTAATACTACTGGCGCAAAATGAGCAACTGTACTTATCAAACATTCCATGTGACCTCAATCCGCCCCGATCGTTACAGGTTATAACACCTCGAAAACACTTTTTCAGACGTGGAAAAGCGGTGGTCTTTGGTGGGGTTTGAGTCGAGTCGATTTATTTCGGAGAGATTGGACTCGTGACCGTAAGGGTTGCTAGACAACTTGAAACCTCCCAGGGGAGTCGAGGGCAAAAACAAGCGCGCCACTCTCACCTGATTAAATTCCTCCTGCCACAACCCATCCGACGTATCGGACACGTCCTCATCTTCATCATCCTGCAATTGGGAGAAATCGACCTTGATGAGTCTCCTGGCCCTTGACGAGCTCTTCGCCGGAGTTTCGGTTCCGACAGTTACGGGCGTCGAAGCGACGGCCTGAGGAGACAAACACCGTCTACCGGTCTTCCGCAGCGTGCGTCCTTTACGGATCGAATTCATTAGCTGTTCCCTGGGGTCAAAGTGCGCGAATGCGGCGGTAATTTACGATCCGAAACCTTCTTGAGGGTCGGTCTCGATCTGATGAACTCGAGTATGATGGCGTGCGCGTCTTTGGTTACTCTCGACGGCACGTTACCATCTATCATAATCTTCCGTAAACTGTACCGGCACGAACGGATATCGTTCATCAAAATTTCGTACGGCGTTAGCTCGTACTCGATCGGCGCCCTGCTACAATGGACTTTCTTTAGTTTCACGCCCAAACGCAATTCTTGGATCACTTGCACCCAAAATCTACAAATAAAATGGGAAAAAAACGAAATTGTATTCGGTTTTTGTTTGTGTTTTGATACGCTGAGACGTGTGTAGATAAGCAAATGAGGTTGATTGGAGGAAAATCACACACACACACACAGACAGTGGTGGCGATTAGGGAAAATCAAGCAAATTTCAAAATCATCGAGCAGGCTTTTCTTTCCTTAGATTTCATGAAAAAATATTTCTGAAATACTTTAAGATGGAAAAATTAATGGGAATTGCAGCCAAGGATGCATTGAAATAAAAGACTTTCTTTTAGTCACTCTAAGCTATCGAATTGATTTAATTCTTCATCGCAGAGTTTTCCATGAGAGCTGTTCATGTTCCTCGGCGACCACATGGTCAACATGTCCTAAACTCGGTTAAACGTAGAAATGTATAGCTTAGCGGTTCCTCAAGTAGTATGTGTGATGAACAAGTTTTCATTTTCAATTACATGTAAATCGAATTAAATTTTTACACATTTCAATCTGTTCAATATATTGCGTTACAATGAGATCTTGACATTGTTCTGTTCAGGTGCTGGCAAGCTGTTTTCTCAACTCTCATTGAAAACTCTCCGATGATTAAATCAATTCCAAAGCTTAAAGTGACCAAAAGAGAGTCTTTTATTGCAACTGATCCTTGGCTGCAATCCCCATTAATTTTTCCATCTTAAATTAAGTCCTAACATGTACACTGTCTACAGCCAGTACTTCTGTTCAATTAAATAATTAAGTCATTACTTGATATAAATCCCTACTATTTTATTTTACAAGAATTCATGTGGCAAATCTCTACCCCCCCTCTCCATTCTAAGATCCAGTCGCTGCCACTAGAACGTTATACGTTTATTGCAATTTATTACGTAAAAAGGCATACATAGGGTAAACGACCAGCACATTTTTTAGTGAAGTAATCTGGGGGAATTGCACACAAATAATAACAATATCACAAACATTATAAAAATGGCCCTTACGATAACCTTTCCTGTTTCTTTGTAAGAACCTGTTTCACAATCCCGAATAAGAACGAGTTAGCTTATACTAGGAATAATTTTTGTACAAATGTATTGTACATATTTATAGTATATTGTACTATGAATTTAGTTAATTGTATAAAAGGCAAAAATTATTACAAATAATATTTATAAAATTTTAGTATTATATTAACAAAATAATGAACAATATAATCAAAATATATTACCTAATATGTGTATAAGTGTAATTTGTTTTCTGATTCTTAACTTCTCTTTTGTCTTGAATTCTTTCTTCACTTCTTTTCTTTGGTCTTTTCCTTTTATTGTACTTCTCTTTTCTTTGTTTTTCTCTGTTCGTCGTTTGTAAACAACAACTTCTTTTTTGATGTGGTCTGCTTCTTTTCAACCCTGGTATTTTACATAACTTTTTATGACTTTTTCGTCGACCATCCCATTCCGTCGTTCATAAACAACTTCATTTCTTTCTTTTTCGGCACGTCGTTATAGCAATTTGGAATTCTAGATTTTGAAATGTTTCAAGTGTATGTGTGTGGTATATGTTTACAACGCTTTTCTATTTCTTAAAGAATGCTTTCTATAAAATTTACATCTTTTATTGATAATTTTACTAATGGAGTATTACCATGCTACAATATGCTAACCAGCGCTTATTGAGGGATGGTAGAACTGGTCCTAACAGGTTTATACTCATTTCTAGGTTGGGCAAACAGCGGTAATTACGAAATAAGTTACGACAGTCTACATATACACAGAACTACTCGCATACAGCGTACTGACTACAGTAAGGAGTCAGCGATGCTGTCGTAACTTATTTCGTAATTGTACGCTGTTACCGCTGTTTTCTCAGACTACTCATTTTGAATAGTCTAAGCTTCAATGCACAGAAGTATTAGTTACTTTCTTTTCTTGTTCTAGGTTTTGTTGACTGTACTTCTTCAATGGTCTTATATAGTCTGGGCAAACAAATTACAAAATAAGTTATGACAGCCTACATATACACAGAACTACTTGCATACCGCCTACTGACTGAAGTGGGGAGTCGGCAATGCTGTAGTAATTTATTTCGTAATTGTACGCTGTTACCGCTGATTGCCCAGACTAGTCATATAAGGCGTTACCAAGTGAATATTTCTGTTTAACTGCAGGTATGCAAGCTTACATTAAATCATAACCAGGGGCCGGATTATATGCTTTTGCATATCGAATTAGGAGTAAATAAAAGCGTTTAGCACCAATTTCATTTTATTTATACCCTAATTCATGTAGATCTTAAAGCGTTTAATTGTACTGTTGACAATTATCGATATGCAGAAAACATATACTTCAGTCTCTGATTATAACACTCACCTTGCCCAATCTGCGAATTGCAACTGTTCCAATTCCCTATTTCTCTTTCCTTCAACCAACTTTCCGGCACCTTGCGCCACTTTCTCCAAAAACGTTGCTAATTCAATAGCCTCGGCAACTAGCGCCCGTAAAACAGCCCTATAATGAGCCTCGGCTTGCGATTTACTCAAACTAACGAGATGTCTTTCGCATCGAACGATCACTTGAATTAACGTAATGTGAGGAACACTCCTACTACCGTTTAGATCGTCCTCGCTCTCCTCAGAATCCCTTTCGATGCCTTCATCGTCTGTCTCTTGGAGGACGCCGCGATTATCGGTGATCATATGATTTATGAGCAGCTCGAGGTCCTGACTGATGCATCGTTCTTCGCTGTCGTTATAGCCCTTATCTAGCGCGGTATAAATGACACAGCCGAGTTCGCTAATTAGTTCTTCTTCCGTGCAAACTCTCCTCGAATTATCTGCGGTAGATCCGAATAACGTGTTGGGGTGAATGTTACCGTCTGTTTGTAAGAATACCTGTTCGACCCCAGCGATGCCATGATACGCCGTGCGTTGACCTGATTCCAGGAAGAATTTGGCGCACTGATAGCAGAGAGCCCACGCGTGTTCCTCCCTGATCGGTGAGTTGAACGAATTGAGGATGTCTTGTAAACACACGCTGCCGTCGGAGTTTACCCTGCACTTCGTATTTGTTGACATTTCGCAGCTAAATGACGTCAAAACACCGACACTCCATTGTAACGTCTCTTGCTCTAACCTAAAATCGATGCAACGGACGACCTTGCGAGTGACGAATAGTAGCGGGCGCGCATAAAATCAATATTTTGGCATTCTTCCATCATCCACGTTCCGAATAAATTGGCGAGCTTCGAGAGTACTGAGGTGTTAATACCAGATTGCGATTTTAATTTGGGGACACGATAATCGCGCGCTAATTGGTTTGTGAGCGAAATTAAGCGGAATTCAGTTATCGGTGTTTGCTAATTTTCTTGTTTTTCTGACCTTCTCGTCGTTTAACCGTGATTAATGGGATCTGAAGACGAAAAATAGACGATGAAGGGGTCCAAAAATAGCAACATCTCGGAGCCACGTTCAGTTTGAAATATTTCGACTTTTTAAATTGAAACTGCAACTGAGAATTTTGTTAAACTTCAATGTTATTTGATAAAGTGAATGAAGTAATTTTTATGTCTATAAATCGAGGTGTCCTTTAAAACTTTTAAATTGCTGGGTTTTGCGTGAATCAAATTGACGTTTTCTAATACTGGTGAAGTTAGCTTCATGTTGCCTTAAATATAAATTGTTATTACTATTAAACGATCCCATAGTAATATCAGCGGTTAAATCTTAAATAATTTCTGATTTCAGATACAAGAGAATTAATTTAAGATATTTTGCTTGCAAGCAATAAAAAATCCAAATGATCTCAGTTCCGATGAATATAGCTACAACACTCGACGAACAAAAAACTATTACGCATGGTACAAACATAGAAGGTATATGCATAAGGATGCCGATGATCGTAATTTTGTACGCATTTTTCTCTATTATTCATACGCACGAATTTGTGTGTCCGTATGCTGTGTATATTGGGAACGAAGCATTTACATTTTAGAATCACAGGAATCATATTTTATATAGACTGCCTACGTCATGTGTATACCTCGTATAAACCGTGATTTGCCTGGATACGCTCATTGGCGCTTTTTAATAGGCCTCTGAAGTAGGATTCGAACGAATATCGAACTAATACCAACTGCTCACGTGCTCTCACGTTGGTGTCCACGATGCTCTCAGAGTACGAATGAGCAATCGGAACTGTCCATCACGTGATCCAAAATTTTTAGTTGCCAACACTGATATGTTGGTAGTTGTAAGATTTGAAAATTTAAAAGAGTGCATAACCTGTACAAAACTAAGCTCAGCATGTCCACGTAATGTTTTCAGTTTGTATACCACTTCGAAAATGCGCAGCGTAACAATAAAAGCACGCGATTCAGGTGTCGACAAGAGGTAAACCATGCATGGGGAAACTGACAAAACAAAGAAGTGACAGGGTCGAAAATCTTTAAAAAGAGAAATGTTCATATTTAGGGTCTTTAGTATTGCCAACCTAGGACACTTGCCGTTGCTCACTCTGTGCCTCTAGAATCACAGAGTGAGCGAATTCAACTGATAACAACCTGACAAAAAAAAAATAGTCGGGAACACCGATGTATTGGCAGCAGTCGTTATTAATTCTGTAAACGCTGAAACTGAAAAAATGAAGTGGTGAACCACGCATGACAAAACTAACAAAACAAAGAAATAACAAGGTCCAGAATCTTTGAAAATAAAAGTGTTCATATTTAGGGTCTTTAGTATTGTCAATCTGGGGCACTTATAGTTGCTCACTCTCTACCAGTCGCATTCTTCATTTAATCCTTAAAACATGCCAGTCTTTTAACATCAAAAAAATCCTCTTCCCCGCACAAAACAACCCACGACCTCTTCGTGGAGAAATACAAAAACGATTCGCCCCCAAATGTTCTCTATCAAAGCTCTCAGAACGACTCAGTTGGATGATTACGACTTCTCCATAACAAATCTCAAGCTCTTCTTAGCACGAAGCAAGAAAAATTCTCTTTAGCAAAAACCGTTCCTCTTTTCCCTCCTCATTTCAAAATTTCAGAATGGAACCGCTTTCCTCATCGAGAAACTAGTCACACGGCCTTCGGGTATCCGACGTTTTACCACCCGGTAACTTAGGATTAGAAAACCAAGTGGCAGTACGTACAATCGGCGCTACCGCCTCTTTCACGACAAGAAGGTATCCCTCTTTATCCGTGTACACCACCGTTATCGGTGAAACGCTCCACATTCTTCCCCTTCCCACAACGTCGACATCGAAATCCTTAAAAAACGAGCAATATCTCTTCATAAACAGCTTAAAGGACAATCAACTCTCCAATAAAAAATTACTTTTGGTGAGATCTGGATTCACTTTGGCATAAGAAAGAATGGGTAATTTTCAAGATATAGAGAATAACGTAAGTTCCTGAACGGAAATGAGTTGATTTGATTTGGAATTTCGATAAAAAGTAAATGGATGGTTAGCAAGAATGTGTCGTCTTTCGACGGAACGTACTAGATCCACTTGGATATTCTTGATGTGTAATTCTTGAGATTATTGGAGAGATGAATGGTTAGAAGTGGTTATGCTAGGGTGAAATTGTTTTTCTTTTAGTAAGATTTAGTGTGCTTTTGATGTGGAAAAAGTGAATTGTTTATGGAATTTTTAAAATGTAGATGAGTGGATCATTTTGAAGGCTTTCTGAGGAGTAGAACAGTTTCAAATAAAAGTAGGTGGATATCCAAATAATAATTATTTTAAAAATACATATATAAAACACTGTCAAGTTATACATATGTATGTATGAAGATTCATTTTTTAAACCTACTAAGAGCTGCGAAACTAACAGGATTATTATATACACACAGTTCCATGAAGGTTATCACTAATAAAAGAGACTGTTCTAAAAGATCCTTATAACCTTTTGAACATTTGCAGTAATCATTGACTAAATTGGGCTCCACCAATAGTCTTGAACAGGGATGGGAGGATGTGGCATCTTCATTTATAATATCCAGTACAATAGCTTCAGTTGATACTCTTTCAGTACCAACCAAGGCACCAAACAGCTTGGCAGGAAGCCGATTTCGCAAATAATATATTTTATTTGGATATTCCTCTGTAGAATGGACACTTTGTTGGCTGGTATTAATCAGAGCTATTAACATAGATGTTAGTTCCAATTGCTGAGTATATGGTGCCGATTTTATTGGACTTTTATTTGATCCAACACCATGTTTACTTTCCAGTATGTAAATATCAGACTGCGGTATGGATTGTGCAATTTTAACTGCCAATTCGAAGGTATCCACTGGAAATATTTTTTGGGGTAACATGCTGAAATCGCAGTAGTTCCAACTGATAAGTTTATTATCCTCCTTTTGAATTTTCGCCCAACTTATACCGGTCGATTCGATATGGAGACCAATAGCTGTTTCAAGGACTTCAATCTCATCTCTGGCTAAATTTGGTAGTATGATGTTCTTTTAAGTCTGTTGAAATTCCTCTGTTCGTTTCCATCGACGGGGTTTGGACACAATATGCTTTGGCATAGTTTGTCTAGGATAGTGACACCAACACCTTCTACTTTAAGTACATCGGTAAGGTTAACGAAAGGCCCCTTTTTATTTTTCCAATTGGTGATATTGTATAACCTGCCGCGTGGAACTTTGAACTTAGACAATTCCTCTTGGGATGAATTTAAAATCTTTAAAATCCGTTCTCTTTCGGATATTGTAAATCTATCTTCGAAATAGTAATGTTTGAATGTATTTTCTGTTGAACATAGTCTCGAATTGTTTTTTATCATCCAAAATAATCTCCTATTGACCAACATCTATCACTCACGCATGGGAAGTCCCACAAATTTTAAAATAAATGAAAATAGTAACTTTTAGGTTATAGTTGATTGACGATTAACTGACAAATGAAAGTTTCTAGGTTATGTTCCAATGGATCCGAAATTAGTTGAAATTAGTCAAATTCTTAAATTTTATGCAAGTATATTTCTCATGCTACTTTATAATTTATAAGGTACTCATATCATTTTCTTTAATTAGAACTAAAATATTATGGCAAAGTTATAACATTAAAAAAATAAAATTTTAAATTTAATTTCGAACTAACTTCACAGTATTGCTACTCAAGTCCGTCTATTTGTGGATAATTTCATGATATAAATTTTGTGCAAGTTGTCAAACCACTATTTCAATTAATTTTAATCAAAAATAAGTATTTATTGATTTTGTCAAGTTCTACATTTAAAATGTCGCCAGTATTGTGCCCCGAAATTCCAAATTCTGGATTTTCATTTGATAATTGTATTAGGTAAGGATAATATATTAATTTAAAAAGTGCTATGTCATAAATAAGGTTATGTTTGTCTCCTTTCTTTTCTGTTAAAATTGTGTTTATACGTCCAATTCTTTAGTAAGGATCGAAAATTGATTGTGTTTCTGAACTATTTCCTTAATAGGAACACCCGATAAATTCTTATAGTTGCAGAAAATAAGATTAGGACTACGGTTCAAATCTTAACCTCCCCAAAGGACATGGCTGTTATGTTTGTGTCTTCTTTCTTTTTAACAAATTTTTTATATGGAATTTTACATCATGAAGGAGTAAGGATGGTTCTTTAGTTGCTGGTGATCTACGAAGAACTTTGACACTGCCTATGTTTTGGTATTTCTCATTCCTCCTAGAATTCGGATTGTAATAGGCAGGACTTCCCTATTTGGATTCTTCTGAGGACATTTTTCGGTAACCAAGTTGCCGTCTCCAATGAGAAAGACATAAGACAACAAAAAGGAAAGAAAGTGTGACTTATGGATTTCGGTTACCATCAACAATTTTTGCTTCCTTCTCCGCTGAAGATGACAACTTAGTTGTCGAAATACGTATTTGACAACTTCCAGGTGGATGTGATCTCTTACCATACAGTCTCGTACCTGACGTACCTTCAAACCTATTACTTTTAACCCCTTGAATGTAGAATACTCTTAGCGGAAATGTTCTACGTAAACAACACTCGAATGTGTTCAAATTTTTGACTATTGTTGCGTGTGTTGGATGTATAAGATAAAACGACCTTTTGACACACACACATGTGCGTCCATAGTCCATATTCATAGATTTTGTCACACGCATAGGTGCGTCCACAATCCACACTGATAGTCTTTTGCAGGGTGCAGATGTTTGCCCATTGGCAATACAGATAGTCTTTGTCGGATAAACGCGTGCCTGGTTCGTTATATATGTAAACTGTTCTTTGCATATTAAGTGCATAAATGCATATTTTCAACATTTTCTATAAATATATATGCAGCAAATGCATATTTTGGAACTTACTTGCGATAAAAAAACTCAAGTAGAGTACCATTTGGGAACTACGACTCACAAAGAAAAGAAGCAAACGCCTTAGGCCATGGGTCAACAATTGTTCACAAATAACGAAGCCAAGAAAATTCCAGTCAGGAAAATTTCTCAAAGGCTTGGGTAATCTATTCACCAGTGTGAATATTCCTCTTTATAAACTTGACCAACTAATATTTCAAACTTTTTAAAAACTCATTTCCAAGATTTCAATGTTCCTAGTGCTTCAACTTTACGGAAAAAATAAGTGAATTCAAATTATGAATCAGTGATGGCGAATATTAGAGAAATTATTGGAGGCAAACCCATCTGGTTCTCGGTTGACGAAACAATTGATGTAAAAGGGCGATATAGCGAATTTTGTTATTGGTAGTTTGGATGAAAATGAATCGGGAAATGGGAATTTGATTAATGTAAAGAACTCGATAAAACAAATAATTGAACTATTGGGCGATTTGTAAATGAGAGCTTGTTATATGCCATAGAAAGTTTCAACGAGCAATGTACTTGTAATGATAACTGATGCTGCACAAAATCTAATAAAAATTTTCCCCAAATTAATTCATTGCACATGCTTAGCTCATGGCTTAAATAGTTGCCGAAAGTGTAGGTTAGAATTGCCCATTGTAAATAGATTAGTATCAAATATTAAGAGAGTATTCGTCAAAGCATCCTTACGTGTGCAAGTTTATAAAGAAAAAATGCCCGGAATTCCGTTACCCGCTGCGTCTGTTTTAACCAGATGGGGCACTTAATTACGAGTAGTTGAATTTATATCAAAAAATTATAATGGATTAAAAATGTAATCAGTGAGTTTAACTGCGATAATGCAGCAATTGAAAAATATATAAATCTTTTGATATCTCCATATTAAAAAATCAACTAGCATATATCCAAAGCAATGTTGTTTGTATTGCAGATGCAATTACAAAGTTAAAAACTAAAGGATGTAGTTCAATTCCAATTGTAAATTCATTAAAGGATCAGATTGATCAGTTACCAACCACAAATAAAAAAAAAAAGAAATATTTTTCAGTTTTAGAAAAAGAAAATTAGGTTTTTTGTGGTTAGTAACAAGTGCAAATTCTGTTGAAATGAATTTTCTTTTGCATATTTTTTGGCATAAAAGCATACTTAGATGCATATTTAAGAGCATATTTTTAAGGTTTTGATGCATATTTTTGCGATTTTTGGTGCATACTTTCCAAGCTCTACTTATTACTAACAACAACCTTGGATGGTAACATTTTTTATTTGAGTTTATCCTAAATCACACACATTTCAATTTCTTTTAACATGAGTACCAGTCACTGATTGTCTCACCATGTTCGGTTTGACATTTCATTCATATGATCTCGTTTGTGGTGCTATCGAATTAATCCTGTATCTTGAAAAAACTCCCAGCTTCCAATAATTTTTTCTTTCCTACTTTTTTATTTCGTTTCTCACTACCCCGTATGCACGCACTTCTTCGAGATTATAATTTCATAATCTTATCGAATTTCTAGGAATGCTACTTTGGAGGGTAAAGGCTTCGCCGTCCCAAAGGCGACGAAAACCGGAACCACCATCGCCGGCATAACTTACCAAGACGGGGTAATATTGGGCGCCGATACTAGGGCTACAGAAGACACCACGGTATCCGATAAGAATTGCCAGAAAATTCATTACTTGGCATCTAACATGTAGTAAGTATCCTACCCAAATATATATATATATATATATATGTTCATCGGCAAAAATCTAAACATTCAAATATTTTAGCTGTTGTGGGGCTGGTACCGCCGCCGATACAGAAATGACAACTAACATGATATCGTCTCAATTAGAACTACATCGCTTATTCACCAATCGGGTCGTACCCGTTTGTACGGCAAACCAATTATTAAAACAGTACCTATTTAGATATCAAGGGTACATCGGCGCCGCCTTGGTACTTGGCGGCGTGGATAACACCGGACCGCACTTATATTCGATTTATCCTCACGGATCCACCGACAAGCTGCCGTACACCACGATGGGTTCCGGTTCGTTAGCCGCGATGGCCGTCTTCGAATCCCGTTGGAAACCCGATTTAACCGAAGAGGAGGGTAAGCAACTGGTGCGTGATGCGATTGCCGCCGGTATATTTAACGATTTGGGATCCGGATCCAACGTCGATTTGTGCATCATCCGTAAGGGATCCGTGGAATATCTACGTACATACGAGGAAGCTAATCAGAAGGGAAAACGACAATTGGCGTATCGTTACCCACCAGGGACTACAGCCATTTTGTCGGCGAAAACTTTGAACGTCGATGTTTATGACGTGTCGGTACAGCATATCGATACGGATGTTTTGATGGATGTATCTTCGTAAGTTTTAAGGAGTTATTTTCATTTTTTTATATATAAATAAATATGCGATTTATGTAAGCGGAAATAAAGTGCGTCCTTTCCTTTATTTACGTAGTTTTTCTTGTTTTATCCTTATGACTAACTGGTGTAGGGTACAAAAGTTTATTTATTTATTTATTTAATTGTTTATCCAACAGCCATTATAACTATTTACAGGATAATCATTAAAACAAAAAACAATAAATTCATTTGTGTGGCTTAATATCAATATAATGATGCGTTTATTAACTTACAGAATTCACTTACATTAATATTAAAAAGGTCGAAATTAAGTCTTTTTATTGTATTATTCATCACTGATGTCATAGACACAATAGGCGAAGTTTGGTGATGCAGTGTGTTTGATTTGTCCACATAAAAACACTGTGCTCTACTGTTTAATCGTGGAATTGTGAAATTTAGTTTTCCCAACAAAGCACTTTCATCCATCAAACCTCTGATAAGGTTAAATATAAATTTCAATGGCGCAACAGTCCTATCTTCCAAACTCACAAATCTAAATTCATTCAGTAATTGGTAAAGAAACCATCTGGGTGGATATTCCCGATGTTTTCTATAGAAAAGAGCCTTTAGAAATTTTCTTTGAACGTGCTCAATTTCGTCGATTCCATTGCCATAATGTGGATTCCAAACCTCCAAAGTTGAAATGAAGTTGGTGGTAAACAGTCCTCTTTAGGACTATCCTGAAGATGAAAGTAAAATGTTTAAGAAGTAATGGAAACAGTTCAAAGCAATATGTGGCAGTTAAGAGTGTTAAGAAATTCAAACTGTACTGTAGTGTGGCATTGCTAACATTAAACTGTTTATTATTATTTATTATAAAATAATCATATTTGGGATAGGCGTTTCGCTGGTATCGTCAATCGTATCTTATTCAATTCGATTGTTGATGCTGATGAGTGCGTTCTGAATTAATTAATTCGTAATCATGTGGTGCACAATTTAATGTTGAAAAATGAATGTTATGCTTGAGCGAATACCATGGGCGTAGCTAGTGAGGGGCAAGGATGGGCATTGCCCACCCTAGAAAATTTGTTGGCCCCTTAGAAAAAATTCCTAGATACGTCCATGGCGAACACCCAAAGGAACGTTAATATCTGTTAAACCACGATAGATTCGCCAATTTCCTTTATTAGTCAATTCTGCGAGTCAATTGACGTATGATACTTATAGCTTGAATTTGCCGGGAGTAATATTTAAAATTTTAGTGTATACACGGCAGCTGTTCCAGTGGAGAAAAAGTTATGCGGCAGACCTGTCAAAAGATAGCGGGAATCCATGTAAATTTGGAATAAACAAGCAGATGGCTGCAGAAAATAAGAAGAAGGAAATTTACTGGAGACACGCCGAAAATCATATGTTAACTTTTTAACATAATCTTACATTTCGTCATTTGCCTTTTCTACACATCTCACAAGATAAAAGATCGAAATAGGTCACGAAATGTACGAGGACTTCGTAAAGTAAGTTCCGTTTCCGCCTAGCGAGCATAGAAGTGAGGATATCGGGCGATCTGGTTCAATGTGAGTCTGGCAGTGCTAGTGAGAGAATCTTTCAGATATTTTTTAGTGCGATTTTAGTCGTTTATCTGATTTCTGTGTGCAAACAACATGAACGCTGCTGACATTCATCGTGAACTTTGTTCTGCTTATGGTGAAAAAATGTCATGAGTCACGGTGTGGTTAGAAGATGGTGCAGTTTGTTTCGAGAAAGACGAACTGATGATCATGATGACGAACGTAGTGGAAGACCGACTGTTGTGACGGACTAACGATTGGGCAAAGTCGAAGAGAAAATTCGTGAAAATCGGCGATTCACAATCACAGAGCCCAGTACCTTTTTGCCTCAAATTTCACGTGCAGTGTTAAACGTTAATTCACAGGCAGCAGAGTTTTATGAAGACCGCATTAAAATACTGGTACATCGCTATGACAAATGTCTCGACCTTAATAGCAACTATGTAGAAAAATAAGCTGAAAGTAGTAGCTTTAAGTTGTATATATTAAAAACCTTTTCATGTATTGGTCTTTTTTTTTAAATAACCAAACGGAATTTATTTCACGAATCGCCCTCGTATATACATTTAATTAATGCACAATCATTTAGACAGGCATACATACATAGTTACATAGGAAATATACAGATGATTACGTTTATATTCTGCAATAAATATCAATATTGATAAGGCGTAGGAGTTATCGAATGTCGCGGTAGACAATGACAGATATTTCTCCAACAAAAATATGTAAGGATATACTTATCGTTAGATTGTGAATAAAGGAATTATTATAAACTTCGACAGAATGGAGAATAAAGGAAAAAACAACTAAAAGCGTGTCTACGATTGCGGTCATGGAATTTCCTCCGGCGCTACTGTGAGATAGTTATAACAAGCTTTCATAGAGATATGAAATTTCGAAATATTTAGAATGTCGTAAACTTGAATTTTCTTTTAAACAATTATTGCGAATTCTGTTCTAAAATATGGTTAACGTTGAAGTTTCTCTTAAGTAAAAGACACATTTTATGAGTGAGCATCGGAAATTTTTATTGTATCTGAAAGTTTAAGTTTTGTTGATTTTAACTATATGTGGAACAGAATATCTTTCATATGACCACCAAGGTTTCGTGACAGGTGATTTCAAATGTGAATGACAATGGACACTTACAGTTGCACCAACATAAGTTCGATATAGATTTGCTTGAAATAGTTCTAATATATATATATATATATATATATATATATATATATATATATATATATATATATATAAGGTTGATAGGACCGAAGTTATCCCTAATGACATAACTGTCTAGTGAACCACCAAAACCCCAGGTTTTTACCCTAACGAATATGTTGATAGTTAACTTCAAACGTAGCAGGTAAAAATAACCTCAAAATACTGAATATATTGAACACAACAATTTTGGACATGCTCGTTTTAGCGGCACCGATATAAATTAGTTTGAAACAACTTTGTTAAATAGTTCTAATCGATAGACAAGGTTGGTAACACCGGAGTTATCGCTAATGAGGTAACTGTCGTGTTATTCCTCTAGGGATATTTTATCCTAAGAAGACAGTTACGTCATTAGTAGAGTTTGTTAAAAAGGTGTTATCATTAGATAGTGTAATGTCACTTCTCCGAATTTTATTATTCAATGGCAACAAATCATTGAATAATAAAATTCGAAGGAGTGAAACCGTCAGTGCGATTTACACTGCTTAATGATAACACGTAATCCACCCTTGTAACAAACTCAAGTTGTTAGTGACGCATTTCGGAAAGTTCAAATCTTTCCAATTTGAATAGTCACTTTATATTGCAAGGAGCTGTATATATATTTTTTTCCTAAATCGCAACCAACCTTACAGAATAAAAATACCCCATGTGATTCCCCAATCGTCTATGTAACCAAATGTCAATTTGACAATCGCTAATTAAAAAGTACCACAGACAAAAAATTCGAATTTTTCACGCTGAATTCGAACGAAGATGTTCGATCACTTAATCAGACCGTTCTGATAAATCGCCGGGACGGAGAGCGAGAGAGAGAGTGAATGTACGCGAAGTCCGAATGTCGTACACATCCAATTTAAAAAATATGCCCTACTCAGTCGGAATTTGTTTATTGTTATGACTGAAGAATGAAGAGCTTCAAAAGTGTCTCAGTTCAAGTCATCGATAGCGAAATCGCCTTGCTGATTCCCAACGGTGTGTATGAAATCAAGCAGATGGAACCGCGCTCTAGAGTAAAGGGGATCGTGGTGTTCTGCTTCTTTCTGGCCATATTTGGCATAGTTGGGATCGGATATTTCTGTTCGGAGAATGTAAGTTGTGAATGAATTATACCTTTTTTCTTGAAATCGGAATCGAGGGAATACTTTAGATTATATCTTTCCCTTTCGTACCTGTAATAGAAATGAACTGGTATTGTCGTAAAATGAGGCAGTTAATACCAGGAAATTCAGAACAAAAATGGAATAAAAATATACTGTACAGGTATATTTTTTAGGAACTTGTCTTAAGAAGCACAAGGGATTTAATACCCGTCGTCCTCAACGATGCTGTGGGTAAACCATTGGGGAATATAAATATCAAAACCGGCTTAAGTTATGACGATATGCTGAATGATGACTTCAACTTTGATATGGATTCCCACGATGTTATGGTGTTTCTTCACATGCAAAAGACAGGTGAGGATTTCTGTTTATTAAATTAAAAACTATTCCAGATCTGTATTATGTAAACTGTTTATTTCACAAAAAAAAAAAAAAGAAATTAGGTCGACTATCTCAAAATAGGAGCAGTCCAAAAATAAACAGCACACCTCCTAAGCTCTATTATATTTAAAAGTAGTTATATAATCTGATATACACACTTACATCACAGATTATTATCACTCATGAATTATACATTGTATATTTATGTATCAAACTTTTTTATCGGATTATATAATTTATTTTGGATTATTATAAAGTGGATAGATAAAGCCGGATAATTAAGTCTGATCTTTGATAACGTGCAATGTCGTCGCCGATGTATTGAAAGGATGTAGTCAAAATATTTCCTCCAGAAAAAAATTGACCTGTCGATAGTAATTACATTATTAAATTAAATATTCGGAAAATTACCGACCGTGGTATTTTTAACGGCGTGTTTTTGATATTTTATGTGCGTTAAATACACATTTAAGCGTGTTGTTTAGAAAATAAGCTTTAGTAGGATATTACAGTGGCTTCCTAATGGATCTTTAGGGAGCCGCGACTTATTCCTAGGGGATCCACGACAATCTAATGCTAATCTAGTGCTAATTTCTAATACATTAATAATTAGTGCTAATTTCTAATACATTAATGAAAACGGAGGGGTGAGGGTATAAACTAGCCTTTTCACCCATTTCACGTCCATTTTCATTTTCACCCTTATTGTTTTAATACATTTCAAAATAAATAAAATTATCAATTTTCTAAGCCAGCCTCATACAAATGCTCCTCATTATCTCAAAACCGCAATAAGACAGGCGACTTGTCACAGTGGTTATGATTAATTTGGCTCGTCGGACAGATATCACATGTCCCATAAAATGCGCACTATGTGAAACAAAAAGAAATCTAAATGAAAAAAATTCGCTTTATACGCCGGATAAAGGTCAAAAATGTGGCATCAGTAGTACGAGAGCATCAGTATATGTACATATGTAATTCGTATACCTACTGCTATTTATTGTAATTCGTTCGTTAGTACGTCCTCTTAAATGAAATTTTCGCCAATATAAAGACCTTGAACCGTATCGAGATTCGTTTGACAAATTACGCTTTATATCGTTTCCGATTTGATGCAATAACGAATTATAAAGCCCCGTCATTTTAGATAACTAACGCATCGATAATAATTAGATTAAATGCATGAACGCTTATGTGTTATGGGCATTTAGATCAGGAAATGTAAATCGACTTATCGTAAGGGGGATTTATTTAAAAAAGCCTAAAGGAAATTAGCTGATTATCTAGCGACTGAATGAGAGTGATTGATAATATTTTGATTAGAAATAAATTATTATAGCAAACATTTAGTACAAATTAGTGATGGAAAACCCATTCTTTTAAAAGAACAGTTCCAACCGTTCTCGTTATTTTGAAATAACGGTTCCAATATAACAGGTCATCGTTGTTTCCTACTCAACAGTTCTATTTGATAACGCATCATAAAATCAATAAAATATGTCATGCGTACATCGCCTTTGGCGGCCTTTACTTGATTTGATATATAGTTTGTTTTTCCTCGACGTTTTACTTTCCCATCACTAGTTCTAACATCTTGGTGATTCCCCGAGTTATATGATTGTGTATTGATGATGTAACTGTATCCTACGTACATTAAGTTTTTCATTAGAAGTTCCTATACAGTTGTCACGATTCAACACTAGTTTACACACATGGTGTAACATAAATATAACAAAAACATTTAAGTCCGTTTTCATTGTGGACACATCCGTTTGCTAGAATCCGTAGCTGATCCATCGAACAACAACTTTATAGTTAGGAAATGGGAACAATCATCAAGTAATCACAATTCATTCATCCGGAAGTTTCCCAGGCAAAATAATTATCATGGAGAAATATTTAATAGGAAAGAAGTCGATGATGTGGAATTTCTTCTTCCACCGCGTACGCTGGAGACCGTCCGAAAGGAACCGTTCTTTGCCTAGCGAGATAACAGTTGCAACCGTTCTGGATCGAGAACGGTTCTAAAATAACAGATAGTTCAATAACGACCCATCACTACTACAAATATTAAGTATTAAGTGGTTTGCGTAATTTAGAAAAGAACAAGGCAGTTTATGTTCCCTATTTTATTTGGAAATTATATGATAATGGAAATATTTGCGATTTAAAAACTTGAATTTATCTGTCGGGAAAATATTTTCGATTCTGATTACTTCCATATCTGAATTCTTCAGGGACCGCCGCCCTGATAACCGACAATAAATTCAGTTTAGAATAAATTTCGCGAGAGCCCAAATTTTATCGCTGAAACTGATACGAGTCGAAATAAACGAACCAACCGAATAGATCGAATAAATTGTTAGAAATCCCGACGTTCTCTTATTAAAATTCTACTTGGAACTATGCTTTATTACGTGTTGTGCCATAATTACAGTCATTTCGTGGTCGATTTACACCGAAACACACGAATGTATCATGCTTAATTAATAATTGCACGGTATTTCTCTCGTAATATTAATTTAGAATTTAAATTGTGGAAATTGGCAGCATAGTTTAGTTTTAACCGCATAAAATTAGATATAACTGCCCACAGGTCTGTTTCACCGCTGCTTTTACAGTTAGGAGTGGTGAGAACGATATGTTTATATTTGCTTTTAATTGTTTTGGGAAAGATGTGAATACATTGTGAGGAATACTCAAATTATTCTATATTGATATTACTTATAACTACTTATGAACCATTTTTTGACGAAACAAGTCCGTATTTTCTTAGCAGATTTACGGAGAGACTAAATTGAAACAAATAATAATACTTTGATTATTACTGTCCAAGAAAATAGATCACATTATATAAAAATTGCCTTATAAAATTGAAAATGAATATAAAATTTACAAAACTACTTGGAAGTTATGTACAAGGTGTAATTCAAGTGATGACTTTAATTTCAGGGGATGATTGCTTGTCATGTTCTATTGGAAAAAGGTCATATAAACATGTGTCCGAACTTGCTTCGTTTTCGAGAAACAGGATGTCAGAAGTTTTAATAAAACATCTGTTTATTTAATTAATTAACCCATTAGTTCCCGCGGTCCTCATTTTAGTACGGTAAACTGTAGCCAAATGAGCACAGCGGGTACTAATGGGTTAATCAAAAGTCTTTTCAACGATTTCGATGAAAGTTGGTGTGTCTGTTAGCAATAACAAGGGGCTTCTTTTGATGCATATCCGTATTTACAGTGTCGTCGCAAATTAAAGATCAATGAGCATAATGAATAAATCGGATAAATCAGAGCTGCCAAATACATTTACTTATTGCTGACCTCTTGTACCACCAGGAAAGCATAGAAGTCGCAATGGACACAAGATATAACGAGTAGTAATAATAATATTAATAATAATAATGATGATGTTTATCGACTTTGTACAACATTACAAAGCAATCGTCAAACAAAACAACTAAAAAAATTTAGACAAAGAAGAAAACAAGAAATCAAAAATTACAATAAATTATTTGTGAATTCACCTAAACTATAAGGTTCCATATATAACAATTAATCATAAACTGCTCTCTTAAACGAGGCAAGGACACGAATTTGTTTAACGAGTGGAGGTAACTTGTTGAAAAGCTTTAGACTTGTGTAATACATACCTCTCTCCGTTAACAATAATCGATGTTTAGGGTAACAGTAGTTAGCCTTATGTCTAGTGCTGTAATTGTGCAGAAAAGCGCTGCTTTCAAATAGGTTTTTATGTTTAAATAAAATAAAAAAAGAAAGTTTCAAGAATATAGATAGCGTAGATAGTTAAAATATTGTATGCTCTGAAGAAGCCTCTATATAATTGATTAAAATTTAAAGCGTAACATAGTTCGCAAAATTTTTTTGGGAATTAAATACATGAGGCAGCTCGATACTGCTACCCCAAAAAATGATAACAAATTTCAAATGTGGATTGCAATAAGAAAAGCAAAAATACAGGTGTGTATAAATTGATGAAAAAGCTATACGCAGCTACAACATTCTTCGCTCTGAATTGAAAATCTTAATCTTAAAGTGTCGTAACATGCTTCGTATGTTTTTAGGAAGCACCAGAAAGAAACATAAATTTTGCAACACTGCAACACTCGCATACTACTGTAATAGTAGGTATCGCAATATTTTCTGAATTTCAATTTCTCAAAAGATTTTACTCGTCATTAGTTGTATCAGACGGGTGAATTTTATGTTTGAAATTCGACACATTACGCGAGTTTATGATTAGCTTTAAAATAATAATTCCAGTGGCGCCGCAGAAGGTTACCTGATTGATTGGTATTGTAAAAATCATTGTACGCCACCGTTTTTTTCCCCAAATTTGATGTTTTTATCCGATTAAACAATTAAAAATACAACTTTCTTGTCTCTCGAGTTTTTTGTGTCTCACTTAGTTTTCAGCGTGTTTATTTTTGAGATTCATTTTCGCACAGTCTAGTGTATTGAGAATTTAGTAAATTTCTTAAACAAAATTGCACCGGTCTAGCTCTTAATTAATGATGTAAAAAGCATAAATTATAACAAATTATATTTATAAATTATATTATAAATTTTGAGAAATACTTAACATAAGATCAAGATCATTACCTAGTGTTGTGTGTGTGTGTGTGAGTGTAATTTCTTTTTCGATGATGGTTCTTCCTATATCTCTCTTAACTTCTATTCTCGATGCACCTTTAATTTCTATGGATTCTTCCCCTTCTTAGATTCTATGTTCTCCGGTATGATGAGATTCTTTTATTCACTGGTACTTCTTCTTAAAACCCTTTTATTCCCAATGTATTTATTGACTTATTTGTTGACTTATCTATCTTCTCAATTTTCTTCGACGTTAACCAAACAAACTTTTTATTTCTTTTGGAAACCAGGACTACACTGCTTTATTTCTACGTTGTCCACGAAACGAAAACTTTAATTCACCTTGACTCCAGTTCATCGAGGTATATCGCTGTTATAGAACATTTTATTATTTTACAAATCTTTTCGGCATACCCTTAATTGCAGCAATGATGGGGTTTTGAATTTGATCACAATTTGGCTAAATGTCTTCAAGGTTTTACATCCAGATCCTACTTCCAGTAGGGTTCATATCCCGAGAATTTCCAGTCCAATCCAATAACTGTAAATTTACTTGCGTCAAGTGATTTTTCACAGATTTTGCTTTATGGCATGGACTACTATCACGCATGAAAACGTATGGTCCCTTGCTTCCGTCTTAAGTATCAAAGTAAGGCAGTGAGCACTTATTTATGACTCTTTTATATCGGTTTCGATTGGTCGTGTCCTGAACCAAGTAAACTGGTCTAGGATCCTCTGCTCTGGTACATGACCATATCATCACGGAAGAAATGTTCAGATGGTAATTTTCTCACATACTGAGTACGTTCTGTTAACGCCTCTGATTTTGATTCGTCACTGAAAATGAACTGTGAAAACGATTAAACATTGAAATTTTGCAACAATTTTAGTAAGCACGGAAAAGTAGGTTAAATCAATTAGTATTGATGTATACCCTTTTCCAATCATCTACTGTGTAATCTTTGTATAGTCTGGCAAATTTGTATCGTACTTGTTTCGTCCTATCAGTTAATTTGGGGTTTCTTACCTAGTTCGATCTCGTACAAACGTCTTGGAACATTTCGTGTTGATAGGTTTAAGCCCTTTTCTTCCAAGATTCCAGGATCTGGTTAATCAACTTAAGTGACATTTGTCTGACATTTATTCTTTTACTGTTTTGGTGATCAGACGATTATCACGGACTGTAATTTATCTTTTTGCTACAATTTTGTCAAGATGTGCTGGTACAAGGAATATTTTCTTTGGTTAGTTTTGCATTTCTCCTTACAGTTTTGATGAGAAACAGCTTCGTTTCGTGCTATTTCACGTATTGAGTGTGTTCCTGTTTCCAATAGGACAGTGGCTCTTGTTTTTGCTCGGTTGTATACTGAGAATTTAGTTAGTTAGAATTTTTTAAAGAAAATTGCACCGGCCTAGTTCTTAATTAATGATATAAAAGCAATTATAACAAATTATATTTATAAATTTTGAGAAATATTTAACATAAAATCAAGATAATTACTTAGTGTTGTGTGTGTGTGAGTGTAAATTTCTTTTTTGATGATGGTTCTTCCTATATCTCCTCTCTTAACTTCTATTCCCGACGCACCTTTAATTTCTATGAACTCTTCCCCTTCTTAGATTCTATCTTCTCTGGTATGGTGAAGTTCTTTTATTCACTGGTACTTCTTCTTAAAACCCTTTTATTCAAAATATATTTATGGACTTATTTTCTGACTTATCTATCTTGTCAATTTTCTTCGTCGTTAACCAAACAAACTTTTTATTTCTTTTGGAAACCAGCACTACACTGCTTTATTTCTTCATTGTCCACGAAACGAAAACTTTAATTCACCTTGACTCCGGTTCATCGAGGTATATTGCTGTTATAGAACATGTATTGAATGTCGATGTATCCTTGGTTATTTCCAGTAATTTTTTATGAATTCTTGTAATGTAAAAGTGTTGTGTGTATGTGTCTGAATGTTAACAATGCTTTTCTGTCTATTAACCGATGCTTTTTATAATAATTAATAATTTTATTTCTAGTGACATTTGTTTCTCCCATTAAACGTCTCTGGCTGGAGTTAAAATAAGAAGCTAACACCAGTAGGGTAATAAAATCCTCAAAGGTGGTGGGCGTGGTGTCGAAAAGATATAAATAGAACCCCAAAATAAACCGTATGACCATTGAAGACCATAACTCCAACATTAATTGTGAATTTTGATATACTACACTAGCATGTAATCTTATGAATGTTTTTCTCATTAAATCTGTCCGTTAGGATATTGTTCATGATAAATTCGCCGGGCTTCTGCAGCATTTCCATCTGCAAGCTCCCATAAATGAAGTGTGTTTGAGCTAATTTGACGTTGTTAATATTTACTTCATAGGATATGATATTGTTTGCACGCTAGAACAAACGAAGTAAATTAGGATACATGTTTATATGAACTTTTTCTGCTAAAATATGACATATATGTTAGCTGTATTTTATATGCACCCAGAAATAAATTCTAGCAAAAGATCAACATGTCACGGGGTGCGTTCAATTATCTGAAGTGACCGAAATTTTGCGCTTATAAACACTTTAGGGGATGATACAAATACTATCTCGTCGATTTTGATTCCATACTGCGTTTAGAAACACTGTTAAAATAAGTAATGACCTGTATTACATAAAGGGTTAAGAATGCAGCAGATGGCGTTGTGAACCGAAGCATAATCAAAATTGGACAAATTCCTCGGATAAATAAAATTGTATTATACAAAGTGATAACTATCAAGTGCTACGCTGCGCTTTGTGTAACTTGGGCGTCGTTATTACTCAGTCAATTTCAAGAATTTTATAGCCCTACCTATCCCCACATGGAATTCTTAACGTGAACGAAGTATAATTTCTTCCTTTCCTAATGTTTTTCCCTTTCATACCCTTAACTGTCAAGGTGTGGGCATATCGAGCTGTGGTGATAACTATTACCCAACCAATTACTGGATTGAGTAACTGGTACGTAACTTTAGAATTACGTTAGCACTATGCTCGATATTCCTAAAATTTCAACAATAAATACCGACTTATCGAGAATGATTGTCCACCACGTGACCATTATTATTTTTTTAATCTGGGGATTTTTGTGTTTATAAGTTTATGGTATTTGCATATCACTAGGAATATACTAGCATTTGACATAGGCGTACAATCGTTATTCACGATTTTTGCTCTTATTCTTGACGTTTTCGCTCCATTATTTTTATCATACATTTAAAGTAACAGAACTGTACTTCTATCTAAGGTAACCGAAGTAGAATATCATATAACAAAATAAAAATAATTATTTTAGGTTACACTTTAAAATGTTTACAAGTGAACAAGACGCATTCATTCTAATAACATGATACAAAAATTTGCTGAAAGGTATCGAAATAATATTTTACACCCATTTATCGAACAGTTTCACGATGATGAATTGCCGGAAGGATATTTTCAATAAGATGGAGCAACAACTCATACTGCTTTCTATATATTGGAATACCTACGACAATTTTATGATGATCGTGCTATTAGTTATCGAAGATGGCCTGCAAGATCACCGAATTTAACACCTCTAGATTTTTACTCCTTTGGTTATCTAAAAACAAAGTGTATAGACAACGCGTACAGAACATTGATGAGCTACAAGCAGCTATACGGCATGCAACTGAAGATATCACTGTAGAAAATTTGAGAAAAATGTTTGACAATTTAGAAAGGAGGATACACTTATGTACAGAACAGAACGGATCAGATTTTGAACATTTATTCTAATTTGACAGAATTTATTTACTTTACTCTGCAGCTGTTAGACTAACTGTATAAATAAATAAATTGTCGCAATTATTAAACTTAAAAATATCTCAAGTTGATAGGCATCGAATAAAACTTACGATCTATCTAGCGATAAAGTGAAAAGTAAATAAACAAAGTAAAAACAATTTCTTTTGAAGTGAAAACTTCTTTAGTACCGTTGTGAGTGATGTGAAACTTTATGAAACGAAAAAGCGACACTAAAAAAATAATCTATAGGATATATCTTGCGAGAGAATGAGATAGAATAGCCTCCCCACTCTTGTCTACCAAGCGTTGTGTATATGTGTGCTTGTGTGCGCCTGCGCATTGCAGAGCCGAACCGAGAGAAAAGGCGATGTATAGTGAGTACAGTAGTTATGCTTTACTGCCTAATACTTGCTTAAGTTACGACTGTCTGATCGAGACCAAAGTTACACCTCCCATAGAAAAATTACTTTCAGACGGTAATTATGGCGCTGGTGAACATCGAATCGGACATTTATTATAGAAATATTTTCTAAATTATATGCATTAAAATTATCAAATGTAAAATAAAAGAACAATGTTGTATAAAAAGAATATTTATAAAAACTATAAAAACACCGTTGTATAATATGGAACGAAATAATAATGCTAATATAAATAAATAAAAATAAAACTCAGCCTAGTTGATTACGAAATAACGATAACCTCTTATTTTGTAATCGTTATTTCAAAACAACAATAGCGGTCAAAACTGTTATTTTAAATAAATAAAATTTATTTAAAGTAAGGATTTTTCCATCACTACTTGCTTTGGTCAAAGCGTTTTGTGTGTATGTTTGTACGTGTGTTAGTACTTGTGTGTGCGCCTGCGTACTACGAAGGTTTGGTACCAATATTATAATAAACTAGGTGACCCGGCAAACTTCGTTTTGCCCAAAATAGATTTTTTGATTGAATTAATTTCGAGCATTTACGATTCCACCCGAAATTTGTTATTTCGATCGAAAATTAGCGATCGTTAACATATGCTGAGCTGTTAAATGGAATGACCACCTACAGCGCCATCTGTTGAGAATTTTTCGACTTTCCTTTTTTCCTAAACCTTCGCGTAGCAATTACGAACGAACCCGCAGAACGAAGTATCCAATTTGATCCAATCGTTTTCAAGTTTTAAGCATCCGAACAAACCACTATCCATTTTCCACTTTCTGCAATATTTTACATAAAGTAATAGTGTAGTTGTAACTGCTGTTATTTGGGTTGCCTAATTTAGTAGTCACGTGGTGAACAGGAATTGTTAATATCTCTGTAATTTCTTTTTAGGTGGTACGTCGTTCGGCAGACACTTAGTGCATGATTTGGATCTGCAACGTCCGTGCACGTGCCCGGTTACCCGGAAGCGCTGCTACTGCTTCCGACCTCACTCGAATCAAAGCTGGCTGTTCAGCCGTTACACTACCGGTTGGAAATGCGGCCTACACGCCGATTGGACCGAATTGACGAATTGTGTCGACGAAAAACTGGACGAAATGGAGGGACACGTGGCAAAACGTCGCTATTTCTACATAACCCTTCTCCGCGAGCCGGTCTCTCGATACCTATCCGAATTCAGGCACGTTCAGCGCGGCGCCACCTGGAAAGGAGCTCGTCACTTCTGCAAAGGCAGGAACGCCACCAGACAAGAGATACCGGCCTGTTACGCGACCGAGACGTGGCAACACGTCGATCTCGATCGATTCATGGATTGCGACTCGAATCTAGCCTCGAATCGCCAGACACGTATGTTAGCCGATTTAGAATTAGTAGGTTGTTACGATCGAAGTTACATGTCGTCTATCGATCGCGAACGGGTGATGTTAGCGAGCGCGAAGCGCAACCTTCAATCGATGGCGTTTTTCGGTCTCACCGAATACCAAAAGGTTTCGCAGTACATTTTCGAGGAGACTTTCAATTTACGATTCGGCATTCCGTTCGAACAGAACAACACGACGATATCGAGCAATATGATGCCGACGTTGTCGGCGTCGCAAGCCACTAAAATTGCGCGCCTCAACGGTTTGGATATCGAACTGTACGAGTTCGCGAAGAAGTTGCTGTTTAAGCGCTTCGAACGGTTGAAGGCGCGCGACGGTAATTTCCAGCAACGGTTCGAACATCTCGGGGAATTACCGAATCGCGGCGTCGAGTTCGACTGGGATAAGTTGGAAACGGACAAGACGTAACTCGGAGGAACGGTTTGTATTCGTTTTTAAGTTTTTTTCGCGAATAATTGAAATGATGATGACCCTACAAATACTTAATCGTAAATAAGTCAGTAAGTCATTAAGTGTTATCTGGTTATTTTATCCGCCACATATCAATTATTATTGCAATTTAAACGGATGCACGATTAGCGCTTGTTTGTTTCGGTTAAGAACTAGGGTAAGGTTACTGATAAATTGGTACGGATAGTTTTTAGAGAGACAGATGAATGCCCCGCGTACATGGAGTATACTGAAGTTGACTGAATAATATTAAGTAGCCCCTGTCATTGTTTGAGATCTCTCATTTTCGGACAGGTACAGAAAAGGATGAGACATTCACCTAAAGACGGCTACTGACATGTAACAAAACATTGTAATGTAACACGAGTAGAAGATTATCATTGCAGAAAACCCATACCTTGTTTGAATGTATGAGGCCCAGGATTCACTTCAAGTTTTAATTCTTTGCCAATAAGTCCAATTGTCAGAATTGAAAATATGCATTGGAGTTAGTATTCTGGAACGTACAAAATAATGATTAATAATGATACTGTATCACATTATAAAAAAATAGTAGACTTTAACATATTTACTTATTATAACGTGTACAACTGTAATGCATTTATTATAAATTATTCAAAAATTATGTGCATCTATTTATACATAAAATATTTGCTATAATCTTATAAGGTGATGCTGACAAATCAAATTAACTTCATACATGTTCTAAATTATCCTGATGATTTCGGACATGCAGAATCTTCACTGTCACTATCGTTCCCAATCCCTATGATTAATGGGTTCAAGACATCGTCAATGATTGCATGCAGATTTTTCATACGGGCTTCTTCTTTAATAACATAGCTTATGCAGTTTTGCCAGGTAGTAGCAGTTACATTTTCTAAGGCATCAAGCAAAAGTTGCTTAACTTTTACCAATTTAAGAGTTTTATTGTTTTTAGGTACTTCATTTTTTATCTGCACTCACACTAGCCCAATAGGGTTAAGCTCAGGTAAGGAGGTAATCCTAAGACAGTTTTATTTTGCTATTTCACCAATTCATCAATGACATATGAATTTTAACTAGACCTAGCAGTTTAACTCTGACCGTATCCTCATTATAGCCTATTACTTTACTTGTTAGCCAATTTTGAATATCTACCTTCTTCGATGATGAAGATGGTGGGTTTTCAGTTTTCCTACTATGATAAGATGCATTATCCATGATAATGACAGCACCTTCAGGTAAATATTTTAATATTTGGGAAAACCAATCTTCGAAGACTGAAGTATTCATTTCATCATGGTAATCTAAGGTTTTTTCGCCTTTAAGTAATAATAAACCATGATCCATGAAACCATTGGAACTTCCAATATGCAACAATAGAAGACGACGCCCTTTCCCAAAGTGATTCCTGAGTCCGGTTGTAAGGTCTTTCACAAAACCTTATCTACGGCTATGAATCTCTCATACTTTTTACACCGTATGACCCTCATTTACCCAAGTTTCGGCTAATTAAAAAAATTGGCCTGTTCTGAAATCTAAATTGTGAAATATCCCTGAGATACTGCCGCCTCCATTTTACAATATCATCCTTTTCAGTCAAAACACTATTTCTGCTACTTTTTATGTATCTACAAGATAGAGCAACATTACATAATATTTTCTTACTTGAAATTCATATCTTTCATTAATCGATACAATGTTGTTCGACTCATGAATGGCAAATTGCTATTATTTCTAACTTGCGCCAATACTTTATTCAATGTCGGTGGTTCATTTTCTCGAAATTTGATGAACAGCGGTTTTCACTGATTCAACTGCAATAAAGAATGCTGGCCGGTTATTTTTTTTGATCTGTAGTTTTTCCTGTAATCGTATATTCCTTAACTGCCCAATACACTGTTGGTCTCGAAATTCCTTCAAACATAAATATGTTGTAAAACATCAATATTCAAGAATGTGAGATCACTAACGTACTACTTCACAAGTTTTTGATATCAGGTGTATCGACCAAACATTTTTTGTAAGCGGGCTTGCTTGTCATCACTGCGTAAATGACTCAGTACGGCTTGTACTTGGTTCTATATCCATAAGAGAAACCAACCATAAAAGTATTTTAATTATATACAGTTATGTTCGTATGTATTAGGCACCCTTAAAAATTTTAAAAATCGGCATATAAAAATTGAAACAAAATTATTTCCGTATATATATCTACTTTATTATAAATAAAAATGCACATGATTAATACTTCGTCGGTCCCCCATGCGCCTTAATAACTGCTTTAATCCGCCGTGGCATACTTGACACTAAATGAAAACAGGTATCGGCAGAAATTAAGTTCCATTCTTGAATAATTTTGTCCCGAAGAGCCCGTTTAGAGTCACAATGGTGTGCAGAAATTTTTCTTTTTAAAATATGCCATATGTGCTCTATAGGAGACAAATCGGGTGACTGGGCTGGCCAGTCTAATAAACGTACGCTATTTTCATGAAACCATCGCATACTCTCTCTTGACCGATGGCAGGGAGCATTATCTTGCTGGAAGAAATATTCTGGAGCCTCTTCCTCAAAAAGCTTTAACACTGATGGCTCCAAAACTTCCTGCAGCATCGCTGTATATCGGTTGCTATTCATGCGACCTTCGCACAAATGCATTTCGCCGACTCCAGAAGCTGTCATACATCCCCAAACCATGATGCTGCCGCCGCCAAATTTGACCGTGGGTAGTATGCATTGTTCCTGGAAGGCTTCACCTACCCTTCGTCTTACGTACTGTCGCCCAGATCGCCCCTTAATCTAGAAAAAGTATCAGAAAAAGACTTTAAAAGAATTTGCTCTAAAAAATAATTAATAATCAGTAAATAAATAACTTATTAATTGATTACATGCACTAAGTGATAATAAAGCTTACCTCAATATTTGATTCGTCGGACCAAAGCACTTTTGACCAATCCTCGATGGTCCAGTCTTTGAATTTTTTAGCCCATAGTAAGCGCTTTTTTTGTGTGCCTCGTTTAAGTATGGTTTTTTTCGAGCAACGCGGCCGTGTAAATTAGAAGCGATGAGACGTTTTCTCACCGTACTAGCGCTAATGGATACATTATGTCGAACCCACAATTCACTAGAAATTTCTATAGAGGATTTTCGTCGGTTTTGTATCGCGATTCTTTGTATAAGTCGATCTGTTCGAAGTGTGGTACGGCGTTTTCTTCCCGTTTTTGGTTTGTTTTCGTAACTGCCAGTTTCTCTAAACCGATTTAACGTGGTTTGCACGGCACAGCGCGAACATTTAATTTTTTGCAATCGCAGTTTGTGAAAAGCCTTCCGTATTAAGTAAAATTATTTGACCCCTTTCTGCGATACTTAATTCGCGTGTTTTCGGCATAATTTAAGAATATTGTTTATAAAGACACTGTAACACTCAAACAGCACGCATTCGAATAGTTATAAACACTTCGTCGGTTTGTGGTTTGAACAATACTAAATACGCCAAAACAAGTAATTGCATTATAATCCTAAAATTGGTGATTATAAAACAGGTGGGGGTTTGAAATACATCTATGCGGTGCTTTTGTAAGATATTTTATGACCGCCTACCTCGAATTTTTATGGTACTTGAAATACAGAATGTTATCGGGGTGCCTAATACATACGAACATAAGTGTATATTAAATTTATATCTACGTATTGTCTGCAAATTACTTAGAAGTTACTATTAACTATGATAACTGTAAAGTCCTAAAAAGAAGTGGTATATGTTTGTACTTCGAAAGAGGGAGAGAAAAAGTAAAATATAACAAACACTACAATAACTAGGGGTAATAAACACAAGTTATTATACACTCGTTTGTCGAACCTTACTGATAAACCAGCACTCATCACAATTTAATGTTATTTCCGTGCAGTGCTCGTTGGGAGCATTACATTACAATGTTGTGCTCAAGTCGGTCGCCGCCCTAACTTGAGCTGCAGTCTCAGTAAACATTCGACCTTGAGAATTCGAAAGAGATTTATCGATCTGTAAAAATTATTTTCGTAGCAAGGCAAGTGAGCCGGAGCAGATTTTTTTTTTTTGAGTATTTTTTGTTTTGTTTTGACAGATACGTCGGTACCAATTTATTAGACCTTAACCCTCTCCTCACACCCAATTTACTCACCGTTTGTGATATTTTATACTTATATCTGATACTGATACCGTACGTGGATGTCCCTTAACGGATTAAAGGCTGATTACGAAGAGATATTCATGTGTTAAGATTCTCTCGTAGTAATGAAGACGAAGAGATATTGATGTGTTGATATTCTCTCGAAGAAATGAAGAGATGTTTGTTTATTGTAATGTCTGGTAGCTGGATGCTGTTTGTTGCAACTTCTGTGGCGTACACAGGAAATATTTCAGGGACGGCGGGTAGAGGGGGACGGGGTATTGTGATAATTTGCAAAAATAATACTGACTCATTCCATCGGGACATGGTAAAAGTGTAATTAGAAATTTATATAAAGAGCTAAACATAAAGAATGAGTTGTAAGAAAGAGTTGCGGGAAACCAGGGTCCAATTTGAAAACATATATTTATATACAGTGTGTCCCTGGATTGAATTCATTGTAGGTATAATTGATCAAAAACCTTTGAATCTCGTTTCAATGTTTTGGAAAAGAATTTCAAGCACATTTTTACTTTTCAAAAATCAAGGTCGTCATGACAATTGAGAAAAAATCAATTTTCTGTTAAAGTAATGTCCTATTCGAAACATTGGCACAAAATTCAAAAATTTTTGATCAATTATATTTATAATGAAGTCAATCCAGAGACACACTGTATATATATATATATATATATATATATACATACATATATAATAGGGTGTACGCCTCTGTACGCAATTTCAGCCAGTCTAAAATTTCAAGTGGGAACTGTTGAGAAGTGTTAAACCATTCCAAATCAATTTCTTTACGAAAACTTGTGTTTTTAATACAACTAACAATGAACTAATGGTTCGTTCCGAATACACTCGCAAGGCTTCGGGCGTTGGTCGGAGACAATCGAATAATTTGAATTTTAATTAAGATTTATAACACATTGTTTTTTTTTTTAATAAATGTTATTATATAACAAACAGACACTTCACTATATAATTGTTTCAATAAACATATATTCTGGTGTAAATCTCAAACTTGCGTGTACCCTATTATAATTTTAGTTTTTCTTTTTCGAAATTTCTGGAGGGTATTTATCCCCTTAATCCCCCCACTTGCGTACGCCACTGGTTGTAGTGTCTCTCGTGGTACTAATCGAGGTGACGATAGGTTTGTCCCAGCAGGAATCACAAATCAGTCAACACCGATTGGATTTCAAAAGAAACCCTTCGTCATTACTTCGCATCAATCATATCCGTTCCGACTTGTTTCTGATATCTGCTAGGGCCAAACCTGATGAAATTTAATTATGGCTTCCGTGTGCCATCGTTTAGTTAAGTCTAAATAGTTTATAATTTCCCACACTCCGTTTCCTCATACTTCCTTCCTATATAGAGCACCTTCCGTTTGGTAAGTTTACAAAAACTGAATCGATATTAATTTTATACGGGACGTTTCGATAGTTGTTCGTTGTACAGTCGGTTAATTATATAGGAACGTACTTCAAGGTCAGGTGCGCAGTGGTAAAATGTAAGTTAATTTTTAGCCAGGTGCAAATAAATTTTGCAGTCAACAAATTGTCGTTGGAATGAATTTTTCTTTTAGTTTGGTTGTACCTCGTCGGGAAGTAAGTAGTCCGTCTTTGTCGCACATATCTCTCTCTCACACACCCACACACACACAGTTCGCGTAGATTCAAGTGCGTTCCTATATTTGACAAAGTGTAGTTATCTCGATAGATGTTAGGGTAATTAGGGGTGGAAATTTTATCGAAACCGATACTTGTCGGGAGTTTTTTCCTTGGACAATTGTTTGAAGGGATTATGTAGATTATCGCAGTTATATTTCGATCGAATTAGATAATAATTTAAAAAGATTCTATAGCTTGAAACGGTTTAATAAATTTCACTAGTTTTTGTCTCTCACTTTCGCAAGAATTCTTACAAATTAAATGAATTTATTTTTTGGATCACCTCCAATATTTTCAAGGTCAAATAAAAAACAAATTTCACATTTACAGCTTATATTTCATAATGTGCTGCGTGCTTCGTGTTCCGCCAGATAAAAGTATCCCAAACAAACAAAAAGCGAGCTAAAGACTCCGGAGGATGTCACAAAGTTAGAAACAAGGTATTCCTGAACACCGCCTTTCTACTCTAAATATGACCATTTTTGTTTTTAATGATTTTCGATCCTTTCATTTCTTTGTTTTGACAGTTTTATCATGCGCGATTTATCTCTTGCCCAGATTTGATTAGACGGTGTTACCATTGAATCACATCGCGTTTTCGAAGTGGTATGCAAACTAGAAACACTACGACCGCATTTTGACAATAGTCTTGTATAGGCTATGTATTCTTTTAATTTGTCAAATCTTACTACTACCAATGTATTAGCGTTGCCAATTAAAAGTTTCAGGTCACATGGTGGACAGTCACGATTGCTCACTCTGTACGTTAGAGTACGTGAGTATGTGAACAGTAACGTAAGAGCACGCAAGCAGTTGGTAGTAATTCGATATTCGATTGTTCTTTACACGTCATAAATTCAAACATCGCCAAATTTTCTATCTTTCAACCGTCAGCGAATACGGGAAATGCAGAAATAAAACAATTTTCATCCACAATAATATTTGTGTTTGTTTTTAATTTGTCTTATATGATCTTGAAAGTGGTGGAGGTAATCCGAAAAATCTAACTAGGTTACAAAATATACTTATATTGAATAAATAACAAATATGATAAATATCCTATATTGGAGAAAGTTACAATTTATGTATGTAATTTCCTCTAGATGTCATGTTCAATATTCCTACGTAACAATACAGTGAAGCATCGTTAATCCGGATTATACAGTAATCCGAACAGAAATGAAATATCACGCTTTTACATTATGTGCTCTACAATCTGGTTCTAGTAATGATTTGGGAAGGAAGTACTTAGGATTGAACCAGAAGTGAAATGTGATAAGTTCATCAGTTTTACTACAGGTATACACGATGGGTTGAGGAGAATGGTACAGCATTAAATGCCTTGTTTGTAGTTTGTAGTTTGCGACGCACGTATTAGACAAACACAGCTTATTGATTTAGAAAAAAGTACACAATTCGTTTCCTTGATTTTCTTTTTATGCATTAATTTCAGTTTGCCTTTTAAAATAATTACTCAATAAGCTATGAATTTACATCTTTGCTTACTTTTTATATGCATATGTATGTTTTACTTCAGTTTATACTTTAGAGACTTCAATAATACGGACATTTCATTCGGTTTTAATTGGTTCGGATTAGCGAAGCTTCACTGTAGATATAAAGTAATCCTCTTCCCATGGGTATATCGTTACATTTTCTTATAAAAATTAAAAACTTATAACGGTACCCTCCTCACAAAGAAGTATTTCCGTTTATATAATACAAAACTGTATATACCTACAACTTTTTTATCTTATATTTTAGTGATAACTAACAATTTGTATATACTTAGCATGTATTTTTAAACGAGCTTGAATCCCTTATCGTTGTTATTAGTGTAAATCTACCGGTTATGTATTACGTATTATGTTTAAAGATAATTTCTCAATTCATAATAACGAATGGCCTTCGAAAACAAGTTTCTGCAATGGAATTAATTGCATTCTAGCGATGTAATATCTCCTACATTCTTGGCCCTATGTTATCTGCACCTCCGTAGAAGAGGTTTTTATTATGTACAACTGAAAACTACTACTTTCAGTTGCTGCCATTAAGATTGAGATATTTGTAATAGTGATGAACCATTTTTTAAGGGCCTCTTCATTAACAATAAGCTGTAACACTGTACGTGAAATTTAAGGGAAAAAGGCACTCAGTTCTGTCATTATGAATCGCCAATTTTTACGAATTTTCTCATGGGCATTACCCTAAAGTTCGTCCATCACAAGAGTCGGTCTTCCATTCCGTTCTTTATTACGGACATTAGTTCGTTCTTCTCGAAACATACCACACCATGTTCTAACTACACTGTCACTCATGACATTTTCACCATAAACAGAACAAAGTTCACGATGAATCTCGGCAGCCTTCGTGCTCTTTGCATACGGAAATCGGATAACAGCAAGCGGTTCATAGTCGGCGGCATTTTCCAATTGCAGCAGCTATTTTAAACGACAAAATTAGCACGAAAAAATGTGCGAAAGATTTTCTCGCTAACACTGCCAGGCTCACATTGAATGAGATTACACCGCATCGCTGCGATCGTCCCGATATCCCCACTTTTCTGCTCATTAGGCGGAAACGGAACTTACTTTACGAATCGCCCTCGTAAATAATAAATGAATTTAATTAAATAAATGTTTAATACATAAAATAAAATCTGGATGACTCTCCATATAACGACCTAATTAAATTAGGTACGTTTAAGGGACAGCTAGCAAGTAACTGTGCAAAAGCTTACTAAGTAGGCACAATTTGCGTATACCTAGGATCAAAAAAAAGAATTGTGGTATGACAGCGGTTTATTTTCTCGTGTTAACACCGCACATTATCGTCTCTTTCTTAAAAATTGTTTGCAGGGAATTCTGTAGGGGCACTGATAACCTATGGCCAAGGCTGTATAGTCATATTAGCTTGCATATTGTGTTAATGTTAATTTTTCATCTACTTGACTGACGTATCTTTAAAATGTAATTTTTAATGTATTCGCAAGGGAGCAACCTTAGTAAACGAAAAAACAGGTGACGAACACATCTGTTTCGTTTCATCGGACCTAATCCTATTATTAGTAGAGTTTGTTAAAAAGGTGGATGATGTGTTAACTGACGCTGTCACTTCTAGGAATTTTCTTATTCAATGATAAGTTGTCATTGATAAAGTATTTTTCATTCATGGATAAGTTATCATTGATTAATAAAATTCGGAGGAGTAACAGCGTCAGTCCGATTTACACTACTTAATGATAATACGTCATCCACCTTTTTAACAAACTATAATTATTAGCCACGATTTTGATCTATCAGTAAATTACACACACAGTCCTTGGAATCACCTTCATTGGCACATTTCACAGCAATTTAAGATATGTAATAAATGACAGCACGTGTGAAAGGTTAACCTCAAACTATACTACTATAATATATATATTATATTTCCTGGTGAAACGTAAACATACCATCAAAAAGATGGCGACTTCCTTGAGTTACATTTCCTGATATTCCGATGATCGATCGTCACCTTGTTTTTCGTTTTCGAAATTTCGATCGTTTTGATTTTATCGCGTCGACGGGCTCCCCTATTTTGCGGGCGCTTTTTTATCCCCCCTTTTTTAATTTCACATCGCTCATAGATAAAACGAATCCAACGAGAAACTAGTCAACGTAGAAAGAATATAGCCATAACTAAGAAAAAGAGGATGGAAAACTGGTTCTAATTCCATTCTATAGGTACGGTCTAATAACTAAACAGCTAAACAGTTTTAATGATGACGGAACCCTGCATAGTTGATCTGACCGGTTTGCTGTGCTGTGCAATGAATCGGTCGGACGTCGATTGAAACGTGGCGCAAACGATCGGATGCTTTGATTGAGCGACTATACAGGATTACGTCATCGCTTAAATTGTCCGATGTCTATTAATAACACAGCACTAGAATACGCGAGAAGAGAAAACAAAGTAAACGTGTTTGGCACGTTAGTGCCTAAATTATTTAGGGAAAAACAGATTTCGGTGTTATAGTAAAGTAATCACTAGCAGATGTTGGCGCTATGGTAATGAAATACTAATCCTCCCCTTATAGTGTGGCAAGGGCATCGCTTTTTTTTTACTAATTGATTTACTATGTCTTGGAAGCATCTATACTTAAATGCGTAAGTGTAAGTTAAGTCGCACGCTGTATATTAGATTAAAAAAATTTTGATCATCTACTCACTACACTTAGGTGATTGGATGAAGAAACATTCAATCATCTAATGAGTATTGTGGCGGGAACATTTCAATTCCTCCCCCAATTACTTTTTTAAATAAATGTGTCAAGCACGTTTTCAATCCGATTTCTGCTTACTTACTAACTACGTACTAACTCGCGAATTAGATTCGAGGAAAACGCGAAATATTCAATATATAAGATCATCTAATATGGGACGGGATAAAACGTCGCGATTTGCATATTCTGATTGGTGCGTAAAGGCGTTATCCCATCCTCTTCACGTTTTATATGTACATAATAAAGTTATAAATGAAGGTTCAAGATTATAATTGCGACATTGGAATCTACACGCGCAAGTCCGGACGGGCGATAAGTAAATAGTAAAAGTATAATAACTAATTATTAAGCTTATTTATCTCGAACGAATAATAATAATACATGCAACAATAATTTTTGTACGATTGAAATAGACACAAAGCAGATAATATGTATGTTGTATATGCAATTATGTACTAAGAATGTTATTCACTTATATACACATACACACACACACACACACACACACACACACACACACACACACACACACACACACACACACACACACACACACACACAGAAACACGTTTAGGCTCATGTGTTTATTTCTATTTATACATATTAGTCGTTTCTTTTTGATTTGTATATTCATAGATTGTAACTATTATATTGTAGAACGATCCTAGGTTAGTGATAAATTTAAGTGTGACCAAAGAAGAAAATGCTGTATATTCAAGTTTGTTACACTAAGGTACATATATTAGAAAGAAGAAAGGAAAAATAAATATTTTGTATTTACTATTTCGTTGCAGTTTGAACATTTCGATAAAAAATAAATCCACAATCCTTTACTCTACACTATTTACGCATACGAGGTGAGTAAAAAGTAACGAGACTAGTTGCGTAGTGTTCGTTCGGGCAACAATGGAGACGCGGGACTGGAAGGGGTGGCAGGTTAACGTGTGATATGCGATCAGTGCGAGTTGGAACCGATTTTTTGTATAGAATGTTACAGTTCGGATTCCTTTTCGATTAATAACTCCGTTTCGTTATGCGTTATTATACGAGGCTGGATTGACAAGTTTCCGGAATCGCTGCTAGGGGGTTGCTATTTTTCCGAATACTTTATGTCGTTGTGTTGGCAACTTTTCATATGAATTGACTAGAAATGTTAAATCGATCTGTCCAATAGTCTGGTTTTGACAAGAATTTAAGTCAAATACCTTTTTGTGTCTTCAATTTTGGACAAAAGCGAAGTTCGGGCGGTCATCAAATTTTTCTATTTGAAAGGAAAAGCCGCAACGGAAATCAAATCAAGGTGAGCTACCACTCTTGAGGATTCATCACCTACGTTTTCCACCGTCAGTTTTTGGGTTTCGGAATTCAAACGTGGTGGCACGCATATAAGTGATGAACCTCGTTTAGGACGTCCGAAAACGGTTGCCACACCAAAATCTATGGCAAAAATCCATGGCATGGTTTTGACCTTTTCGTAAGATGGGTGCCGCATTTGCTCAATGCGGAGCAAAAATGCTTTCTAGCTCGAACTTTAGCCGATTGTTTGGAAGTGTTTACGAGGAATCCAATCAAGAGACGATTCATGACCATGAACAAGACCTGGATTCATTACTACATACCAGAAACAAAAGTGCAACTAAAACAGTGGAAGGAGACAAAGACCATTCATTCGGCTGGAAAGGTGATGGCATCGGCTTTTGGGACACAAAAGGAATTTTGCCCTTTTAGAATGACGGTCGTCTTTTGGTTCAAATTTTCGATGCGAAATTTACAAGCTGCGATGATCAGCCGCTTCCCATGACAATAGATGATCAAAGCGAGTTAACAACTGACAATGAACTGTGACTTCCTTAACTGGACTTTTCGATCCTTAAGATTAGTGTTTGGAATCAGGAACTGTGGAGCCTTTCTAATAATTTTTGCAAAGATAGAGTGGCAAGCTTTCAAAATGCATCTGTGGTAGACGAAAGCCTCTTTTTCTTTTAATAATAATAATAATAATATTGTTTTTATAAATCATGTCGAGGGGGTGTTGAGTATGTAAAAATGTTTCCTCTTCTTCTTCTTCGGGTCTCCTTTTGCCCTGTCAGGTCGTCGGAAATTTCAAACTTAATATCACACTGAGAATTTCTTGAAATTCTAAATAATCTCACATTTTTTCCTGAATATTTCTGTATTCTTCTAAAGTCGGTTATTCCCAGAACATTTTTATCCCCAAAGATATTTGTCCTTTGCGTTCAGCAAATACAGACAGATGGCGATGTCGCTTGATATTCGATTGTTTTTGGGACAGTAATACATTATTAATTGAACCTTCTTTTTTAATTATCCTCCCTAATGGAGGGCGGAGATAAGCTTTGAGGATGTCAGGCATCTCCCACGGTCACGTGTCCGATTCTCAAGACCGACACATTTTTACATCGCTACACCGCTTCGAATCGATCGACTTTGTTTCGTTATTCGCCAAAATTACCACCTTCTAGGTCATTCTTCCTTTCCTTAGAAGACGGAGCAGTTAAAATTCATGAAATGAACCTTCCGTCGAACCGATGCGTATCCTAAGTCCAACGAACCACGTCGAATCGATGACCGTACGCAGAACTACGCTTTGTTATTCCCAAAAAGTATCCATTCTTACGAATATTTTTCCCTTTTTGCTTGCAGGAAGCTGATGATGGTATTGGATTGTATCTATCTATTAACAATTGAATGAAAGTTTCTTAGATCGAAAATGTGTCCGAAATGAAGCAAATATGTAGTTTCAAATCGATTGGCCTGTATATCAATTACATTTTTTACTTTTATCAAAAAGTGGTCACCCTCAAGGACGTTTTTCCCTTTGCTACCAGGAAGTAGATGACGGTGTTTGATGAGGCCTGACTCATTTCGGCACAATAGTAAATTAGCAAATAATAATAAAGAAATAACAAATAATAATCGAATCGATGACCTTGTATATCAGTTACGTTTCGTTATTACCAAAAAGTAATCATGCTGAATTTCATCATTCTTCCCTTGCCTACTGGAAGTAGATGGAGCCATTGGATTACATTCGGCTGTTTTTGTACGGTCAACCTCTTCGACACCGGAAATGTATTCGGAATGAAACGAACCAGTATCGAATGGATGACTCTGTATATCAGTTACGGTTCGTTATTCCCCAAAAACTAGTCATCCACAACGAGATGTCCCTCTTGATAACCGGGAGTAGACATCCAACACCAACACATCCGATAATTAAACATCTTCAAGACCCAAAATGAAACGAATCGATCCCCTCTATATCGACCACGTTTCGATATTCTCAAAAAGTGGTTATCCTCAAGAGTATTTTTCGCTTACGCACTGGAAATAGATGGCGGTATTGTATGACATCCGACTATTTTTTGGGACGATTTTAAGTTAACAACGAACCATTATTACACCGGAAATGACACGAATCACATCGAATCGATGACCCTGTATACTGACTTCCAGTTGAAAATTCTATCACAGCAATTATAACTAGATGGCGCTCGCTACCGCAACGATCTAAAAGTAGCCGGTAATTTGACGTTCTACTTGAAGAAGCGTTATGTTATGCTATTTAGCTTGCTTGGATTTTTTTGTGTATGTAAACGTTAGGTTGCTATGTCAGTAAGTGATAAGGTACATTATATACTTTAAGCACCACATATATACTTTAAACTTATACATAAGTGTCGAGTAAGTATGTTTACCCTTGCAATCCAGTTTATTATATAGCCATGTTTGCAGTTGAAAACCAACTGATACACATCCAGAATGCTAAATGAGGAGACTGAACTGGATTTTGAACAGCCTCAAGTAGAGGACTTACCGAAGTTGGATGGTGAGACCGGTTCGAAACCAACTGGTTTGTTTACGACAGAAGCCAGCCTATCAGAGGCTGTTGATACTGTCTTGAGTAATATAGATGAGCTAACGACCGGGAGGAAACCGTTTCGACCGATACCGGTACATTATCGGACGAAAGCAGTCTGGAAAAAGATGTAAGTCAGGAAGAACATAAAAATAAAGAGGAAACAGATGAAGAGAAGCCCAAAACTGAACAAGGGGGCGGCAAAAGTAGTAGGGAACTAAAGTCAATCTTGGAACTATCCAAGGAGGCTAACTTAGATACAAATATTGCTTATAAAAGAAAAAGTTATGACCCTAACAAGCAGGTTGAGCATCAAGATCACAAATATGCGTCGGTAACTCCTGATGCGAAACGATCGATGAGATCTCAAAATCCCGAATTCATAGTGAAGCATCACAGATTCCTCTCAAAACTAACATATGATGGGGACTCCACAGGGACGCCCGAGGGGAGGAAAAAGCACCAAAGGAAAAGACACAAAGGAAGATAAGAGATTTCCTGAACATAGGTGGCGCCATTGATGAGAAAACTAGAAAGTTACTAAAACCTGTAATGGCTTTGATACAGGTAAGTGAACATGTCTCCCATTCCTATTTACAATCAACAGTCGAGGTTTTCTGTTTGCATTTGTAGAATAATAAAGATGGATTCTGTTGGAGATGCCACCGAGAAAATATTACCTTATCGTGTGAGACATGTCCAAGGTCATATCACTTGAAGTGTTTGAAGCATGGGACCATCAACACGGAACATTGGGCCTGTCCTGAATGTGTGGTGATACTCAATGCGGAGAATACGAAGACAAGGTAGGGGTTATACAGTTACTTTCTGTAGGGGTTGCTGTATTGATTTTGTGATGCAGTAGGCGTTGCTGACGGTGACCTTGAACGCGAATGGAAGTTTTAGATTTTTTATGCATTTATGTTCATTTTTAAACAGTATTTAGTTATAATTGGTGTGGAAAAAGTTAATATAGGCCATCATTGTGAGTTTGGCTTAGTTATGTTTATGTTAAAGGTGATGGGAGATCAAATTCCAAAGTGATTCTAATCCATCTTCTTTGGTTAAATAATTGATAATTTAATGAGAAATTTAATGTAGTAATCTCATCTATGACGTCGTAAAAACGGAAGTTATTGATTTACTTAAATATTGACAAGAATCTTTGGCGTTTAATTCATACATTAAACAGGGAATTCTGTTATAAAATCGATGTTACTACACGGCGGAAGGGTGGGGCACTATCAGAAACTTTTGGTAAGATTTGGTATGAATTTGTTAAAAGAAGTATCTTCGATACGTAGCTATATCTCAATATCGGGGGCGTTACTTCTGCAAAAATTTCGTCAATTTTAATTTAAAATCGCCGATGTAAGTATGGTTTTTATCGCCGAAACGATATTTCGGGTTATTAGAGGTTAGAAATGATAAAAATTGTAAAACGCCACGTCGACGAAATACGTAGGTTGCTGCATAAATTTCAAGCAAAGATAGCTGTAGCGTGGTCAGAGTATTGAGTGTCAAAGTCAAGAATGGAATTAAGCCGGGAAAATTTTCTTGCGTTGTTTTCCGATGTTAGGTATGATTTAATCCAGTGATGGTTTACCGACGGCCCGTTAACCTTTCCTTTCAGCAAAAACAAAAAATGCGGAAGTCGAATTCGATTACAAAATAGTCGAAATCTACGTGTAAGCCATGTTTAAAATAATAAAAACAGAACTTCGAAAAACTTGAATAATTACTGTTCTGCATAGCAACACACGTGTCACATTTAATGAAATAATTGAAGCAAATACGATTCGCGAACAATTTAATAAAATTCTCAAACACGACTTCTTCTCGGATAGATAGGAAGTAAAACCGTAGCCCTCCGTGTCAATAGGATGTTTGGCACGTTACAAATCCCTACTGCGTAGGTAAAATTCTCCCAGGTTGGGCCATATTCTAGTTGAGTATACAATTGATTATAAGTTCGAAGGAATTCTACGTACCTGGTATTAAGTTCTCACAAAGAAACAAAACAACAACGAACAACGCTTTGCACGCCCAGTTTTCGAGTAAATCATATAATAATAACATCTAAGTAGTCACCCTTAGCTTACAATTTATACTAAAGAACTTCGCACTGAAAATGAGAACTTCGTTTGGTGTTTTCTAAAAATTCAGTTTGGCTTTCTTCCCAAACTCGTTATGGTAAGGGTTGTTTTTATTTTATCAATGGATCCTTGCGGTTTGTCGGAAGGCCGATTTCGTTTGTCAGGGGTCTTTAGTGTAAGCTCCTCTAACCTCGAGTCAACCCATCTCTGTAGGGGGTACTATTCTTGCTCCTTTGAATTTTTAGCGTTGGTCTCTCTATTGGTTTCTTCCTATGTTGACGTTTTATATGGTTATCAACAATACAATTTAATAGAATAAATACAAAATGAAAACCAAGCTCTGAAACAAATAATGAAACAACAAGAAGAAAGAATAGATTTCCTAGTACGAGAGTTAATAAAGAGGAACAGTATAATGAGTCTGGGCAAACAGCGGTAATTACGAAATAAGCTACGACAGCCTACATATACACAGAACTACTTGCATACAGTGTATTGACTAGAGTTGGGAGTCGGCGATGCGTTGACAACTTATTTCGTAATTGTTCGCAGTTACCGGTATTTGCCCAGGATAATTATAATACACAGTATAAGCGAATAAGGAGAGTAAACTGAAGAAACGCTTACAGAGAAAGCTAAACAGATAATAGCATATTTAGGAGCCGAAGTAGAAGAAGATAGTATACAAAAATAAGAAGCATGGGTAAAAAACAAACCCCAAAAGAAAGAGCAATATATATCAATATATTAATAAGTAAAATGTAAAAGGGAGTCCTAAAAAGAACAAGTTACTTAGAAGTACAAATGACGTAGTTTGGAATAAAGAGGCTTTCAAAAATACGTAGAATGAATTTTTATAACAGCAACTGTTTCAACAAGTTGTGACTTGTCGGTTGTCTTTCAGAGCCGGAAGAGTGAGGTCGTGTTTACCGAGTCTGTTGCGCATCATGGATTTCGAACAACGCGTTAATATTAAATTTTGTTTTAAGTTGCAAAAAAAAATCCAAAGAAGCTCATGAAACGTTAAAATTAATGTATGGCGATAATGTGGTGGCTCTAAAGACTGTTTACAACTGATATAGAAAATGTTGAAGACAAGCAATGGTCGAGACGTTCTTCGACCTCAAAACCAGACGAAAACGTGCAAGAAGTGGCAAAATCGTTTCGATCAAACAGGCAATTGACTATTTGAGAGCTTTCCGAAGAACTGAACATCTCGTACTGCCCCGTGCAAAGCATTTTAACCAATAATTTCCAAATGAGACCAGTGAGTGCGAAATTTGTTTGACTGACGAAGAGAGGGGATATCGTGTGTCAGTTTGAACGGAATTGAAGGATCCTCATGATGCAGATTCGGGCTTTATAGCAAAAATTACAACTGAAGATGAAAGTTGGGTGTATGGCTATGACCCTGAGACAAAAATTCACAGTTTGCAATGAAAAACGAGTGGCCCGCCTCGCTCTAAGAGAGCACATCAGTCGAAGTCGCACGTTAAGATCATGCTCATTGTTTTTTTTTTTAATAGGTATATGAGAATTCGTTCCAAGGGGAACAACTGTGAACTCTGAATATTACAACATTAACGGGAAAAGAGATAGAACTAACGGAAGAGATGGAGAATAATAACATACAAATAGTAGGTATAAGTGAGACCAAGACAAAAGGTGAAGGAATTACACCTCTAAGTAGACACAAGACTGTCATATAGAGATATTACTCAAAAGTGGAACCAACAGCTATAGCGCGGTCGGACTGTCCTATGTATGATTTATTACATTCGATACATTCAATTTTACAATAACGATAATATATAATAATAAAAAATAATGTGTTACATGTTGCCTCTAAGACACCTCAAATAAAAGCCAAATTTTCAATTTAATAAATTATATTTCATGCAATACGTAGGAGTACTTATCCTCCTATCAGAATTGGGAGCAGTTATGGCCCTTAGAAGATTATATATCGTAACGGCATTTTAAACCGTTTCCGTATTAACTTCGTTAGTGAAAAATATTTTTCAATAAATTTGTTAAACTTTGCTAAATGGAAAGTTTATTTGTTATTTGACCTAAAAAGTGGTATAGGCAAGGTGTTTGGTATTTATACAAAACCTACCCTCAGTCGGCTGTTGCACGCTATCGTACTACCTGTACTAGTAACTACTACTACTAGTAATAATAATAATAATAAAAGAAAGGTTCGACAAACGAGCTTACGAGCAAGGCGCGACATTAAAATTCGAATGAAAACATCAGTCCGGTTTACACTACTTAATGATAACTTATCATGCACTCGTTTATCGAACCTTAATAATAAGTAGTTTTTTGTTAATCTGGAATAGATACGGGGGAATTCTACCGTTTTTCTTCTCAAAATCGCTATTTTATCTTTATTTCACGCCAAAAAATTATGTTTGAACCTTTTCTCTAACATAAATACTTCTTTTCAGATCCCCAGCTTTGAAAGACATGTCATTAGAACAACTATGCGGCTTACTTAAGTTTGCGTTGAAACGGATGGCGCAATGCAACGACGTACGTATAAACTTTAACACGATTTACTCCTTTTTATTTAAAAAAATTGTGTTGCATCTTCAGTCCGAACCGTTCTTGCGTCCGGTGAACGAAATCGAGTTCCCCGATTACAAAAAGTACATAGTCCAACCCATGGATCTGAGTCGAATGCAGCGGAACATACGCGACAATTTGTACGGCAGTACGAACGCTTTCGAGGCGGACGCCAAATGGTTGGTCCATAACAGCATTATATTCAATTCGTGTAAGGAAATTAGACATGCAGTAACAATAAGTAACACAAGAGGGCAACGCTCATAAAATTTCTAAAACAGATATATTCCGTAATCTCCAATTCTTGCTTGTACTACGCGCTGTAATTTGTAAGTTGGTATCTATGGTAAACTTTGAGTAAGCAGTCCGTTTGTGAAATGAGTACTACTCCGCACAGCAAAGTTATTAGATGCAGTGCTGTTGTGCACAAATTCAAAAGGTCCGGAAAATTATATTCATAGGTCAGAGGCATTTGTTCAGAACTAGGATATATAAATATTTTGTTTTCTTTTAAAAATATTGTAACTGACAACTCTGTATAACTTATTACACTGAGGAATGAATAAATATCAATATCAATATCGATATCAAACGCAAAATAACGTGGAAGGGCGGAATGTTGAGACGTTGAAGATGAAGTTGTTATGAACTTGTTTAAATGAAATCGCAGCTTAACGCTCGTGGAGGCTCAACAACGACTAGCTGATCGCAACATCAACGTTAGTATAATGACTAAACCTCGTAGATTGTCCGAAAACAATATTTCCCAATTCTAGTTGTACCGCCCGTAGTAATTTTGAAGTTAGTATCTATTGTAAACTTCGAGTAAGCAGAACGTTTGTGAAATGAGAGGACTATTCATCTACGCTGTGTACATCCAGCGATTAGAAGCAATGTTCTTGTGCTCACACCCTAAATGGCCGCGTGTCTTTCAAAGCAACGTGAAAATATATCCATAGGAGGCATTTGTCAAGCAGTTGGTTGCAAGATGGACGATCTACCAAGCCGTGGTATGAAGGGCGCAATACTCAGACGTTGAAGATAAAGTTGTTGTGAAGTTGTTTAAACGAAATCGCCGCTTAACGCTCATGGAGGTTCAACAGGGACTAACTGATCGCAACATCAACATTGGTATAACGATTATACGTGTCGACTGCCCGAAAATAATATTGCCGCAACGATGTGACGTCATAGTCACGAGTAATGGCGACTGGACATCTTATTAATTATAAACGTATGAGATCTTCATCTGCTTCATGCTGTAATAGTTTGTTCATTATGTATAATTCGCGATACGCTCTTGTGTTACTTACAATTAGTGTAATTTTAAGGTTAAATTTCAAGATTATTTCGTTGTAGATCAATCGAAATTGACTACGATTGCAAAATCCATACTTAAAGTATGCAAGCAGGAGATGTCCGAGATAGAAAACTGTCCGACTTGTTACTTGAATGCGAATACAAAGAAGAATTGGTTCGTCGAAGTTTGTCCTAAACCGCACGTTTTATTATGGGCAAAGTTAAAAAGTAAAAATCATTTTTTCTTGTTTCTGATTCATATCGAAATCGATTAACGCTCTCTCGTTTCCACAGGTTTTCCATATTGGCCAGCTAAAGCCATGTGTACGAATCCTCAAGGGATGGTGGACGTTCGATTTTTTGGTGCGCATGACAGGGCCTGGGTGCCATTTAAGGAATGTTTCTTGTATTCGTTAAAAGATCCCAACTCGCATAAACAGATGAAGAACGACATCATCGAATGCGTAAAGGTAAATCATCACGCCATCTTCGATTTCCCTGATTTTCTCCCGAATCATTTTAGGAATTGGAAATCCACATAGAAAATTTGAAATCGGTTTACGGTGAATTCCATTACGCCCCCTTCAGGACGCCTTACGATCCGGAAAACGAAGTGCAACAGTTACAGCTGCTCCTTCCGACTTATATACCGGCGTATCACACTTCCGTACCGAGGAAGTTCTTGAAAATCGATACTTTGCTGAAGAGAAGAACGATGATGGATAATAAGTTGTTTGGGGAAAAGCAATCGCCGAAAACACCAAACGCCGGCGATCAATTGGCGATGGATAAAAACGATACGCAGAAGGAGATGGAAGGCTACGGTACGGATGAAGAAATGGAGACAGACGCTGAAGGTAATTACTTTTAGGGCGTTGTGCTCAATTTCTATGATACATTGTCGCTTGGGTGATGTTTTTAATACGTTCAAAGTGAGCGAAATTTATTGGTTGGTTACACCAGAGGCACATTCAAGGAGAAAGACAGCCTACGCTTCATAGAATTATCACGTGATCCAAGTAGTTGGCGGTTTATGACAATCTAACGATAAGTGAGTGAGGTTCTGCAAAAAAGGTTACAAATGATGGACTAAGTTGATCACGTGATCTCGCTTGTGTGCTGCCTATCTTCTTAATTACAACTTATGTGTATAGCTATATGGCATTCAAATTTCATTAGTGCCAACATGAATTCGGTATAGGTTTCCGATAGTTCTAATAAGATTGGCAATACTGCAGTTATTGTTGTTAATGCCCAACTTTGGTTCGATATGCTCTGTTTAGCGAACAGATGTAATAAGTCATGCCTACCACATTTTATCACGTGATCCCCTTAGTGTAACATTGCACCGTAACCTGTCCATCTCGGCATAATGAGCATACAAAGTTGGTAGCACTGCAATTATTGTTGTTGACGTCCTATCTTATTTCGATAAAGATCCTATGCATGTATTATAAAAATTTGTGTCTGTAATCTGTTCAGCAAACAGATATAATAAATGCCACACCCACCACATTTGATCACATGACGTCGCCCCTGTGACTACCCACCTGTTTATCTTCTTGGCTGCGATTGAGAATAAGCCTTAACGCGTGAAACTATCACGTGACGTAAGTAGTCGGCGGTTTGTAAAACTTTAAACCATCGGCAAAGTTGATCACGTGACCTGTCAACTGGCCAGAACAGAAATATTTAATAACATCAAAGTTGGTACTTATCTTTTGGTTTAATGATTTTCACCCACCATATACTTTATAGCAGCCCTTTCTATGTTTTAGAAAAGATGTCACATCCCTTACTTTTTACGCTCTGAATCTAAACCCAGGGATCCAAATAATCGGCAGTTTTTGAATGAGATTTTGCAAGAAAAAACGGTTGACTAAGTTGATTACGTGATTTCGCTTGTGCGACGTCGTGCTGTACCTTATTTACCTTGTTGGCTGCGATTACAGAATATGTCCTGGCGCGTAAACTGTCAAGTGACGCAAATAGTCGACGGTGTGTGATAATCTAAACCGATGTTTCTAAACGGGGCGATATCGCCCCCATATGGGCGTTTCCTATGTTGAGGGGAGGGAGGGAGGATTAATAACAATTCATATTTTGAACGAAACAATAATATTTTATATTTGTTAAAACGTTGTTTTTTGAATTTTGTTTATATATATTAAAATGTAGTACGTATTCTGGGCAACTAAATGTTTTACACAAATTTTTTACAAAGTAAGTAATTATCAAATAAGCTAATAAACCCAACCATTTTTTTTTCGAAATAAAGTGGGTGGTACTAAGTAACGGTTTTATTGAAGGGGGCTGAGGTTGATAAACACTGATCTAAAGCGTCGACTAAATTGATCACGTGATCTAATTGCCCTGACGCCGCGCCATGGCTTGTCAATTGGTTCACATAGAATTATTTAATAATATGTACAAAATGACGAAAACTGATTGATGTAATTGTCAATCACTGATTGGTTAGTTACTAAAATCAAGCTACTTCACTAAAGGCGTATCCAACAAGGTATACACAGCGCACACCGCGTAGAATTATCACATGTTCTAAATAGTAGGCGGTTTCTAACAATCTAACGATAAGTGAATGAGGTTTGCCGATAACAAAGGTTATAAACGATCGACTAAGTTGATCACCTGATCTCACTTTTGTCATATCGCGCCGTGACTATCACTGGAACTATCACGTGAGGCAAGTTTTCGGCTGGGCAGAATAGAAATATTTGATAACATCAAAATTGGTAGGAATTTTTTGGCTTCAAGTACTGCCAACTAAGCAGCCAATGTCGTACCACAGCGCGTAGAATTATCACCTGATCTAAGTAGTCGGCGATTTGTGACAATCTAATTATAAATGAGTAAGATTTTGCTAAATAAGGTTATGAACTGTCAACTGAGTAAATCACGTGATCTCGCTTGATTGACGTCGCGCCGTGGCCCGCGACTTACCGTTTCGGAGTTATAGCACTTCAAAGATAGCCGATCCGTTGTAATTCTATTCGACTCTTTATCGAAGTCCGCTTCTAGGGAGGTGTACTCGATCACGATCGAGCAATAACTAAAGTAGTTATGGCGATTTGAAACTTTTCCTATAATAAGGATTTCGAGCAAAATGTTGGCGATTAAATGTATGTTAACGAATTTCGATGTTATCTCATCAGGATATTTTGCACGCATCCGGGGGTTACGTACAGCACATCAGTTCGAACGCGGGGAAGGTATAGATTTTGAGAAAACGCGCCATTTTGCCGTTTCTTCCGACTTTTTTATGTTTTTCTTTGCGATTTTCTCGGTAACCATTTGAAACAATTAAATAGGTAGCACACCGTTGGAATCAGTACGTGAAAACGCGTCGATTAATGTAGGATTGAACTTCCAAAGTCGAATCCGAAATATTTTCTTCCGAACTCAGAAAAATTTATTTTCGAACCGTTGGAAATAACCTCAATAAATTACATACTCTGTTTGTCTGTCACTTGCCATTTTGGAGGTTATGCTCCTATGATTTTACTTCAAATGTAGTTGACAGATATAACCTCAAAATGACTGTTATAAACACAGTAACAGCGGTAATCTTCCTTTTCAATGGCGCCAACATAAACTTGGCATAGATATGTTTGAATCCATCCTGTCAAATATCTCCCAATGGTTCTAATGAATTTACGGGGTTGGCATATCTGAAGTCATCGTTAACGTTTCGATAAAAATACATATCCGCATTTCTCATTGGTTATAATTAATTTGGCGGAATTTCGCATGGAAGATGACAAATGAAGTACAACCAATAGGAAATACGAGTACTACTATAAACTTCCAAATTAGGGAGAGGGGATAATTGTTTTACGGGTTTAGATTTTAGGGGAAAGGAGGAGGGGATGTAACGTCTGTCCGGTACAGCGGTGAGGGGAAGGGGTAAATGAGGGGCAACCAATAGGAAATGCGAGTAGTACTATAACCTTTCAAACTGGAAAGACGGAATAACGGTTTGGATTTTGGGGGAAAGGAGGAGGGGATGTGACATCTTAGGTATAAATATTTCAGGTCTCGCTAGCTGAGATAGTGAAATCGTTCTAAACATCAGTGACCTACAAAAAAATTATAATTACTTCCGTTTCTAACATGTTTACTACGTACGTAGAAAAGCGTACAAGTAAATCGTTGCCTTAAGAATACATGGTCGCTTCTACGACGACATTTGCAATATAAATCATTGTGATTATATTGTCGCTTCCATATTGACATTTCTAAGGTATGCATATAAGCTGTTTTGCAGGCCTTTTAGGCCCAGAGCTTTGTTACACATTTCCAATTTTATCTGTCCCTAGCCATATTTTTCCTGTTTGCTATTCCCTTATATCCTCCAGGTCTTCTAGCACTGCTTATTGCCATTTTTTCCTCGGTCTTCACCTCCTTTTCTTATATCCTAGTGTTTTTCATGCTATCCTCCTAACCGCTCTATTTTCCTCCATTCTCTCCATGTGGCCTAGCCACTGTAATCTTTGCTTTAATGATCAAATCTATTTATGGTTTTTGTAGACTTCGTAGACCTCTGCATTGGTTCTTCTTACATAGCCATCTTCGGTCTTTTTCGTCCTATTATCCTTCCGTTCCGTTCCTAATATTAAAGACAGACGTTTCCCAAAACAGCCAAAATTAAAACGGCCAAGACTAAAATGGTCCAGAATAAAAATCCCTAAAGAAACAGAAAATTCTAAGAATACGATTACCAAAAACAATAAAGTAGACCTCTTACCGTAGAAGGGGTAAAACACAAAATGATTACGGATGTCACGTGCTTCAACTAATCCGAAATTAATCGGTTCTTCCGCTGGTTCGCCGATCCAAAAATAATAATGAGGCAACGGAACTGCGAAGTATTGCCCCTAAAATCCCACGAAGTGCCGTGATTTCAAATGATCAAATCTCTTTGAAGAAAACCACTTCGCGAAACAACGTGTGCACTCTACCAGGGTTTACGATAATCTGACCTAACCCCCGAATCAGACGTGAAACGGAAAACATATATATTCATTTAAAAACGGGCATGGAGGTTCCCTCTATCTGTGAAAGTCGATAAGCAATCGAAAGCGTATGTTGGGTTGTTGTGTAAGGACAGAAATCATGGTACGCGCGCAGAAAAAGGAAAGAAAAGGTAACAAATGCCGTCGGTCTTATTCGGGTTTCGTATAGCCTAAATTTCGTGATTCTCGACAGCTGTTTTGCTCTAAGTAGGTAATAATTCCAGCAATTCTATTAGCTTTACTCAGTGTATCCTCAATTTACTTCTTTTCCTCGCACCTGTTCGTTATCCGTGTTCCCAAGTACACAAACTGATCCACCTCCTCAAAATTCATCTCTCCCAAATGTGCACATACTTTAAACTCTGTTCCTTCTTTACTAACTCTTCCCACTTACATAACCTTCCTTTTCTTTTCATTAGCTGAAGTCCCAGCTGCCATGCCTCCTCTATCAATCTCTGTATTATTTCTAAGGTAGATTAGGAATATATTGTCGCTTCCACAGCGGCGTTGTAATATGCATTATAAAAACATCGTTACTTCTTCATTTCTAGGAAGAATCAAATCCATCCCGAGACAAATCTCGGGAACCCAAATCAGGCCCTCCCCCGTCAATTCCCGTTCTCGCAGAAACAGCGATCAAAGTACCAAAAGCGACATGAGTCGTATATCCAACATTTCCGAGAGGATCAGTACCATGGACTTTACGGAGAATACAGAAATCGAATTGTACAACGATGAATTTCGGAGAAAATCCATCGACAGTCAGCAATCAGCGGAGCTCAAAAAATCCGAATCGTCGAACAAATTAAAAATCAGCGACAAACTCATGAAGCGACTATCGGAAAACAGCATCAAAGGATCAGACGGCAGCAAAATGGACGTGAGCGAAATCGAGGAGAATCTGAATGAATCGTTACGGGAAAGCGCGTTGTTAGATGAGGTCGAAAAGGACGTCTTTGAAAGCGAAGAACAACCAAGTAGGAGCGACATCAACGAAGTCATTTTGGGTAGTCCTCCTGCCGGGGTACAAGTGTTGCAGGTCGATCCTGACAGTGAGAGTGCCGTAGATAGCGGTAGCGATTCGATGGAGGATAAACAAAGTGAGAACAAGTCGGTGAAAGAAGGTTCTAAAAGCAACGAAGCGAATCGTGCTACAATTACCGTTATTAAAAGGGTCAACAAGTCGAATTCGACGGATGCTCCGGATCCGACACCGACTACTACAAGTACGGTTACTACGATGCCGACCGCCGATGATCGTCAAACCAGCGATGATCTCCTGGAAGAAATGTATTCGGTGGCCGTCGACGCGTCCGGATTGAGTAACAGCGAGAAGGAACGGGATAAAACTGAGGAAGTGACGTCGTCCGAAACTAACGTCACGAACAAGAGGAAACGGGCGGATGAAAGTGAAGACAACGAAGCCGCGTCGGCTCAGAATAAATTTATTAAGGTGGTGGATTTTAACGTGATCAAAAAATTACAGAGCGGGACGACCATCACGATTAAATCTCCGGAATTAACTTCGATTTTGAAAACGCGTCTGGCAGGGCCCGAACCATCCACCAAAGTTGTCGCACCGGCGGATGGGACGGGACCGATCACTCCGACGACGATCGAAATTAAAAGCGAGCCGAGTTCGGACGGGGAAGGAGATGGAAAGGGTAACGAAGATATCGAAGCTAAGAAGCAGTATTTATCCGCCTTGAATATATCCGAGAAAATTATAAAAGCCGTCGCTGCGCCCGTTACGAGAGAACAGCGAGTTCGATCGCGAACTGAGGTCGCTAGTAGCGCTAATAGTAAAACGAAAAAGTGGACGTGAAAGCCAAGAAAGGTGTAGAATCGATGGAGGTTACTCAGGAGAAAAGGGATGCTTTACCGAGGCTGATCAAGCAGCTCCCTCCTAAACAGAGAGCTCGGAAAACTTTCCCGCGACCGACGAACCTCAGTCCCAAACCCGTGATGAAAAATGACAGCCCAAAACCGCCTGTCAAGGTCAATCCGAATCCCCCGCCTAAACCAACGCCTGTAGAATCTCAACCGAATAACTCCAACGTCGTTATTTTAACTCAACCCCAACAGCCGGTGGTTAATAGCTTAACGGTGTTGCCACCGAATCAGACTATCGCATACACGACCAATATGAACAACCCGATTTTAACCATGGTCCAACCTACGCAATTCAGCAATTTCATCGTACCAACCACCAGTTTAAATCCGGTACCGCCGCTCAATCCCATTTCGGAAAGGATTACTGTGACTTCTCAAGGTGATCCTTCCCAAGCAACACTGACGTTAAACGGACTGCTAGCGTCAGCGAACGCTCTTTTACCAGCAGCACCGCCGTCCCCGATCCGAGTACATGCGGTACCACGAGTACGATAACCTTCACCACATCGACGGTAACGGCTCCCGTTTCCAGTGCCGGTACGGCCAGTACCAGTAATGTTAACACAATTACGTTACTCAACGGACAAGCAGCCCTACCCGCGTTGATCGGGAGCAAACAGCAGACGACACCTACAGATGTTAATGAAGATTTTAGTTATCTGTCGGGATACGTACCGGAAAACATTTCTAAATCAATATCGGACTTGATCCATCGAGCACCTCCGAAATTAAAACCGAAACCTCCTGGACCATTAAGTAACAGTTATGATCCCGGATTACCGAGTTCTGCCGGAAGACTTACTGGAGTCATCAATTCCGTGGCACATAAGGTAAACTATTCTATTTTATTGCTGTTGATGTTTGTACATATGAGAATTCAATTAAGAAATTGCCCCAATATGTTTCGAAATGGGCACTTTTGCAGGTATCTACTTCCACAGGAGTGGACAATTAAGTTGCCACAGACTCTTGCAGTAGCTGCAGGTGCGCTTTTCGACGCATCGTGGGAAAAGATGTAATTAGAAAACAAATTTCACCATTCGCAGACGCGTTTCGCGATTATACCGCTCGTCAGTGAGGCTTTGTGAGAAGTACTTTTTCATTTCCAGATAAACACTATATATGCTAATACGTTTGATGTTTGTACATATGAGAATTCAATTAAGAAATTATCCCAATATCTCGTTAAAATGCCATTTAAAACGACAGATTTCTAAATTTTATTAAGAAACGGGATTTTGTCAAAATATCCAGAAACAGACCTTTTCAAAATGCTATCTGCGAAACGGAGTTCGTTAAAAGGTGATTTAAAAAGTCCAAGTGTTATATACAAACAGAGGTCTTTAAAATATTAATTGATGTAAAGTTGGTCAAAAAGTTCTCTACAAAGACGGATTCCCAAAATGTTATATACGAAGAAAGATTGTCTGGGTATCATCCGAAACGTTATATCAAAACGAGTGGTCCCCAAAATGTGATAAAATTTAAACATCGAAAACGGGAGCTTGCTGTTAATGCTATAAATAGAGGTCGACAAAATGTTAATCAAAACAAGAACTTCTCAAAATTTTGTTTTTAAAGAGAGCTCGTCAAAATGTTATCTAATTGTAAGAGAGGAGCTTACAAAATATTATCCAAAAACAAAGCTTTTCAAAATGTTTCCAAAAAGGAGTTCGTTAAAATGTGATTTAAAAAGTCCTGTCTAAACATTATCCACAAACCAGAGGTCGTTAAAATGTTAATCAAAGTAAAGTTGGTCAAAATTTCGTCTAAAAGGAGGAATTTTCAAAATGTAATCTACGAAGAATGGTTGTCTAGGTATCATCTACAGTTTGTCAAAACGTTATCTGAAACGAGTGGTTCCCAAAATGTGATAAAACTGGTGCATCGAAAACGGGAGCTTTTTGTTATCAACAAAGTGAGTTTGGCAAAATATTATTTAAAACAAGAACATCTCAAAATTTGGTTTACAAAGAGAGTTCGTCCAAATGTCATCTAAAACGAGAGCTTCTGAAATGTTAATCAACACAGGAACTTGTCAAAATATTATCCAAAAACAGAGCTTTTCAAAACGTTGTCTGCAAAACGGAGTTCGTTAAAATGTGATTTAAACAGTCTTGCCTAAATGTTATCTACAAACAGAGGTCGTTAAAATGTTAATTGAAGTAAAGTTGGTCAAAATGTCGTCCAAAAGGGGGAATTTTCAATATGTAATCTACGAAGAATGGTTGTCTAGGTATCATCTACAGTTTGTCGAAACGTTATCTGAAACGAGTGGTTCCCAAAATGTGATAAAACGGTTGTATCGACAACGGGAGCTTGCTGTTATCTACAAAGTGAGGTCGCCAAAATGTTATTTAAAACAAGATCTTCTCAAAATGTTGTTTACAAAGAGAGTTTGTCAAAATGTCATCTAAAAGAGGAGCTTATCAAAATATCCAAAAGAAAAACCAAGATTCTCAAAATGTTGACTATAAAACAGAGTTCATCCGAATGTAATTTAAATAGACTTGTCTAAATGTTATCTACAAACAGAGGTCGTTAAACTATTAACTAAAGTAAAATTGGTCAAAATGTTGTCTAAAAGGAGAGGTTCTCAAAATGTTATCTACGAAGGAAGTTTGTCTAGGTATCGTCTACAGTTTGTCGAACCGTTATCTAAACCCAGTGGTTCCCAAAATGGTATAAAACGGGAGTATCGGAAACGGGAACTTGATGTTATATACAAAGAGAGGTCGGCAGAATGTTATTTAAAAACGAGAACTTCACAAAATGTTGTCTACCAAACAGTTAATTAAAATGTGATCTTAAAAGACTTGTCTAAATGTTATCTAGAAAACAGAGATCACCGAAATGTTATCTAATCGTTTAAATGTTATTAAAAAAGAGAGGTTGTCAAAATTTAAAAATATATCTTTGTTTATTTTACAGCTAACAGACTACTTCCGTGGCATGTTAGTCGAAACGCTAAACGATCTGGGAACGATAGGAAACGCCGAAGCGGTCATCACGAATCTGCGTTTAGAAAACGAACGACTAAAATACAAGCACTCCGAGGAGATTCTCGAAATAAAAGAACGTCAACTCGATCCTGCGCGATATACAGAAAAGCATCATCGACGAACGGGAGCGTACGATCGAGGAGACGAGATCCGCTTGCGAAACCGAAACCATTAAGAGGATCGAGGAGGCGAAATCTAAACAGTGGTGCGCCAATTGCATGAAGGAAGCGCAATTCTACTGTTGCTGGAATACGAGCTACTGTGATTATCCGTGCCAATTAAAGCACTGGCCCAAACACATGTCGAAATGTACGCAAAACGCCAACGCCGGTCAAATCGACAATCCGGCCATGGCCAAGCTGGTGACGCCGTTCGTTTTGAGGAAGACGGCGCCGCCCCCAAGAGTTTTGCCGGAGTAAGTGTTAGAGAGTTAAAACGTTGCGGCTTTTAGTGAGCGAAATTGATTTGATGGGGGTTTCAGATCTATGTTTAGAAATGATTTAGAATTTTTTGCCAGTCGTCAAATACCCAATTAGTAACGTATTTGTGTACGGGAAGTAGTTGTTTGGTAAACTCGACTACCCGCATAATTAAAAGAATGGATTTGAAACAGCCATCTTGCGCTTCATTCCCATTTCTTTTTCAAGTCAGAGTAATTCCCTTACAAAAATATGATAAAACAATATGAAACAAAAATTAACAATAATCGTGTCGATTTCCAGAAATCGCCTGTGTCAAAGACAAACAAAGATATCCTGAGTAAATCGTCACCGAACAAAGCAGCTGTGGGAACATTAAAGGTATGTCCCGAACACTTTATTACCTGTACTATACTTCGTTTTGGTTAAGAATGCAGTGTAGGAATAGCTAGGGGTCTAAAATTCTTGGATGTAATTGGCTAATAAAGACGTCCAAGTTACTCACATAAAAGCGCCCTGCCTATCTAACATAGGACTAGGATAGTTGTCACTTTGACATAACCTTAGTTATCCTAAGAGTTTGTCCTATTTTGATTGTGCCTCGGTTCACAGCGCCACCTACTGCATTCTTAAGGTGAACTCGGTATAACAGTACGTGTTTTTAAATTAATGACTACCTACTAGCTAGGCAATGAAAGAGATGACGAGTAAATTTTACGTTATTTTTAGGTTAAAGTTTCTCAAATTACAAAGCATCCGCAATCACCAAACGTTAGACCCAAACAGTCATCCGCGTTAAAATAATAAACTATAAGTAAGGGTCTCCTGTATGTGTGTAGGTATTTTTTTATTTCAAATCTAATCCTACGTTAGATTTTACTTTGTTTCAGTTATGTAAACTACAAAATACATATATCTAATTACTTATTAGTTGCAGTCTTATTTATTTCTGTTTTCACTCGTTATCGATTACCTTTCAGTTGAGTTTTTGTTCTTGCATTTTCGGATTTTTGAGTATTTTTCACCTTATTGCTGACAATAGGTGTGTCGCAAGAAGTAATCATATCAATTCCAGATCGCTCGAACATGCAATACGTTTAATTAGCGATTCGCGATTTGTTGATCATCCGAACGATTTGAAGATTCCTTTCAAGTTGACGATCCGACATTTGGGCGTTAAATATAAAGTTTCTTCCAATTTGAAATTTCAATCCTTCGAGTATAGTTTCATTACCTGTTAATGTATGGTGTACCGCGCAATTTGTGTACTGATAAGTATGAAGCGTATGAGCCCCAGTATAACTTTTTGGCTGGCGTCCCAAATTATAGATAGACTTCAAGCCCGCGATCCTATTCCTATTCCAACTTGAAATTTGAGCCCTTCCAGGACAGTTTCATTACCAGTTCATGTACAGTGCACCGCGCAATTTGTGTACTGATAAGTAGTAAGCGGATAACCCCCAGCAGGGCTTCTTAGCCTTTTTGGCTGCCGCCCCAAGGTATGAATAGACTCGAATCTTGCGATCCTATTGTCATTCCAACTTGAAATTTGAACCCTCAAATTTGCAATTTGTGTACTAAGACGTAGCGAATGGATGGTTCAGGCTGAAGCTTCTTAATCTTTTGGCTGGCGCCCCAAATAATAGATAGACTTGAAGCCTATTAATAGTCTGGCCAAACAGCGGTAATTACGAAATAAGACAAGACAGCCTACATATATACAGAACTGTTCGCATACAGCATCGATTTAGTACTGACCAGAGTGGGGAGTCGGCAATGCTGTTGTAACTTATTTCGTAATTGTTCGCTGTTACCGCTGTTTGCCCATACTAGTTATTAAGTATAAGTTAAAAAATAAAATTAGAATAAAACATGTATTTTAGTACAGAAGAAATTTTTTATTTATTTTCATTTTTAATTATAACCAGCATAACTCGTCGAGGACGGGGAAACTAAATTAGTGGCTATCCTGGTGGTGTATTTTTGAGCAAACAAGACTTATATGTGGTGTTACGAGTTGTGATCAAAAAATAAAGTGAATAATTTTTTATAGCAGCAATTGCTTACGCTATATTTATTTGAAATAATAAATCCGATAGCCTGATTCATTGAAATAGTTAGTATCACGTTACAGCAAGTTGTGATGTGTCAGAGCTAGAAGAGTAAGGTCGTGTTTAACGTGTCTGTTGCGCATCATAGATTTCGAACAACGCGTTAAATTATAAAATTTTGTTTTAAGTTGCAAATAAGTGTCAAGGAAGCCTATGAAATGTTAAAATCAGTGTATGACAATAATATGGTGATTCTGAAGACTATTCACAAGTGGTATCGGCAATTTAAAAGCGGAAATGACTAGGTTGAAGACGAGCAACGGTCGGGACGTCCTTTGACATCAAAAAGAAACGAAAGCGTGCAAAACGTGGGAGAAACGGTTCGGGTCAAAGAGGCGATTGGCTATTTGGGAGCTTTCCGAAGAAGTGAACATCTCGGACGCGCCCGTGCAAAGTATTTTAACCGATAACTTGCAAATGAGACCAGTGATTGCGAACTGTGTTCCTAGACTTTTGACTGACGAACGGATATCGTGTGTCAGTTTGCACGGAATTGAAGAATCGTCTTGATGCAGATCCGGACTTCGTGACAAACATTATAACTGGAGATTAAAGTTGAGTGTATGACTATGACCCTGAGACAAAAATTTAGAGTTCCCAATGGTAAACGAGTGGCTCTTCTCGCCCTAAGAAGGCACGTCAGTCAAAGTCGAACGTTCAAATCATGCTCATCGTTTTTTTTTTTTTTATATAGTGAGGACATAGTGCGATGAGAGTTCGTTCCAAAGGGTACAACTGTAAATTCCGAATATTACAAGGGTGTACTGCAACGTTTGCGATGTACGGAGAAAGAGACCAGAAAAATGGCCCAATTGCTTTCTGCTTGATCACCACTCGCAATGCTATACATCGCTTCTGATCTGCGAATTTTTTGACGATAAAAACGTTCTTGTGCGTCTACATCCGCCTTACTCTCCGGATATCCCGGATTTAGCACCATACGATCTCTGGCTCTTCCCAAAAATAAAAACCGTGCTAAAAGAGAAACGTTTTGACACCGTTCCCGACACGACAGATTTGCTCTATGTATGTACCTGACGATCCACAAACTGGTTTTGTGCTGTTTTGGAACGAACCCTGTGTAAACTTAATGGGAAGTTAAAAACATCGCTTTATGTAAAATAATTTAGTAATGTCTTTTCGCTATATTTGGATTTTGATGGTCGTCGAGGGACCTAATAAGGACTTCAGCCGATATTGAAGAAATCTGCTAGGCGACGAATCTTCACCCGAGAAGGGGGAGTCGATCTTGGAAATGTTTTTCTTTTCCTTTTTTTTTTGTAATTTAAAAGACAGACCTCGTACAGTATTGTATCTAATATTTACAAAAAAAAATGCATCTTAACGATCAATAAAAACACAACGAATAAATCAAGGCTGCCAAATACAGTTACTTACCTACCGATCACAGAAAGTTGGCTTTAATTAAAGTAGTATTGATAGGTGGCGCTATTTCTAAAAACAATTTGTGAGAATAGGTTTACGGACGTATGTATTGCGTAAAGTATGCAATTTGTTGTACTTATGTGTTTATCCGGTAGTATATATAGAACAACTCGAATTGGTGGATGTATATGGCAGTAAATACTCCAAACCGATTCAACGTTTATCAACCATTACTCGGGCACGCGAGACGGATTTCCGAACGATTTGTTCTCACCACTGGTCAATTCCAATTCGCATCAAAGATGCACAATTTTTAGAAAACAAAAAAACCACAATTTCTTCTCAACAGCAGCTTCTTCCTTGAATCCCTCCTTAATTTAAACAAAAATGATCCTTACCACACCTTCGCTTATTTCGACAACTAGGTTGTTATCCTCAGAAAAAACGACGGGATTCATGTATTATACGAGGGGCGTTTCCAAAGTTCTAGGAATTTGGTTATACATTTTATTTTAGTTCTTCGATATAATCTTCATTTAATTGTATATACTTATTCCAACGCGGAACTAGATTTTTTGGTCCTCAAAGATCTATCTCGAAATCTCCACAATCAACTTATTTATAGTAAGTTTTACTTCATTTAAGGTCTCAAATCGGAACACTTCGTAGTAGTTTTTTCAAATTTGGGAACAAATGAAAATCACTAGGAACCAGATCTGGCGGCGAATATGGTGGATGCGAAAGCAATTCATGAACTTCATCGAAACTAATTTCTTACGATGACGAGGGTAAGTTGAAAAGTTTCCGGAATGACAATGAGAACAAAATAATACGAATTCAAGTTATATTTTATTTTTCAACACAATCCTCTCGAAGCTCAACGCACTTGGTCCAACGTTTCTCTAGCTTCTCGATTCCCTCCCGGAAGTGACTTTCCTCGAGGTTCCCAAAATAATCGCGGAAAAATTGACATATGTTACAAAAAAAAAACATTAACAGTAGTAGCGAACTTCAATTCTGCCAATTTTTGCTGAACGACTGCATTCGAATGAGCGGGCGCATTATCATGGTGAAACGACACTTTTTCTTAACCATTGCCGAGCGCTCTGCTGAATTGCTGATTTCAATGTGTCCAAAAGTGTTGCGTAATATTGGCCAGTAACAGTTTTGCCTTTTTCAAGATAACAAATTAGCAAATTTCCTTCTGCGTTCCAAAACCGATTTCACCATCTTTCCAGCCGAATGAATGGTCTTTGCCTCCTTCGGAACCGATTCACCCCTTGCAACCAAGTGTTTTGATTGTATTTTTGTTTGTGGTATGTAGTGATGGATCCAGGTTTCATCCATGGTCACGAATCGTCCCTTGAAATCTGTTGGATTTCGCGGATTCCACTTCCAAACCAGCTCCCGAGGTTCGAGTTCGAATGCATTTTTGCTCCGATTCGAGCAAATGCGGCACCCATCTTGCAGAAAGCTTTTAAACCCTATTCGCTACGTAAAATAGATACTACTCGTTCATAAGAGATGACCACGACGTTCTGCTAAAACCACGTTCCACAATTTCTGGCGTGGTAACCGAAAGTGGTGGTACGACCACGGTTGAATTCCGAAACCCAAAACCTCGCGGTGGAAAATGAAGGTAATAAATCCTCAAGAACGGCGTCTAACCCTAATTTGATTTCCGTTGCGGTTTTCCGGTTTTAGAAAAATTTGACCGTTCGAACTTCGCTTTTATCTATAATTAAAAACACAGAAAAGGACTCGACTTAAATGCTTGTCAAAACCAGACTATTTGACAGATCGATTTAACATTTGCGGTCAATTGATACGAAAGAGTTTCCAACACAACGACGTAAAGTATTTTGAAAAATAGCAACCTCCTAGCAGCGATTCCGGAAACTCATCAATCTACCCTCGTATTCACGTTCCTTGTAACATTTTATTAAATGCTAAATCTTTTTAGGCCCCGACGGTTAACGCTGTAACTCTTGTAGACACCAATAAACAATGGACCTTCGACGTAAATGCGGCGCCGTCAGCAAACCTTCAATCCACGGCCACTTCTTTGGGTGGAAAAGTGCTGAGCTTCAACAAAATAAAAACCGTATCGATGTTGGCGCCCTCGACATCCAACGTGTCCAGTTCATCCGTGATAATAACGACTCCGACTCAGAAATTCATCGTAACTCCCACCAAACAAATAAGTACAATAGAAGCAGTAGATTAGCTCCTACTTTCGCCTGTAACTGTACTAAGTGGTAACTGACGCTATGATTTGATAATAAGTACTACATATAAGTCGTCCTCTTTTCGTGTTAGTGTTATATTTAAGTTTTTGTTCGTATTCCGATTTTTGTTACGAAATTATCATTTAGGCATCCCCTAAAGCGCGTTGACCATTGAGAAATCGTACTAAAGAACCTGTTTTATATGGATGTAGTGAATGGATGTGAATGTACTCGATTCAGATTTTATTCTTTTACTATCGCATAGGCGTATCATAATAGTGATATAATGAATTAAAGTTAGGTCTGATCCGGTCACTTTTTATTCGCTTCTCTGTTTGTAAAATATGTATCATAATGAGAAATTAAAAATTTTCATGTCTGATTTATCGAGTGCTTTATTTTCCTTCAAATTTCCTCATCGGTTCCTTGAAAGAATAGTAAATATTGAGCTAAATCCATAACAATTAGCATACAGCTAATTTACTGGACTGGACTATATCATCATATATCATTATCATGGCACTCTGACACGAGAACGTCTTGTTCAAGTAAGGATTAAAAAGAAACTAAAGTAGACAGAGAAACGGATCAAGGTTACCTACATTGCATCGCCACTTCCCCTCACCAAGCCCAACGGCTAAGGTATCACGCATTCTCATTATTTAATTGTCAACCTCGTACACCGCCGATTTTCAAAAATTGCTGAAATAGCATAGGCAACCAAACGTACACTATTGGTATCTATTCAACGCAAAGTCCCTAGATTAATTACTTATTACACCTCCATCTTACTAATTATTTAAAATGCAATAATCAAGATCAAATCCCAAATTTATTTTAAAATTGTTATTTAAAAGATACATGTGCTGTAAATGTCGGGCCTCGTTATATAAGCATGAATTCACTCGGCGTTTCACATTTTCAGAAACTCTTCGAAGTTCCTCCACTGTTATTTGGTGAATTTCATTTGTAATTGCTTCTTGAAGTTCTTATAGAGTATGGTGCTTGTTCCTATATATATTAGTTTTAAGTCAGCCAAACAGATAAAAATCCGAAGGGGTAAATCGGGCGACTATACGGAGCAGTTTCAGTTCAGGATTCCCCGACAAAGTTCAATTGGCTTGTTATTTTCTGTTACCGAAAACCTGATCACCGATCGCACTTCACAAGTTGGCGCGATTGTCTATAGCAATATTCATTTTAAAAATACACAATTCACTAAGCACAAGCAACACGAACCGCACGCTACCGCAGCTGGATGTACATTGAGTGATAGAACGCCCAGATATCAAGTTGGCGTCGGTAGCCCCGCCCCTTGCCACGCCAACTCAAAACGTAAGTTAAATTCTGGAGAGTCCTCGTACCGACTGATCACACCAATTCGTTGTTAACGCAAAATAAAATGATCTTTATAGCATAATCGTCTTTATTGTAACGTCAAACAGTTAGGCACAAAGTTAGAAGTACAAAATGATATATCGTGGTGAAAATACTGTTATTTACTCACAGTAAATACAAAATAAATAAAAAATTAGCCTGGCGGCGAACTTTCGTGGTATTTAGGACAATTCTATGTTTAAAAAATTGTCGCAAACCACACGAGTGCACCTTTAAACGTGAAATAGACAACAAGCAAACGAGTGATTACTTAATACAACAGCTCTTTGGTATCCACAAATCGCTTCCTTCATTAGTTAGTACAAAAGTCTACGATCATTATCATCATCATCAAAAAAGTATTAAAAATAGATATATACATTACGCATTTTTTCTAAATATCTAATTTTAATTGAAACTAGATAGCCAAGTTTATTCGTGTCAAAAGAATCTAGATGTTCGTTAAAGATATAACTAAATTATAAAAATAATATACATAAGAATAAAATATATATAAAATAAATAAATAAAATAAATAAATAATCACAATTAATAAACCTGATTTGGTCCTAATCTTACGTTTAAACTTGTACATCGATGCGAGATGATTTCGCTATTTTCTTAATCATTTTGGAAATCGACGAGTTAATAAAAATTCACATTAAGAATACAGTAGGTGGCGTTCTGAACAACGCAGGTACAATCAAAATAGGGCAAATTCCTCGGATAGGTAAGGTTGTGTTAGAGACAAAAGTAACTATCAAGTACTATGTCTGATCAGATTCAAGAATTTGATAGCCCTACAAGGTGTGTTAGAAATATAATGTGACTGGCACCGTTGCGAGCGATCTGGCAACGCCGTAGTTGTTTTCCCTCATTAGGCATGTTTGTTCGTCAGCTCCAGACACTCAGTTCGCGTTTGAACTTCTTATTGTTACCACGTGATTTTTGAAAGCGCTATCAGTGAAGTTGTGATTTTGTGTGTCGCACAGAATAGAACAGCGGGATTTGGAGCAACGTTATGGCTCTAAGTTTTGTATCAAACTTTGGAAATGTGCGAGTGTAACTTTTGAATAGTAGAAGCAGGCTAATGGGGGACATTGCTTATCAAGAGCACAAGTTTTCGGCTGGCACCAATCATTTTTGGGTGAGCGAGAACTGGTGGAAGATAAACCTCGTTCAGGGGGCCTTCAACTTCAAAAACCAACGAAAACATCGAATGTGCGGGAGCTCTTGGGAGGTCAAACCGTCGTTTAACAATAAGGATAAGTACAGTTTGTTAAAAGGTTGTACCGGGCATAGGCGTATGTCGGTGAACGCGAATTTGTGAACCGACATAACCGCCCTCCTACCTATTATCCAATCAACTGGCTCCAATACGCAGCATTCACCGTAATGCCACCTTTTTAGCAAACTCTGATGATAAGTGACCAGTTACAATTGAACGGTGAAAAACGTTTATCAAATTTTAACTGAAGATTTGCACTTGCGAAAAGTCTGTACTAAAATGGTGCCTAAAAACATCACAATTAAGCAGAAGGACATTGGAAAAAACGTGTGCGTTAATCTTCGTGAAAGAATTACCAAAGACGCCAATTTCTTCACTCGTATGATCACACGAGTGAAGAAATTTTTAGTTTTTATCACCTATAATCACAGGTGATAAAAAATAGATTTTTGAATACGACTCTGAGACAAAGCGGCAAAGCCAGAAGAAGTCTCCTCGACAGAAGAAAGCCAATCACAGATCAAATCAATGCTGATTTACGTCTTTCACAGTAGGGGTACCGTTCACAAAGAATGTGTACCTCCAGGACAAACTGTCAACCAAGTTCTTTCTTACAAGGGTGTCCTTGAAGGGCCCAGAAGAAAGGTGGTTCGTGTGAGACCAGGCATTGCACACAAGTGGATACTCCATCATGTCACACAGCCATCTCAATCACGGAGATTGAAGATTTGAGATCAAAAGGCATTCTTGTGGTTCCTCAGCTTCCCTATTCATCTGACCTCTGTCTTGCCGACTCTTTTCTTATCCTCAAACTAAAAAGTGTCTTAAAAGGACGTTATTTTGGGACTTTGAAGAACATCCAAAAGAATGTGACGGACATGCTAAAGGCCATACCGCCTGAAGCCTTCCAAGACTGGGAACAACAACTTCGCGGTGTATAGCTGCCCAAGGAACCTACTTTGAAGCAAATATTATTTGAAAAAATTAAAATTTTGTCAGTCTCAATTTTCTAACACACCTCGTATATATCCCCACACTGCATTCTTAACGTAAACGAAGTATATACAGAGTTGGCCTTTTGACAACGCAATATAGGGACAATGAATTGTAACGCCGTCTTGCGCAGTTCTCATATAGAGCGCAGTTCGACAGCGCTCCGAACGTTGTCTAACGCCGGTCGGCGATGACCGTCAGGCACGGTGTTGTCATGTCGCTACTAATTTATCGAATCCCTATATTAGACGGAAAGGGGACCAAGCGTGTATAAAGATTTCCTGATTTCGAGATTTTTATATTGTCATGTCCGTTACACTTTTCAAAAATAAAATGAAAAAAGGAAAAAAGATCACAATTTTCGGCGATAACATCTTATCGCCACCACCTCGATTCTAGACTCTCTTGACACATCGTTATTACTTCGCAAAACGTAACAACACCGTAAACGTTAGTCGTCGTCGTTCTTCTTCTCGTTCGGCACGAAATCGATCGAAGCCGAATTAATGCAAAATCTCTTCTTGGTCGGGGCCGGACCGTCATTGAACACGTGCCCTAGATGGGAGCCGCATTTCGAGCACGTCACCTCCGTTCGGATGCGACCTGGTTGGGATATTAGGAGTAATAGGTTGCCGCCAACTGTCCATATATTATGGGAAGGGGGCGAGGGATACGGGCCGGTGCGAAGAGACAGACGTAGGTAATCGTAGGGCGAAGGAGGGAAACGGAAAAAAAAAAAAACAAAACAAACACCGGGGATAAGGGGAAGTTATATAAAAAAAAAAAAAAAAAAAAAGGTGCCACGCGTCGTATGTGAGAGAAGAAATTAAAAAAATAAAGTAAGACGAATGCGAAAACGAAAAACAAAACGGATCGTAACGGGATGGACGAACGAAAGGTGGGGGAAATGAAAGAGAAAACAGTCATATTAGAGTCCCAATGGTACTTCCCAGAAAAAAACAACAAAACACACAAGTGTTAATCAAGTAGGTATACTCTCAAACTGCGTGCGGGGTGTTTGTTAGTAAATAGTACTATCTAACTAATTTTGGTTATTTTGTGATTGATCTTAATCGGGGTGAGTCCTCGGACAAAAATCTTATTTAACCTAGGATGTTTCGGAACGTTAAGATTTGTTATTGCGCGAAAGGAAAGATCTCATACTTTTGTAACGTACATGACCGATCGTGCATATCAAACAACTACTTTCCGTACAAAGACAGGTACTACGGAACCGTCCAATAACAGAATAAATCGCTAGATAACGTACATTGAAGGGCGTCTTTTTACGTTTTCCTTTAAATTACTTCTTTTTTCGATCCTACATTACGTTTCAACCTTAGCAAGAAATACAGCTCATCTGATAATTACGTACATGACTGCAGAATTATCGTCGATTAGGCGAAAATTGTTATTATTAGTGTTACGATAAATGCGCAACAGAACGGTTGGTGAAATTACTAGGCAGCTCCCATGCGCCACAGTAACCTTGAGCACTCAAGATAGATTTGATAAGGTGTAGATACTTCGATCAGTCATAGATCATTTGCAATGTGGGCTTAATCTATAGTCAACTTATTAAACTCAAAGGCTGCTTGCCGGGAGATATACTGCCCACATTTTTGCATCCTCTTTGAGCTTGCTCTTGTGCTTCTGGAGTAAATAATAATCGAGAGCAAAGATTTCCAAGACTTTGTACTTCTTGCTAAGGTTGATACGTATCTTGAAATAAATAATTTGAAACATCCTGTTACAATTTACGTTTTCGCCATCAATTTTGCATAAAAAATGTTTTTGAAATTTCCCTCCGTTCTATATTCTTATATATCTGCTTAAGGATATCTATAAAAATCTCTACAACTACTTCAATATCGACCTTTCGAGCTAAATCTAAGTTTCTACTTAGCAGAAATCAAACTAATATAGTCTACATACGTTTTTACCGATAGCTAGAGCGGTTAGTTCAATTAGTAAGGATGTTATAAGGAACATGGTGGAGGTTAGTTAACAAATAAAAAAGAAAAATATAGGACAGCTGCTGCATTAACATTTTCTCGAAATATTTCTGGTAAAGCTTGCGTAATTATGACTTTTTCGCCAATTTTGAAGATAGCGTTTCCCAAACTTTCCTTTATGGTTTGACTATCAAATTTTGAAGATGTAATGGTATGTGATATATATGTCTCGTCACCTTTTTACACTTATCATTTATAAATTTTCATAAATATTCCTATTATGTCCCAATTTGTCGTTTGGTTGATCTTAAAACGGTAGAGAGTATTTCCAAGATCTAATATAAAGTACGATGTTTCCAACAGAAATTTAATTTTCATTTAATTCTTCCCTTAATCCCCTTAGGGAGTACTTTGCCTATGGTTTGAGTTTCTTAGGCATTTCTTCCATCACGGATCTGACTCTTGGTTGCTAATCATTGCAACCCTCCAAGGAAACATTGAAGTTATCACGACAGTCCCGGCCGAGATTAGAACCACAAACGTTGATAGAGTTTTATCACTTATGGCAAAAGCTTATCTTAATTTTCTTACAATTCCTCGAAAGCAATTCTATGTTAACATAAGAAAAATTATCCAATTAAGAGTATCCATTCACTTCTATTAATTTCCTTCATTCCATATTTATTTCCTACTTCAAATGCTCACGATGCGAAGAAAATAAATGACCAAAAAAAGACATCCAATTATGCAAACTTTACCAATTAGCAAATATGCGACTTACAATTTTTAGGCCATTAAACTCTTAACGAATGCAATATTCTATATATGACCGGCTAAAAACTGTAAACTCATTAAATATAGATGTAGTGAGTCATTTTAACAGTTAACTAACGTTTCACTACATCGATCAATTTGAAAAATAAAAGAATGCTCATACAAAACCCTTTGAATTTTGTACTTACCACCGCTGGTATCGGGGGATAATTTCACTTTACCCTGATCGAGCACATCATTAAAAGCAGGCCAGCCACATCCGCTGTCGTACTTCGTAGTGGAACTGAATAAGGGTTGCATGCAACAAATACAGACGTACGTCCCCGGTTCGTGATTTTTGTTATAGCATCCTAGAATAAATATTTGATAAGAATTCAAGACGAGAAAATTCAAGAATCTGTACTTACCAGAAAAAGGTCTTTCAGTCCCCTTTTCTTGTGTTACATGGTATTGTAAAGGTGTCAAGCGCTTCCTTAGCTCTTCCTTGTCGACCATCTTAAACGCTTATTCGAGGATAAATTAACGCTTTAAAGCGGCGTAGAAACTTATTTATATATCACGCTGAATTATCACACGTCGAACGATCGAGCTAGCGCACCAAGAATGCTAATATTTACATTTAACTTTTCTAAACATCGCAACGATAGCAGTCGAGGGCAAGCTTACGTGTGTCTCGATGGCACGACGTTTCGTTCTTAAAACCGCGACCTTTTTATTGCATAATAAAAATTAACGAGCATGATCGATCACGACCTTCACAATTGACAAAATATGTCAACTTGACAAGGTTGGATGACAATGGTCATGGTGAAGGTGCTGCGTTCAGTCGTGTTACGTCATAAACCGATTTACATAAGGAAAATATAGGGAAGAAGGGAAATGTGAAAAATGGAAAGTTCTATATAGAGTGCGCGATTAGAAGGTATAAGCACAGAATAGAGAGAAGCGACAAAGTTAGAAAATCTTGTGGTAAATTTTATATGCGCATGGGCCGGCAACCATATTTTAAATACGACGATCACGACGCTGGTGGCTATATTTGGCCAGCTTCATTAATATTATTATTATGGAATAGTGTGTACATATTAGAATTAAAATATATGTTGTGTTTCATTGACTTAACTTTTTAACAAATCTTATAACATAGCCAAAACTCTATTTTTCAATTAACACGAAGAAATTTGCACTTTTCGTATTTTCCAAGCGGCGTTAGCTAAGTTCTGAGCTATTTCGAGATCATTTAAATCAACCACATGAACATCAAAGCTATCGACACACTTTGGCTCTATATATTCCGTGGTATAAGTTTCAAAAGTATGAGTTTCTTTATAAAAATGTTTTGCTTTCAAATTTTCATCAGGAAAAAGAGGTAAACTTAAAAGAAGCTGATTTTGTTTTTATGACTTTTTGGCATGCGATAAGTTGAGAGAGCGACCTCCGATGTTATTGTCAAAGATAGATGGCACCACAATCTAAAAGCAGTAGTAATTTGTAGCATACAAATCTTAAGAAACAAATATTCTTTTTAATACAATTATTAACACATTGAATGTGATAGGATCAAGCTAGGAGTTCCCTATATTTTCAATCTGAAATATATCGTATTATCTGAGAAAATCTTTTTCAAACATTGCCGATTTTGAAAGTATTTTATTCGACATTCACAATTTGTTTTTCTTGAAATTTGCTATGTACGGAACATGTATTCTCAATATTAATGATTTTATTGAAAATGTAGGGCTCTCGGTCAGAGATCTCATTCACGATATTTTTAATAAAACTAACCTCAACAAAAATAAATACATATTCTTGGTCTTTACATTGCGGTCACATTTTAGTTCTCGCCGACATACTATTCATGTCATTGTTACCAACTTCAAAACTAATAGCACTAACAGTAAGTAACGCCAACTTAAGGTTATACCTTCCAAAAAATATTTGCTTTTTGAGATTTGTATTCTATAAATTAGTGCTGTTTTTCGATTGTGCTGCCACCTCTTTGTTGCAAAGTTTTATTAGGTTATTGAAACTGCACTTTCGTTGGTCTTCAGTATTCTCCTGTTTATATTCTTCCCCCACTTTGCTCCTAAATAATGGATCCTGGTATAAAAGTTCTTATACTTCTTCACATTGCAACCTTGGTTTCTTGCACTTACCACTACTAGCTACTACTATTACTTCTGCTGCTTGCTATCCTATTCTCATTAGCATGGTTTTGTCATCATTTATCCTTAGTGTCACGTTTTGTTCGCGATTTCTCCTATTTTCTTAAGGCTCTTTGTCAGTATCAAGTAACATCCTTAGCGAAGCTTATCAATTGATGACTATTCAACCCTATTCAACTTTCCATCTCTTACTATTTTTTTTTCAGAATCATGTTGAATATGAGAATCGACAGAGGATAATAAATAAATATAATATATATTTTATTAGATGATACGTATAATGGACACATAAATTGTACAAACATATTCACAATGCAAAGGCCTGGGAATCTATATGTACTAACAGTGCATTTTATTCGCATTACACAAAGCAACTCGAAAACGAGTTCTGCATCGTTTAGAATATCTAGGAACTAACTGTTGAGCGTGTATCGAATAATTGAGTAAACTCTCGTTTTTCTGAATTACTTCAAATATAAGCGAAAATCACACAAGGTTCGTGTTGCATGCGAATAGGGAAGCATTTACTGATGGGCGATTAAGCGCGTTGCTCGTCTCGATAAAAAAATTACATATTTGTGAAAACAAGATGTTAGTATATACAACGCACTTCAAAAATTTTGTGGTTTATTTAATAAAGCGTAATTCCCTCTATGATAATATTTGCACATGCAATTTGCGCTTGCTTTGCATGCTTATTGCACAGCTTTCCCGGAGAGCTGCCTAACAAGCGTACTCTCATTTAGAAGATCGTTTTATACAGAGTCATTTAGATTTTCCTTTGAATTTAGTTTATTTAGTTGTTTCTCTTCAAAATTCTTTATCTCTATAGGAAAACCCTCCATAATAGATGCGTGATGCGGGTACAGAACCGGAACGGTGGGGATTTGCGTGTATACGGAATATGACACGATAAAATGCACTGTTATCCTTTTTATTGTGTACTTTCAATACACATCAAAATACCAAATTAGTCTTAAATACAAACGCATCTTTGTATAATATAGGGTGTGTATAAATTTCCGGAACGGTTAATTATCTTCGTTAGTTTCAAAGTTATTCTTTTGAAAGTTGGCATGTATATACAGTCAATGTTAAGTAATTTATTAGTGATGTTTGGAATTTTTTTACACTTCGGGTTTTGTAGGATATTTACTTTTTTAAGGTATCAGCCTGTATATTATAAGACAAATTTCAATGTTCATATATCTCACCGCAGTTTGCAAATATTTATCACAAAATGAGGAGATATACAGGGTCTTCCATTCGCAAACGTTATTTTAAGTAAATTTCCTGCAAAACCGGAAGTGCAAAAGAATCGAAAACATCACTAATAAATGACTTAATATTGACTGAATATGTACGTCGATTAAAAAAATGGCGCAGACAATTGACCGTTCCATCACTGTATGCTCCTCCCTGTACATATCGATGGAATTATTTGTTATACAGTATTGGCCAATGCTGTTATCGGGTCTAGATTTTACATATAATTATTACATACTTTTTGTTCGTTAGGTAACTGGCCGTATAAGTGTGTAACAAAAAAATTGTGTTAATCGAAGAGAAAAAGACCGTTTAAGTATCTGCACAAAAAGCGTGTGCATTTTTAACGTAAATATCGATGATTATAAAAAAATGTATATTAAATATATAAAATAATATTAAATATATCTTTTCAAAAAATTGAAAAGGAAACAATGTATAGATACATATAAAAAAAGAAAACTATACATCTAACGATTTAAGAAAAAATGCGCGGTCTGTACAACAAAATTAGATTGCATTGCACATATACAAAGTGAATCAACTATCTACCTAGAAGGTGCATAAAATATTGTAACTACAAACATGTTACGTTTTTTTTGGAAATACAGTATTCGTATTATATCTTAAACCAAGAAAAAAATGTCTAAAAATTCGAGAAATATCCGGCTAGGATGATTGGGCCTAATGAAACTTTTCAGATTAATTCTAAAATTTAATTATTTGAGTTTTGTCGCTCACATTTGTAGCTCAATATTTCAGATTATTTCATATTATATACAAGTGAATATTTACTTATAGATAGAAATCGATGTATAGCATTTATCGACTTTAGTTGAAGATTAACGTACCAAACAAGTATCACATTGAAATATGTATCTATATATTACGTACATATATGTAAAAAAAAAGGAAAAACGGAAAATTTTGCGGTTGATCTCCTTAATGTAAGAGAAATGTATACGTTTATTAGTTACGCGAAGTATTTTGAAAGATGCTATATTACATATGAAGGGAAGATGTGAATACTGAAGATGATCAATGATCTTAAACTCTAATGGCAACTTCTTTAGGTATGTTATGGTTTCCATAATCAGCATCATCTGTAATAACAGTTTAAAAATTATTAGTATTTCTTCACGAAACTCCAAGGACAAGAAACGTACAAAAATTAAGAATTGGACGGATCCAAAGATAACAATAAAGGTTAAACGAGGCAGGACAACGACTATTAATTAATACAGTAATGGAAAAGTCCAAGCGGAAGAATAAGGATGAATGGAAACTGGCAACGTGGAATATTAAGAGATGATAGGGAAAGAAGGTGAATTATCAGAAAATCTGAATAGCTCGGCAATAGAAATGCTAACCCTAACTGAAACAAAACAAAAAGGGACAGGTAGTGTATGGCCGGATTATGGAGATTCACTGATATATGGAGGAGTGGATGAAAGAGAGACAGTTAGAGCAGGAGTAGCATGTGCCATCAGAAGGAACAGGGTACAAAACATAAGGGAGTGTCAATATGTAAACGAAAGGATATTAACTTACCATCTTCATTTTCATCTATGTTAGGATCGTTCGGTTGAAAATGATCATACTCGACATCAATTCGATTCTTCTGCTCCTCCTGTTTTCCACCTAAATTCGGATCGTCGTTGAAACCACCACCAACATCGAATATCTCGTTAGCACCATTTTCTTTATCTTGCACATCCAACGCCTTTTCCGGTCCAGATTTCTCTTTATCATTCGCATCCTCCGCCACATTTCTATACCTATTATTAACCACGTTGGTGTCGGGTTCGTTGTTCTCTTCCTCCGGTAAGTTCTGCACCGCAACTACTCCCTCCGGTAACTTCTTACTCGGCGAAGGAATCGGTTCGGGATTATTGTTATTGCTCGATCTCTCCGATGTCTTATTTTGGGGAGTTTCCGGAGTTAACGTGGGGATTCTTAATGGCGCTACCTGTTGGAGGATCGGTTTAGAACCTTTTATGTTCGAATTTGGTGTACTTGATTGCGGCTTTTGGGGCGGCGGTAGAACCACTTGGGCTAAACTTTCCAATTTTTGGTTTGCATTTCCTCCTTGATTACCGTTCGGAGGTAGATCCGCTACGTTGTTCGCGATTTTATATTCGGAACCTTCCACCGAGATCTGTTTCGAGTAACGCGGTTTAGCCGAGCCGGCATCGGAGATATTTGGTGCCTGGAGTGTCTCTTGATTTTCTTGATTCTGTAATGACAGTTAACGATGTGGTTGTGGTTGGTAAAAGTCTCAGTACAGATGGAATTGGTAAATAATTTAATGATTAAAGGCAGTTATAAAATGACGTAGCAAACTTGTTTTGAATTAATTAACAATCAATCTGTGATTTAAATAGAAATCAAGTTTATATTTAAATGCAAGTTATCAGTTATATATAATACATAACACTGACCTTCAATAATTCGTTGGCTTTTACATCTTCCCGTTTCGAAATTTCTTTAACTTGATTTTCCAAATTAAATTTCTCCAATCTTAACTGCTCAATTTGACTCTACAATGTACATAAAAAAAATATTTTCCTATACAATTCTAATAGTACCGGTTATGAACAAGCTTACCTTGAGATGGCCTAATGCATTCTCCTTATCTCTTTCAATTTGCTTGAATTGTCCTTGTAGCTCTTTAAGTTGCGATTGCAAGTTGTTTATGATACTTAACTGCTCTCTTTGTTTATTGCTGCACTCTCCTTTGAAATCCTCGTACTCCGTCTGTTTTTTTAAATCTGAGTATAGATATTGTTATTGACAGTTCTAATTTACCTGTAATAAGTTATGGTGTTGTTGTAAAGAGTTGAATTTCAACGTCGCCTCCTCGGATGCTTTATGTTGTTTTAATTTCTCTTCGTTCACTCTAGTTTCTAATTCAGCCTTGGCTTGCTGATGTTCTGTTTTCTCTGATTTTAAAGACTTTTCCAATCGTTGCTTGTAATCGGTTATCACTATATATAAGAGAAGAAATCAAAGTGTTCATTTCTTATAGTGATTTTTAAGTGGAGTTCGCTTACCCTGCAGTTGCGTTGATAAATTTTCTTGCTGCTGATGGCATAAATCATTCGATTTCTGCACATTTTCTAATTCGATCCTTGTATTATTATAACAGGCGATTATGCCGGTTACTATTAGTATAGCACAAATGTAAACGAAAATACGGCCTTTCGTGCCACGTACAATTCTTGAAGTAGTCATCACATTTAATAATTATTTATTTATGTGTGTTTACAAACATTGAGGACACGAGCACTTACTTTCTAAATTATGCACTTTCAATTGTCAAATTTTTCGGTTGGTTGTACTGATCGATTTTGACACTCTCGTCAGTTGTGGCGGCCCTGTTTGAATTTGGATGTTAAAAATTGAATCGACTCTTACAGATAATCACGTTTGAATCTTTTAGCTTTTTATATAAAACTTACTTGAAGACCTTAAAAACGTGCCTGTGAGGAAGTTTAAGAGAAAATCCCGAGAAATGCTCAGAGAGAGAAAGTGCTACAAAATGAGAGAGTTTCTAATTTTTTATTGATATAAGTTTTCGTTGGTCCTTATTTACTGTTTATTCAGATTTAAATTATTCTTTATGTATTTATTGATTTTTTAACTATTATTTCATATAGGTGTTGCCCCTTTTACGAATTTTATTATTCAATGATGACTTATCAATGATAATTATTATTGAATAGTCAGTCCCCAGTAAACATGTGGACATATTCGCATGCATTAAAAATTGGCGAGTATGTCTACTATTGCCGGAACTGCCAACTTAAACTGTCCGCGAAATTTAAAAAATATTCACTGGATTTTTAACAAAGTCTAATTATTAGATGAGAATTATGAGAATATTTCAAATTTACTGATAAACAGTATTTTATTTAAAATTGTTGCAAAAAGTAGAATATAATTCTCAATTCAATAATATTGGCTCTCTAAAAGTAATTAATTAAAACTAGTTTTCAATTACTTTTTTAATTGTTGCATTTGTGAAAATGCTGGTACGCCTACGATTTATCATTCATATTGTATAATGAGTAAGGTTCGACAAATGAGTGCATGATAAGATTGATAAGTTCTGTAAACCGGACTGACGGTGTCCCTCCTCCGAATTTTAACGTCGCGCCTTGTACGTAAGCGGTGACAAGCGGAAAGTGATAGCGCCAGTCGGGTTTACGTTACTTGATGATGATATCTTATCATTAAGGTTCAAGATACGAGTGTATGATAAGCAGTGTAAACCGGACCGACGCTGTCACTCCACCACTTGCCCCACTTACGTGCAACGCGCGATATTAAAATTCAGAAGAGTGAGAGCGTCAGTCCAGTTTACACTACTTCTGCACTCGTTTCTTGAACCTTAATAATAAGTGTGTAGGGGATTTTATGTTTGATAATGCCGATTTGTATATTTGGTTGCCGACTTCCCTATCCTAAATTATTTCACTCACCTTGTATTGATAAATGTTTGTTTGCTTTAATTATAAATACATACATATTATTATTATTCAGAGGCTGCTGCATGAGTACGGAAGCACGTCAACTCCACGGCAGGTTGACCACTAAAACTATATAGAAGGAAGTGAGTTTTGCAATGCTCGAGAAAACGGGCGTATTAACAAGATGATGAGATGGATCATCGTTTAATCAGGGGCGGCTGGTACATAAGCGCACAAGAGAACGTAAACTCCCGGTACGCTGGATGATTTTTGTTTTTATATAATAATAATTATATTGAAAATTTTAAACTATCACTAAATTAGAATCAGGTTGGAAAAAATGTCGTCATCGCCACTGAATACAAAGGAGTTAGACTATTAGTGGTTTATGTGTGGTTACATTATAATCTGTCGAAACTGCTTAAGGGAAAGATATCTCGATTTCTAAAACCCGGCAAATGTTTTGAATCTATTTAGATAGATTACAAACGATGTAGGTCGAACAATCGATCCTGAGAAACTCCAAATAATATTATATAATAATTTTTTGTTTTTAAAGGACTTAAAGGGGTTTTTCGGGGCGTAAGAAATAATTATGAGTCACTAGTACTGTAGCAGAGATTTATTAATTCACAGATATGTATTAATGATAAACATCGTAATTAATTAATCGAAGAAGGTGTAGTTACTAAGTTAAAATTCATTACCAATTAAATCTTTAAATGGCGATAAATAATTATTATTCATTTTGATCATATTCCTCACTTAAATAGGGGGCATTTGAGCATTATTTTAAACTTAAATACTAGCGGTAGTATCGATTCCTTTTTTATGTGGGGGATGATAGCTATACTCTAATATAAAATCATCACGCCTCATCCGCTTTTATCTTCGAAAACACAATATACTCTTGTAAATATGTAATAACTACTAATACTGTAAAAAGCTAAAGCATTTAGTTTTCGTTTATACAAAGAAGGCCCTTGTGTACTTTTTTTTTCTTCTATAAAACTCATCTATTTTCCTTTTTTTTTTGTAAATTACTATTAGAAGAAAAATCATCTCACTGTAGTATGTATGTGTGTATGTATGTGATCTTTGAAAAATAGTCACGGCGTAGTATCGATATATTTACTAATAATAGATTGTAAATTTTCTATTTTTTAAATGGAAGCTAATCAAAGACGTTAAATCTATGTTATTTTATATTAAAATTTCGTGAAAATTGTCGGAGTTACATCGAAGAGAAACGATGTTTACTTCGTGTTCCAACAATTATCGGTCAATTTTAAGAAGATAATATACAAAGATATACATATAGGGGAACTACAGCGAATTTCAGTTTGTTTGCAAGGCATGTGACTTTTGTCAAATCGGTTCAAAGCAAAGTAACTAGTAAGTTCTAGTAAGCAAAGCTTACTAGAAAATGTCATATTTAGAGGTTATTAATGATATTCCAATAAAATGATTGGGACTTTGCTAAAACAGTACTGGCAACAATGCAATCTTGGGTGCATATGTTATTTGGTCACGTGCCTTGCAAACATATTTGAAGACGCGGGACAATAATTTTAACTTACATTCAAATATAAATCTAATTTTTCATATTTGAGGACCCGGTATCTTATAAACTTGTAAATAGACCCCGGAAAATAGAAGGAGCCCCGTCGGTTACGTCAGCTACGTACGTCGCACACGACGAATCACATTGACTTTCCTCCCTGTATAGCTTTCGTGGCACACCGTTCGTTAGTTATAGGGGTCACCTCAAGCTTGCTAAACCTTCCGGGGTCTACTTATAAATCTAGTTAATATCATAAAAGCACCTTAACGGCGAACGAATATTTTTTTTAAAGCCACCGGTAAAAGTAAATTGTGAATTAAATTTCAGGGTTGATTGACACATACAAGAAAAACTTTCAAAGTTGCGCCTTTCCTCTGATTTCACGTGCATTAGATAAAGTTATTTGCGATGTGCAAGTTATAACTATCTTTGTCTAATGCACGGATGATGAAGAGACGGAAATATGAAATTTTTTCTTGTATGTTCCCGTTGGAATAGTTGCGATCGAGAAAGTCAGTGGGCCACCGAATTATAACATTGTTTGAATATTTGGATATAAGAAAATAAAATAATAAAATATAAATTTGGTATAAGAAAGCGCTTCGGTGCACACTTAGGCAGTCTATTGTACCGAGAATTTAGTTAATTACTTAAACAAAATTACACCGGCCTAGCTCTTAATTAATTATTATAAAAAACATCGATTAAAAGATATAAAACATTGTAAACCTTTAGACACATACGTAAAACACTTTCACACTACAAGAATTCCTAATACCCACTGGATGTAAATAACCAAGGATACATCGACATTCAATACAGGTTTCCATAACAACGATATGCCTTGGATGAACACAAGTCATGGTGAATTAAAGTTTTCGTTTCGTGGACAACGGAGAAATAATGTAGCGTAGTCCTGGTTTCCGGAAAAAATAAAAAGTGTGTTTGGTTGACGACGAAGAAAATTGACAAGATAGATAAGCCAACAAAAAGTGTAAAATATATTTTGGACCAAAAGGGTTTTAAAAGGAAGTACCAGTGCATAAAAGAACCTCACCACACCGGAGAAGAAAGATTTAAAAAGTGAAGAATCTATAGAAAATAGAGCCACACCGAAAAAGAAGTTAAGGGAGGGAAGAATCTATAGAAATAGAGCTGCATCGAAGAAGAAATTCAGGAGAGGAGACAGGAAGAACCATCATCGAATAAAAGAAATTAATCTCACACACACACAACACTAGGTAATTATCTTTATTTTATGTTAAATATTTCTCAAAATTTATAAATATAATTTGTAATAATTTATGCTTTTTATATTATTAATTAAGACCTAGGCCGATGCAATTTTTAAATTGCAAATTGAAATTAACTAAATTCTCAGTACACTATTCATAGCTTCCATAACTGCACGTTTGTCATAGTTAACGTTTTAGGTAAAAGGGTTTAAGGTGTTCTTTGTCTGACCCTAGGTTCGAATTGAAGCTTCACACCACCAGTTCCTAAATTGTCGCCTTTTTGCGCAGTGGGGATTTACCTGGAGAGCTACAAGGCAGGCTGAGGATGGACGTGTCCAACAGGACGTAACACTTGTATTTCAATAAATTGTGTACGATGAAAAGTCCCGGTATAACCCAAATTTATCCAAAAACTAAATCGCGTGCTTTTATGAAACTAACTGTATTTTCCAACATGCTCGAAACACAATCTAAAAGAGAGACCACAATAAAATCAAAATGATGCATTTGATACATACTTTGTATATTACTTCTCGACAGCTTGCACTACAGCTTTTTCGTAACCCTATATATATACAGGATGTTCCATGACATGATTACCACAGCTTAAGGATATGTAACTGATGCAATTTCAAGCTAAAAATGTCTAATGAAGATATGCCCAGAACTCTATCGTAACAGAGCTATACACATTTGAAGTTTTAGATAACCCTACTAAAGTAGATGCTACGCACCGCAGCAAAAAAGATCTCGTATTGAAAATCCTTGGAAAAGAAGTGGCTTTATTGAATTACTTGTTCAAAATGTCCACCCAATTGCTGTATACATAATTTAACTCTTCTCAGAATTAAAGGGGTAGCTCTGCTAACAGTCTCAGGATCAGTTCGAATAGCTTCTCCGGAATCTATAATGTGGTCAAGTTGTTCTTTGTTTTCAGGTTCTTTTTCTATATAACTCAAATTCTTCAGCCCTCCCCATAAAAAATGGTCAAGGGGATTTAAGTCTGGTGAGTTAGTTGGCCAGGTCCCCGCTGAACCCCTTCCGAACCAGCGGTTCGTATAATTTCGATTAAGAAAATCCGTTATTTGTCTACCGAAATGTGGAGGTGCGCCATCGTGCTGTATCCATCCACATCGTCTTACATTTCATCAACTGCAGCTCGTCGATTTCCGTTACACAATCCATAAACGAAGTGAATATCAACGTATTCTTCATTGAAAAAAATAACATACTTTTCTTTAGTATTTTAATGTGACACAAAGAGGAAACACGCTATTTTAACTTAATTGTCACAACGAATAATAAATGATGAATCACAGCCACCCCGTCTTTTTAATAACAACAAAATCAGCAGCGATAGGTAATACGAGGGATAAGTTAAATTTATTGGGAATAAGAAAATCTAGTGGACTGTGAAAAAAATCACAGGGTGTTTATTTAGAGCAACTTGTTATCTGCTATTTGACGTTTAGTTGTTGAAATTACGTTCGTTATAACTCACCTACTTATTTTTTACATTAAAATAAAATGGAATTAATCAGAGAGCACTAACGAATCATAATTTACTGATTTAAAAAAGGTTTAGGCGCTTATTCGTGCAAAGATAGTTTAGATTCCGTTTTTAGTTAACAAGCACCTTCCTTGGCTACAATTTACCGATGGTATAAGGAATTTGAACGCGAAAGAAATTCTGTTCAGCATCAAAAAGGAGCAGCGCGTACTCCTACGGCTGTTAACGACAAAAGCATTGCTGCTGTTACGCTTACGCTTACGTTCTTACGCTTACGCTTACGCTCGAGCTGGTCCGGTGTCCCTTAAGAAGTATTCACATCAATAATAGAAGAGGACAATAAAGCCACGAATGCGATAATAGAGTACCAACTCAAGATTGCATCCTCAGCTCAACAGCTGTTTTAACATACAATCATACACGATCACCTGCATTAAAAAAAAATGGTAAGTCGTTTTGTGCCCCATCACCTTTCTAACTTCCAAAAATCGGAGCGTGTGAGAATTTGCTATGATGCTTTAAATTTATTAAATAATCGCGGAGACCAATTTTTTCCAAAATAGTGACAGGTGACGAAACTTATATTCCCTTTTTCGGCCTTCCTAGCCGCTAAGAGAGTCGCGTATGGATTCACAGAGATGGGGAAACTTCTACAATGACTAAGAAGCAGCGAGCTATGAAAAAGGTTACGTATACGGTATTCTTCAGAAGTACGGGCTTAGCAAATGCAATTAAGCTGGATGGACAAAACACAGTTAGAGCTAAAAATAAGTGGTTCACTGAAAAATGTTTGCCTGAAGTGTTCAATAGAGTTACAGACAAGGGAATTATGCTCCACCATGACAATGCATCGTCCTATGCGGGAGTTTCAATTCTCCAGTTTTTGGCTGAAAAAATATAAAAGTAATAGAACGTCCGAAGTACTTACCTGATTTAGCAAAGTGTGACTTTTGGCTATTTTTTTGGTTTAAATTTGTGGGGTAGAAAGTTTTCGTCTGAAGACGCAGTTTACGCTTATTTTGAAGGCATTCCGAAAAAGATTGGTTGGGAGCTTTTAAATAGGGGAAAGAAAGAATGGTTATTGCTGGAGCATATTTAGGATTAGAAAATATTAACCGTGTTTTTTTATTCTCAATAATTTGAGCTTATTTCTCGTACCTGCATTAGTAAGGTTAATTAAAACTTCAAATGTTTGTACCTCAGTTACGATAGACGTTTGGGGATATGCTCATTAGACATTTTTAACTTGAAATTGCTTCAGTAACATATCCTTAAGCTATGGCAGTCATGTCATGGGACACCCGGTATATACGTATATATATAGAAATTTTAAAACACAACCTTCTTTTGTTTATTTTAATGCCTTATCGCTATCTACGCTATTTACTCTAATTAAACTGGTGTTCCAAAATCAGGATCGCCGACTCCTTCGGCGTTCAAACAGTTTGCGTTGTATACGTACCTCGCGAGTAATTTCTCCCTTTTGAGATCGTTCTCGGTGGGGGCGCTAAATTTCACTTCTTCGTTCGGACACAATCTCAACGCCTTTCCCACCCTCAACGATCTCCTGGTCGAGGCGATCTTCGACGGCGCGACGCTCCCGTCCACCTTTTGACCGTCGAAATTCCTCCGGAACATTTCCGAAAGGATGTGATGGATGTTCTCTTCGAATTGAGGCGTGGTATCGGAGAGATTGTAACGAAAACCAGGCGGATTTTCGACCTCCGGATTATTATTTTGGGTGTTTATCGTCGAAGTCGTCGTATCGACTATCGCCTCGTTATCGATCTCCTTATAACAACTTTCTTGCTTATTATTCGGCAAGAAATCATCGCCGAAGTCGGAAGCGGTACTGGAAACGTCCGAATAAGCGCCGTGTTTGCTGAAAATACTCTGCAAGGTTTTAACGCCGAAATATTTCTTGGTCTTGTATCTGCGTTGCACCTTCTTGTATTCGCGATTCGCCTTGTGGATCGGCGAACTGTCGCAGCTATCGGCGGAATTTAACAAGCTCTGATCGCTTTTGGTATTGGAAAAGGTTTCGATCGAACCGTACAAGCTGGATTTTTATAATTCAAGCAGAACTCGTTGAATTTCTTCACTTCGAGCAAAGAACTCGAATCGGTCAGCTGCTTGGCGCTCTTATCTAAGTTTTTGGGTGATTGTGAATCGTTCGAAGCGACGTCGGTGGATAAGATCTCGGAATCTAAAAACATATCGGTGCTGGTTTGCATCGGTGAAGATAGATTTTCGGAATTAAGCGAGTTGCTCGAACAGTTGAGATTTTCATCGGTGATCGGGGGAAGTTTTTTAAAATTGTGGTCATCGATGGACGCGGTGCTTATGATCAAGTCGTTATCGGGCGGTTGAGTTTCGTTCCGGTTGATTTCGTTATTGGATAGCTCCGGCAGGATGGTCTCGATTGTATTGTTGTCGATACAAATTAGATCGGTCGTTTGTGTTGGCGGTGGTACGTTCTGATTGGATATATCCGTTGCCTGAAAGGATTCGATTACTTTATCGATTATGAAGGACTCGTTATAAGGCTCTGTGTGGATCGGTGGACTATCGTATCCTAGTATGGGTCTTGATGTTGTGCTGAAAATAAGGGCGGCTTTTAAAGGAATTTGTAGTCAAACGTTTGTGCGTCATTTATTTAGAAATAAATTTAACTAAAACGCGAGGAACGTTATTTAAGCTAAGATCTAATTATAAAATAGCGAGTAATGATTACAGTTGCTCACTAGCGCCAACGAGCAGTGGCGGGGTTCGATACAACCTTCCCTATAACTGCGAGTCTCAACGAAATCTGCTGTGTATACATGTACACTGCCGTAAATACTTTTGGGTTGGCAAGAAAGTCATTTCGGTTTTGCAGTCTGAAATAAAAGTCATCTCTTTTTATACAAAAAATAAACTTTAATCAATTGTATATTTTTCATCTTGTTCAATGACTTTTCGCCATCTTTCCTGCAGGTTCATGATTCCGCACTCATAGAAATTTCGATTCCGATCATTAAAAAACGATTTAAGGTCAATATCATTTGTCAAAGTTTTACCATTCATTTATTCCGTTTCACTAAGTTTTTATTTTTAAAACGGTATCTTAAGAATGTGTATAAAATTGCGAAAATCTAGGAACATAAAAAGTGATATAAAACAAAAAAGGAACATTAATAAAATACATCTTCTTAATTGTACTTCTAAAATCAACTTTTATAAAAGTATTTAATATTTGGTGGAGACTCTACGTGCTTTTATAACTGCCCTTATTCTATTGGGCATTGAATAAATCAATTTTTCTAAATAGTGGTTAAGTGATTTTCAATTGCCATGTGCGATATATTTAACATCTCTGCCATCTCTCCAACGATGACGATTCTCTTCAATTAAGGCTTTGATTTGGTCATCATCAACTTCAGTAGATCGGCCAGAACGTTGATCACCTTTGAGTGAAAAATCTCCAGAATGGATTTTTTTAACCAATTCTGACACGTGCGTTCTGTTATGCAATCGATACCATAAACTTTACACATCTCTCTGTGAGCCTCAGCAGCTATCTTTTCTTTACGGAAGTAGAAAGGAAAATATGGCGTGAATGTTCGTTTCTACACTCCATATTAAGATTGACCAGCTGCTAACAAAATTACGCACAACTTACTTCTAAAGTAACCTAATAATGACTGATATCAAATGTTGAAAGGAGACAGCCAGAACACTAGTATAAGTTTGTCAAAATAATTGCAACGCTCTCGATGTGTGGCAACCGAAATTACTTTCTTGCCAACCTCAATATTTCGCAGTTCTAGGTTTGTTTTAAAAATGTTTATTTTATGTGTAAATTTTATGCGCCCGCCATTGGCTGTTGGCACAAATTGTGCACTTATGATGTGAAAGGTTCCGGTTTCGAATCTCGGTGGAACCTGGTCGTGATATCCCTTATTTTTCGAGGTACGCGTTGGTATTGCACTACATAAGGTATTTCAATAAAAATGGTTGCCGTTGTTAGCACAACCATCAACGCCATCTATCAGTTACATGCTACTGCTAACGTCACAATGTTTCCAACATAACTTCTTTTGTTGTTCATTGGATACCTATCTAACCAAAATAGCTGACATTTTATTCGACTGTTATTGCTTATACAACCTTCAACGCCATTTATCAGCCTCAGGTTAGTGCTGACGTCACAGCGTTGTAAACACAGTTTCGTTTGTTCTTTATGCGGTACCTGTCCAAGTACGACAGCTGACGTCACATTTGCTGTTGAATTTTCAACAAAAATGGTTGCCGGCAAGTGAAACTTACATTGTGCCAGTGCACACCTGACCTTGAAGCGCGTTCCTATATTTGACTCAGTGTAACTAGTTAAAGGAATGTGCATGATTCCATTGACAAGCGTTACATAGTCCATCCTTTTCTGAAGTGTTGTCTTTGTTAAATACTAAACAAAGCCTTATTCGTTGATTGTATCGGACGTTAGTCACGTGTTTGTCAGATTAGAACGAACGTGTAGTCTGACATATATCTCCTGAAAATGGTGAGCCATTCCAACCAATGTGTACATGAGCGGGCGGAGTGTATACGATGGACGGTCCACTCCCTTTGGCCAATTTTCGCATTTTTCACGAAATATTTATATACGTATTTATACTGTACGCAGTTTTATAGTAGCGACTGTGACAGTGAATTAGCATAGAACTTGAATTTAAACATCAGTTGTCACCGATATAAGTTTGTGTGTAAAAAATTTCGCTTAAATTTGTACGATCCCCGCTATTAACCCTTAGGTACCTAGTCCTTAAACCAGTCACGGAACTACCTACCTGGAGTGTCTCAGACTCCCCTCTTGTGGTTAATAAAAGATAAGATTAATGAAAATAAAAATGTATTTTTTAAAGGTTTTTACTTAAAAAAATAATTATTAAAGAAAAAAATTAACGGTACATACTAAATAAACTTAAAACTGTTCTACAGCTTAGAAAAACGATAAATTAACGAGTTATTCTAATGAGACCAAGAATAAAGAAAAATACGTAAATTAAGAACTTTTTGCATTCATTTATAAAAATTTAGAAAATAACTAAGAAGTTTTTATAAGAATTATAGCCGACATAGCCAAATTTCTATAAAATCCACACATCATTTGTGAGCATTCTAAGCAAATAGGATTTTTGCAGTAGTAACACAAGGAGCACATTATATGGGTAGAAAGCGGAAGGGAGGGAGGGAGGGACACGTAACAAGTAAAGATGCATATGCGACTAGTTATAACTAAAATAAATTCCGCCAGAGTCTGAGAGACTCCAGGTAGGTACTTAAGGGTTAACTTTATTACAATGTTTTCTATGTATACTACTTTATTCTTACGGAACAGAAATAAGCGATGGATGCTCATTCAATAACTATATGTCTGCTACAAAAAGAAAAAGAAAACTGGTGAATAGAATAAAAAACAAAAAAACCAAATTGTAAAATATATTGCACAAACGCATAATTAACGAAATTAAAAAGAAAATAGGTTATACATCAACATAAACGTACAAAATAATACAATAACAACTGATGGACAACCACATGAAATAACGATATACAGCCACGAATTAAAACTTATAAAAATAAAATAAACAACTCTATCTTATATAAAAAGGAATCTTATTAATGTGGTACATATAAACTCTATTCATATAAAATACATTTAGGACTTACAATCTAACTCATTTGGAATTTCATGCTCTTTTTATGTGTATTACGTGCACCATTGATTTTGGGGATTGCTGTTTTGACTCACCCACACTGAGACGTCGAATCCGGCGTTCTCGGAGCCGTCGGAGTTTTGACCACGCTGACGGTATTCAAAGAGTGCAACGTGATCGAATCGTTAGGGCTACAAACTTCAGTATCAAAAAACCTGTAATTAATCGCGCACAGTTATGGGTTGTCGATTACAACTAACAAGGGCAACGCAACACCGGCAACTGAGAAATTTTGATTTCGATGAAACTGTACAGACTGAAATTGGACTTAATCCATATCTATTTGAATATATTTCGTATTTCTTTCAAACGTTATCGAAATAATTAGTAATTCAAAGTATTTTATATTTAGAATGACACTTATCTATGTACATCAATCAATGATAACGGAAACCATATCGTCTTTTAATATCTTTACTATTAGCGGTCTAAATTTGTTATTCAGCACCGTTTTCTACGTAAAACCGACTTTATTTGTGATAAATAAAACAAATAAACATTTAAAAAAGGGGATAGGTCGTTCGGTCACCCGTTATTTAATCTTGCCGAAAATAATTTGCTCTGTTCTTGAGATGTAATATATTTCGAATTATATTTTGAAGAAAGAAAGATATATGTGCTAGTGAGATATTTACAAAAATTAAAAAATCGTGCAAATTTTTGGAGGGGGCTGTATTGCGAAATCGGGGGTTCGGGCGCTAAAAAAATGTGTTGTTTTTATAGCAAGGTACTCAGTCTGTACAGTTTCATCGAAACCAGAATTTCTCAATTGCCGGTGTTCCCTTGCCAGTTAGAAACTTACCGGAAATTGTAACCGTCTTCTTCCAAAGAATTATCGCTATCATCAGCTGCTATGTATTGAACTTGAAGTCTGCATTCTTCACTAGGTTGCTTTAAAATATCGACGGCTTCTCTATGGCAAGCTTGGCGTAGGTCCTTGTCGTTCACCGATAATATGGCGTCGCCTATATAAAGCTGTCCGGATATAGCTGCTGGTCCGTTAGGTTCCAGTTCGGATATCAATATCGGTACACCGTGCTCCCTACCACCCTAAGAAATGTATTTCGTCTATAACGAGTTCACAGAAATAAAGTAACTATTAATTACTATATTTTGTATAATCTGCGCATGGTTATTAGTCAATCATATTCACATATTTTACAGCCCGATCTCGTCCCACACTGTATTCTTAGCGTAAACGAAGTATACAGGGTTGGTCTTTTGACAACGCAATATAGAGACAATGAATTACAACGCCGTACAGTATGACATTTGACGAATCTAGGTGGACAAAAATCAAAAAAACAAATTTCAGTGGTTCAAGTGGTTTACCATAATGTAAACATCGTTGTCTTTTAAATTCCATATACATTTCAGGCAGTCACGAACGTTCGTCTCTAGAAGCAACACGTTTATTTTTAAAACGGGAAGTGTTATTAAGAAAATCTAATATGGAATCAACAGAGCAAGGTAAGTAGTTTAAGCCTATATATTTTTATTATATACTAGCAGATACCCGTCGTGTTTTGAGTTTTTTCGGTAGGTGTGTAAACATAAAGATTTTTCGACGTTCCAACTCTGGAGCAAGCAACATATAATTGGCCGTGCAAGTTCAAACCAGCAACAGTTACCATCTTGTTCCGTTGCACAATTTCGGTGGGTGTAACAATAAGTTGCGAATGAGCATCAACGGTGAACCAACTATTAAAGTTAAGATATGTGGTGGCATTCCAGATGGTTCCAAAGAGTTAAGAAAGTCTAACTTAGAAAGTTGACAGCTTGTTCCTCATCTATAACTGTGTCAATTGATTTGTACGTGACAATTTCACCGGGTAGCTTGAATTAAATTTGATGATTTATTTTGTTGACGTCATCATTCTTCGGAGCCAAAATTACTCGTTCTTACTGTCTATGAGATTTTTCATATTTTCTAATTCGATTATTTGACATGGTCGACGCGATAACCAGAAATGATAAAACTTTCTGATGACAGTGACAGATCAATGTTTTGTGTTGGCAGTCTGTATTCGGAAAAATTATTGTATGGGAAAAGTCGAAAATTCACTTCATGATTGGACCGAATGCATTTTTAGTGGTCTAAAGTCATCCTCGCGTTATTGTCTTTCTAATGAAACCGGTTTGGGGCACATCGGTTGGATAGTTTCGAATTCTATAACGGACATAGAAACATTTTTTGTATTTTATATGTATAGATAAATATATCTACGCATATTTATTTTTGTTTTCTCGAAATTTAAAATTCTAACAAGTGTTATATTTTTTTCTAAACTTTCTCGAGAGCTACAAAAGAAGTCTCAACAAATGTCACGTCCAAATTTATGGGTGATTTAATCTAATGTATTCAGATTATGCGTGTAAAATATGAAAGTGCGCAAATGTGGGCAAGTACAGTTTTTAAAAAAATTCAGGAGTACGTATCACTCTAAATAGAAGGCCACTTTTCGATGTTTCCCATTGAAATTCAAAATACGTTCGAACAAATGAAATGTTACAAGCAGTATTGGTCTTTTTCGATCTCGAGGGATGTTGTGGACATACATTGGACTGTATTAAAAAGTTTTTGTTCAAAATATCTCACACATTTAGTAAAAAAGAGGGATAAAAGTGGAAAACGACTACATCGATTTCTGAATAAAAATTCTGACTCTAGAGACTTAAACTCTAAGGTAGACTGCCTGAAGACATAAGGTACGATATTAGTACAAAACCTACTTAAGATTTGGACGAGCCGAAAAGTAAGAGCAGTTATTGAACAACAATAAATAATGTTTGCAGCCGAGCAAAGCTTTCACATGCTTCCGCAATTATTATTATTAAATATAAATCTATTTAAAGAGACCCTTAGTGATACCAAATAGTTGTAGTTATAACTATATTCGTGGTTTTACCTGCCAATTCCTGTTCACAAAGTTCTAATATGGTATATGGCTCAGAAATTATGAATTCTTTTACATTACTTATCGGATACCTTTCCAAGGATGCACAAGAGGCTATGAATAAGGACATAAAAAGATACAGAGGGCATCATGCTAGAAAAGATCTAGAAGGGATACGAACACAGATATTTTAAGAATGTTACTGATAACATCTGATCCTCTTATATCGTATCTGAGAAAAGGGGTTCAGAAAAAGGGATATTGTTTATCACAGGACGCACTCTCTATGTTTCTAACTCCTCAGGTTTCTCATCAGACTGAAGATGACGAAAATAAATTTTACCGTATATATATCTCATTGCACATGCAACCATTCCAGGATATTTTTGTCGAAAATGCCACTTTTCTTAAATTTAATTATTAACCTACCTAAATACCAAAATACATTTTTTACTGCGTAAAACTTGTAAGAAATGAAATTAATGGAACTATTCACTTTTTTCACTAAAACTGTTTATTTGAATGTTAATTACAATTTTAAGTACTATTATTCGAAATACAGTTTAGCGATTCGCCTAAATTATTTTTGTCCACCTAAATTCGTCAAATGTCACACTGTGCGCCGTCGTGCGCAGTTCTCCCAGCGAGATTGGCGAGACAGCGAGGCTCGACAGCGCCCAGAACGTTTGTTAAGTTCTACTACTTACTGTAATACTTATCCCTAATCCCTGTCCGGATTTCCTCTTCACAACCACCGTTCTAATATCGCCGAAATTTTCGCCGTTCTCGTTCAAGGTCGGAATATCGGGCTTGGCAAGTGATTTGTCGGAATGATTATTCATCACGCTGTTTCTCCTACATTCGCGCACGACAGTCTTATGCCTCTGCAGCAGGATTTCTGATTCTAGCTGTCTCCATAATTTATCGCGGACGTCTCCTCGCATCTCTCTACCTGAAAAGTACGGTTTTAGCGGGAAATATTTAGTGTCTATCACGAGATTATTAAGAATTCGTTCTCCTTTTTTAATTTTAAAATTAATATGCATTTCGTGTGTTGTACGTTGGTAGTATTTCATGTTTATAGAACCTAGTAACACTATACAGTACTGTGAAATGAAATCCGCACACACACTATTTTTGCCTATACACGCAATTATTACTTCTGCTTGTAATTATATTTAAGTTTTGGATGTGAAATTGGTTTACCACGTGTCTTATGCATCAAGTAATACACACAGTTATTCTCTTTTCATTAATTTTTTTATTTTTAAAACGGTACCCTAAGAATCTATATATTAATACGCAGTGGGTCGTCATCTCGTACGTATTTTATAGTTTTCCTTTCACATATCGCGATGATACATATATCGTTGTTTTCGTATTACAACGCAAATTTGTCGAATGTATGTTTCATCGCGATACATGCAATGGAGCGCATGTGAGAGTAGCTAGAGTGAGAAGGTGAAAATGTATGGGCGTCGGAACGATTAAGACGATTACCTTTCGAACGATTCTAAGGGTAATTTTTGGCGCTATTTAGATTGGCATCATAAGTTTCCCTTGCCCACTTTCACTCCTTTTACCCTAAAATTTTGAGCGACGGTGTGCCGGCGCTCAACAGCCGTTCGTTGTTGCCGCTGTGTAGAACACACACCAACAAGGCATATGGTGTCACAGACAGTGTGGGACATGACTTTGAGTGAAAAAAATTCAGTACCATTTAATTTTTTTTTCATCTGTCGCAAAGGTGGCGCTGTATATTAAAAATCGATTATTGTTATTAAGAAAATCGATTATAATAAGAAAATAATCGATTACGTTTCTTTCTGTCGAATTTCGACCACCGGGCGATCTTAGTGTGTATAAAATTGCGGAAATCTAGAAACATAAAAAGTTATATAAAACATTTTCTTATTTATACATCTAAAATAAACTTTGATAATAGTATTTAATATTTGGTGGAGCCTCCCCGTGCTTTTATAACCGCCCTTATCCTATTGGACATTGAATAAAATAAATTTTCTAAATAATAAGCCCTTATCTCCTCGTGTCAATGCATTTAAAAGAATTTATTAACTCTTCTTGGATTTTTGGTCCTTTTTTGTGCCCATATCTTCGATACAAGGAACCAGCAGTTCTCTCTATCGGATTTGTATCCGGGCTATTACTTGGCCATTCTAGAGGGACGATTCCCTTTTCATTGATAAAATCTTTTACCTGAAGAAAACAATAAACTTTACAACACGAAAAAGAGTAACAATGATTAGAACTGATGCATTAGACATAATTGTACGTTCTTTGCGCAATAACACGGTGCAGAATCGTCTTGAAAGATGCATGCCTTTAGGTTCCAGAATCGCCATTTGAAGAAAGACAGACTACTCTCTACAAAGTGTAGAGCACCAATTGTATTACTAGTAATACGACCCAAAAACCCTCACGTTTGTTGGAAACTCTGTGGTTTGTTTCATACATTCATACATTGTTTGTATTCTCCACCCTTTCTTCCCCAGATGAATTGAATGTCATCTACGCTACATAAATTTAATTGTAGTGTATAGTCCTTTGCACAGCTTTCCTTGAAAGTGAGGATATTTTTGTGAGAGTTATGTAGGTTTTTATTTAGATTTCTACTTTTTCTTTGTAATTAGAACTCTCTCCATGCTCTTGGAACTATGTATGTTTCTATTAAATTAAATTTTGATTCATCGGAGAATATTATACGCACCCATTGTCTTTCTGTCCAATTTTCGTCTTCTCGTGGCCACTTAAACCTCGCACTTAGGGCATTAAGTCCAACAGAAATTAATCGTGTGCGAACAGTACTGGCGCAGATTTTGTCCCTGTTGCTTCTGATCATTCGCCACACAATTCTATCGAATTTTCCTGCCTATTCCGTAGTTACGCCCTTTTTACCACTGCTTATCTTGCGATCGGTAGACGCTTTTTTTTATATTTTTGAACAACTCACACACACTTGAAACACTACATCTAACACATATTTTCAATACTTAACGTGGAAATAACAGCTTTTTCTCATTTGAAGGTTTCGCTAATGTCGCCGTTTTTTATATAGCGAAGTGGCAGGTTCAACGATAAACCGGTAACTAATTTTCCTAACAATGTATCTTAAGGATATGTCTTGAAGAATATAATTGCTCTTTATACCTGCTGTGCAACAAAGATTAAAATATTTAAGTAATACCTGGAATTTGAGGTAAAAAAGTAAATATTCATTGCTATCCGGATTTCATTTCACAGTACTGTACTATGTTCCATTTCGTGTTAACAGTATAAGGCGTAGGGGGAATCAGATTTGTGTTGCCATACCGTTATTGTTGCGGAAATCTGAAAATGGATATTATGAAACGAGAGCGATTCGTAAAGTAAGTTCCGTTTCCGCATAGGGAGCAGAGGGGTGGGGATATCGGCGCGATCGCAGCGCTGCGATGTAGTCTGGTTCGATGTGAGTCTGGCAGTGCTAGTGAGAAAATCGTTCGCAAATTCACTAGTTTCGGCGTTTAAAATGGCTGCTGCAATTTGAAAATCCTGCCGACTGTGAACCGAGTGTCGTTATTCGATGTCTGTGTGCAAAGAACATGAAGGTTGCTGGGATTCATCGTGAACTCTGTTTATGGTAAAAAGGTTATGAGTGACAGTGTGGTTACAAGACGGACGGAGTTTTGGAAAAAGTCGAAGAGAATATTTGTAAAAATCGGCACTTCACAACGGTTTGAGAGCAATGAAGAGCTGCAGGACAGTGTTGCAGCATGGGTTAATTCACAGGTGGCAGAGTTCTATGAAGAGGGCGTTAAAAAACCGCTTCATCGCTGCGTCTCAATCTAAATGGCAATTATGTAGAAAAATAGCTGAAAATAGTAGCTCTAAGTTGTATATAATAAATACCTCTTCACGTATTGGCGTTTGTTTTTCAATATCCAAACTTACTTTACAAACCACGGATAATCATCTCATATTACGCGCTGTTGCGTGAAAGCTCTGTTTCTTACCCCCTCAACACCCGTAAATGGTTCTTACTACAAAAAATGTCGATTTTTAAGCAGTTTCATTTGTACAGAACGTGTCTTTTGAAAATGAAAGCTTCTGATGGAGATTTTCGCCGGATGATGCCCTATCTCTTTCTAATGATTTTAAATAGAAAAGGAAGCAAAAAATTGAATCTCGAATTGATGAGGTTGTCACACGTTCGCAATTGATTCTCCTCATTTTATCATCAAATTGTAAATGTAGTTTCAAACCGGCTATATATGTACTTACTTTACCATATTTAATAAAAGCTATTAGCGCGGTCTCTCTCTAACAAGGTGTTGGAAGGAAACGATTTATTATTACTATAACGGCTGTCTGAAAACCTACTATAATAACACGCGGGAAATCGACTTGCTGCTTATCGAGGTAAATGATTCTAATCAGTTGACTTTTTCGGGATGTTCGCGGGTTTTATTAGAAATCAATATATTTTAACTAAAAGTCAAATCTTTCGGATTATCTCCACCACTTTCTACGTTAAATAGAAAGCGGTATAAACTACCGTTATGTGTTATACACTGTAAATTTGAAATTTGTCCTTTATTTGACCTAGGAAGTGGTGCAGGTAATTCGAAAGATAATAATAATTATATATATATGTACATTCAACTAAAAGTCAAATGTATCAACGTAACAAATAGGTTGCTAATTACTAATTGAAATTATCAAACCCCGTTCGCAATAATGGAATAAAAAAGATTCATTTCAACTTAATAGAGGTGCAAGTGTAGAAAAAACAAGAAAATAAAAAATCAAATTTTATTAAATAATCGTATTACAAAAGTAAAAAATCTCAGTATGTATTTACAAGAAAGTTAATTAAATAAATAAAATTTATGAGATCAGACATGTATGTACACGTGGGGTTCAATAAATTCAAACAGCATTAAAAACAGGGGCGGCTTGTGTATTACTTTTCGCAATGATTAAAAATGTTTTTATGTACACGTGAAAGCGACGAGACGAAAGACGATACATGAAAGCGTTTACTTTATACAGCCGAAGGAGATTGCACATAAAAATTTAAAAATAAAACGTCGTTTAAACCAATGATTCCCAAAATGTGGTACCGCGGATTTTCAAGGGTTCGCGCCCTATTCCTAGGGGGTAAGCGACAATCGGAAAAATTTAATAAAATACAAAGTGTTACACTTATGTAATATACGAGGGTAGATTAACAAGTTTCCGGAATCGCTGCCTTATGTCGTTGTATTGGCAACTCTTTCATATTAATTGACAAATTGACAAATGTTAAATCGATCTGTCAAATAGTCTGTTTTTGACAAACATTTAACCCAAGTACTTTTTCATGTTTCCAATTCTGGATAAAAGCGAAGTTCGAGCGGTCACCGAATTTTTCTATTTGGAAGGAAATATCGCAACGGGAATCAAATGAAGGTTAGATGCCGTTCTTGAGGATTCATCACCTTCATTTTCCACCGTGAGTTTTTGTGTTTCGCAATTCAAGCGTGCCTGCACGCAAACAAGCTATGAACCACGTTTCGGATGCTTGCTGCCAAAGCCAGAGAATTGTCGAAAAAATCCAGTACATGGTTTTGGCAGATCGCCGAATAAAAGTGCGCGAAATTGGGAAAGCCGTGGGCATCTCGTGTGAACGAGTAGTTTGTATTTTACACAATGAATTGGGTTTAAAAAAGCCTTCTGTAAGATTTGCTCAATTCGGAGTAAAAACGCATTCGGACTCAAACCTCGGCCGATGGTTTGGAAGTGTTTACGAGGAATTCGACAGGTTTCAACAGACGATTTGTAACCATGGATGAGACCTGAATTCATAATTACACACCAGAAATAAAAATGCAATCAAAACAGTGGATTGCACGCGGGGAGAATCGATTGCGAAGAAGGCAAAGACCATTCACTTGGCTCGAAAGGTGATCGCACCGATTTTTGGGACCCAAAAGGAATTTTGCTAGTTGGTTATCTTGAAAGAGGCAAAATTTTTACCGCCCAATATTACACAACCCTTTTGGACAAGTTGATAGCAGCAATTCAGGAAGAGCGCTCGGGAATGGTTATTATTTTGTTTTCATTGTCATTCCGGAAATTTCTCAATCTACCCTCGTAACGTGAAAAATTATCATAGAACCGTTTGAGTTTATCGTATCAAATTTGCTGAGTTGTAAGATATTCTACCAGGCGGAAAAGGGGATGGTATTTTCTAATTCCTAATAGATTAAAAAGACACGGAAGGGAGATGAGTTCCTCGATCTCAAAGAATCTCTTTGGGGATCCTTGACGGGGTAGTTAATTGGGAACCATTGTTCTAAATAATTCTTCAGTCTTGTATCTCTTCTTTTTTCAATTAAAACATTCACGAGCCACCGCTGCGTTACAATCATCTATGTAGAATTGTATAAAAAACCAAAGTTTAAAATCAAATAAATAAATAAATAAATAAATAAAGCGGCGAACGATCAACAACGCACGTCTATAATAATCTAAATTATTTCACCTAGCAGTTGTAATTGCTGGATTCTACCCGCTAACTCTTTGTCCAGATATTTGGCGGCAAGCTTGGCTCCGTATACTTCGCTATTGAGTGCCAGCATCGAGTTCCTTAACGCTGCGTTCTCCATTTGCAGTTGAGTTTTCTCGTTTTTAAGCTGAGCTACTTCTAATACAGTGGGGCTAAATTTTAATTCTTCATCTGTGAAAAAAATAATGAAACAATTAGATGTTAGATAATTACTATAGAAAAACGTGATCAGTCGTACGACCACTCCAGATGCTGAACATTCTATTATGTCAAAATCGACCACGACTAAACTGGTCGTCCAAAACGTCCTGAAAGTCATTCTTGGAAGGCGAAAATCTGCCACGTCCAAGTCATCCAAAAAGTTCATTAATGACCGCCGACTGCCACTGAAACTGAGATCGGCACACCAAAAAAGTGCACATCACATCACATCCTAACTGATATCTTGGAGATGAGAAATGTATCAGCAAGGTGGGTGTCGGGTTTTGCCGAGTCAGGATCAAAAACTGCAAACGGAGCCGATTAAATCTGTAGCTCTGGACGAGTCTGGATCTACCATATATAATGTGCCCGAAATCAAACAACAATGAATACTAAATAAGGCGGTGAGTTCCATCTGAAAAGGAAGGTCATGGTCACCGTCTTTCTGGACGCCAAGGGAATCTTGTTCGGTAGATTATTTAATAAAAAATCAACCAAGCTCCGAGTATTCAAAACCATATATCGCCCAGTTCTAACTTTTGGATGCGAAACATGATTACTAATACAAAGAAATCAAAAGTAAACTACAAGCGTCGTTGATGAGATTCCTAAGAAGAGTAAGAGGAGTAACCAAACTGGACAAAATAAGGAACGAGAAGATACTAGAAGAACTGGAAATACAGCCGATGTCGAAATGTATAGAAACAAAACAGCCACCTATAGAGATTATAAGAGGATAGACAGGCGAAGTGTGGATGGCGGTAACACAAGAAAAAAACAAGAGAATAAGAAGACCAAGGCAAGCATATAACAAATGCATTGAGGAGATCTTAAACAGGAGAAGACGAATACCAAGAGACGCAAAAGGACTGACATACGACAAGAAGTTTACACTTCTATTCATCGGAGAATAGACAAATAGAACCGGAACCCTCATACAGCGGAAGCGGTAGAAGGGGCTAAGATAAATATATTTGATAAGGGGCAGGACGATTATCGCCGAAAATCATAACTAACCTCCTGAATCAGTTGAAACAACTAATCAAGGAATAGGCCCTGGTTTTACGAAGAAAGAAGTTTTCTTTCATCACAACAACGCTGAGGGTGCCATGTTGTCATCGTGATGCCCAAAATTCATGAACTGAAGCTTGAAGTCCTGCTGCATGTAACCATCTGCAAGGGAGGTGATTGCTATCCGAATTTCGGGACAACAACGCAATCTTGTTCGGTAGCTTATTTAATAAAGCGCAGAAACGCCAGAAACTATGTTAACCTCTTGGATCAGATGAACGAACAAATCAAGGAAAAGATGCCAGGTTTGACGAAGAAAAAGTTCCTTTCCAATAGAACAACGCTGGGACAGCCAGATTGTCATCGTTGTGTCCAAAATTCACGAACTGAAGCTTGAAGTCCTATCGCATGTAACTTCAACAAAGGTGAAGAGCATCCCATCTGCAAGGGAGGTGATGGTAACTGCATTTCTGGAAGCCAAAGCAATCTTGTTCTGTATATTATTTAGTAAAGGGCAGGGCGATTAACGTCGACTATTATGCTAGCCTCCTGGATCAGTTGAACCAACAAATGAAGGAAAAGATGCCAGAATAACTTATAAAAATCAAAAAGACTTTGTGAGTTTAAAAATATTTAATAATAGTACTACTACAAATTTGTTTCGCCAACTGTGGCTTCATCAGGTGGATGAATACTGATATTTTGAAGCTCACAAAGTCTTTTTGATATTTATAAGTTATTCGATTATGGATTTTCAAAAAGTGATTCTCGTATCAATTAATTAAAAGATGCCAGGTTTGACGAAGAAAAAGTTCCTTTTGGTCAGAACAGTGTGTTAGGATAACCAGATTATCATCGTGATGATCAAAATTCGTGAACTGAAGCTTGAGGTCTTGCCGTATGCAACTTCAACAACGGCGAAGAGCATCCAATCTCCAAGGGAGGTGATGGTAACTGTTTTTGGGGACGCCAAAGAAATCTTGTTTGGTAGATTATTTAATAAAGGGCAGAACGATTAACGCCAGAAACTATGTTAAGCTCTTGGATCAGTGAAACAAACGAATCAAGGAAAAGATGCCAGGTATGAGGAAGAAAAAGTTCTTTTTCATCAAAACATTGCTGGGACAACCGGGTTGTCACTGTGATGTCCAAAATTCACGAACTGAAGCTTGAAGTCCTGCCGCATGTAACTTCAACAGTGGTGAAGAGCATCCCATCTGCTACTGGTAACTGAATTTTGGGACACCAACGGAATCTTGTTTGGTAGATTATTTAGTAAATGGTAGGGTGATTAACGTCGAATAATATGCTAACCTCCTGAATTAGTTACACAAACGAATCAAGGAAAAGATGCCTGGTTTGACGAAGAAAAAATCTTTTTCATCAGAACAACGCTAGGACAGCCAGGTTGTCATCGTGATGTTCAAAATTCATGAATTGAAGTTTGAAGTCCTGCCGCATGTAATTTCAACAAAGGAGAAAATCATCCCATCTGCAAGAGAGGTGATGATTCACGAATTGAAGCTTGAAATCCTGCCGCATGTAACTTCAACAGTGGTGAAGAGCATCCCATCTGCAACTGGTAACTGAATCTCGGGACACCAACGCAATCTTGTTAGGTAGATAATTATTTAATAAAGAGCAGGATGATTAACGTCGAATAGTATGCTAGCGTCCTGGATCAGTTGAACCAACGAATCAAGGAAAAGATGCCAGGTTTGACGAAGAAAAACTCTTTCTCATCAGAACAACGCTAGGATAATAGGGTTGTCATTCTGATGTTCCAAATTGTCTTGTCTGCGGAAAGGAATGGGCTGATGCCATCACCGTTACGAAAGCTTACTTTGCTGACGTGGACGAAAGTGCTTACAAAGAGGGGATCGGAGCAGTGAACCGGAGGACCGCAAGTATACGTTCTTAAAAGGGGACTTTGTAGAAAATAATAAATAATAATCATAATTTCTATATTTTCCTCGTTAGGTTGGAAACACTTCATCTCATTCTGGCAACTGAAAATTAAAGGAAATTGGCTAAAAATAAAATGGAATGACAGGAAATGATCGCGATATATACAAGGCAAGCAAATACAACTCGAAATCACCTGAACACAAAAATTGATTTGGGATCACGGATGTATTGGTAGTTGTCATTATCAATTCTATAAACATAACCATAAATTGGGTAATATATTCAAGAATAACAACCATTATAAACAAAACTCAAATGTCGCCAACTGAAGATCGTAAAAGTTTTTCTGTCTAGGGGATATTTTACTAACATTTTACTAACTACTTACAGTTGAATTTGTTCCCTCAATGTTATTAGTAGAGTTGCTCAATTTGCGCCAATAGCATTACGACTACCTGAAACGACTGTACTACAATACTAACACTGCACTATACGAATACAGATGGCTTCATACTATGCATTGAAACTATTAAGTGTTATTATTAAGAAGTATATACACCTTAGAGGAATTATTTGCTGAAGACTTCGCTTACTACACCAACACTCATTCTTAATGTTTTTGTTTTCTTTGTCTATGTTAGTATTAAATCATTCAGTTTGTTTTGTACATATTTACAAAATTATTTTCATTTTATTTATACACATTTTATATTCACATGTCTATTATACATATATATGTATGTGTTAATTATTGTTGTTTTTACTATTTGACGAATCAAATACTGTACCATGTAATGCACCACACTATCTTGAAATAAAGCATCTATTTACCTATCTATATATTTGTGTCTTGCGATAATATGGACGGTAAAAAGAATTCCATATCAATTTTGGATAATAAGTAAGAGATTTCAGTAAGCATTTCGATTTGCGTAATATTCGAATGGTTCGAACAGAAACAAGGAAAAAATTAAGGAAGTTGTTTGAATTCCTTATCTTTAAATATCATTGTCTAGACCCTTTTTCCACGGAAATTAGTGCTATGAAAAAGTAGTTCAAACTGGGGATACTATATCGTTCAAGGTCAAGGGAAATAATGGTTTACATTTTGTATTACGAGGCATATTCGCGGGGAAGAAGACGAAGAGAGAGGGTGGGTAAGCGATGTAATGAGCCATCGTATCAATAGTATGCAAAGTCATGTATTTCTGACTTTATAGAAGCGCGATGCTTACCGTGGATAGGGCACATGGAAGGGATCGATAACATTATAATGGTCAAGGGCATAGGACGAATAATACCAGAAAGAAAACGGAAAAGCGATATGCCGAGAATCAAACGATGAAAGGCAGTCCTAGAAAATCTGAAGCCCAAACAAATTAGTTAGAAATTAGAAATGAATAGCAAGAGACAGAAAGAAGTAGGGAAAAGTTACTCGGCGATGGATCTAAAAAGTCCTGTTATTATATTAATCCTAGCGTCTATACCGATTCGGTCAATACTTAACTCGGGTCCTGAAATCAGGGGCGTGCGAGTGAGACCGAATAAAGAGCATTACTGTGATAATAAGATCGAATAAAATAGAGCATGAGGCGTGTCTACATACCCTAAGCTCTATCTTATTCCATCTCATTTTCATAGTAATGCCCTTTACTTAATCTCGTTCGCACCCTCGTGATTTCAGGTCCAAGTTAAGCACTGCCCGAAGAGTATACCACCAGCATGAAAAAGATTACAGAAAAGGAAAACGAAAGTGCTGGATTCATGTTTATTGCCCATACCTCGCAATTTCATATTTTTCGTATTCGTATAGTGCAATGTTGCTATTCCGATAGAGTCGTTTCAGATAGTTGTAGTACTATTGGCGCAAATTAAGCAACTCTAGTTATTAGAGAAAAAGTATAAAACAAGAAAGAATAACGGTCTTACTCTTAATACTATGAGTAGGGCTTCGCTTCAGTTCGTCTTCCAACTTCTTTTGATGCTATTTACGTCGGGTTGGAAGCCGGGATCTTGCTTGAAATTTCCATTCACCGTCGGTATCTGGGAAAGCTGTGCCGTGTGTAGTTGAAGTAACAGATTGTGCAATTCCTGTTCTAATATCTCCCGTTTCGATTTCGACTCGACCAATTCGGCTCGCATGTGAATCAGTTCCGCCTGGAAAGAAAAAACGAAACGATGTTCGATCATGCACGTATCAAAAATAATTTCGAGGAATAAAGCAAAAATATTTTTATTGGTCGAAATCGTTCGAAATTACAAATTTTGATTGGGGTGCTGGTCAGTTTTTGATGAACTACCGTTCGCTGTTCATACACCCAGCTAAAGACTTCAAGTCTTCAAGTGACAGCAACACGATCAACACTGGCGAGCAGCCCTGAAGATGTCCCTTGCAATAGTGGACGAAACGTCGGCACCCGCGCCAAACCAGACGCGGTTCCAACCCGGAAACCAAGTTACACATTGTGATTTCGACCGCGGAAGCTTACATCTGAGATAGTACTTATATTCTACGATAGGTGGCGCGCGTGTATACAAACCAATTCAATTCAATTAAATGTAAATAATGACTAATGATAAGTTTCAATGAAACTGACACAATGTAAATTGACGAGTTAACGAGTTTCCTTTAATTTCCTTTTCGTCTGTACCTTTCACTTCCTCTATTCATTCGTCATCATCTTAATGCGTACTTCTTGCGTCGCAAACTCCTCATATATTTTATCAAATTCTTCAAAACTTCACACCTTTATCGACTATTCTACTACTTATCTTATAACTTCCATGTCTTCTGCTTATTTTTATTTCGTGCATTTCTTCCCATATATTTTATCAATTTCTTCAAAACTTTATACCTTAATCGACTATTCTATTACTTATCTTACAGCTTGCATGTCTTCTATCTATTTCTATTTCGTGCATTTCCTCCGCATCTTCTACCCTTTCCGCTTCTCCCATTTCTTCTGAATGAGTATGTATTCTAAAATTTATCATTTTACGTCAATTTTTATTTTTTACCTATCCTACTTCATCAGTTTCTTCTGGACCCTAATCTAACGCTTTCTACGTTTTCCGTCTTCAATTCTTTTTATACTTCTACTTCCTCTGCTTCATCAATTTTCGTAAAACGTTGCAATTCCACCGAACATCTGCTTATTATAACACGTTGATGTCACCGGACATGAAAGCGTTAACACTGGACGAAAATCGCCTCATGGAATGGAGACTTGTTAAAAAGTCGCGTTTAATAGCAAAAATGAAATCCGCTCGCCTTAATTTTACACGAGACTATCAACATTTCACAGGCGAAGATTGGAAAAAGATACGTCACTTGATAGAACGACTTTTATGAAATTAATGTTTGCATCATTTACCATGTTTTCTTTTGCTACAAGAGTTTGCTCTATTAGAGCAGCGATCGCAATTTGTCCGCAGGCGACTTAGCGAACGTCTCACGGAGTCCACACACCGCAGATAATTGGTTTGGGGCGTGATTAGCAGAGGTGGAAATATTTGTTAGAAGGTAGAATGAGTTAAAAGCAATGCATATGTAAATACTATTGACGCACGTTAAGTCAGGACGTCACATATTTAAATGGCAAAAAATTAACATTTTCTTCGACGAGAACCGTATACCTCTTTTGCGTTAGCTCGAAAATTCACTGGACTTCAACCCTATCGAAAACGTATGGAATCGGATTATAAGTAAGGGTAGACGAACAATACGAAGGAAATATTAATAAACAATATGAGGGAGATATGGGAAAACGTCGGTGATATAATAACAGCAATTATGTCTTCTATTAAATAGTATGTTCCGCAGAATGAACAGCAATGTATGGATAGTCCTTGAGAATCGCAGTTTAGCGCCTTCGCAGTAGATTTTTTCAAATTTACGATAAACCGAAGCAATTTTTCTAGACTTCCGGTGTACTACGTTACCCCGGTGAAATATTATCCGGTCGTTTGGATTCGAAAGCCGGAACAAATTTGTGTAGCATTAAGTAAAAATAAGACTTAAAAGTGTAGAGAAATATCGGTCTGGCCTTCCAGTCCTGTAATTTATTACGCCTGTAGATGGTATCCCCCGTAATACATGATGCGATTCCCGCGTTGTATATTAAATTCGCTTCGTAGCCTACGTGATAAAACAAATTTGATAATACATGCTGCGTTTATCTCTACGGATAAACAACGCATGTTTTCTATAATTGTAAGTGTGTTGATGCAGTTTGAGAAATTTACGTCGACGAAATTTGGAGGTAAACTAGGTACTTGTAATCGAGTTAGCGTCACTATCAATAAACCGAAAAATGGTTTGTTCAATGTTGTTTCAATTAAGTCATAATCAGGTGGTATATTACGTTAAATAACTCCCGACGTTTACTGTTTAGACGAAGAAATGTAAACGCTACTTAGAATCGGGGCATATTCTTAGCAGGTTCAAGGGCGTCTGTTCTCGAATCGTTTCCACGATCAAACTACGGAGCGATCGCATACCTCATAGAGTTGCTCAATTTGCGCCAATATTACTACAATTATCTGAAACGACTGTACTAGAATAGTAACATTGCGCTAGACGAATACAGATGGCTTCATGTACTTAATGTACTCTATATTCAGTTTAAATGTATAGTATGAAGCTATCTGTATTCGCATAGCGCAATGTTACTACTCCAGTGCAGTCGTTTCAGATAATTGTAGTAATATTGCGCAAATTGATCAACTCTACTCATAACGGCATCTATATGTTAATACGCAGTGGGTCGTCTTCTGGTACATATTTTTGAGTGTTCCCTCCATGTATCGCGATAGTACATATATCGTTGTTTTCGTATTACAATGCAGATTTGTCGAATGTATGTTGACGTCAACCACGTCAAGTAATGACATATTATTATAGTAAATACGTTCGAGAAACGGACAAAAACTGTGTGGCATAATATTGATTGCACAAAAGCAGATTAAGTGGATTAAGTTGGCGTCTCAATACATTGCGAGTGAGTAAAATAATTGTATGTGCAGCTCATCCGTTCGTGCCAAGCATTTACATTTGTGTATTCGTCGCTAACAAGCGGAACATCAGAATTTTCATGGGTCTTATATATCTAGGTATGAGCTTTTATCCTAACGTGCTTTATTTTTGAGAAAATCGTTGAAAAAGGAATTGAAGTTTCCTATTTGTCCCTTATATCGGTAATTTTAAGTGTTGTTTAACGAAGCGATCGTAGTGCAGTGGATAAGGTCTAGTGTTTACACCTGTGGGGGTGTGTGTTCAAGTCCTCATTTTTCCAATCTCTTCGTGCACAAAGGACTTGAACACACATTCCCAGGGGTGTAAAACCTAGATCCTATCCACCGCGCTACGATCTCTTCGTTGAACAGCACTTAAAATTGACGATATAAGAGACAAATAGGAAACTTCAATTTCTTTTTCAACGATTTTCTCAAAAAGTAGAGCGCGATTTTTATTTTATTTTACTCGAAAATACAATAAAGATTCAATGTAAATCAGGTGTGATTGTTTGTATTTGACTGCGTATTAATATATAGATGTTGTGGTCAAATTTCGACCATCGGCCGATCCTAGTATATGTATATAAATGTATGTTACATGTAAACATCGCATAACGCGTGCGATGCGAACAACTATCCCGGTAGAATGTTAACGTTTAAGTAGAATAGGCGATGTAAATGTTGTTTTCTTTTACATTTACTAATTGATCACTAATATATTTTTACAGATGAATTTGATGCATATCTTGTGAAAAATTTTGGTCTTAAAAGATAGTTCATAATAAAACAAAATTTGTAAGAGACAATATTTTCCTATTAGGAAAGCCGAAATGCGTTCTTGAAGTTTCGGAAGGAATTTTCACATGCACACAAAGTAAAATAAAGGCGTATGTTTACTGTTTGGACAAACAAATGTAAACGCTTGTGAAATTAGGTCAATATGTTAACGAGGGTCAAGCACGTATTTGGATAGTGCAGTTTTATGTATCTTACACATGAATTATTTTTTATTAAAATATTATCTACGTAGGTACGTATGGTTTAACCAAAGTACTCTAGGGATGATTGTACATTTTCACCTCCTTTGACTTCTTTCTGAATCAACGGTAATTTCGTAATACCAAAAACCTTCATACAGCTCAATGATTTGTGATAAATACTTTTTCTGTATCTTGTACAATTTGAGTACTATTCCATTAGTAGAACACAAAACATCACCCGTCACGCATGGATTCTTTTGGACACTTTTACACCGCGAATATATTCGGAAATGAAATGCTGGAAACGCAAAAGAAATCTCTTGCTATCAGCTTTGCGATGATTCGCGCAAATAATCATCGAGTGTCATCGACCTTTTAAGAAGGTTTAAAACATTAAAGCTGCTTGTGCAGATAGTAAGTAGCGGAAATTGATCTGATTGATTCGAATAGCCTTGTCATTTCTTCAATCAATTCGATTGAAAACGTGCGAGCTAACGCGGGCGAAGGCGAAATTCCAGCTGAAATTGTCCCTTAACCTTTCTATACTCACGCATACGGTCTGTGAGACCGATTTATATAGTATAGTATACGTCTTTCATTTTGACGTGAGTATAGGAAGGTTAATTCAATCGAACAATCACCTCGCAACATTCCCGGGGCCAATCTGTAAGTTTCTTTCACGCGTTCATATCCTTATCTTTTGATTTGTTAGGAAGATACGTGGAGCGAGGAAGAATATGTAAGAGTTAAAGTATATGTTCGATACTAAATATATATTCTTTTAAGGGTGATTGGCTCATAAACGTACTGGCAGTAACAATAAATGCGAAGATTGTTCAATAAATTTTCATTCATTCATTGCTAATTTCTATGCTATCCGAGAAAATAGTTATTATGTCATAAATAAAGTTTAAAACGTTTGCTTTCCGACGTCTATAGCATAATTTTTCTACGTGGTCCCTGTAGGCGACGATAAAATTTCGCCGAAGATACGAGGGATGTTCCGCTTCCGTCGAGCCCATCTAGCAAGCCATGATATTTTTCAATAAATATGACTTGATATTTTAAACTAGTCGTTTCTATGTTTAATAACTGTGCCGATATCAAGATGATGTGCTAATGACATGGGTAAATTAATTATTTCATTAGTTAATAACCGTATTTGAGGGTGTATAAACTGTGTCTCAAAACCTGCTTTAAGTTTATTTTATAACAAGATACATATTCCAGTTGAATTTTGATGTGGAACACAACACACAAGAAATGCCCGCCCCGATTTTGTTCGTAAACGTTCATCCTTTTCACGAATTTTTCAATCACATTTTGACATAATTGAGGAGGAATTTCAGCAATACTTTGTTGAACATTTTGGGCTCCTGAATTGTTTGCGGATTGTTAACATACATTTTTTCTCTAAAAAACTTTAAAGAAAAAATCCAATGGTGTCAGATCACGCGATCATGGTGGTTAATTACCACCGTCTTGTTGAAATCTAATGTCATCAACGTTAATTTGCTCGAATGCAGGCCATAAAAAGTTAGTTAACGTGTTGCGATAACGAAAACCATTGACGGTAACTGCATTGCCAAATTCGACAGTTCTGTTCGTTGACATATCCGTCAAGTTGAAAGAGTGCCCTATAGCTAAAAATGATTTTCTTCGAAAAATCATCATCAACTTGTTGAGGCTCTAGTATTCAATGTTGTGTAATTTGAATCTTGTAAGCCTGCATATACAGGTTTTTAGTCGAAATTCGATGCTTTTAGTTCTTAAATGTCACCACAGTATTCAGTTACTCTGTTAATTGGAATTTGAACTTGAAAATCAACTTATTTCGCTAAAATAGAAACTACAAATTTTGGATCGACTCGAAAAGAGAGAGAAAGTAGAGCTTTTGGAAATATTCAGTTTTTGGAAACGATGGGCGTTCGTGTTTTTAACTTCCGTAACGGTTCGCAACCTGCTTTAACATCATGAACTGAGCCAAAAATCTCAAGTTTATTGTTTAAATTCTCCACAGCGGGTGTGTGATGATTAAGGTTTGATGAAAGAGTGGATGACGTGTTATGATTAACTAGTATAAACTGTACTAACGCCTTTACTTCTCTGAATTTTAATGTCGCCTAGCACGTACATAAGTGGAGACAAGTACCGGTTTGCACTACTTAATGATAACACGTCACCCACTCTTTTATCAAATCTTAGTGATGATGATCGAAAAATGTGCGCAAAATTCTCATCATTTCGGTTATGAGTTTTTACAGTTTCTACCGATTGCTCGACTGTAAAACGCTCCATGACTAAATCTCAAAGTTTGCTGATGACAATTGCGAAATATTCGCGTTTTATGTTTGACATACATGAAACTGATTCGAAATTTAAAATTAAAGTAGGTTTTGAGACACCTTTTATAAAAAAATCAAATAATTGTGATCATTAGTTTGCTAGTAATCCCTTTTAGTGAAACCTGACCGTAATGACTGACGCGGCAGTATCCAAGGGAATCAAGTAACGCGCTGTGATGAAATTCCTTACAAAACAATCAAAAAGTATTCACGAAGAGATGATGGTAGTTTATGAGAACTCTGTACCCTCATTATCTATTATTCAAAAGTAGTCGAGTGAATTCAAAGAGGCAGAGAGAGCATTGAAGATGATCTTCGTTGCCACCGTTGAACAGAATTACAAAAAAACAAAAAAATTCGTGGGACAACCGATAAGAGCGAAGTTCTTTTGACAAATCTTTTGTTACTATTATCAACTAGTGACACGCAAACGACTCTTATCTTTGTCTCGTCTATCCTCCATACACGATTGCGTCCACGCATGACGATTATGACCGGCGTATGACAGAAAAAAGCGTCTAGTGACGGTTTCAAGCGTCTCACATCGAGGCGTCTTCCAGACTTATTTCCCAGTTTATTCTCGCCGCAGTACCTCAGTAAAAGAGCTTCGCTCTAAAAATGAAAGAATTGTGCTGGACGATTCAATTTAGATCAAATACTCTTCATACACACCAATCTTTTTCGCCTTCTACAGCGCGTGACCATCATTTACAATTTGAACAGAATCCACTAATGACATCCAAACATTTTGTTTGTTGTTTTGTCCACAAACAACCACAGTCGTTTATCTTTCAAATCCGATTTAATTCTTTTTTTAGTATGTTCAGGAGCAATTGGCACTAAATTTCGTATCGATATCCGACTAGGTCATTTACAGTCCGCATATTTATCCCAGAAGGAGGCAAATGCTTCTGTGTCTAGTAAACCAAACGATAGATTGCATAAAATAAGAGTAACACATACATCAAATTTTATTTTTCTTGGTCTCGTATGCCATTCTTGGTAGGAGAATGCTGTTTGCTCTTGATGTGCCGTTGACAATGGCTTCTGGACCAACATATTAGAGGCATATAAGAAACTAGACATTTAATTTTAGCACAATCCTAAATCAAGTGCGGCATGTTTACTATAAAGTTTTGAACTGTGTCTGCCATTGGTCGTTTCCGCGATGTATCTAACTGCGACATTTTTAAAGCAAACGTAAGCGTACAATTACGAAATAAGTTACGACATTCCCTATATACACAGAGCTACTCGCATACAGCATCGATTTAGTATTGACGCTGTGAACTAAATAATCGCCGACTCCCCTCCCCTTATCTACTACACTGATTGTCACCGCTGTTTGCCCAGACTATTCATCACTATGATTCCGAAAGCAAGCAGGAGTACAATGCAATGACATTAAAAATGTGCCGAGCTTCCGAAGAAACTCACTTTATCGGAAAGTGTCATTTAAAGGTTGTTATTCCTAAAAAAGCAGAAACAAAAAGATGGTGGCCAAGTTGTTTGAGAAATTTCCGCTTAACAACAGTCCCTGTAGCGAAGCGGTAACCACTATTTGGAAAGTTGGAAAATAAGGACGAATATCTAGTTTTCGAATGACGTCGTCGTCCTGTTTACGTGAGAATGTCTCGCGTAGATATGCAAAAGTTAATTGCCGGCAAAATCGAACGGAAATTGCAAACGTTCACCGAATACCTAGGACAGGACTCATTTTACAACGGACGTTTTACATTTCACCGCAACTCCCATCAAAATTCCACGATTTATGGCGTCGCTGTAAATCGGACTTGCTTTTGAAATATGCATTTCGCTTCCGGGTATTCATAAATATATGTCGGGTATGTGCATATGTATACATATAACTAGAGTTGTTCATGCGAGCCAACATTTTCAAGATCGGAATTATTCGCATGCGATCGGAATATACACATTCGATCCGATCGCTCCCGATTAAACTGCGATCTTGACGAAAAGCAACGTTTTATGGCTCGCACGACCACCTTTACATATAACACAAAACCATCGGCGTCACATTAAACCAGGTATGGGCAACCTCCGGCCCGCGGGCCACATGCGGCCTCGAGTAAGGTTTGTCCGGCCCCCTACTGAATTCTTTCATTGCATATTAACACGGCCCGTCTAAACTTAATTCATAATGAAGCAGTTATTGAAACTCTCAAGAGAATGTTTGCGACCGTTTCAAGATTACTCGCAGCATAAAACTTCTACAAAAAAGTTGCCCATGCCTGCATTAAATTGGAAGCTATGTGAAGCAATACTTACCTAATAAGTCCAAAAAATGGAGATTTAGATTTTATGTGTTGTTTGATAACATGGGATATGCTTATAAATTTTGATTGTATAGTGGATCGGCTGAATTTTGTACCGAAAGAGAATCGGACCTTTAACTAGCTGCAAACATAGCAGTTCGGCTATTTTGCGAAGTGCCTCGATTTAAAAACCTTATAGTATACTTTGGCAATTTTTATACAATGCCATTGTTAGTATACTTGCGCACACAAGGCATACTTGCTGTTGGTACTATTCGGCGTAATCGAATCAAAATCGTAAGCTCCCTGAAGAGAAAGTAATGACGAAATATGCACGGGGAACGAGTCAAGAATTTACTTGCAATATTTATCGTATTGAAGTGACATCATTGTCATGGAACGACAACCGAATTGTTAACCTGGTTTCGACTTACGTTGATACTAAGCCTTTATTGGACACTAAATATGCAGAAGAGCAACATGTTATAATAAAACGATTTGACAAAAAAAGAACCATCAAACATATTCCATGTCCACAAATCGTAAAAAATTATAATTGTCAGATGGGGGAGTTGATTTGATGGACAGTTCAATGGACCGGCACAAAATTATTATGAAAAGTGGACTAATCGAGTGTTTTACCACCTTCTTGATATGATTTGTGTAAATGCTTGGATACTATATAATATATGTAATATTAATGTACTTTTATTTGTTAAATAATCTCTCATTAATTACAATTAAAAATCAAAATTCACAGTAAATGTTGGGTTGAGAGTCATGGACGTGCCATGTTCAAATGACATCTCGGTTAATTTTGCATTACCACGCACGCCACCTTTTAAAGACTTAGTTACCCCGGGAGCTTTTTGCTTTTTCTTTAAGTCCAGCCGGAGACGTTTAATGGGAGAAAAAATGTAATTAGAACTAAAAATATCAATCATTATAAAAAGCATCGATTAATAGATAGAAAGCAATGTAAGCATTCAAACACCTTCACGTCACAAGAAGTCTTAATTACCACCGGATATAAGAGATCAAGGACACCGAGGCATCAAAACTCTAGACCTCTGTGATAACGTCACGCCTGTGATGAATTGCGCTATCCACAGAAAATAGTGAACATCTGGTTACCTAGATAACAGAGAAAATGTAGCAACCTTTGGATGGGGGAAGCGTCCTGATTTCGGAAAAAATGAATGTATGTTTGGTTGACGACCGAAAAGCAACAACACGCAAAATCATCGAAATACGACCAAAGGTTTTTAAAAGAAGTAACCATTAAATAAACAGAGCTTCACCTCACCGAAGAAAGAATTTAAGAGGAGATCCATAGCAAGAAATTCATCGAACAGAAGAAATTACACACACACAATACACGTTAGGTAACTACTTTCAATTTATGTAAAATATTTCCAAAAATCTTGTAAATAAAATTTATTATAATTCATGCCTTTTATGATATTGTTAATTAAGAGCCAAGCCGGTGCAATTAGCAATTACATTATCTAACTTCTCAGTACAATAAACAATGATCGTAAAGTGCAGGGTATAAGAGTAATTGATTTTAAGTTGGAAGTGGCTAACGCTTTGGTTTCTGACTTAATAACAGCACCTTCTCAGCGTGGCCGACCGCCGCGCCGTTTGAAAAACAAATTGAAGAAAAACGTCGTAAACCAAATGCTCAATCAGCACCGCCCAAGGATTCCAGACTAGATATGATAGGTCACTGGACTATGATGCATAAAAAGGAAGATATAAACTACCAAATTGAGTTGAACAAACAAGGATGCATTGCTCAAAATGTGAGGTAAATTTATGTTTAACCGCGGAAATTTTTTTTCTATCGTTACCATAACTATTAAATATTTTTATGTACATAGTGATCCAGAATGATTGACGTGTGCCGCTCTATACTAATATGACATTTGCCGCTCGATATGCTTGCGTTTAACGATAAATTCCATAGGCGTGCCGACAATCCACTCCTTTTGTTACTCAATGTATTACAATATTGGATTTTAAAACAAAATTTATATGAAATTATTAAAAAGGGCGAATTAAAACGATGAAAGAAGGAAAAAAGTAACGAAGATTATTACTTGATTTTCCCAAATATAGAATTAAGCTGAACTTCAAGTAATCGGTAGTCAAATCCATCGTAACCTAAAAGTTAACACTTTCAGTTAAGTCAGTCCTATTAAAATATAATATATTCGCCGTTTTAGTCTTGAATAAGAATGTTTATGATCAAAGAAGTGAAAAACGATCGCATAATCTCTAATACTTGCACGAAAACGCTAATAAAGGGACCACTAAAATGACACCTGAGAATTTTATCTGCACGCCTATGATGAGGGCGCTGATCATCGAGACGACTCACAATTGGACCACCAATTTTCCCTTGGAAAGTAGTTTTGATAATAAAATGACAATACACCTGTCACGTGACCGTCAATCATTCTGGATCACTGTGAACAAGTTTCTTTTTTTTAATTTTTTTATTATGGAAATACTTGTTTTCGTGTATTATTTCTCGCTATATTCTATCCATTTAACGTAAGAACTTTATTTTATATCAAACTGAATAAAACTGTGAAATAAAATTTAATAAAACACTCACAAAATTTCCACAATATGTCTTTTCTTTAACCCTTAAATGCATATATTCTTAAATCTTTGCGAAAATAATATATTATATGTAAACCGGCAAAAAAATATTATTTTGTTTAAATTTTATTAAGAAAATACTGGTTGTATCTTCTAAGATACATTATGCACTCCCCACATAGAGAGCAATACACAAGAAAAATAAAGACTAGTGTTTATGTTTTGATTTTAATGACAAAAATTTATTTTTAATAAGTTTTGTATAAACATATAAGTTATTTATTGGTTATGGTAATTATAAAAACAGTTTTTCTCAGCCGTGAAACATAAGTTTACTTACTACAAAACATCTTTGTTTGGCCTGTACAATCCGGCATTTTGCACCTTCCTTTTTACTGACCATGGTCCAGTGTTGAGCTCTGTCTAGTCTTACATCTTTTGAAGAGTGAATCTGCCACTTCCAATTTGAAATCTATTAATCTTAGATTTTTAATTCCTGGATTGCCTTGGTTAATTCTTTTATAAAGAATCCAAGCATTGATGCAGGTCATATCTAAAAGAGGGTAAAATAATCTATTTGTCCACTTCCTGCTTTTCACAGTTATTTAGATCTACGCCTCCCATGTTTATATTGTAGTCCTTCACAATCTGAGGACAAGTGACCATTGTAATATTGTTCTTCTTTTTGTCAAATCTACGAATGAGTAAAGATTCATTTGACTCATTTGAGGAAAACGCTGGCTTAGTTCCTATGTATGTCGATACCAGATTGACAGCTTTAGTATCTTTCCATGAAATAGAAGTAACATCTATTCCATAGATACTAGCTACGAATTTGCAACGTACGTCGAAGCGGGATAAACTTATTTTCAAAATGACACAAGCAAAGGAAAACTTCGTACTTATAGAATTGCACTCTCGATTAAATAAATTTTAAATAAATATACATGAACCGTTATGCATCTCAATTGAGAATTTTTGAAGTACACCAAGTATGAACTGTAAGAATTATTGTGAGGAGTCTTTGATAATATTTTGTGCTTAATTTTAGTCCCGATGATATTTAATAAATTGCGAAAGAAGAAATTTAAATTAAGTAATTACACATTGGACAAGAAATTGATATTACCTGCTTATTGTAATAGATCGAAAAGCGCGGAGTGGGTGATGGGTCCGATATCTTTATTGAGAATGTCTTATATTTTTACGTATGCATCTAGTTTTCGCACATTTCACCAATTTTAAATTATCAATTGTAATATCGTACCCCGTGGCATCATTAAATCCGGTGATACGTATCTCATTATATCCATGAGGCTAGCATCTTCAACCCGCACCTTATCGAATTCGGTAAGGTACGGTCTTTTGGGTAGTTAATAATCGACTGAAGATGGCGGTCCAAAATTGACCAAAATCCGATATTTTGCTTAAAAATTGGTGTGCAGTGAATGTAAATGATTTCAGATTTGGGACATTAGTCCTTAATCGAACTTCGTCGAAAAATTGCCAATCTACTTGATTGGATCATAAGATTCGAAATTTTTTAGAGTTGCTCATGTTAGTTCTGCATTTTTCAATGCAAAAAGTTGTTCAATCAAAGAATTAAGGCTTTCAGCTCGCGTTACCCAAGATCGACGGGCATGGACGAGCATGGAAATCCGATCCTTTTTGTAAATGAGTGTTTTCTGTGTGAAAGTAGGATTTTGGTCGATTTCGGCGCGCCATCTTCACTCGACTATTTTGTAAACGATAATAGGATAATACGATAATACAAGGATGAATGGCCGATTCGCTTTGACTGTCGTCCGCTGTTTCTGTTTTTCCCTATTTTCAGTGAATTCAGTGAGAATGATAGATGTTTGTACTACCATCCTTCCCTCAGCAACGCCCCCACTTATTGATTCACCCTCGTAGACACCTATACGTACATAGTAACCCAAATTTTATTTGTTAAAATTCTTCTACAATTTTCCACTTTATAACCATCATTTGCAAGAAAGAACTTTGGAGATAAGCACTACTTATAAAAATCTCGAGAAATTTTAGGAAGTTTCATACCGGGATGCCATTCCACACTGGTGTATCTAAGTGGCTCCATCAGATAAGAAAATCGATGCCTCTTCAACTTAAAAAGCTCCTCGTTGCTCCTAGTTTTAACGCGTCAATAAAAATATAACGTGACTCATTCCACTTTTAAGTTAGCCGAGTGTATGTAGAAGCCGACGTTCGCAAATATCCAATGTCGCGAAAAATTACCATCGCCGGGGATTTCAGTACCAGATTCAGGTCACACAGCCCTAAATTTACTATGTGTGCGGTGATAAGTAAATACATTTTAAATAAAATTTGGAAAGAATTTGCAATTTTGTGTTTTTTCGAAATTTATACCATCTTTCAGTTACCTGATATCCGTGATATCATATACGAGGTATGTAAATAAAATGGGACCGATTTTTTTCATTTGGTTATATTGGTCCATTCAAAGTAATTGCTAAACGCGGTTCTTCCACTTCTCATAGCAAAAGAAAAAATCGCACAGGAGTTCTGGGTAGCGCTCTGATTATTTTATTTTCGAAATCAAAAAATAGATACTCAATTGAAAAATATTTGACATTTGTTAAAAAATTTTCAAGTTTGGATAAATCGCCACGCTGGAAAGAATTTCGCTGTTGGTTTCCTGAAGGATATTTCATAATCCAGAGGTAATCTTTGTTTAATTCTAAGAAAAGTCGGTAAGTATACAGTGTCAAAGAGATGTTAATATCGAATTCTACTGGGGCAGAATTTGTTGGTCCAGCGTACAGATATTGGATATTGATTAATTTGTGACATTGACAATTTGTTATTTATTGTCTAACATTCTTATTACATTGATTTTTCCACTCCTCACAGCAGCTGGAACTTTGATACTGGAATAGCCTTCAGCTGGTCGGTTATTCACGTTTGTCCAGCGCACAGTGGTTCCAAATGCCCAGAAAGCTGGTCAAAAATAAAAAAAAAAACAATTTTCGATTTTGATGTGTTTTTACGTTAGTTCCATACAGAGGGCTCTCGTGCATGTAGTTAAGAAGAAGACAGAATTGAATATCGAGTTGTCTATCTTGTGCTTCAACGCGAAGTCGTTGTTTATTGCACACGTGTTGTTCTGCCGTTCCAAAGCGTTCATTTCAAACAGTGATACATAGTATTAAAAAGTGATTATAATCAAAAATTAACATCGTTTGAGATGGATGGCTCTTCCTCGGGTAAGTTGATAACTTCAAATGTACTTTGCTACAGAGTACCATGTATTTTCACGTGTATCATTTCAATTTCGCCATGTGGCATAAAAGTCCGCCAAACCGTAGAGCTACGAAAAAACTACCACGCACTACCACTTTCAGTGCTTCGTATAATTGTTAGTCATTACATCAACTAAGTGCATGCCAAAAACTAGCTGCCCGTAGCCGCCCGTTTAATTGTTACCGATATTTTTGTAAACCATGAGCACGGCCATAGAGAGCGCGCTACTGGCGTCCACCTAAAACCAGTCTATTGTCTCAAACTCCGCTTGAGAGACGTCGTGAATATATAGGGATATTCATTCATTACAGAAAATCGATTTATTATTCTAGGACATGAGGACGAGTTGAAAATTACACGCCTGGAAATTTTCTACTTCACGAAGGAAGTCCGTCAATGTGAGCTGAAAGTTCAAATCTAAATTGGAAAACGCGCTATCGAAGAGAATCGGAGCGCTTTTTCAAATCATCATTGTTCTTATACATGGGTGCGCCATTACCAATTTAGCTGCTTTACCCATTGGACAACTATCCGAAGATGCTTAAGAAGCCCGAAACAAAGACATTAAAAATGTCGTGAAAATTTTGCACGAAAATCATCAAGAGTGAAAGCGATGGAAGACGCTTTCAAGAGGCTCCTGGTATCTTCGGATCCAGTTATATCAAGTTTGCAAAAATGCGTCCTAAAGAAAGCGACTCACTTTCTCCAAAAATTTTACGCCTGTAGGCCGATGATTCACTTAAATGTAAACAGCGATTCAAAATACTCAGATGAGGAGAAATAAAATTATTAGAATTTGGCGGCCATCTTGTTCCTGTTATTCGCTTTAAAAAGGTTAACACACGATTCTGATTCCTCGACTCTAAAATCCTATGTACATCAATTTTTACGATAATAAAACAATTTCTGGTCAAATTTGGTCGCCATTTTGTTTTTGAAAAGTTTGACGCCAGATTCAGATCCCCTGATCCAAAAACATTAAAATAATGAACCTTAGGTATTTTGATAGATGATTTGATTTCTGGCCAGCTTTTTGGGCACTTGGAACCACTGTGCAGCGTCCCATAACTACGTGCTTCAAGGTGTTGTTGCAATCTCGGGACAAGGAAAAAGTTACAAGGACCCAAATCGGGCGAATAAGGCGACTGAGGTGCCACTGGAATGTTCTTACTGGTCAAAAAACGGTTTAGTGAAATTGCTGTGTGACAAGGCGCATTGTCGTGATGTAACACCCAGTTCTCTTTGATGGTTGGTTTCACAAGCACGACTCTTTTTCGAAGTTTTTCGAGAACCTTTCGGTAAAAGTGTTGATTAATCCCTTGATCTGGAGGCACAAAGTCTTCGTGAACGATTCCCTGGCTATCGGAAAAAGCAAATCAGCATGATTTTGATCTTTGACTGGCTCATTCTTGCCTTTTCTTTGACCTTTGAACTTGGAATCTGTCATTGTTGCATGCGAAAGTTTTTGTTTCACTGTGTCCAAGTCTGAAGCAAATCTTGATCGTGCACCGTTCCCCGAAATTCGTGTCACTCATTGTCAGAACGCACAAGCAACACCTGCTTCACTAAAACAATCGCTACGGACAAACAACGTGACTCTAGCGAGTTTCAACTCGCACTGATGGCGTATCACATGTTCGGTGTGGTCAGTGTTGCCCGATCGCACACTACGCTATCAGTCTCATTACTTTATTTACACACCTCGTATGTCACATGCTGGTCTTGATAACGTATCTTACGCATAATACGTCAGTGTCAAAAACAGATCTGAATGGACGACCTTCACGAAACTCATTTCTAAGAAACAAACTTCCGTGCTAGAACTCAGAAAATGAATTGCATTGTAAGCAGTCCTATCCGTTGGTGTTTCCTACCCGAAACCAGTGATCGTTATCTTTTCTGCAGAACGATTTTGTTATTTCAGATGAATTACCCTTACCGACATGTGCGATGCTCAAATGGTTTCAACACGATGGGACACCACCACATAATCAGCTAACGGTACGAAATCATTGAAATGAAACATTTGAGAACTATGTTAAGTAGTGAATCGTTAAATTCGTTGAAAAGGGCTTATTTTATAAAGACTATAGTTTCTATTAGAAAAAAGTACAAGTTTGTGTCAGAAATTATGGCTTAAATAAAAAATTCGTTTAGCCTGCAATATTAAGCACCTAATTACCTACAACTTTTCCCTTCAGAACTTCCGAGCTCAATACTAACAGAGCCATAGGCACCGAGCAAGATAACAAAATAAATTTTTTGCGAGATATCTAGTTAGTCATGTACATTTTCCAAAAAGCGCTCATTAAATTGAGCTCGCAAAACTGCATTTCTTGCCCTATTTAATCATTTCCTTAACTCCGCTAGTTTCCGAAATCCCCATGCTAACCATCGGACAAAACTCACCCTGTATTATAATTTTAAAAGTATGACTTTTCCAGGCCTTCGCCAAAGCGTCCAAAACTTCACCGGTGAATGTTTATTATAGGCAAGGCATTCATTCTCTGCTCTCATATCGCGTTCCGTAAGTAAGTTTTGATTGTAAGCCGTGGCTGTTGTTATAAGTAAAGTTGCAAACAATTTCAACATACAGTGAATCGTGGAGAGTTGCAAATATTGAAACGATAAAGTCGATTGAAATATGTTTTTGATCTATACAATGATTCCTCCACATTTTCACCTCGCCAAGAAATGCTTCTTTACTGCAAATAATGCCACCTGATCACCGTTCATTGACGGCTTCTATAAATAGGAAGACTTTGCCACCTGCTGCTTATCTAATGTTTTGAGGACGGAAACTTTCTATGTTCTGTAAAATTTTTCTGTGATCATTGCTTAACGCGAATTCTTCTTTTAAATACTGTTTTTAAAGCGTTACATGAACATAATGGGTTACCTCGGTAACTGTTAGAGTAAGTAAAAAAACATCCTAAGCCCTTGAATTCGGCTCGTCAAGACGCGTTGTTTGATGTAGGATTGAACCTGCTAAGTCCTATAGGAGCCGAGTAGGTTTTCGATTTTGGATGTTTTCAGCGTTTTCTTGTGGTTTCTTACATTTTCTCGGCAACCGTTTGAAATAATCTAGACAAATGATATACCGTTGGAATCGGCGCGTCAAGACGCGTCGATCGGTGTATGAATGAACACGATCGGACGAAGTAATCTTTAAACGTTCACATCTCCGTATCGGATGGAACTACAGCATTTATAATGCCAAATTTGGAATCTACTCGTCGAAATTTTTCCGATAGGCATATTTCGAACGCGATCGGACGAACTTTTCCTTATCTCAAGAACGGCATGAGATACGACTGCCGGGATGGAAGTATTTGGACTCTACGGGCCAAAATCTATCTGGTATTTATTCTGGTATTTTAAACGCGGTTGGAGGTCAAAGATGTTTTCGTCAAAAAACACCGGCTAGAGTAGGTGATTACAGAAACAATTTTTAACCAACCAGCAGATGGCAAACCAGTACGAAAACTCTTAAAAAATTCTTCATTCTTGCCCAATTTACCACCAACAGAATTTTTCTAATCATTTTAGAAATGATTCAATCCGACTCTGGTTGATCGTGAACCAGAAATAGTAGAAAAAGAAATGTTTTCAAGTTCAGATCGGGCGACGTCTTCAAGTGCATAGACCAATAAAAACAAATTTAATCGGCTCCTTGAAACGAAACAGATACGGTCTGGATTCACGCGATAACGCGCTCTCGACTAAATTATGCGTGTCCTTTTGCAGATGCCAAATTAATTATATTCGATACCGGGAAGTGTGTGTGGGTACCCTCCAACACATGCGAACGCGAAACATATTTATGTATCTTTTATCCCTCGAGGATACTCATTAACTTCGCAATAAATGATCACGACGTTAAACCGACGCTGTCGGCAACAAGAAATTGTAAATATCGTTTAATTACAGGCTGCTTACGAGGAAACGTCTTTACTTAATTTTATTAATTATAGACATTTCAGTAAACCGATCTATTAACGGTTGATCTTACAGCTTTTAAATTAAGGGTATAGGCGATGTATTCCGTATATTTTATAGTTGCTTCAGCGATTTAAACAAAATCCAAGAAACCCGTGCGAGGTAGACTTTCGAAATATCCACTAGGATTTCTAGCAAACATTTGCAATTCAGAAATGTAAATAAGTTTTATGTTATCATTAACCCATTATAGACCACCGCGAACCTGCTGAAAACACAGTTCGCCATCGTACAAAGGGTACTATGAAAGTACAGCTTTATTTATTTAATTTTTCAAAATAATTTGTATCACATACAATACATCTCTTCATCCTCTGAAATCAATCCTTAACCATTTCATGCCCACAGTTGCCTATAGGCAACATTGTACAAATGTGGTCAAAATTCCGTGACTTTCGTGATTTTTTTCTTTGCTATTTTTTTAAAACCAAAGCTACGTTGCTTGTGTATGCTATTATAGAGTTTTATGTAAATTGCGTTGCAGGTATTCGTTTGAGTGGGGATAGAAGTCGCGATAGTAAGCGTCATAAATAAACAGAACGAAACTGTGGAGAAACTGAATTAAAATAAAGTGAACTTTTTATTAATTTATTATTATTATTAATTTTAAATTAAATATTTTTATACAAAACAGGTAATATAGTGATATAAAATAAAGAAAATCGAAAAAATGTTTTTAGTTTGACTTGAGGAATTTTCTAAATTTTTTGTTGCCTATAGACAACATTGGGCAGAAGTGTATACGAATTTTTTTAACGACCTTTTTGTATTAGATATGCGTCCGACATGTTTGACACAGCAAGAGAGAAAAATTATAGAATTTGAAGTTTTACAGAAAAGGATGAAAGTATTGCAGTGGAATTATTATCACAGATTATTATTTAAGAGAACGAAAAAGATATTCAAGACGAAGAAAAGGTGGAAGAAGTCTTTGAATAAATAAATTTACACAATTTGGGATGGACAAGTCAAGATATTGATATGTAAGATTCCTCTTGGAAAAGTCAAAGAACCAGCTAATTATTTTACCCAATCTCTTGATGACGGTATAATTTAGAAGATTTGCGATGAGTCGAAAAAGCCATACAATGTAACCAAACTGGTCATTGGATCGAATGGGGTTCAACAGGACGATCCAGGCTGTGCAAAACTGGGTTTCCTCAATCTAAATGCATAAAATGCAAAGTCTATATGTGTTCAAATCTTAAAAAAAAATTTATAACATACCATACTAGAGTTGAATAAAATATTAATAATATATATAAATATGTTTGGTATTTAAAATTTATTAGTTTTGCCCAATGTTGCCTGTAGGCAACATTTCACTACGACTAAACTAGGATACGCAAGACCTTGAAATCGATATATGTAGATATTTAGGTTCAACCTAACTACCACATATCTTTAAAGAAAATTGCCACGTCCCAATTAATTCGGGCATGAAAGGGTTAAATCAGATCTGCCAAGTTTCACTAGGGAGTAAGGCACACTCCTTGTCCCAAGCCCTCAGAAGGTCCTCGTCATTGGAAAACCGTATCCTTATCAGCTTCATTTGCACATGCGGGAACAGTGCAAAGTCGCAAAGAGCAAGGTCTGGACTGTAAAGAGGGTACTCAAGAAGTTTCAGTCCTACAGTGGTCAAATATTAGGTGCAGGTTTTTCCGCGGTGGGCTGAAGCGTTGTTATGATAGAGAAACCGGGTGTTCATTCTTGAATTTGGTCGTAAGTTCTTCATAGATTGTTAATTTTAGGCAGGCACTGTTCAGTGTACCACTTAGCTGCGACTACCTTTTTCTACCCAAACCGACAGGGTCCCATTCGATTTGAAAAATACAGCTATCACTTCCTTCTTTACTGATCGGGAATTTATGACAGCTACGGGCGTGTCCTCATCATCAAAAACCCAAACTTTATTGCAGTCAAGTCTCGTCACCTGTCACGATGTTGTTCACATACACATACCGAGATTGTCCCCAATCAAACACATGGTTGCGTCATATTGCAAAACTTTCCTAATACCCTTTGTATTTCACTTGGAGAATCGTGTCGAGATATACGTAAAACATAAAAATAATTTCCCATTCGCCCTCAAAATTCAAAATGGCGGTTCGAGAATTGGAAAATTTTAGGAAATCACGGGGGATGTTTCGAGTGTTATCGGAATTTGGCTCTAGTTGAATTTCTTAAACTATGCAGAGTTGCCTGAACTGCCATGTCAGGATCAAGTAAGGATGTAGAAAAAATGTGGAACAACAAGCCAAAGAGAACGATAGAGAACAATGGGGGAGAATAGCCGGAACAAGCATGCTTTGAGACCATCTTTAGTTCTATTAGTTGATGTAGCTACGAGGGATGTTTCGAATGTTCTAGAAATTTGACTGTAGTCCAATTGCGTAAATTTTACAGGTCGCGGTATTGGTTGGAGATAAGTATTGTTTAGTCACGTTTATGAGGCCATCTCGTACAATATTTTTTAGCATACTTCAGCTACTTGACATATACAGACGTATTTCTGTACCACCGATTTCGCAATCATGGAAGAGGCGAGTAGATCACAAAGAGCAATAATTCTCTTATTTGAAGAGGGTGTGACATTTTTCGAAATCATTCAATGTCTGCGAGGTGTATTTCGAGAATCTGCAGAATCTGAAAGTACAGTCGATAGTATTCATTGTGCATCAAAAAACCTTGATTTCAAATATTTCGAGAACTCTAATTCCAAAAATACCATTCTGTTTTTTGTATCAGCTCTAGTTGTTGAGATAGACAAAACTTAAATATTTCATATATTTTCATTCATATTGCTACCTTCTGAACAGACCTTCTTTTCAATTTTAGTTGTTTATTAGTTGTTTTTTACTTCCCCAATCTTTCTAGGTAAGAAACTATTTTATCATCTTAAATTCCCCTAATTACCCTTAATGGTTTCCAAGAATACCAACTTTTATGTGTTTTGCAATAAAAAAATAACAACAAAAATACAAAATAAAAAGGTTATAGCCATATTCATAGAACTTCGGAAACATCCCTCGTACATAAAAAATCGGTATTTGGAGGTGCTTTCTTTTGGGTCACTGATGACGGATCCGAAGTTAGTTTTGCGCAAGTTTCCTCGCAACCTTTTAAAGTTTCGACCACAAATTGTCGGAACATTTAAATTTAATAGAATGCAATTGTTTTCGTTTTTAGGGACAAGTTTAGAGTATTACAAAAATATTTCGGATAACCCTCCTAAAGCCCTCGGTATAGAAAATCAAGGAATTCAGAGTCCGGCAAACTTTTCGAGGCGGCCATTTACACTGATTTTAACCTAAAACAGATGAAATAATCCTTAATTAACATCATTCGGGGTGGCATCACATGTTGACCTAATACTTTATTACTCCAAGCAAACCAAACAGCAAAGCCGAACACGAGAGCTGTTATCTCCTATTAACTACGAATCATCGGATGTTTGCTCTCGCCCTGCATACCGAGAGCTTCGATTACAATCACCAACGCGCTGAAGATTGCGTCGTTCGTTGCAGTAACGTACAAAACAAACTTTTATATACAGGATGTAACTGTGGAAATGGTTAATTTATTGATATGGTAAAGCTGGTATGATATAGTTAACGTAATCAGTAAAAACAATGGCAAATCACGCAAAACTTTTTGCTTAATCTTAATAAAATTTTGGCCCCCAACATTTTTACATTACGATACTGTGTTCCTCGTAGACGTTTACTTGACAGGTAAGCGATTTTTACAAGTTGAAATAAATAGTCGGGCATTCAGTCAGTATTTCGATATTCTACAATGTAAGCATATGGTTTCATTGAAATAGCGCCGCCCGTAAATAGTATATTATCGACAAGTCTCTCCCTTTCACCATTACAGAAAAATAAACAGATGTTGTATTTCGCTGTCGTTGCATGAACTTGACCTATACTTGATAAATTTGACGATCTTTTCTTGGTAATGATAAAACTATTTTCTTTCAAAAGATTTATTTATTGGTAAACAATGTAAAGTTAAGAAAACAAAGAAAGTTTCAAAAGAAATGCCTAACACTAGACCTGTTTGACAATAATATGTTTATGTGATTGTTGTGTAAAAATGTTTAAAGTAATATGATTAATAAACCGTAGATAACAAGTATGTACTGTGCAAGCAGTGTGAAAAATTTTGCAAATTTGAAGTTCATAAATTATTTATGCTTACTCGATCAGTGATCCGATCGTTAATCGTATTGGAAATTCGCTATAATTGTATAACAGGGCCGGACTCAAAACTGTAATTATAAATATCTTGGGAACAGTACGTTTGGCGCCCTACGTTTATTAAGCAAATATTGAATATATTTTAATTATCTACCTTCGGAATTTCTTTTACCATTTTCATAGTTACAGCCTGTATATAGATGGACGGGGTGGCGGTGGACATTCGTGTTGATTAGTATATACGTAGGACTAAGGTGTCTAATACATATGGCCAACGCTGTAGCTACATACCGACGACTCAAAAGCACTAAATCAACAACAGAGCTACATATAGGCACATATCCCGCTGTCATATGCATGTATGTAATGAGTTACGACCATCTGCGATATGATGAAACAGACGGTATGATAAATGAAGCGAAAAAACTAGGGCGGCACGGAAACAATGGCTGGGTTAGGAATTACCGATTGTTTCTGGCCCGATTCACGAGCGCCCTGACCATGCTTATTCGCGTCTGGCCAAGTGGAACCGAGATAAGTCGCCCACAAATAGGATAATTTGTTTTATTTTGGAGAGGTAGTAGAGCTGTTTGTTTTACACGTGTACACTGTATATATTAATTCCAGCTTAATGTAGCGGATGCATGCATGTACGTTATACCAGGAGGATAATGTATGTGCAAGCAATAAATTTCGGGTGCTGCTGCGCGAGGGATTACTGGTAACGAATGGCACTTGTAGTTATCCGTATGCACACTTCTTGTACCAAAATCGTTCTATCGAAACGCATACCGTAGTTCTAATAAAAAAATGGGAGAACATTGTGCGAATATTAATTATAAATAAAACAAAATTACAGTCTTTAAGGAAGTAGGTATGTGACTGTCTATGCAAAAAGTTAATCTAATTTGAGGTTTCTAATTTCTCGGTTTGTAGTGTTTATTTCTCTTACTCGGTCGTGAAGCGACCAGCAAGGTTAGTAGAAAACTATATTTAAAAATAAAATAAAAGAAATAGAGATAAATTGAGGCGAGAGAATGACATTGAACCACACTTTATTCGTCACTAACAGCAACCTTGGGGTGTATAGGATCTCATTAAATTTCAAATAAGCTAGCTTCTTAAATAATGCTTACAACACTCTCGATAACCGTTGGAATTCCAGAGGCTTTATACATCACAGCTTTAGCAGAACGTAATTAGAAAAATATGTGCAAGTGAATTAAATAATTCTAGGGCATTTTTCCCAAAACTCAACGAATAAAGGCGAGACCCAGCCTGATGTATTTTCAGTTGTCAATGCTCGTATAGCGTTGTAATCGCTATCGAGAGACTAAAGATATCAAAGATGGCGGGTTTTGTCACACCCGGTGTTAAAATGTCGGGAATCCAGCCGAACACAGCAACTGATGTTCTTCCAAATTCTACGATAATTCTTAGACGTTTTTAAATAATCTCAGCTCAACTTGCACTCTACTAGCTCCCTACAACAACGTGAAAAAGAAAATGACGGCATCGATACTAAGAAAAAGAAAGACTCACCTCCAATTGAGGGAAAAGCAAAAGCCCTACGCGGACCGTAGTTTGAACAGTAAAATCGTGGAAGCGTAACTCCCAAATTCACACAACGATAATATTAAACTTCCCAGAGTCGAATTCGCGTGCATATCCTCGTCAAACGAGACTTTAAAGAAAAACGGAATAACCTACTCACGAAAAACGACTTGTTCAACCGAACCCTACACGTGCATCCAAAGCCGCGAATTGTATCAAAAACCTAGGAAAGCGGGGCGCCATCTACACGTCAGAAGTGGAGCGATAGGCCAAAAGTAACAATACCGGAACGCTGTGAAAAATTGGCTGTAACTATTTACTAAAATTTGATAAACGTTTATGAAAAATAAAAATAAGTAGGCTATTTCTGTTTGAAATTTTCGATTTTATTCATTTCCCTTAATCTGTCAGAGTTTATGAGCGATTTTGTAACGATGTGACTCGCATGTGTATGTTTACTTCACTCTACATACATTCCACCAACACTGATTTTTATTCAATACTTTTTACCAGTACTAATGCATCAGAGCCTATTTTTAATTATTGTATAAATCTCAAGTTAATTTTCAACCAATATGACGTTCATTGCTGTTAATTAATGTTTAGAGAACTTCCTACAACCTAAAATTTATTCTCCTAGCGAAAAAGTAAAGTTAAAATCGCACTTTTCCCAATATGAGAGCGTTTATATAACTACTTAATTTTTATTTGAACAGTTTTATTATACTTAAAACAGGAAAAAAGACTCTTGATGACAAATTTTTGTATTGAATGTTCTGAAGCTGTTGGTAATTTACCGAGAATCACGATATAGTATAGATGCGGTGTTGCTATATTTGTACATCTCATGCTGGATACATGAAAAAGAAGACTTTTTATCTTTACCACCTTTTGAAAATGTTAGTGCTAGTGCCCTCTGGGTAGTTGTTTGTGATACTCTCTTCAAGTTAAAACGATAGGTCAGGGTTAAACTGCATTAGTCCTTACTAAGTATTCACGTAACTTTTAATAATAAAAAAAGATTTTTGAGTGTTTCTGTTATTTTTCCAAGGCAAGTATGCATTTAAATGCATTCTAAAAGAATCACTTCACTGAAGGTTTTTCTCAATAATTCTTCTTAACCCTTGAAAGTCTGGCCGTGCCGTATGGCATAGATTCTCTCCGTCCTTTCTTAGCCCCTTTTAACTATATTCTTTTGCGCTATGTCGCGATAATTGTAATAAGTTTGCAATTTCCGATTTTGATTTTGTGGAATTTTGGAAAATTTGGGAATAAGTGAATGAATCTTTTCATCGAGAATTTTTCTTCTGTCCATTTTTTGGCGCTATTGGACTGCGTCATTACTATTTTCGTAAAATTTAAAATTCGTCGTTGTGGAGATAGTGACAGCTTAGAAAGTGACCGAGCAGTTTGTTTCCAGTGCAACGTTCAAAAAAGCAATTAATAATAATAACGGAAATTTCACGTCCAGGTTTCATTTGATGATTTTTTACGGCTTTAGTACTTAACTTATCAACAATGCATAGAATCTCTTCGTCCAACTTTTGGTAATCAAGCACCATCAGAAAAGACTGCTTACAATTGGTTTGCAGAATCTCTTCATGGTCGGGCGCTCGTCAGTGGGAAATTGCACGAAGATCGACTAAAATCGGTTTTTATTCCAGATGACAACGATGCTGTGCGCAACGTTATTGAAGAAGTTCGAATTATGACTTACAGTGAGATGGAGGCATTGTTAGGCATATCGAAGACATTCGACTTTCCATGAGTATTTCGCTTTGAAAAAGATGTGTTTTCGATTGGAATTTCGTATAATTTAAACGAAACTCAAAAAACTCGTGTTAGTTGGTGTAAGGGCATCCTGAAAAAATCGACCAAGAAACTGCAAAATTCGTATATAACATCGTAAAAGTTGACGAAACTTGGATATATTCGTAAGAATCGGAAAGTAAGCTAAAGCCCACTGTTTGGGTGTTCGACGTTGAACTAAATCACACAGAAGTTGTTCGTTCACGAAGTACTTCAAGGAAATGATCGCCTATTACTTCGGTTGTACTAGACAAGTCGTAACACACAACATTCTTCTAGAGCAAGGGTCTCCAAACTACGGCCCGCCAGTGTCATCAATCCGGCCCACGACAGCTAATAGCTTATTGTTGTTGTGATAAGTTGGATAAAAAAACACAGAACGATAATAACTCAGATTTATTTACTTGCTAGGTTAAGCTTAGTGACAGGTATAATACGCAGAAAACTCACTGAAGTAATCAGTATGGCCCCAAAACCTGAAAAGTTTGGAGACCCCTGCTCTAGAGGATCGAAGAACAATTAATGCTGAATGGTGTACAATGATTTGTTTGCCAGAAGTCATCGACGAAATCAGGAAAAATGAGAAACGTTTCATCATTCCGCATCATGAGAATGGCAGCTCACAGACATCAGGGTAAGCAATTATTTGGAGGAGATAAACATCGAATTAATGTCTCATTGCCCGTATTTACCTGATTTATCACCTAACGAATTGCTTCTGTTCCCGAATATCAAATAAAAAATGCGTGGACACCAATTTTCAGCACCCAAAGAAGCTGTCGAGGCCTTCAAAAACCACATTTTTGAGAGAGCAACTTCAGAGTAGAAAAACGTTTCGACAATTGGTTAGAGCGCAAGCAAAAGTGTGTTACGTTTTCTTCCTTTCTTGGCGCGTGTACCTCGATTACTGTCGTTACACTTGTCGCTATTATTTAATCTTTGTTCGTGGCCCATTCAATGCGATCGATATCCCTACGTTATCGATTTATTATCGATTTCCATTCTCACGGACAGAGGGAGTCTTCATGCCTGTTTTATGGCGTTCTTTAATTACCATACGTTGTCCGATTGACGTATGATTCGGGGGCTTTCGATGTAAGATCTTGCTCCTCGAGAAATTATCGTTTGAAATGTCGGTACATTTGTGGATATTGTGGAAAAATACTTCTCATATCCAGTGCCCCATTTTGGGATTAGATCGCCGAACCGGTGAGTAGTGTTGATTGAGGATCGGAAAAGCTGATTATATCAGTTCTAGCCATAAAGTAGCAACTTATTAAACAAAACCGCCTACTAATCCCGTTAACCAAATTCGCAATGCTTCGAATGTACACTCCCTAAAATCTCATATATGGGATATCTATAGCGTAAAGTTATTCGCATCTATTATTTAATATCGCACACACATATACACACAGAAAGCCTGCGTTCGTTCCCCAGTTATTGCCCGCTCTAACGCCAGAATTTAATAAACGGCGAAAACATCGAGACGAGAAAGAGAGATTATCCCTTTATCTTCGCTTATTTCGAGTATTTCCAGCGCCTCCAGGCTTCAAGGATAATTCCGTAGGGGTGCTATTTTCTCGCGGCGCGCTGTGTTGTTCTATCAGAATCCAGGCCTGCGGTAATCGGAATATTTTCGTCTGTTTCCCAAAGGAAACGTGATAATTTATGATTTACTTTATAATAGGAACGTATTTTGCATATTCCATCTACCGTAACAGGCGCAATTAACGCTGACGAGCGAGGAAACGAGGAAAAATTGGTCGTATTTTTTTACCAAGCTATGTACCTGTGTGTATGTATGCTGTACAAAACTTATAATTACTACCGAAAACTCTGATCGGCGGCGTTGATTTTATTAATTGGATAATCTATTACGAAATTACTTGTTTCTCATCGATTAACTTCCTAATAACGAAGATTAAATCCTGAGATTTAGGCCAAGGTCTTGCTGTTATTTATTTTTAACCTCATAATCAGGAGTTAGATAATTATTTAAATTCGGTTTACAGTGCACTGAGTTCCTTGAATTTTTACGTGTAACCTAACACTTCGTATGTGGCTGGTTTCAGACGCTTCCTTTTCCTGTATGGGTAATAATACAGATACCGAATATAAATATTTAGACGAACTGTTACGTCCTATCTTCTCATAAAATAATTTGTTAATTATGTAGTATGGTTTTGATTAGTAAAACTGGACTAACAAGAGGGAAGATGCCGAACGCGGAAAATCAAAAAATTACCTAACTTTGAGAACATGTGGATAGAGTGGGTGAAAAAAATATATGGAAATGGAAAATTTTTCAATTCTGCCGATGCGCACAACTCGCTAACGGTAAGAGATAGAGAAACAGTTTAACACAACAATTTTTTGTGTGGATAAGGTTTATCAAGTAAACAGGGTAAAAATATTTACTGCATTTTTTTCATTTGATTAGATGGTTTCTTATCTAAAAGTTGTAGGTTATCGAAGGAAGCTACATTAGACCAGCAAATAGTAAACATGTGTTTGTAAAGAAAATAAGCTGAATGAGAGAAGCAAGTAGCATGTAAAATTCATCAAATTTAAAATTAATAACAGTTATTAGTTGGTTATATAGCAGACCTGTAGTGTTGAAAATGGTCGCCATAAGTATTATAAATGTAAATTCGTTTAATGGTGGTAACGTTCGAAGTTACCAATAATAATAATGGGCCCGTTGTGAATACCAACGAAATCGAATTGCAAAACATAATAAAAAATATCCTTCTGGATGCTCAAAGAGAAACATCGTTTTCACTGGAGACTGATACAACCCTCGAATTTTTGCAACCGCAAAGACCATATTCCCTAGAATTTGTAGATGAGGTATATGCGCCCACAAGGGAAGAAGAGTTAGAAGCAATAGAAGCTGAAGAAGAAGAGTGTACACCAGAAGAAGGAGGTATTGTAACTTTAGAATATAAAATCAACGCTGTTACGTATTGGAAAAGAGGAGAAGAAAAGACGACTTACGTTGAATACCGTCCAGCAAAAGTTTCGCAAAGTTTCATCTACACTACCGGCAAAACATATCACCTTTCAGTCTTTTTAGCATAACTTCGTTAAAAGGGAACGAAATTCTCTAATTTTTTCACGGTATGTTCCTAGTGTGATGTGCGTGATGCACCAGCTGTTTGGTGTAGTTTACTAAACTACACCTTGATTTGCGAAACTATTATCGATTCCTTTGAAAATTACCGCTTTTTTATTTCCTTGTTTTTATTGTTTTTTATGTTTTATTGTGTTACTTGTTTTCAAATTTTCACCAATCACTTGCAAAATATGGGTAAACAACGTGGATCTCGTAACTTCACACAGCAAGAGCAGGAAGCCATCGCACGCGGCTACAGTCAAGGACTCGCTCACCAGCACCTCGCGAGTCAGTTCAACGTTGGAAAGTTTACCATAACGAAGTTTCCCAAGAGGTGTAAGGCTCGAGGAGGAGTGAGGACGGTGTGGAAGAACGGTCGCCTTCGAATCACTTTGAGACTCGTCAATAGGAACCTCGTCAGGCTCTCCTGAGAGAATCAGCGCCTAACTGCTGCTGACATTGCCCGTCAGATTGCCTCTTCCAACGAACGAATGCCTGCGATTCGTACTATTTGCCTTCGTTTGCAGCAGGCCGGACTGCACGGACGTCGTCCCGTGAAGAAACCGATGATATCGGAGAAGAACAGGAAGGCACGCATTGCCTAGGCCAAGGCGCATCTGCACTGGGAAGGAGGGAATGGTCAAATGTGTTATGGAGTAACGAATTCAAGTTTTTACTGTTCGGAACTGGTGGAGTCAAGTGGGTTCGATGTTCCAACATCACCAGGTACGATCCCAAGTACCAACTGCCCACTGAAGCACGGTGGTGGTTCGTGCATTGTTTTGGGGTGCTTCTTCGTCAAAGGAATGGATCCTCTCCACCACGTCAACTACACCATGGATCGGGTTAATTTACGAGAACATTATGGAGAATGTCATGCGGCTATTCGCCCCCAAATCCATGGATCGGGCGTTCACCTTCCAGCAAGACAACGATCCCAAACACCGCTCCAAGGTGCGCTGGCTCGATCACGCTTCTGGACTGGCCCAGTCAATTGCCGGACCTCAATGTGATCGAACGCACGTGGAAGGAGCTAGAGCGTCGCCTGGTGGGCGGACATGCCAAGAATGTCAACAAGAAGATCGCCCAACTGGAGGAGGAATAGAAGAAGATCTCGCAGTCAACCATCGACAAGCTCGCCGACAGCTTGCTCCACCGGTGCCAGGCTGTGTTCGGCGTCAAGGGCTACGCGACGAAGTACTAGGATGTCTTCAATTGTTACATCGATTTGACTGATGATTACTTGTATTTGAATGCGGTTGTATACTCGCTAAGTTGGTTGTGAAAGGTTGCTGATTTTGAGAATCCAATAAAATAGTTTATAATAAATCGAATTTCTGTAACTGAATTTTTTCCGGTTGTTATTCTGGCATTATATATTGACTAATTTACAAGAAAAAAATTCGTAGAGATTAGATCAGTTTCAATAAGTTTATACTTAAAAATCATAAAGGTTCTTGCCGGTACTGTATGCAGCAAGTGTACAGGTCAATGGTGAAGTAATATTGTGACATAGCAACGATTTGTTCCTACGTGTATTATTCTACAGTATTATTAGATTATTTCTTTTCTAGGTGGAAAGAGGCAATAAACAGAGACGATAAATCCGCAACTACACAGAGTTTTACCATATTACCAACAATATCAACGTCCTGAAAACTACTGTCACCTCTCTACATCGTCCTAAAAGAGCAAAACGGTAATTTCGGTTCGCGTGTATCACAGTCTTTGTTTCGACCGTGAAATGTTCATTTAACAGCGTCTACATCTTGAAAGTTAACAAAAGAACTATTTCAGCAATGGCCAACGTGCATTTTCCAAATGTGGGAACTCACAGCATTTTGTTATTGGACTTTTCGGCCTCTGTTCTGCTACATTACAAACCAGTATGCCATCCAATAAACATGTGGATATATTAACGATCCGGAAGAAATCTGCATCCATGATACAACCTCTTGATGTATGTGGTTTTCGTATATGGAAAAACTTTGTACGAAAATTTTCTGAGGTTGTACTACTGCATGGTTGCGATATTGTGTTACATGAACGCAATAATATTATATAATTACAATCTCTTATTCATAACAAACTTTCGGCGCCAAAATATTACGAACTATTTGCTTACGCTTGGTATAAAAGCGGATACGTTGACCAAAGAATTAATTTGAAAATCCAGTCACTTTTGCTTTAACATAACAAGATTTTGTGCATCCTCCTCGTTGTTCCATATGTGATAGTCATGCCATCGTACGATGTGCGTGGTGTAACTAATTCCTGCGTTTTAAATATTTCTTTGAGGAGTTTCATCATCATGCAGAATAATCCATTCTATATTTCAATATAAACAAAAAAGATGTTGGTAAATATTGTAACGTATAATAAAATCGATAGGATAATGCTGGTATATGACTGTAAACTCTAATGCAAAATAATTTACCTTTTGTTAGTTTTTTTAAAAATTAAATCCAACACTACTACAGGTCTGTTATACAATCAACCAGTCTCTATTGAGTATTATCAAACCCAAAGATGTACTCGTTACCTGTCAGAAAAAATATTTAAAAACGTTTATACTTTTCTTTCTTGTTTGTTTAATAAAACTCATTCAAAGAAATAATTCTTGTATTAAAACTTTGTCCCTACCTCTAAGCGTTAGCGAGTTACGCGTATCGGTAGAATGCAAAATTTTTCATTGCAAAAATTTCTTTCACCCACCCAGAGTGTTTTTCCCCAGAAAAATATTGTGTAGGACATACCTATTTGTGATCTACAAGTTTCCCAAAGTTTCATAATTTTTTGAATTTCCGGGTTCTGGATCTTCCCTTTGTAAGTTCAAATCGAACAATTTTATTGTGATGAAGCTCCTTTAAGATCTACATACAAACTTTAATCCAGATTTTGCGGTAGCGATATTTAAAGTATTAAAATTTTTAAAGAAGTTATGAATGTACCAATTTTTTCGAAACTACTAAAATTATGAAAACGCCGTAAAGTTTTTTTAAACTCTTGATATAATTATGAATCTTGGGCCAGGGCGTGGATCTATCGAAAGCAGGGACCAAATATAATTGTTATTTTTTTATTTCAGATAAAAAGGTTACAAGAAAATTCATTTTATTTAATATTGGGAATTTTTAACCATTATCATTGCAAATATATTATTTTGGTTATCGTAACCAATTAAAGTGAGAAATATTTTTGTTTGGTTATAAGTAACAATTATATCAACCAAAATAATTTTTTGGTTTCAGATAACCATTATATCAATCAAAAGATTTTTTGGTTAGAAATAACCATTACCAAAAAAAATGTTTTTTTTTGGTTATCCGGGATGAAAAAACAAAAAATTTTTACGTGAATGAACATAAAAAAGCTATGAAAAAAGCAAAATATATCAAACAATATCAAAAATCCTCACAAAATAAAAAAACAAAAATTTTAACAAACAGAACAACAAATGAGCAATAAATTTAATGCAACAACAACACATGAACAAGATAACACAACAAATCTGTGGCGGTAGTAGCAAAACTAAGCACAGCTGAAGGCGGTGTATGTTTTTTTTTATATTTTAAAATCATTACATAAAACCTAATAAAGGTTACATATAGTCAATTGCAATTTTAATAACGATTTTAATGGAGTTAGAAATCCCTATTCAACATTTTAAATGAGAGAAATATTCCCACTAAAACTTTATGAATTAATTTTTTATTATCAATTTCATCCCTGATAACAAAAAAGAATCTTTTTTGTAATGGTTATTTCTAACCAAAAATCATTTTGGTTGATATAATAGTTATCTGAAATTTCACACTTTAATTGGTTACGATAACCAAAATAATATATATCTTATAAAAATGGTTAATTATAACGATTTTATAAATTCATCAATATAAATGGTTAAAAATGACTCTTTTGTCGTTTATCTTATAATTGTTACGTCCCTGATCGAAAGACATACAATTGCTTCCAACCTCACAAAAGAAACTATTACAAAGACGAGAAATTCTTATAAAGCTTATAAATTGTTTAGAGAAGAAGAAAATAATAAGACTAATTTTCTAATAATGAAATTCTTCGCAAAATATATACAGGGTGGGATTAAAGTATGGAATATTAAAAGAAAAAACGAACTCAACCGATATTCTTAAAAGGCGCTGAAACACGTCGGTTTAACTTTTTAAGAATACACATTATTATGTATACACTTTTCGACTTTTATTCGTTTTCTTAGTTATGACGTCATCACAAAACAATTTAAATGACAATACAGGTAGTAATTTTTCTTCCCTTTATAAAAATAAAAATAAATCATAAGGTTGTACAACAAAATTTCTGAGAAAAATCGAGCAACTTTTTCAAAGATTCAGAAGAATTACTTGTGAGTAAAAATCAGCGTGTTGCTTACCTATTAGTGAAGGGCCCTGTACAGTGATACTGTTAGAAAGCGAATTTTCGAGGACTACGTGTCAAACGCAGGAACATCAAGATTTTCGATTAAAAAAATAAAGTAAAAACTCTTCTTAAAAGTGACAATATTATTTTATGCCAAATAAAAGTCACTTTTAACGCAAAAAAACATTAGACACGTGTGTTTCTCTTTCTGTAATAAGCCCGTTTTAGGGGTAAAATTCACCCCTTGATCTCTGCACTGTGGTAAGAACGATGGCTAATTATCTCCAAAATGAGACATTTTCTGAAAAATCTGTTCAAGACCAAAAATGTAGGGTCTAATGCGGTGCACTTAATTCTGAAGATAAGTCGATCTTCAGATTAATTTTCAACCGGAATTTTGTCACGTTCTGCATAGAACTAGCGCTTTCCTGCTCTGACCCTGAGGCTGTGTTTGGAATTGATCTGTGGCATTATTTTCCGAAGAAATTTGATATGGTGATTAAATTGTATATACAATTTCATCGAAATCAATCAAATTTAGCGGATCTGGCTCCAAGTGACGTATTTCCCAACATTTAAATTTTCCCTTGCTGGAAAGAGATTTAGGACGAACTTATTGCAGCAACGGAGCTGTATTTTGAGGATCACGAGGCCGGTCGCTACAAAAGTGGAATGATGGCACTTCAGCATCGTTGGTCCAAGTGCGTTAAAGTTAAAAGGCATTATGTTAAAAGATAATAAAAAAATTGGTGTGTTTCTGTTTCAGACGAAGCAAGCACGCACGTATTCTTTGTCTCGCTCATCGCCTTTCGCTCGCACATTGTTCTCTCTGTTTTCTTTGTATTTCACACGACGCGAAGCTCCGCCAAAATTTAACGCTTTTACGCTTACGGTTACGTCCTATTTTTGTCCCGCTCGTAAGTTTAATCGTCTCTAACTTTTGAAGTGAAGTTTTTTGACTTACATGTATTATAATTAAATGTATTTATAAAATTATACATAGAATTATTAAAAGTCAAGAAAATTCGCGGACCTAAATAACAAAATAAAAACGTTAGAGACGATTATATCTATGGGCGGAACAAAAATAGGACGACGGCGCGGCGCTTCTAGTGTTAAGAAGTATTTCCTTCAAAAAACTTAAAACCCTAACTCAATTGTTTCACTTCCAATCTCATTTCCCGTCAAATCATCCTGGTATATGCAACAGTAAAGGGGACATCGCTCGTATCTACAGAATCTTTTGTCCCCGTTCAATGTGTCTTGTATTTTTACAAGATCTACTTGTTGTTACTTGACAGCATCTTCATAAGATTTCTATTTGAATTACATGCTACTTTTTGTCTTTTTCAAACTTTGTATGGCACTACAATTCTGCATGGTTGTTGTATTGAAATCTTGGTTGTATTTACTTTAGTTTTATTTGGCGAATGATTATAGATACCATATGCAGATATCGCAATATCAGTTAATCAACTGTTACGTCCTCTTTGACAACGCAAGAAAATGAGTAGTTACGTCGGGATTGAACCATTAGCGCTGAAATTATACGTTACTATTCTCTCCGCGTTTAACAGTTACGTACAGATTGGTATAATCATTATCGATTTGTTTACCATTCAAGTTACAGTGGAAATAAATTTAAGGATTCCTTTAATATCGCACATTATCATCATTTTGCGTTATTCAATTCCAAGACTATCAAACGTTCGAAATTGAACTATTTTAATTGAAGAACAAATAAGAATTTAACACGTTCCAGAACCAGGAAGAAATTATCCTTTCGTCGGGGATCAATCCCGTACTATGTATTTAGGCAGTAATAAACAAACGCCTCGTAAAATAATTGTTCTATTTGGAATATCCGACGTAACTTTGAATCGCACGCACGCACGCATGACATGCATAACAGACGAACGTTAAATAAGCAACCTCCTGGATTGTTGTACGGCCGTAAACTACAATGTAGGTAGGGTACTGAAATTCCGAGTTTAGCAAACAGATATGAACACAAATTGTCGGTCGCGCCGGTCCGGAAAATTATAGGTATTCCAAATATTTACACGAAACGTCCAATTAACCAGAACAAATTACGCATTGATAAATTAACAGTACGCGTGAAAGGCAATTCGTTTGTCATGTCTCGCGCCACATTTGGATACAAATGCATGTGCATCGTCTATATCAGTTCGGATACTTGGTAACATTTCGTAGAGTATTCTTAATGATTGTACTATTATTATAAATGTAAATTATTCTATGATATCAAACTATTTATGATGTCCTTACTTCGTAAAGGACAAATACCTTCAGAATTTCTGGGTAATAACATCATCTAATAATAATTAAAATTTACAGCATTTTAATGGCACTTGTGCAACAAATTTACGATCCCTTTATTATGTCTATTGTCGAGGTAGAAGTATGAGTATGACTAATAAATAATCTTAAGAAGTTTACATTACTCTGTGCTAACAGTGCTGCATATTATAATCGATGTTTTAATTGCTCGACAAATGCACTTGTGCGTGTATTGAAACAATAGCTTTATTAAAAGTGTCTAAAACACCTAGGGGAAAGCCAAAAACCCAAGAAAAACGTGCTATTATAATAGCTTTTCACCAGGAAGGCTATCATTGCGCCAGATTACGGAAAAGGACGCATGTGAACAAATCAACAGTAAATGATATCATTAGGAAATGGAAATTAACGCTTGGGCAATTTGCAAGCCAGCGCACGTCAAGGTCATTCGCGAATAACAACAAGAGCAGACGGTGAGTGCGTAAAATTGCCAAACAAACGAGGTAGAAGGCTGGTAGCACTCGAAATTGCGACCATGAAAGATCAATTTCTGTGACTACAGTAAAGTGGCGATTTAAAGCTGCAAATCATCATGGCCTCGTTGCTGTGCGAAAACCTCTACTATCCCGACGTAACAGACAAAAACGGTTGCAATGGGCTGAAACACGCAGAAATTGGACAATCGAAGATTTCAAACGAGTTTTATGGACTGATGGATTGAAGTTTGAACTCTTTGAACAAGCGAAAAGAAAATTATTTAAAAATATTACAAGAAAATACTCTCAGGTTGGCGTTTAATTGGTAATAATTTTACATTCATGCATGACAACGACTCCAAACATACGACATTAGTATATAGCAATTACTTAAATAACCAACAACAAAATAATATTCTTGAAATAATGACGTGGCCACCGCAAAGTCCTGACATCAATCCGATTGAACTGTTGTGGGATCAACTCGACAGAAAAATTTAAAAGATGTGTCTTACCTTCACGGCGACACATTTATGGAATTTTATACAGGACCAGTGGGCCAATATCCAAAATATAGGGCTTGAGAAATTGGTGGAACGGATGCCTAGAATTGTTAGTGCCATCCATCGTGCAAAAGCAGGTCTCTTTCGACGAAAATAACATTTAATAAATTTAATATCATATATTGAGAATTATTCTTATTTTTGTCGTATGTTATAAATATGTGTTAATAACAATAATACCATTATATAAATTCCATTTTGTACTTTAATTTAAAGTTAATATTCTACAATTTTGTAAATTTACTTAAGTGTCCGAACTAATATGGACGGTAGTGTACGTTTGGGTGTATTTGCGACCAGTCGGATTGTGTCAGAATAAAATCTCTGTGGATTCGAGAGTCGTGGGCTATAGACATTTTTAAAGCAATTAATCTACACTTTTATGCACGTAGTAGGTATATCTTGCTATATTTAAATTAGCGTGCTAAATTCCATTAACTCGTATCGTATTTCCATATGTGTCATATAATAAAAAATTTGATAACGGTTTCCGAATTGAAATTCAAATTCCGGTGAAGCACGTTGTTTACTTAAAAATTCTTCTGGACGGAATGTGTTTATCTACATGTAGGTCGATCCGGAGTAGTTTTTAAGTTACTTTTACCAAACAAAATATTGAAATTTAGATATGCAAGTCCGATTTCGGAAGTATATTCGTTGATGCTTTCTATTGGAATTAATTTCGACAAAAAACGAGGAATGATTTCGCTTTTCTTGTCGATTGTAATCGAACTACTTTTAACTATACGCGGCCTGCTCTGTGTAACACGTAGAAAACGCGTGTGTAACACGCGAAAATCATATGTTTACTTGTTACCATAATCTTACATCTCATCATTTGCCTTTTCTACACATCTCGCAAGATAAAAGTATCGAAATGGGTCACGAGATGTACGAGGGCGATGCGTAAAGTAAGTTTCATTTCCGGCTAGTGAGCAGAGGAGTCGGGAAATCGGCGCGATTGCAGCGGTGCGATGTAGTCTCGTTCAATGTGAGTCTGGCAGTGCTAGTGAGATAATCCTTCGGACACGTCTTGGTCGTTTTGAGTGGTTGCTGTCGTTGCAAATTCCGCCGACTGTGAACTGTGTGTTGTTATCCGATTTCTGTGTGCAAAGAACACCCAAGCTGCTAAGATTCATCGCGAACTTTGTTCGGTTTATGGCAAAAACGTCGTGAGTGACAGTGCGGCTAAAAAATAGTGCCATATGTTTCGAGAAGCACGCACTAATGTCCATGATGAAGAACGGAGTGGAAGACTAACTGTTGTGAAGGATGAATTTCTGGGTAATGTCGAAGAGAAAATTCGTGAAAATCGGCACAGACCTGAGTGCCTTTTTTCCTGCGATGAAGAGCTGCAAGACAGTGTTACAGCATGGCTTAATTCACAGGCGGCAGAGTTGTATGAAGTGGACATTAAAAAAACTGATTCATCGCTATAACAGATGCCTCAATATTAATGTCCACTATGTAGAAAAATAGCTGAAAGTGGTAGCTTTAAGTTATATACAATAAAAATCTCTTCATGTATTGGTGTTCCTTTTTAAATAACCAAATGGAACGTACTTTACGAATTGGTCTCGCACCTTCTGTAAACTTTCCCAAAATCCGCCCTCTTTCTCGTTGCGGCCATAGACTACTGCAATTGTCTTTATATCTCCTTTCCATGCTTATTTCTAGTGTTAATATCCATTCGTTTACATATTGATAGCCCCTTATGTTTGTATCGTTTTCTTTCTTATCAGACATGCTACTTCAGCTCTCGCCCTCTCTTTTTCGCCCACTCCTCCATACATCATAGCTATACACTACCTGTCCCTTTTTGTTTTGTTTCAGCGGTTTAATGGAAGAATGATTTTTTTATCAAAAAACGTTATTTTACTGTAAAAAATATATTTTATTCTTCAACATAATCCCCTTTTGGATTTTTGCGCTTAGCCCAGCTAGTTTCCAATTTTAGTGAAATTATCCTAGTGCCTAATCTTTCGGAAATTTCAAAATATGCATTCGTCTCGGATATCACCTCTTCATTTATTTGAAATTTCTTTCCATCGAGCCATTTCTTTAAATTGGGAAACAAAAAGAAATCACTGTAAGCCAGATCTGGTAAACATTTTTCTTTTCATTTTTCTTCAACAAATGCGGTCGTTCTTTCTTAAGTTCGGCATCAAAACGTATCAGCATAATATTTGCCAGATATCGTTTTCTTTTTCGTAAATAATCAATAAAGGTAACACCTTTGGAATCCCAAAAGAAACACCCGTGTTTAGTACCACATACATATGACCTCCGTGCACTCGAGAAGGAAGTCTTGAAGCTGTAATTCGAGAAGACTGATGTTGATGTGGATTTAGTGGCACTTCCTCCTGAACCAAGCGTAATTCCCGATGCAGAAGAAAGGCGGAAGAATACAATATCCAGACCAATGATATGCCGAAAGATATACCGGGTTGTGCAGAGATTTTAGTCAAAAGAGATGAGGAGGAACGGGAAGCACCGACAAAGTACCGTTGATGTCGGTTTCAGCCAAAATGCCTAGAACAGATGCTGACGAGCCCCACTGGCGTAAGAGCGACCCCAAATGCGACTGGAAACAGTAATGTCTAACCATGGCGCGAAAACTTGATAGCTGCTCCCCTAGACAACAATCCTAGTCAATATTTTCGAAACATTTTTTCGACGAGGAAGTTCTGAATATGATTGTTCTATTATATATTGAAAGCTCTGCAACAACGCCAAGTTTCCCTATCTTACTGCATCACACTCGTTGGTTGTGGTAGTGCTGGTCAGGCAGAAGTAATGAGTATAACGTAACTTGCAAACTTCAGGAGTAAGGTGTTAGATTCTCGAGGAGGTCAATGTGAAAAGACCTTGGAAACCTCAATACAACATCTACCTCTCAAGAACCGGTACCCAAAATTTACAGAAGCCTAGAATTTATTTCGTAATTATCCAGCAAGTTAAAATCGTTATTCAAGCAACAGCAGAATTTGGTTATCTCCTATCATTCTTCCAATACCCCGACAAGGTTCTTCTCTAATCTGAAGGTATTTTTGGTATTTTGGTTGGCATGGATCGGGTCGGTATCACTGACTATCTCTTGTCATGTTCCTTTCCCTCGCATTTCATCTCACGAGCACGTGTGACCGTTAAGTCCGTTAAGGTTAGAGTTTCCTTCAATTTTTAAATTTAAGAGCTTTTTAAATTCATTGCATTTTTGTTTTCACTATAGATTTTCCAAGTAATTTATGGGGATCTTAATATCACGCTTACCGTAAGTTTAATACATTTTTAAAATAATCTTTTTTAGAGAGAGAGAAATTGTTTCCTCTTCAGTACACTGAGGATGCCCTTAATCTGAGGGCGAAAATTCTGTAGCAGCAATAAACGATATTAGCAATTCAGGTGTTTTCACCTTGACCTTCCCGAGAGTCCAACACGTCGTTACTCCTGAAGTTTGTATTATTTTAGTTCATGTGGGTTTTATACCACCACAATGGAGTTCGAAGAAAGTTTTCTGAATACAGTTCTGGACAAAAGTAAGTTTCCTTCGCCATTCGATTGTTTAACGAAAGAAACCATCGAGATGAGTTGCAATACGAAAGGAATGGGCACTTAAAAATTGCAAATTGTATGTAGACAAGGAATCAACGCTGTAGCACTAGAAGATGAACGTGCAGATCTCCAAGGAAATGGAGAGAATGCTGGGTGGTATCATTACCGGAAGATTGGGAAAGGACGTAAGTTATATATTAACTAGACAAGGACCTAAATATAGTTCATGTGGGTTCTGTACCACTACATTGGAGTCCGAAGAAAGTTTTCTGAATACAATTCTGGTCAAAAGTAAGTTTCTTTCGCTATTCGATTGTTTAACGAAAGAAACCATCGAGGTGAGTTGCAATACGAAAGGAATGGGCAGTTAAAAATTGCAAAATTATATGCAGACAAGGAATCAATGCTGTAGCACTAGAAGACGAACATGCAGATCTCCAAAGAAATGGAGAGAATGCTGGGTGGTATCAATACCGGAAGATTGGGAAAGAACGTAAGTTAGAAATTAACGAGATGTATAGGAATATAGGAAGAATGGGATCGAAGTTCATTTCTTTTTTGTAATAAATTGAAAGGAAGTATGGTCGACTTTCTTAATTTCACTGCCAGTAAGCACGCGAAAATTGTAGGAGAATGATGAAATACATAATTCATAAAAATCAAGTCCAAGTTCAATCTAGCGTCTTATTCCGGTACTCTCTAATCACGATTTCACGGTCGCATTATCAACGGCACGACATTCGCCGTTAACAGTGTACCCGTAATCACGTCAAGAATAATAATAACAATAACAACGGCAACGAATCGAAGACGTCGCCGTCCGTACAGGCGAATAACACAAGTCATCGCATCGCCGATACATGACAACGGACGAGATAAAACAAGTGGATGCCACATACTACGACGATCGGCGATCGAGTGCATCTTCGTGACGGAGAGACGGTGGCACAATCGGAAAGGAAAATGAACGCCAACCTCCCAAATAGCGGACTGATAGAGCAATAGGTAGTAGTAATACCACAATGCGGCCGGCACGCAACGAGCAGTTCTTCTAATGTTAAATTATCGTACGTACCAAACGAGCGGGCACCGTACACGGATGGATGATGATGTACCAAAGCTCGAACACAGCGTGCTTCGCTCTTGAAGTATGAGCAATACGCCGCCGGCAAAGTGTAGTAGTCATCATCTCATAAGAGGAAGACACGCCGCAAGAAGTACAACACTCTGCATACATGAGACGCCGAATATAGAACAGTAGCACGCGTATACCGAACGGTCGCTCGTAATCCTACCGCAACTTTTGAAGCGTTGCTCTTGTTCCTTCTTATCGTCCGCCGGTCGTATTGAATTCGTATCGTATTCGAGTGCGCCGAAAAAGAAGAAAGAATCGAAACGGACGAGCTAAGAGACGCGGTGCCGGTCGTCGTTTTCTTTTGACGGACTGTAAAAGACGAGAAAGGAAAAGTTCTTGTTGAAATGTTGTGTGCTCTGGTGCTTTGCCTACTGCTGTTCTCGCCGAACTCGTCTAAAGCCGAAGGAATTCCCGCGACGGATGCCAGGACTGCCGCTAAGAAATTTCAGAACGCGCTCACTCAACAGGTAAAAGAAAAAAGAAAGAAATGAGTTTTAGTATACGCAGCGCGTACGCGCCAATATAAAATTTTGTACCATATTCGACGACGGATAAAATAGATTTTATACGTACTGTTCTTTTTATCGACTTTGTTCTTTGAAATGAACTGGAAGTAACTTAAATTATACAGTGTGGACGTACAGTTGGGTGCAAAACTGTCCCAACCGTACAAGAAATTCATAGTTCTCGTTAAAGAAGCAAAATAACCATTTTTATTTAATATTATATTTCATGTAGTAGACACCCAACAAAGTAAGAAAATGAAAAAAAATTTGTAACACCCTCGTTATGTATTTATAAACACAAAATTACATTGGACCACTTTTGCACCGTTTGGGAAAAATAATCTTATACAAGCTTTAATATTAGTCCACAGTCCTTTTGATTTTTAACTGCTGCCAAAAGTTTTTCACAATAGTCAGAAGAAATTTCATCCTGCTGTTCTTGAACGCATTCACACAGAACTTTGAGCGATGATGGTGGTGAATCATAGTTGTTTAGTAGAGCCTTTTTTAAGTAAGACTATAAATTCTCTATTGGATTAAGGTCTGGACTCTGTGCAGACCACTGTAACACCTGACATTTCTGTCAAACCTAACCATTCTTTGACGATTTTGGAGTGTGCTTGGGGTCGTTATCATGTTGGAAAACTATTTCGGCATATTTTCTATAGTTTCGGTTAAATTTGTCTTTAAGATATCAAGGCACGTTTCTTTCTTCATAATGCCGTCAATTTTTCGCGAAGATCCAGTTCGGTGAATAGTCTTACACCCCCAAACTTTCACATTTCCTCCTCCATGCTTCACGGTTTGTATGAAATCTTTTATATTGGTCCTTTTCTCCTTTTCCATTGTCTTCCATCTGTACAGTATCTATTAATTTTGGTTTCATCGGACCAAATTACATAGCTCCAATCATCATCGGTCCATAATTCATATTTATTAATAAACTCAAGACGTACTTTTATATTTTTCTTCGATAGCAAGAGCTTCGTTTTTTTCTCATTGGCTTTGAAACCAGCCGAATGTAGGGCTCGGTGCACTTTCCACTTACTTACGCTTTTGCCAATATATATGCAAACTAGTGCTGATGCATGTGAAGCCGAATTTGCCTCTCCTGTAGCCAGGTACCTGACTTGTCCAATATCTTTAGAATTTAGCTTCTTAAGTCTTCCTCCAACATTATTTCTGAGCTCACCTTTCAATTTTTCGCGTATTCTCTACACAGCATTCTTGATTACTTTTAATAATCGTGCAATTTTTCTGATGGAATTTCCTTCTTTCAACTCAAAGCAAGGAACCAGTTTTAACTTAATATTATATTGAAATCTACTTCGTTCATTGATCGTTGCAAAACTGTCCCAATGAAATGTTATCACCTTTCCACGAACTTCGTAGATAGCGTTGACCTGTCTAATGTTTATTATTGTAATACTGGTTAGGTATGAGGTCATAAGAGTCGTAGTCCGTTATTACGGACTGCGACACCTATTGGCCAAAACAAAAATTATATCACTTTTCAAAATGGGACGGTTTTGCACCTAACTGTATATGTTAGAACAAAATTAATAAAATTTATAAATTGGAAAAAAAACCCGGTCGGACACGTTAACCTCAATTTTTAAATGCGCTAGTTTTTACAAAAAAAGTATTTTGTGACCTCATTATTGTCGCAGATATGACGTCACTCGGCCGCTTTTAAATAGTAGCCCTAATTTTTGAAAGCGCCATTTGGAGGAGAACGTTTTTGCTGCATACAGAACGATGATTTCTGAAATAGGCTGCATTACAAGATTTTTGAGAAAAAGCATTTCGTGTATTATTCAATTTAACAATCAAAGGTTAGCTAAAAAATCAAAAGTAACAAATAAATTTAAAATTATTCAAGTAAAACGTTAAAATTTCATACCATTTACGTATTAATAATGAGTAAGGCGATGTTCAAATTCGTTTATGACATAATTTAACACTCAGGGAGCTATTAACATGATTTCCACGACTATTCTAATCTTCAAATCTTGAATACTATCAGGTTGGTTTAGATGCACTTTGGATTTGAGATAATCCCACAAGAAGAAATCGAGTGGATTTAGATCGGGAGATCTCGCTGGCCATTCAATATGCTCCTCGCCTACTAATCCATTTATTTTGAGAAACTAGTACTAAGGTATTTACGAACAATTAGAGAATAATGTGGCGGTGCACCACCGTGCTGGAACCATGAGGCGCTATCCGCCAGTAATAATAATTATATTAATAAATATAAAAACATTACACGAAAGTCAAAATATAAGAATATATTAATATATATATATATATATATATATACATACAAATGCAAACACATATACTAACAAACAAGCAAATACTATAAAAAAATTAATTTAATGGCTCCACTCAAAATTTAAAAAATCGTCTATGGAATAAAAACAATTACAAAACAAACATTGTTTCACTTGTTGACTTGGGATTTCCAAATTGAACTCTACGAGGGTCCCCATTTTGTTATATATTTTTGGGCTCCACTAATTTACACTGCTCTGGCTTGTTTGCAAACGATGGTATGGGATTCGCATCTCACATCTTTTTCTTGTGTTATACTCGTGATAATTGCGGGTATTCCGCCGCAATAATTGCAAGTAATTTTCACCATTTAAGGGTGTTCGGTACTTTTTTGAAGATCAGTTAAGCTTAATTTTTCTTATCGGTTCCAAAACTATTTTGAAAATTGTATATCTGACCTTTAAAAGTAGCGTGTGTAACGATAAAATACTAGTTTTTTTACAATGCTAAGAGCTTCTACAGCTTTAATTTTTCTTCAATAATAAGTGAAGAACCAGTGAGCTTTCTTGTAAATTCTTTGTTTGTTGTTGAATTTAACCTCAATTAAGGAATAGAAAGATGACCATGGGCTTACCGTCATTTTTGGACTTCAAGAAAGCAACGATAACAAAGGAATTTATAAAAAGCTCGCCGATAAGACATAGCTATGGTAGCGAATACACGGTATGCAAACTTTTGAGCCCGTAAACTTACTGGTTCTTCATTTATTTTTGAAGAAAAATTAAAGCTGTAGAAGCACTTAACATCGTCAAAAACTAGTATTTTATCGTTACACACACTACTTTTATAGAGCAAATATACAATTTTCAAGATAGTTTTGGAACCAATAAAAACTTTTAGTTTAATCGATTTTGAAAAAAGTACCAAACACCCTTAATCCATCTTTAATAAATAAGAAACTGTCCTATGACTGAATTACCGACAATCCCTGCCCATACGTCGATTTTTTCTTTTGTCGGAATTGTGCGTGTCCTTCCACCATTCAGTGTGGATTTTCAGGTGCCCAGTATTTACAGTTTGGCATTTCACAGACTCGTTTAGCTTCGTCGCAGAAAATCATGCGTCTTGAAAATTCCAGATTGTTATTACATCAAATTCGACTTTTCTGTCAAAATCATCATCGTCAAGTTCTTTAACCAATTTTATTTTGTACGGACACCATTTGTTCTTTTTTTTTTTTTTAGACATTTTAAAACGGTAGGTTGACTAATTTATTGCTGCAATGAGACTTCACGGCTTGATTTGTGAAAGCTTCCTTGAAACGATAGTACAACATCCAATTGATTTTCTTCTGAAATTATCGGACGTCTTTTTGTAAAGTTACGTGACCCAAGCGCGTTTAGTCTTACTTATTGTTGATGGCGTAGTACGCCGATCACGGTACTTATCATTGAATAATTGATAAACTTCTTCTTATGTCCGGGATTTGTCTCCACAATCAATCATCATTAAAATTTCTATTCTTCGGGTTTCACTTGAACGTGTCATTTTTAGTTGTATGTTAATTAATCAAAACACTAATAAAGTTTGTTAAACCTGACAGCATAGAATCGACAATACATTTTGCTTTGAATTTTTTTACCTTTTTGCTTAAAGAGAAAATTTAAATACGATCGGACTGTGACCAGAAAACGAGAAAAGCCTGAATTTGTAAGTAACATTGCTTGGACCATATTCGAAATAGACTCCTTTTTTTCAAATTGTAGATTTTAACCTTCCTATACTCACGCATACGGTCTGTGGGACCGACTTATATAGTATAGTATACGTGTCTCATATTTTGACGTGAGTATAGGAGGGTTAAACATCACAATGGAAAGTAAATAAGAATGTTAAGAAAATTTAAAATATGTTGTTTTCTCAAAAATCTTGTTATGTAACCTACCTTAGAGATCATCGTTCTGTATGAAGTAGAACGTTCTTCTCCCCAATGGGGGTTACCATTTAAAGGAAAATGAGGTGACGTCATGTCTGCGACTATAATGACGTCACAAAATAGGTTTTTTTTTTGGAAAAATTTATGCATTTGAAAATTAAAGTTGACGTATCTGATCGTTTTCTTTCTCTTTTCTCTATTTACGGATTTTATTGATTTTGTTCAAATCTATACGTTCACATTGTATACATATTTTTAGTTTGTTGCATCTTAAGAAGCTATAAATTTGTTAGACGATACATTTGTCTTTTTAATAGATATTCCTTATCCAAGTAATACAATGTACAAGTATGCATTGTTTAGAGATGAAACAATACCAAATTAGAACAAGGACCGTTTGTTTTAACATACGTCTATCTTTATACTTACATCGCGATGCGCCGTGTGCGTTTTTCGTTGACATAATTTAATCGAACCGATTTTCCCCTGAATATATCGGACAAGGATGCCACAGATCGATGGTTTCAAACGAATTATCCTTGACAACGCCTTCATATCTAAGAAAAGCATGTTACTGCAGTTATTATCCGTATTAGATGATGATCATTGGATGAATGATACTACCTCTTCGTAGAATATACCATTTTAAAATTAAAACATTTTAATATGTACAGGCGATATTTTTCATTTTCGTAAACAAATCATCAATTCGACAATTTTTACATAAATACAAAAAGTGATTGTATAGCTTAACAACGATTAATTATTTAAATTTGTAATACTGAATACAAGAGGCGCCTTTTATGTTTCCACAAACGACGAGTAACAACGAAACAGTGGCAAGTGTGTCTCACCGATTTGAATGAAAGTTTGTGGGTTTACAGACCAATGTAGTGTAAAAACAACGGTAACATGGGGGGCTCCTTAAGCTGAACACTATCCTTCGCTGTATGACTCAATAATTCAGAAACTATAAACTATAAGAGATATAAAAACAGTTATCACAAGATTTAATTTGTTTTACACTCCCTTAATGATGGCGTAAATATTTATCCTATAACAAATATATGTTTGAGGAAACAATTTCTCACCCCCTTTTTACAGGGAAAATATTGACTTTTTTGGAGTACTAGAAATTCGGTTTTCAAGGTAAAAAAGATGGAAAATACGAAGCACAATTTGGAATATATTAAAACAATAACAATAACATTGCCGTATTGATTTGGATAGGAATGGATACGCCTCGCCGAAGGGTCGTAAAAATTGCACAACTTATGTTTCTTATCAAAAAGACAAAAACTTAAATAAAAGCGATTTGGCATCATCATCATTGTAAAAAATTTTACCATCAATAAGTTCTCCTAAATTGGAACAATAACAATGATATTGCCACGATGAATTGGATAGTAACGAATGCGCCTCGTTGAAGAGCTGTAAATACCGCGAAACCGGTCCTAGTCTTTCGCTCCTGCCTAGTTCAATGAAATTCCCGCCCCTAATAAATTGACATATGTAGTAGTTGTTTTCTTTTAGTAACGCTTCGTCCACTTTTATCAACGACCTATTGTAATCTTTCAGACAACAGCATAATTTTACATTCTACATCGCTCTTACTATTTGCCAATTTTGGCCAATTTTCTTGAAAACATTGCCTAGCTTGGTTAGTTACTGGATGTAAATATCCGAGTTCTTCGTAATCGCACGAAATTGGTAACGACTAGCCGGTTAATTCATGAGATGACGTAAGTCGGCTCAATCGCCCAGACAAAGCGTCTAATTATTTGGTTAACAAAATTTTCCTCTTTACATAATTCTTTGATCAAACTCTTAGAGTATTGCCCCCACTGATTCTGAATCTGCTTTCCAAATTCATGTAAATTCAGGTATGGTTTGAATGAATAACACGCGTTTAAAATTTTGAAAAACGAGTTTAGCGTAGATGTGGCAAATAAACTTTCTGGAGATTCACGATGGACTGACTGACGGCATTTTTTTTTGTTCCCGGAACGAGTCTGCTTGGTGGCCATTGTATCTTTGCATATTGGTTTCGTCGCAATTGCGGAAAACTGGTACCTGATGGACGATTTTTGACAACGGATTCCAGATCAGCATTGAATAAGAAACAGTACTCAGCGTCCAAGAAACAAAAACATTGTTTACCAGTGTAATCAAAACATTGTACAATCAGACGTTTTGTCTGGGCGACTGAACAGACGTGCCTCATCCCGCAAGCCATCCCCCTCGTCGAATGTTACCTAAAGATTGTTGTTTTATTAGTCATCCTATGCACGTATTGAGTGATATGTGACGGCTTAAGGAATGCTGATAGAAGTAAATGGCTTTATCGTTTCTTTTGCATCAACATATTTTTGTATGCGCCCCAAACTTATTTTTCGAGCATTTCTTCCAATGTGGAGCTGATGCCTGAAAAACCAGTTGCCAAGATGCCTTTACGACAGCTTCTTCATACTGTAGATGATAAATAGGCGTTTTTATATTTGTGCGGAGCACTTGGTATTGTTTCGAAGAGCACCAAGCGTTGCGCGGACCACAGTTCTGGAAGCTCGTCCAAATTGGCTTTACTTCAAAAAAAAAAAAAAAAGGAAGAAGAGAAAAATGTTCATCCCGTGGACTATTCTCTAATCGTGTCGCCTTTAGTTAACGCCCGTGAATTTGCAAAAAGTCGTCGCACTCGGCGCACGCTGCGTTTGGCGTTAGCTATTTCGGGAGAACGCCCTTCGTGTCCCAGCTGAAAATTTACATACACACGCTTCGGGAGGAGGAATGTTTCCGTTTGATGTGTTTGTAGTGTTTAATGGGCTTACGGAATTGGAATTTACACGACGTTTAGCGTCCAGAACGGCCCGGCTCGGCGTAATAAAGTCTCGCGAACACACGCGCGCAAGGCGGAGAGAGGCAGGCGGTCGTTTTTCGCAAGTCCCGGGACGCTCGGAAAGTCCGATTTAACATTGCGCGATGCGATTTCGAAGAAGATGCTTCGCTAATCCAAACAAAGGAAATGGGATCGCCGTCGTCGTCGTCGAGATTCTACGGATGCAATTTCGATACTGGGTTGGTCAAGCCGGTCGTTAGGTAGCATATCGCAGAGGTGATTCGGATGAAAAATCTATGGCGAAATAGTCGTGGAACTGGAGGTATTTCGTAGGTGAAAAAAGAGCGCTGTTAAATTCGATCGGCGTATGGTTGCTGTAGTAAATAAGTTCCGGAGAAAAAAAGCGGGATCGGATGATGTAAAATATTGATAAATTGGGGTTTAAAGACAGATACAGTCGAACCTCTATAATCCGAATTCTACCGTAAGTCCAATTCTTTAGTTGGGTGGAGCGCTAGCACGTAATGGTTTTTTAAAAGTGCGATTCTATAACGAATTTTTCAAGTCGAACTCGCCTTAAATCGACATTCTTAATTTGTTTGTCAGTTACATCATTAAGGTTCGGCAAACAAGTGCATGATAAGTTATCATTAAGTAGCGTAATCCGAACTGACGCTGTCCCTCCACTTACTTACGTGTAAGGCGCAACATTAAAATTCGGAGCAGGGACAGCGTCAGTCCGGTTTACACAACTTATCATGCTCTCGTTTGCCGAATGGAATGGGGACACACAGACTTCCCCAGAAAACCAAGGAAATGTTTGCAGACGTTGTCAGCAAGAAAAATGATGGCAACCGTTTTTTCTGAAACAGGGAAGGTGTGATTCTTTTCGATTTCCTCGAACGAGGTAGGAATTGTGAAACATTAAAAAATTTTAGAGGAGCAATCCAAAGCAAGCGTCGGGAAATGCTGAATTCAAAGGTTTTGCCTTTTCACGATAATGCTCGCGCATACTCGGCCAATCAAATCCTCTCTCTCCCTCTTGGAGTTCTTGGATGGTTTTGGTTGGGAAATATTGTACCATCCTTCTGTGACTATCACTTGTTTCCGCACATGAAGATCTGACTTGTAACCCGGCGTTTCCACGACGATGTAGAACGAAGGCGTGAACGAGTGGTTGAAGTCTTGGACGGCAGAATTGTCCGACAATGGTATCAACAAATTGGTGCACGATAAGTGTCTCTGAATTTGAAGTAAAGATAATAAAAACAAGAGGAAAGATGTCACTGGACACCCGATAAGAGCTAAGCTCTTCACGCATTTGATGCTTATTTGAATAAAAGGTAAAATTCTATAATTGAATAAAGAATGTATATGCAAACAATGTATGTAAAAGGTATTTCATTTCGAAACCGATGGTAAATAAGTTGAAGTTGAATTTGAAGTAAATTCGATTCTGAATAATAAGAACGCCATCTGATGGGGGAAGACGCAAATACGGCGCATTTCATTGTTGCTCCTGCGATGAGTATGTGTGTATGCGTGTGAGAGAAAGAACTAATGAAAGATAAAAGCGTCTATTTGACGATTTCAAGCGTGTCACTTTTTTCCAGTTAACTCTCACCGCAGAATCTCGCTAAAAGAGTTTCGCTCTAAAAATGTTTTCTGCCACGTTAATTTGTTTTTATTCCAAAATAGCCCTTGTATTTCGAATAGATCGGCCGTATGCCAGTTCCGTGGCATACTAAAAATAATGTACCCCTTTTCAAAAGAAAATATGCGGGTACAAAAACGGGAGCGAATGGGCCTGCGAAGTTTTACAATAGTCAAATTAGACTGCAAGCAAAATAACCACCCCCAGAAGACTGGCGCCCCGAGGTTGTAACCCATTTAACCCAGTGGTTAGGTTGATTCTGTCCCTAACGTATATTTATCTTATATGATAGATCTCTACCACTAATAGGTCAATAAAACAAGGCTGGTTTGAACGATACCTATTAGTGGTAGAGATCTATCATATAAGATAAGTATAAAAAGGTCACGAAATATATATATATATATATATACATTTAACCTAACGTATATTGTAAATCGTTACTACGTGCTTCCTCTTATATGGGATGTTCCGAGGAGTTGAGAAGCTAGAAGCAAACAGCCCATTTCTTTAAGAGTTTCAAAGATATGAAAAGAAAGGAACACGGCACTTAGGAAGGAAGTGGCTGTCAGGTTACCTCCGGTCATATATTACGTATCAACTGTATGCTTGAGGGAGGAACATATTGGAAAAGTTCCTTCCTTGTATGCGAAGCAAGTTCTTGACAGGTTGGTGTCACAACTGCTTAATTTAACTTTGATGATAGATGGCTTTAGATGAGTCTGTTTTTTCGATTTCCGAGTACGTACGACCAGGCGTCCAGCAAAAATCCCTAATGAGTGAGAAGCGAAGCTGGATAGTCCTCGAATTTAATTTTTTGCTCAATCTTGCAACTAGCGATTCGATCCTTCTCCGGAATTGAGTAAAATTTTTGTCTTAATCCAGAGAAAAGTACAGGAAAGCTCGAATCGCGAAGAAAATTCAACATTCTACCGACGTTGATGATTGTCGTTGACATTGTGTGTCTGGTGGCTGTGGTCGGTTACTGAGAACACCACAAAAGATTAATACAAATTGCACAGACTTTTCTGATCCAGCAGTGATAGCCCTACGCTCAAATATTTTTACCTATTGTCACGACATCTCTTATTTTACTTAAAATGTATGATAATAAGGAAATAAAATGAGTTTTTGTATTTCCAGCGTAGATTACTTGTTTATGAGCCATAATTCTAATAGTGTCTGTAAAGAGTATATTTAACTTAGAAGATCCATAATTAATGTACGAACTGTATGTTCGAGGGGCATCTTTTAAGTAAAATTTTGTAATAACTAAATTCTTTACAAAATATATATTTAGTACAGTCGCGAGTAGTGTGTAATAGTAGTAGCGATTTTTTTTTGTATGTAAGTCTGATAATTTTGAGTTAAATACCATGCATATTTTTCACAATTCCCCAGCCGCAAAGAACGAGACCGCAAGTAAAACAGTAGTGTTCTTTGCGGCTGGGCGAAATGGGAGTTGCGAAAATTTTTTAAACAAGACTAAATTTACGTAAATTAATTTGGGAATTTTAATTCGATGTTTGCTAAGAAAAAAATTTATCATTAATGAATCCTATAGGGAATATCGAGCAGTAGCATGGTTGCAGTGATGGTTTTTGTCCCCACGTATCGGAGTTTGATCGACACTGAAGAAGGGGTAAATCGAACTCCGAAACGTATGTCGACATGGATTTATAAATAAATACTATATTGACTGTGTACTCCGAATATTCTAGGGTGGGAAATGCTCACCCTTGCCCCTCGCTAGCTACGCCAATGTTAAATCCTCTGCATTACTAATCTCTACATGTTTAGTATCTATCATGGCCGGTTGGCTGAAGAAAAACAAATCTTTCTTGGTATTTTGAAATCTAGAATGTCCAGAATGCAAGGTCATCATTCAATACGTCTTCCATCATTATCTACTATGCTATCTATAATTTTCAATCTGATATTAACCGTATGTTAATAAAATACAAAAGTAAAACCCAAAACAGGGATTCTGTAGGCAAACTGCTACTTGTAATTTTAATTTTTCGGCTGAAAGAGAGGTTAACATAAAAACGCCATTCACTGCTAAACCTTCGATTTCAATCGCTTAAATTCATGTATTCGTAACGTACCTTAAGCGATGTTTAACATACGGTGAAACGCAATTTTGACGTTTAAGTCTACTTAAATTTTAAGATTTTTAAAAAGTGTTCGGTGAAAACCGGCTTCGGTGGTCGGTTGTAAAACCATAAAAGGCGCCCATCGTATAATGTTTTATAAATGTCAATTGATAAAGTGGGTTTAGATCCAGAACTTCCTAAATAGACACATCTAATTTAAAAAATAAAATGATTTTTAATGACTTTCTCTAGATAGAATTCTACCTAAACTGATCTATTTGGAGGGACAGATAAGTATTAGAGGGGTTCGAGTATACAATCAAATTTTTGTTTCAATACTAAAAATACGAGTATTCAGATATAAGTTTTGCAACTTTAGCACAATAAAGCAATAAATTTCGATTATCATAAGCGGAAGTTATCAATCTAATACGTGCATAAGTCACAGGATTAGATTCAAGGAAAAATGTTTTATGTAAATCCGATGCGGTTAATGAAAAGTGCTATGCGAAATTACGAATCACGATTACTAATGAGGAAAACCCACACATATACAGTGAAGATCTTTGATTGATAAATACCCATGCATATTTGTATGTGTGGTACATAAAACGTGTGCATTTACCTTACAGAGGAAACATCTGTTAACCTTGAGGATTAAGAATTTTAATTGTACTAAACAGCAAAAATTCATCAAAAATAAATAGCAATTCCTTCATTCCTTCAGATTTCAGAACTAATGAAAATAAATTTCATTCGACTGTCAATTAACTAATAAACATCGTACACTTTCCGAATTACAGGCGCCACATTTCTTGATCTATTTTGCAGGTCAATTGATAGATTGCTTTTTGTTTTTCTTTTTTAATAAAAATTACATATAATTATCAAATAAAAATTCGGTAATGTGCGCAAAACCGATAGAAGACGATTAACGTCCTTGGATGAAATATACACATGTAGTACACACTACAATCGCTAATTGTGAATCTCAATATTTACATATGCGTCCATATGTATCGGCCACCCTGGAAATCACGGTTAAATTTTCTATACGGAATTTTTTTAATTCATGCGTTTAATCTCGCCTATTGTTCCTATAGCAATAAATTAAGGATACATGCCTTTTTTATGAAAAGTGTCGTCTTAATTCTAAGCGGATGAAGTACTAATATTATTATTATTATCTAATTCAGTAAGTTGTATTGATGTTTGTACCTATGAGAGGAATTCAATTAAGAATTGTCTCCCCGCCGTGGGAAAATTGCAATTAGAAAACATTTGCTACTCTGACCATCCGTACACGGGTTTCACGGTTATACCGATCATCAGTACGGCTTTGCGAGGGATATAACTTTCGTATACAAATTTTATGTATATGTTCAAGGACTATTGATATTTGTACCTATGGGAGGGATTGAATTAAGAATTGTCCCATTATGTACCTAATTACGCATTTTTGCAGCTATTTTTTCTACTAATGATCGGTATAACCGTAAAACGCGTATACGGATAGCGAGAGTAGCAAATCTTTTGTAATTATAATTTAGTAAGGTATGATTTGAAGATGTTAGTCTCGTTGCTATCGAAATACTTGTCAACGAATTTAATTAAATCGTTTTGTGAGTAGAACTGTATCGATGTAATATATCTAGTCTCAGTATCCTCAAATATTTTTACTACAATGTTGAAGCTTCACCAACAGCATACGATTAGTACCTCTCGATTGGTTGTTTGCGAAACTTTAAAAATTAATTTCGGCTTTCCTGTGATAGTAGGAAAAAAACTTTTCTGAAATTTTGTTTTATTTAGTATGAACTTTCTTCTGTTTTTAATTTAATGCATAAGTTGTAAAACATCCGATATGTCCATACGGGGTTAGTTAAAAGTATGGAAACGGGGATTTATTGACCTTAATATTTATTTTAGGGAATTATATTCAATGCAAAAGTTTTTTATGAAATTTCTATCTAAATTTTAGAACGCTTCAATGTTTTTCTTCCATTATTTTTGAGTTACGCCTGTCCTCGTAATTTTTTAAATGGGAACTTGTTAATGTTATTCTACCATACGATAGAGATAGTATTTTTAAAAAATTATTTAATACCTTAAATTTAAAGATGGAAAAATTATTGGGGATTGCAGTCAGGATTGGCATCTTTAAATTTAAGTCCTAACGTGTACAGCCAGTACTTCTGCTAAAATAAAAAATTATTTAATACCATTTTTACAAGAAAACATTGGTTCAAGTATTTAATAAATATTAGGAACATCTAACAAGGAGAAGGTAAGGAAATCGGATTTTTGTAGTTTTTGTACTTTGGACCTTGAATAAAAATATTTCGGAGTAGTTCGACGCAACGAACATAAATTACCGAGATAATCGATTTCGAAGTTTCACCTGCCAGCTAAATCCACTAGACATGATACATTTTTCAACTGGACGTGTGGTCTAGTCGTTGGTGTTCTAGTCTGGTACAAACGAGATCGCTGTTTCGAGTCTCGTCGCGCGACATTTTTTCTCCCTTCAAACTTAGTTATTAATTTATTTTTAATGATAAGATTGTAATCGATAACTTTATTGCGAATAATTTTGTCTATCTTATATGTACCTTTAGTAAATACTTCAACCGATGTTTTCTTGTAAAAAACAAAAGAACAAAAATACCATTGTAAAGAGAAAAAAATCTCTCGAACGATAGAGTAAAATTAACAAGTTCCCATTTAAAAAAAAAAATACGCGGACAAGCGTAACTAAAAAATAATTGAAGCGTTCTAAACTGTAAATAGACATTTCATAAACAACTTTTGTAATGAACATAATGTCCTAAAATTAACGACAATAAATCGCCGTCTTCATACTACTTTTAACTAATCCTGTATATTGTATACAGTAGATACAGGGCACAGGTTATAAATATCGCTGAAGATGTGACTGTTTTCATAATTTTATTTGGACCTTCAATTAAAATGTATTTGACTACGCTGACCTAAATGACCCACATATGGCGACGTCAACTCTGCGGGAAAGTAATTATCGTGAGCACTTCATGTACGATAAATTTCCTAGATTAGATAATAGTTGCCTTTATCTGTAGACCTAGGTCTGTCCGAGTCCAATTGAACCAGGAAATTTCCAACCCTTTCCAGCATCGATAGAACCGGATTGGTCGGCAATTCTCATAGGGTGAACATCTTAAGATGCTCGCGTAGCTGAACATTTCGGACAAGCTAGGGCGTGCCGGATTTTGTTTTGAACCGCTATTAGTCGGTTGATGCGGCTCTTAACAACAGTTGATCAGGACAGCACAGATAAGTCCTCACGTTCAGTCTGGAGTGCTGGTATAGCAGAGGCAAAAAAACCTGCCTAGTCTTCCAGAACTTCTCCATTACGATCGTAATATGTCGAAAGATCGGGGAAAGGTTCGGGATTAGGCCGAAAAACTGCGCGGAGGGTAAAGCCCGTTGATAAAGTTGTTATAACTTGGAGGGATTGCGTTTACGGGTAAATTTTACTGCAATTCTTTTTCAGGATTGATGTTGTCATCAAAGGATCGTCTTGAATCCTGAGTTGGGCAACACTAAAAACCCTAAATACGAATATTTTTGTTCTCCAAAATGTTATGGCTCCCTCCTCTCGTTGTTCTATCAGTTTCGTCTTGTTATTCGTTGTTTGACGGAGCTCTGTTGGCGTTAGCCTATTAACCAATCGCCTCGGGCATCGGGCCGTGAGTTGGGCAACGGTAAAGCCCTAGATGTGAAAATTCTTCTTCTCCAACATTTTCTGTACCCCGTCCTTCCCTTGTTCTGTCAGTTTCGTCTTGCTCTTCGTTGTTTGACGGCTCCCTATAGGCATTCCCTTATCAACCGGTCGTTTCGAATTCTGAGTTGGGTAACAATAAAAACTCTGAATACAAATATTTTTGTTCTTCAAAATTTTGCAACGCCGTCCTTCCCTTGTTTTGTCAGTTGTATCTTGTTATTCGTTGTTTGACAACGCCGTGCAGCCGTTCGCTTATCAACTAGTCGTTTCGGGTCCTCAATTGGGCAACGCTAAAAACCCTAAATATGAATATTTTTGTTTTCCAAAATTTCCGATCCCGTCCTTCCCTTGTTCAGTCAGTTTCGTTTTGTTATTCGGCGCCCTGTAGACGTTGGCATATCAATGGGTGGTCTCGGGTCCTCAATTTGACGACGATAAAAACCCTAAATACGAAGACTTTTTTTTTCAACTTTTACGACCCCGCTCTTTCATTGTTCTGTCAGTTTCATGTTCTTCGTTGTTTGACGGCGCCCTGCAAGCGTTGGCGTATCATCCGGTTGTCTCGGATGCTAATTTGGGCAACGCTAAAAACCCTAAATACAAATATTTTTGTTCTCCAAAATTTTGCAACCCCGTCTTTTCCTTGTTCTGTCAGTTTTGTCTTGTTATTCGTTGTTTAACAACGGGTGATCTCGGATCCTGAGTTGGGCAACACAAGAATCCTAAATGCGAATATTTTTATTTGCCCCAAATTTTCTGACCTGGTCCATCCCTTATTCTGTCAGTTTCGTCTTATTTCATGTGGTGTTACTAACATCTCGTTGTTCCCAAAGAAAAGTTTCAGGTCACGTGGTCGATACTTCCGGTTACTCACTCTGTATAAAAGTATTCTTCATTTACGATCTTGTTCATGTTCATAGTAGTTCATGTAGTTTTTGCAATTAACTACAGGAACGGAGCGGATATTCTCGTATTTGTCGACAGATGCTAGGACGAAGGCAAACGTGCCCATTCAACAATAATGTCGATAAAGCTCATCAGCGTGTTATGAATTTAATTAAAGACTAGACTGTAAACAATTTGCGATTGCATTTTTTTCCACACACGTCTGCAGATAAAAAAACACAAACACGATAATACGAATCGTCGGTATCCTTTCTTCTTCTTCTAGAAGGACGCGTCGTGAGATCGAGACATTCAAAAATTCCTGGTCGGTATCAGCATTCACTTGAACTTGTTTATCGTTATGTAAACGGATAATTAAACTCTAAATATAGTAGAACTTTCCCATGATGTGGTTGCTTTTACGTTGCCTCCATTAAATACGACGCGGCGTCTCCGACCGGCTGTTTGGACGTGTCGCAAAACAAATAGAACTTTACAGATCTGTCATCGGATGACACGACGCTTTGTCTTTACGCGGACTAGAAGGTGGAACCCGTCGTATATTTTCTCCAAAGCAAACGTAAACAGCTGGTCGGCTTACCGAAACGTGTTTATTTACGGAATCCTGATCTTTGTTGTATTGTTTCAAACTTTATTGTGGATAAACGACTATTCGTCATTCCACAGATGACGACAATGAGTGTCGTTTTTACGATGGTTATATCTGAAAGACTTTATTTCTTCCTTCGAACCATTTTCTAAACTGCATCAAAATAACATTTAAAAGGTCACTAACCTCGCGCTTGCACAATTCCTCGGGGAATTTACGTAAATCCTCTTTAATTTCACGATCGTTATTTCCGAGATCCTGTATGCATACATCTTCATGTTATCGCCCCATTTTAGTACAAATGTACGTAATGTATGTTGCGATCGTTCTATTAAAACGCAATCAATTAAAAGCGCGGCAAAATCTAAACCGACTCATGCTGACTAAATTAGGGACATATCTGTCCAGATTACGTTGTACCAAGAAAGTGTAAAATTTTGTCCTTATCGCCGCTAGAATTTTATTGATCCGCACATTAAGGACATTCGCGTATCACAAAACGGCTAGCATAATACGCCGATGTCGTGACAATCCAGCCAAAAAGAAAATATCGTTTTAATGAGAACATTTGCTTTGCCTCGAGTAATTGTTTCATTCTCCAAGTCAGCAAGAATGTACGCAAACAAGAATTAAGTATTGACTAATGATGACGATGCATTAGAGAAGTTTGTTGTATTACACATTAAGTGTAATTAAAATATATTTCTCTAATACAGTTGATTGCGTTAGAAGGATTAGTCAGTACACTCGCGTACACTTGCTAATAAAACAACGAAACGTAAGGTGTAGGAATTATTGGAGAAACAAAAGCATCTGTATCTGTTAAATAATCTCTACCACTTTTATAGGTTGGTACAACGGCTTGAGAATTAACAGTTATATTTCAAAACTTTTAATAATAACGCTTTCGTACACCTTCGTCAGAGAAGTATAATACGTCAGGATATACTAGGCGTGCAAATAAAATAATGAGATCGACTCTAAAGTACTAATAAAGTATTTGAAATTTGACTAAAAATAAAAAATCTCGATTTTGAATAGAATTATTGTCATTATAAGAAAAAATTATGTTCTAATTTCGAAGTCAGAATATAACACACCACTCAATAAGTTCGTAGAATGATATAGAAGGCACCACTATTGACAAATCCATATGATTCTTGGGAACTACGAACCTTCAAACGATACGTGTCAAAATTTTATGCCAATCTGACGTTTAGTTCACAAGTTACAGTGATTTTAGTGACCATACTTTTGTAATTTTTAAAACAATGGAAAAATCTGCATTTCGAATGTTGATAAAATATTGCTTTTTAATGGGAAAAAGAAACGGTTTAAGTAAGGCAATGGCTTGACAAGTGTTATTCGGACTTTACTCCATCGAGACAAATGGTAGAGAAGTAGTTTGCTGATTTTAGACGCGGCCGTACAAACATCGATGATGCTGAACGTTTTGATCACCCAAATTCGGCAGTTGTTCCATAAAACATAATAAAAGTCCACAAAACGGTTATGGCCGATTGTAAATTGAACTTGCGTGAGATAACTGACACCTTAAACATATCAGAAGGCGGTGTATTCAGCATTGTGAGTATGAGAAAGCCCTGTTCGAAATGGGTGCCGCGTTTGCTCATAGTCAATCGTAAACAACAACGCGCCGACGATTCAGAGCGATGTTTGGAGCTGTTTCACGGCAATAAAATCGGGACAAGTCTTGTAGGCTATTTTGACTATTTTTTAGCTGTATAAACCAGTCGTTTGTCATGTTCACGTTAATCATATCTTATCTAATGTCAAAAATAATTTACCCACGAATGTAAGAAAATTCTGTTAAATGGATTTATTTGAAATAAAAATCTTGTAAACAATCAATTAATTTAGTTTTTTTAGTTATATTTCGAGCATTTACCGGTGTATCAAATGCATTATTCCTTAAAAACTGTATAAGATCTCCGTCTTCCATGGAATTCGATACCAATTTATGACCAGATCCACTTTGTCCTTCTACAGTTCCCCGATGTAACCATTTATTTTTAATGCTGTGAATAGTGCTTTTGGATACTCCAAATCTATTACCTAGTCCTCTTACGGACCATCCTTCCCCAAGTAATGTAACTATTTGCATTTTTCGGTAAAACTAAAATGCGGCGTAATGATATATGTCAATAATGATTTCAAAATGACATAACATTTGACAAGGCAAAAGCCAGATTTAAAGTATACTATTTTAAGTGTCCCATTTTTTGTTGCCGCAATAGTACGTCCGCAATGTTTGTGCAAGGAAGACATGTTATGCGATAGAAGAAGGTGATTGTAGTCGCAATTTCTTTCCGGGTAAATACCAGTCTCCTTGTAAGTTAACCTTCCTATACTCACGTCAAAATGAAAGACGTATACTATACTATATAAATCGGTCTCACAGACCGTATGCGTGAGTATAGGAAGGTTAAGAACTTCAAAAACGACGCTGTATATTTTCAAGTCTCACCCACTGTTCTTTTTGTACGAGCCTCTTTGTACATGTACAAAGATCGGCAAAAAATCTTTGTACGAGAGTTTTTTAGTTTGTACAACATAATAATGGTAACTGAACTACTCAAAAAACTCTTTGTACAATGTACAAAGACGCTAAAAAATCTTTGTACGGAGCCAAACATCTTTGTCTCGTACAAAAAGAAAAAACAGTGGACTATCACCTGATGGCATGCGTAGTGGGGGTACCACACCACAGCAACAGAAAAGAGTTTTAATAGTAGGTATGCTGTTAAATGCTCTTGTATGATGACATGATAACAGTATAAACGCGTCACTGCGCACTAACGTAACCTGGTTGTAAAAGTAAAGGCCCTCATTAAGAAGTATTCCAAGGTCTTTCACATTGTCGGTCGAAATAGGAGTTTGATCTAAAACATGATAATGAAAGACTATTCTAGAGATCTTGCGAATATACCTGACGACCTGGATATTAAGATATAAGTTGTTATTCGCACACCAGTCGTTTACAATTTCGAGATTTTCTTACAGAAGTAGTGTCTCGAAGAAGGAATCAATTCTATTGAATATTTTCAAATCGTCTGCATAGACTAGGAATTGATGCGTCAAGACTTGTAGAAGGTCATCAATAAATATTACGAAAAATAGTTATCCCTAAATTAAAGCCCTGTGGTACTACTGAAGTAGTCACATATAATTGGAGGAAGAAATTGCAAAAAATAGTTCCAAATGAAGAAAAAAAAAGTGCTCGCTGAGACAATGCACCGTGTCACAAGTCAATTGCAACAATGGCAAAATTGCACGAATTGCACTTTGAATTGCTTCCCGATTCACCCCATTCTTCCGATCTGACTCCCAGCAACTACTATCTATTAGTAGACCTAAAAAGAATGCTATATAGAGAAAGAGATTTGGCTCCAATGAGGAAGTGATTGCCGAAACTGAAGGGTATTTTGAGGCCCAAGATAAATCATTCTTCAGAAAATGCATCGAAATGTTAGGGAAGCGTTGGAAAGAATGTGTCACACTTAAAGGAGACTATGCTGATGAAATTTGGCCCAAAAAAATCTCGATTTTGAACGGAATATCGGTCATTCGACGAAAAATTCATGTTCGAATTTCGGAGTTATTTTGCGCCAGAATATACATATTCGAATCGGTAATTGCGTAAAATACATCGGTTCGAACGTGGAACGCATAGGTTTCGAGAAAACGCTATCCAAATTTCGGGCAAAATGCGTAAAATAGGATATAGGGGCGAATATAAGAACAGTAATGGGCTAACTTCAAGCGCTTGTAGCGCTTCAAGTATTAACGATAGAAATACAATCCGGGGGTGGTTTTGAATCGGAAAAAACGAGCTCTTTCTAATGGTGTAGGAAGAAACCTCGTAGCCACAAAAAATCAGTCGGTGGTGCAATTAAGCAATTTTTGCATTTCTTTCGTTTTTTTTTTTTTTTGCAATTTTCTCGGTAACCGTTCAAGTAAAGTAAAAGAAAAATCGAACCTCTTAACCCTCGTAGGATCCGCGATGGGTATGCTCGATTTTGGCTATTTTTAGCAAAGTTCAAATTAATCGCGATTGGCATAATTGATCGAACATCCTGGAATTTCGGTGGCCTTTCATGCATCAGGAAGCATGATGAACTTACTGCACTCTCTGACGGCTATAAATTTTCTTTAATTACGTGATTTATGGATCGCGATCAAGTTCGTTTAGTCGGTAATGGATCTGTTCTAATTTTCGACATTTATTAACTGCGATCGCGTTTAATGACTCCGTTGGTGCGGAAATAGAAGATGACTTTTTCGAAAGAAACGAATTGGACGCAGTTAATATCCATTTCGATAGATCTTCGTTAGTCCTTCGAAATTTGCAATGATACATCTTTCATTATTGCGATCATTGCGAACAATTTACATATCAGAAAAGCCGTTGGAGTGCAGTTTGTGCGACTTGCGAAAAGTATCAATTTCAAAATTCAATAATTATAAATTATAACGATTCGTACGATATAATTTTCGGTTTAATATTTGATGAAGCAGAGAGACCCACATTCGTTCGAATCGGGCCGGCCGGCTGTGTAACACTTAATATACATGTATGTACGTATTTCGAGTAGACACGACGGAGCCAGCCTATAAAATTATGTTTCTGTGACAATGCGACACTACTTGGGTGTTCACTTAGAACTGCTTATTCTGTAATGAGATACATTTACTAGGTGGTATCTGTGGAACACTTATCTTTAAATAATGAATTATTGCAGATAATTTTATATCTCCGTTTCCAATATGTACTCACTTAATAAACAGTTTACTTTAAGAAATTAGATTGGTGTGTTTGATATTTACTTTTCTCATTATACGTATACGTGTGTACTTTCTTTCATTTCATGAGAGAATTGTCGTTTTCCTAGTTAAAGACGGATTTACGATATAAAAATTACGATTCCTTTCTTTCATTCCCACACCAGCCTAAAAATTATACGTTAACTTTTCGAATTTTCCTAAGTTTACAGCTTTTGATATGTCCATAAAGAAACCAAACTTTTGGCACACAATAAAACAAACGAATAAATAGTTGAAGTAATTTCCTTCAATATAGTCTTTCTGTCACAAGGAAACATCGCAACGTGATACCAATCGATTTCAACGAAACTCATTGTAGTAATCGGTAATTATGTCGAGTATTTCTGGGTAAACGGAAACAATGTATCAATCCAAGAATTTTCGAAAAAATCAAATTTGAAACAATTCCAATTAATAATACTTTGTAGTAAATCGTTGAAATAAGGTAGCTTAGCGCAGTGAGCAATGTCTCCGATCAGTAGGTCACTTTGAAACTGTGATGGTTTTTCTTATTATCTGTTATATGTTTATATTTGAAAATTATAATTCGTTGTACTGTCTTTTGAAAGCTAAATTTAATAGTCAACATTGAATACGAAAGAAGCAACAGATTTACATTTACAAATAAAAGAAAAAAATTAACATTAATGAGAAAATTATTTTTTTAATAACGAGTATTGCCTCCTCTTGTGTTGCTAACTGCTTGAAGACAACGAGGCATACTCTCAATTAAATGGCGGATCACATTCCGGTGGATCTTATCCCGCTCCTGCAATAAAAGCTCTCTCAGCTCCTGTGTAGTTCTTGGAGCTGGTATGTGAGTTCCGATACGTCGCCCCAACTCTTCCCAAATATGTTCAGTGAGATTCATGTCTGGACTGAGTGTTGGCCAATCAAATCTTCTAATGCCCACCTCATCCAGGTATTCTCTAACAATTCGAAAAATTTGTGTCAAGAACTTGGAGAGAATTCCAATTAAAATAAAAAATAGAAAAATAAAAATCTACATAACTCTCACATAAATAACCGCACTGAGGTTTATTTATTCGGCAACTTTCACAGAAAGTTGTGCAAGGACTGCACTGCAACCTACATTGCATATACCAATAATTATCAACGAAGGGAATTATGCTTTGTTTGTAGCGAACTGCAATCGTAGACCGGCTTCGTCCTTATTAGGCCTCGTCAGTACGGTACAACACCTTCACGACAAACAAAGCATTCCATTTCATTGTTTTTCTACGTTTTCATTCCCTAACAACTCTCGCTACGTGAGATCTTACTCTTTGCTTACATGGAAATGCCATGCTCACTCGTGGTGAGCATGAAAGGCATAACACGGTCTTAGTAGAACTTCCGTAATTTACCTGTGAACTGTCAGGGAGCCATTCTGTATGAGGACTAACTCTGTGCGTGCATGTGAAGAAATTCCGGCCCAAACCATAACTGACCCACCGCCAAATGGAAGTCGCATGTTAACTTAGTCTGCAGCATATCTTTCTCCTAGTCTCTCTAGTCTATACTCGCCGACGTCCGTCTGAACCGTTGTTGCCCCAGTCCTCGTTATTCCATGCCAAGTGATTTCTGGCAAAAGCCAATCTTGGAATTTGATGCCGACGTTGCAATGGCGGACTTGTAGTCTTTCTGTAAGACAATACAGTAGCACGAAGCCTTCTTCTAATGGCCCATTCAGTAAAATTCACATCTCCAACTTCTTGGAGTTGATTTCGCAGCAACACCGCAGAAGCTGTTCTATTTCGCAAACTTGCAGACATTAAAAACGGTCATATCTTGTGATGGTGAATCTTTTCGTCCGGATCCTACTTTTCTGGTTATTAGGCCAGTCTCCTTAAAGCGGTGGTACTCATTTTTTTGTATGGCCCAAAAGTTTTTACCAACAATTTTTGCAGTTTCGCGTTGTCCTCGACCATCTTGTGTCAACATTAGAATTCTTGCTACAACATTGAGATCTAAAGACATTATGACCTGTTAAATAAACATTACAAATACGAAACCATGTAACAGATAGGCTTTATTGTTAGTTAGAGCCAATGCGCGCTATTTTATAAAAAGGTCGAAAATACCGTGGCAAATTACACATATGTCAGATAACATTTCTCCAAAAATACATTACTCCATCAGCTACTGGTACAATGGCTTACAAGTTGCAAACTATAAATTTAAAACATCACAATTTAAAAGTGACCTAAATATTTTTTGATTCTTCCTAAGAAATCCATCTAACAAATAGATACACAACACGATTGGCCGACTTATCGTTGTTTGGGCACTGCCATAGTAGTTCATCCCGGGAAGTCCATGGCCATCGGTAGCCCACAGTGTGTATGTTTATGCTTCCTCTTGCTCTTTCTCACCTTGGTTATCTGTTTAATCAGCCTATTTTCGGGGTTGTTGTTCTTCGATAGAAGTTTTCGCCAATTCTGGAGGTGAATTGCCAAATTTTCTCCGCATTAGACAGCCGATTCAGCTCGTTGACTAGGGTATAGCGTATTTTGCATTCTCTGCATATTGTTGAGATGCCTTTTCGCCACGTTGCAAATGATCGGCGCCTGCGTTGCTACATGCGTGGCGAAACGCATATCCATAAATTAACTAATGATAAATTACCAAACCGAAGATTACAGTTTCCGACAAAAAAATTCCGCCTATCGAAAAAAGATCGCTACAAATACCACCGAACGGATATACAGCCACGGTTGAAATCAACGAAATACAGGCGCGGTCAAAAATAACGTAACACCGTAGGTCAGTATAGGTTCTAGTACTGCCTTGAAAATTGTTGTGTAACACGGTACATTTCCCAGTATTTGGTTTTCTCGCAAAATGTCAAAGGGGTACGCCTTAGAAAATTATCAAAAAGTCCAAATTCCTCGGATCGATGTAAGAACGTGTATACTCATGCTTTTGATGTCGCAAGACATGACACTCAAATTAGAATAGCTAAGAAACGATTTGTGTGGGGGGGAAACAGGAGGGTAAACTTTTAGCTAGAGACAATCGATACCTTTAGGGCCCCGATAATTCACGAACAAACGCCATTTCTTCGTTCAAAATGTTTAAATGGTCATCTACTAAGCGAGAGCTTTAATTTCATGTGTAACACGGTACATTTCCCAGTATTTGATTTTTCGCAAAATGTCAAAGGGCCCCTTGGAAAATTATCAAAAAATCCAAATTTCTTCGATCGATGTAAGAATGTGTATACTCATGCTTTTGATGTCGCAGGACACGACACTCAACTTAGAATGGCTAAGAAACGATTTGTGTGGGGGAAACGGAAGGATGAAGCAATAGCTAGAGACAATCGTCACCTTTAGGCCCCCATAATTCACGAACTATCGCCATTTCTTCGTTCAAAATATTTAAATGGTCATCTACTAAGCGAGAGCTTTAATTTCATGTGTAACACGGTACATGTCCTAGTACTTGATTTTTTCGCAAAATGTCCTTGGAAAATTCGAGTCCGAATAATAAAAGCGCCATCTGATGGGGAGACGCAAATGCGGCACATTTTGCTCCTTCGATGCGTATGTGTGTGTGAGAGAGCGAAACAACTAATGAAGAAAGAAAGATAGGACTAAAAGCGTCTATTTGACGATTTCAAGCGTCTCACTTTTTCCCAGTTAACTCTTCCCGCAGAACCTCGCTAAAAGAGCTTCGTTCTAAAAACGGATGACACGCTTCGACTTCTAATCAGTACGTTAAACGTTTCACTTTAAGTGATATTTACTATTGAAAGTTGATTCAACTTTGACACCTATTTACTTACAATGGCTAGAATCCAATAACCGGGTTTTCGTAGTAAAATGTTAAATTGCCACAGAATTATCACCTTTCCATAGGTTGTAACTATTGACATAGTATGTATTTAACGTTCTGGAAATGCACCTTTCTCCGACGCTGCAACGTTTCTCGTCGCATGTATACATCGACGTTTCCAATGACGGTTGCACAAATTAGGTAATACTTCGTCGCCAATTTTTCCAATTATAATGCGATTCTTTAGTTTGGATAACTATCACTTTGGCTATATTTTCAAAACTCATACTTTAAACAGTTTTACCCGATACTAAGGTTTTGATATTATCATTGTTACTGTTAATCGGTATTTCCGTATTTAATAAAGGTGTCCCAACAAAAGCGAATAAATTTATTTTGGCGCCATTTCTGCTGTTGTGCGCTGACAGTCAAACAATTACCACAGTTCGATGATACAGTCCGAATTGCTATTCGATGCAATTTGCGTCTTCATGCCTACAAAATCCAACTGATACACAACAAGTCAAGCCCACAGACCATACACGGCGTAGATAGTTTGTCAATTGGTTCGTTGAACAGCTATAAGTGAAATCGAAATCTTCAGCGGTGAGGCCCATTTTGATGATGACGGTTTCGTAAACAAGCGAAATTGTCACATTTGGAGTGGCGAAAATGCACATCTGTTTCATGAGAAGGAAACGCATCCCAAACATGTCACTGTTTGGTGTGGATTTTGGGCTGGGGAAAATTTTTGGACCATTTTTTTCGAAGACGATGCCTGTAGTGGACGAACGATCAATGGCGAAGGGTATCGAGGCACGATAACCCAGTTTCTTGTGGCTCAAATGGATGGTATGGATCTCGAAGACATGTGGTTCCAACAGGACAATGTCACTTGCCACACATTACCTGAAGAAATGGCAGCATTACACAAGACATTCCTTGGTCGTGTAATCTCCCGTTTTTGCGACCCGAATTGGCCAACTAGATAGTCCATTCAATCCTGTCAATTTTAGCTGAACGATTGCATTTGAATGAGCGGACGCATGGCCGTGGTGCAACATCACTTTATTCTTAACCATTCACGGGCGCTTCTCCTGAATTACTACTTTCAATTTGTCCAAAAAGTGTTGTGTAATGGCGGCCAATATCAGTTTTGACTTTTTCATAATAACGAATTAGCAAAATTCCTTTTGGGTCCCAAATAAAACGATGTCATCACCTTTTCAGCCGAGCGAATGGTTGGAACCGATTGACGACGTACAATCCATTGTTTTAATTGCATTTTTGTTTCTGGTGCGTAGTGATGAATCCAGATCCCATCCATGGTTACGAATCATCTCTTGAAATCCGTTGAATTCCTGCTAAACATTTCGAAACAATCGACCGAGTTAAGTGCTCGAATATGCATTTGCTCCGAATTGAGCAAATGCGGCACCTATTTCGCTGAAATCTTTTAAAAAACCCAGTTGATTATGTAAAATATGAACTGCTTGTTCATAATAGATGCCCACGGCTTCCCGAATTTCAAGCACTTTTATTCGACGATCTGCTAAAACCATCTCATGGACTTTTTCCACTGTTTTTGGTGCGGTAGTCCTTTTCGGATGTCCTGAACGTGATTAATCACTTGTATGGGTGCGAGCACGCTTGAATGCCCAAACTCAAAAACTCACGGTGGAAAATGAAGGCGATGAATCCACAAAAACGACATCTAACTTCGATTTCATTTCCGTTGTGGTTCTCCTTTCAAATAAAGAAATTTGATGACCGCCCCAACTTCATCTTTGTCCATAATTGAAAACGCAAGAAGGTACTGGACTTAAATGCTTCTCAAAACCAGACTATTTGACAGACCGATTTAACATTTGTAATCAATTGATATGAAAGAGCTGCCAACACAACGAAACACAGGAAAAAATGGCAACTCCACAGCGGCGATTCCGGAAACTTGTCAATCTACCCTCGTAATTCCCCAATGTCGACTTTATGATTAAATCAAAGTTTCGGTTCACTGGTTTATTAAAATTGGTCTTGTCGGAACACCCGACATGAAGCAATTATCAACTTGGAACTGGTACATTTATGAGAAATAAAATTATTCATATGATTGTATTGTATTGTATTGTAATGAGGTGGGGTCTGGCCCAAAATGGCCCTTTGCACTGCGACCACGTTGATCTATTGTGCTTCCTCTTGTTTGTTTTATTTATTTATTTAATACGCTTAGGAACAGGATCAGCTCCTTCAATGGGAGTGTAAATAGGTCCTCCTCACTCAGCGTATATGCATGTAGTAGTCTATATCTCCTGTGGCCTAGTGCCCCACAGTTAGTGATCAAGTGTTCCATTGACTCCTCTTCTTCACCGCAGAATCTGCAAGTGTCCGTGTTGGATCAGCCCATTTTGTGAAGGTACTTGTTACAGGTATAGTGGCCTGTGAGTGCCCCTGTCAGTGTTTTTAAGCTTCCCCTGTCCAGTTTTAGGGCGAGGTCCGCCCTCCTAGCGTCGAAGCTCAGAAATTTTTTGGAATGTTCCAGCCCGCTGGTCTCATTCCAGTGTTTCATTGTAATGGACGCTGTCCATTTCTTTATCTCACCTTTAAGGAGACCTTTGTTAAACCCAAAAGGTGGGGTAGGTCCAGTAAAGCTTCTCTCAGCCCCTTTTTTTGCGCAGATGTCTGCCATCTCATTTCCCCAGTGCCCCTCATGTCCTGGCACCCAGACCAGGGTGATCTGGTTCTGAGTGGCCAGGCCATTAAGCATGTTGCGGCATTCCAATAATAATTTGAACTATTCATATGATATACGTGCATCCCAATCGAGCTTATTAGGACGTTTAACCCAGATCCGAACTTAATTCCTAAGGGAATAGCAACCCTAAACCCTACTCCTATACATGCGCGATCCGGTTGAGGATTACCAATGAGATTACTGCAAATCGATAAAATGAAACCGAACTCGAATCATGTTACCCTTAGTACACAGCTGTTTTCATCTTGAACCTTTAAAATCTCTTTCCCATACAACGCATACAATCGTAAAAGTTCAGCGCAACTACAAACTCGGAAACTAAATTCGAGCTAGGCAAGAGTTATGCAGATCATTCGGAAAAAAAAACCCACCGTATTACATACCACGAATATATCACGCGCGTAGTTTCTAGCAATGCTGCTTTTGACAGTTGAATTTATGGTTACATGACCGTATTTCATTTACATTTTGTACGACTTGATATCAACGTCAAACTCCGGTCCGGACCAATTGTTCACAGGAGTCGAGCGCTAATCCCCGTTTATCTTTCTCTCTCGTCTCGATAAATACGAGGCGGTTTGTCTCTACATACGTTCCGCTTGCCTGTATTTGGTGGTTATACTTAAATTTATTGCCGCATATTTTAATATAAATATGCAAGATTTGTAACGTGAACGTCGAGTTATCGGGTGATGGGTAGCTCAAGATTTTGGAGTAAGTCGTAGAGAAAACCCTAATAAAGTTTGGAAGAGGATGAAGATGATATTTCGGGTTGCAAATTCTAAGAGGGGCGAACATCTTGCGCTGAGTAAGGAATATATACATATGCAATTACGAGGATGGCGTGGAATGTTCCCCGCTTAGCAAGGAAAACACAAAAATTCTGACATGAATTTACTTTATTTTTCTACATAGTTTCCGCTGAAAGATATATGCCCGGGCTTCTTTCGCTCAACCCTGCAAAACAAGTATGCATCGTTGCCCCGATGCTTTCGGAATCGGACACGCCCTTCCCGCAAGGAAATTTTTTCGAGATTTAGCAGGATGATGAAGTTCGAAAGGGCCAAGTCCGGTTAATGCAGCACGACTTCAAACTTCACTTCATGAATTTTCTTCTTCGCCGAATCTGGCAACATACTTTCCCTGATTCATTGTTTCGATGGACTCGATGGCACAATATTCGCCGTTAATCGTTTTGAACTTTGCAAGATAATCTACCCACACGATTCCTTTAGCGTTTCCTTCGTCTTTGTCGATGTTGCTCTATCGTGATAGCTTTGTGGCTGGTAGCGTTGTCATGACGAAAGAGAACTTTCTTCTTCGCCAGAACTGGTCTTTCTTCCTTGATTTCTTATTTCAACCGACCAAGAAACTTGGTATAATATGCGGGGTTAATGGTCTTGCCGTTTGCTAGGCAACCTATCAACAAGATCCCTCTAGTGTCCCAAAAAATCAGGCGTTCGTTTCTCCGCGACTTTTTCAATTGTGGTGGATTTTGGTTTTTCAGAACGCTCACCATCTCGAGTGCTCGTATGATTATGTTTGAAGTGCGCATTCCACATTTTTTGCACTTATAAATAAAGGAACGGATTTCCACGCCAGTTATGTCTTAATCTCTATAGAATCAATGTGATCATCATTTCGAATTTTGCTAAAATCTTTGAAGTCTCCTCAACGGGGAACCGTTCAACTGTGTCGAACTTAGTTTGCTTCAGTCAATACATATCGAACTCGCTGGACTCAAGGGACCAAGTGGATGCAATTTATGCTGATATTTCTAAAGCTTTTGATCGTATTGATCACTCTATTATCATCCAGAAGCTGCATTCACTAGGATTCCATGACACTTTGATCTCCTTTATGGCATCGTATTTGAGTGGTAGACGTCAGTATGTTTCTTACAACGGTTTTTCCTCCTCTCCTTTTGTTCCTTCATCAGGTGCATCCCAGGGTTCCAACCTGGAACCCCTATCATTAAATATATTCATTAATGACTTGCCTTCAGTCACCACTTCCGAAAAATTGCTCTTTGCTGACGATCTCAAAATTTACCGCCAGATTTCCAGCATTACTGACTGTAAATAATTGCAAAGCGATTTGGATTGGATTAATGAATGGTGTGTATTAAACAACTTACATTTGAACATCCCTAAATGTAAGGCTATGATGACCTATTCACGTAGACCCAGCCCTATATTGTTTCAATATAATCTTAGTTCTACTAATCTCGACCGCTGCGAACAAATTAGGGATCTGGAAGTTCTGTTTGGTAGGAAACTGCATTTTCACATCACATACGTTCTGTTGCTGGTTCTGCTCGGAGCATGCTTGGATTTATAATAAGTTATAGTCCTTCTGTACTACTGGTGCACTTACAACTTTATACTTCTCTATGGTCCGGTCTCGCTTAGAATATGCTTGCTTAATTTGGTATCCCTACTACTTAACGTACCGTCGTCGTGAGCTTGAGCGGGTGCAGCGGAGGTTCGTGAGGTTTCTCTACTTCCGGTTGGACGGTGTCTATCCGCCAAGGGGTATCGATCAGGGAACTTTATGGAGTCGCTTTAGTATACCATCTATGAACTTCAGGAGAGTCCAACTGAGTATACAATTTCTGTATAATTTACTGCATAACAAGGTCGACGCTCCTGAGCTTCTCGGTAGTTTGAACTTCAATGTTCCATAGCTCGCCACTAGGCATAGGCCAACCTTTTACCTGCAGTTGTCAAGAACAAACTTGTCTCTGGGATCGCCCTTACATGTCATATGCAACAATTTCGATAGGCTATTAACTTCAGATATACACTACACTCCCTTTAATGGAATCATTGTCGATATTGCGCATACCTATGATATGTACGCATAGTGATCATGGATATTGGGCTTCTGTTTTTGAATTTTTGAATTTGGATTTAAGTTTGTTACTTAAGTTTAATTTTAGATTTAATTATAAGGCAGTAGTATTTAAAACATTATTATATTGTATTCCTTTTGCTTTTTACGTATGTGCAACTAAACTGTGTTTCTTTCTGATTTGTCCTATTCATGGATGTAGATCTGTTGGGCAATAAATGGATTATTATTATTATTATTATTATTTCGTTCTTTGCAAAACATCTTCAATGGTGAGACTAGCAATCGTGGTGACGATCATGTCCAATTGCAATTCAGCTTTTTCGGATAAAAATCAGAAATTTTATGAAGGTGAAATTATGATTGATGATGATGATGTCGTTGGTAAAGAAATCGACAGCGCCCTGCTGAACTATTTTGTTTCATAAAAATAATCTAAAAATTAATCCCCAATTCTTTAGTTTCCAAACGAATTCGTTACATAGTTTCTATTTTACGCCTTTTCCTTCTCCTAACTTCATATTCTTACCGTAGCGTAATATCGTCTTATTATACTGACACGAGATTAATATTACAGAGTCTGCAAACCGTTTTATTATCAATCGAGGAGCGCCTGCGGAATCTGGACAGCGTCTACGCGATGCAGTATTCGCCGAGCGTCGAAGGCAAGCTCGAAATGTACGGTAGAAAATTGGAAAGCGTCGAGGCGAAAATCTCCCGATTAGAGGCGGTCATGGGCAACGAACTGGACAAGATATCGGAAAACATTAGCAGCCGGAATTTCAAGGACGATCTCGGTCGAGATCACGTCCTTCGGAAAATTGATAGCGCCTACGAACGGATGAACCACAGGTTGATCTTCGCCGAGAGCAAGATGGAACTGATGGAGAGGAAATTGGAGGTTGTTTTTTCTTGATATCAATCGGACTAAAAGCACTTCTTACGTATACGATGAAATTCGACCGATTCGAAGTCGAGTATTTTAAAAATTAAATGTTTTAGAAGAAGAAGAAATGAAACAGTCAAGAATCATCTACATACACTGACAATAGATCTCTTTTTCTTATTATTCATCACAAATAGAGTCGTTTTTTCGTAGAAAACAGTACAGTACACCAGATTTAGACGGTTAATGGTAAAGATATTAAAAAAACTATAATAAAGCTTTACTTGTCATTGATTGATGTACACAGACAATTGTCGTTCTACACATATAATATTTATTTAGAACAATTAAAATTTAAAAGTATAAAAATTTCAAAGTACACTAAATTATTATTCCGGTCTATAATTAATTAGCACAAGCTACTGTAATTACTACGTATTAAGTCATCCCACACAATTCTCGATCTCAGTCTAAGAAAGCAGTAAATTTCCATTACAAAACGCGATTTTGTAACGATGATTTATTGCCTTCTTAGACCGAATACGGTATAGGTAATTCAATAACCGGCGGTTTTGGGTATGGTGGAGTAGTTGCTTTTCAAACTGGAATTAACCATTATATATAATTACAATTTCCTCGATGTATAATTACAAAATTATCATAAGAGCTATGCGAAATCCACGTATTCGTCAACATATTTGTTCAATATAACTGAATTTTTTTTTGGGGGTAGAACTTCTTCAAAGTTTTTCTTTCCTCCAGTAATAAGAAGTTGCAAACTCAAATTAACCATTTTCGCACATCAGTAAACGAGCGTAGAAATAATAGTCATTACATCCGGTACATAATTCAATGAAACACCTCGCTGCAATTACACTCGACGATATGTTATGCGAGTATATACCCAAGTGAGAATAATTTAGGTGTTAATTATGGAATATAATGGCAGGATCTAATTAATTGCACGCTCGTCCATCTTCATATGTGGTAATTAATTGAACTTAAACCTAACAATGGTGCTATTATTTCCGTTCGGAGATATTTTGCACATAATCCCCGTGTAATTAAAGACCGTCTGCGCTAATCAAGAAAGTGGATATTTACGTACCTGCATTCAGCCAAGGAATGCAACGTAATCTTTATCTTGTATATATAAAAATGACTCGTGGTTTGTTCGGATGCTTAACACTTAAAAACGACTGGACCAAATTGGACACTTCCTTCTGCGGGTTTGTTCGTAATTGCTACGCGAAGATTTAGGAAAAACAAAAGTCGAAAAATTTGGGCAAGACGAAGTTTGCCGGATCACCTAGTTTTCTACAAAGTCGGAATGAACGAGAACTTAAATGTGAAACTTTTGATTCATTACTAATAACTTATTAGACGATACATATATTTTCCGATCGACCTCATCATCGTCCCTTCGAATCCTTTACGTGCTCTACTCTTGCGATGTCAATTTTTAGAACTAACTAACTTTCTAAACCGTCAAAAATAGAAATAGTGGACGAAAGTCAAAGCGAGTCGCTATTCATCAAAACACGCCTTAGATACTAGTCAAGTTAGTTAAGTATTAAATCCTGTTCGATGTTTTTATTTAGATTTCAAAAGATGGAAATAAATGTCTTACAAAGCGACACCCCGACGTGATACCAATCGATTTCAATTAAACTCCACAATAAAAATAAGGGAACAACTGTGGCTAAAATAATATATAAAATAAATAAGATTACCCTTACCACACCTTTCATAAAAAAATTTGGATTTTTTCCGAAAGGTATGGTAAGGGTAATTTTATTTACAATATTTTATATATCAATTAAACTTGTTGGTAACGATCGGTAATTACGTCCGAGTGTTTTTGGGTAAACGGATACAATGCAACGCTCAAGCGTTTTCGAGAAAATCAAATTTACAACGATTAATAAGTTTGTGCCCCCTAGTGGCTCAGTGGTAAAAATCACGTTTCACAATGAATAGGTCTGGGTTCGAAACTCGACCGCGGCGGAAGCGTAGTAGTTTAAAATCCTAAAATGGATCTGCAACCTTCAATACGCTGCAGGAGGGAAATGCCACTAGGCGGGCCAGGAGCGGTACGGTATACGTGCGTATACGGCTCGGTGGCTCCGAATCCTTACACCGAAAGGTAGAAAGGGTAAAAGATTATATATATATATAATAAGTTTGTGCAGTAAATCGTTGAAGTAGGGTCGTTTAGCGCAGTGGCAATATCTCCGACCACCAACCTATGAGTTGGCGTCTATATATATAATATACCTATTACTTGTTTTTTTTTAAATTACATCTAATTTATTACTATGCAAAATAATTGTGTACGAACTGATTAACACACTTTATTCCATTTATTCCACATTTATTACATAATAATAAATTCATTTTTCCGTTTAGATGTTTGCCTAGGAACTCCATCTAACAGATAGGTACACAACACGAACAAATGTTGAATGTACATAGGGGTGTATATGTATATGTCACGAATCAAATAAAATAATTAAAATAAAAAATAATCATGCAATAAAATTTTTAGAATCCGTTAGGTGTGAATTTTAAGAATTATTACCGTGACGATTCCTTGATAGTTTATTTTATGCTTCGCTACGTGTTTCTTTGCGTACCGTGTGTTTCACATGTTGAAAAACTTAGAAACAAACGAAACAAATTCTTAAAACCCCTGAAGATTACACAAAGGCAGAAACGGGCCGTTGAGGAAGCAGGTGACCGTCAGATTGATGCGCAGAAACGACAATGCTAGCTGCAACGTAGAGTCGTGTGGGGGTTAAGGTTTATTTTAACGAAAAAGTTGTTAGATAGTATAAAAAAGGGGCGCCACTGATGCGTAAGGGCGATTTTAACCTTTCTACCCCGTCACGCACGAGAATCAGATTGTATCGCAACGGTACGTCAAACAGACAGGGGCAGTTCCACCGAAATCTGCACTTACGCTCTCCGAAAATGAGTGGCTGTCCAGCTGGCAAGGAAGATGGTTGAAACATACACAGACAACAACGAGAAGTAGGCGTTTATAAAATAAAATTTAAAGTGAAATATCGAGTTCACAAGAATTTAGATAAAGGTTAAATGAGAAACTAAAAAATCGAACAGGGAATTCAGATACGACAAAACTTTCCGAACGACGATTACATTACATTAGTAACATGAAATTTGATATTTGACAGCGATTGGGCAGTAAACAGAATGAAGTTGGTCTCGAAAGTTATCTCTCTAGTCTAGAAAGAAATGACGTTTAACAAACGCTTTACGAAAAATCATAACAATCAAAATTCTGGGTAGAATAAAGGAAGATTTACATGTGTTTACAAGCTCAAAAGACGGGGGAAAGGGGGGTGAAATAGAAATATTCGATCTTGTTTTCGGATCAAACGAAAATATTTCGGGGTGCTAGCATAATGACAAATAAAATGTAAAAAAGCAACTCGAAGATTGGTGGTCGGGACCATTGCCATTGCGCTAAACGGCCTTGCTTCAACGATTTTTCGAATTTGCCTTCCTTCCCAAAAAACGCGTGAGCATTGAGTATTGTATCTGTTTACCCAAAACATTCAACATAATTACCAATCACTACAACGAGTTTCGTTGAAATCGATTGGTATCACGCCGCGACCTCTCCCCTGTAAAACATTTATTTCCATCTTTCGAAATCTAAATGAAAACATCGAACAAGAATATTGCTTTAACACTTAACTAACTTGACAAGTATCTAGGCGGTATTTTGATACTAAATGGAAACAAGGTATGATACTTACGTCGATCACACGTCGTTTCTATTTTCAACAATTTAGAAAATTACGATTAACAACCGTATCACAAATTGACATCGTAAGAGTCATAATATATAAAATAAATAAAATTACCATTACCACACCTTTTGGAAAAAATTCAGAAACGTATTTCGGCAACTAAGTTGCCATCCTCAGTGGAAAATTGGAGGAATTCAGTATCACTGGCGAATCCGGCTAATGCCCAAGACGAACACTACACAACGAACAATGTACAACACTAAAGCACTGCACAATGAACATCACACATTGAACGCATGAAACACACTAAAGCAGTGTCAACAGTGTTTTGATGTGTTTCATGCATTCAGTGTGTGATGTTCATTGTGCAGTGCTTTAGTGTTGTACAGTGTTCGTTTTGGGCATTAGCCGGATTCGCTAGTGATACTGAATTTCCCAGTTTTCCACCGAGGATGGCAACTTAGTTGGCGAAATACGTATCGGGATTTTCGGGAAGGTTGGTAAGGGTAATTTTATTTATTTTATATAAGCAATTTTTATGTTGGAAATACTCCCGCAAGCCGCTCACTTCTGACCCCCTGCATAGATTATCCAGTAAGTTTTTAAAATCCAGCCAGAGCTTCGAAATAGTACAATACGAACAATACAAATCTAAGACAAAGAATAAGACAAAGCGACCTATTTCGATACGAATCTCGTGCAAAAACGACCGACACCAAATTCTATTTTAGGAAATTCTCTACGCAAATTATCGCTATTAAACCGACGAAGATCGAAACGTGATTTTCTTCTTCGTTCGCCCTTTCCGCGTCCGACCCTTTTCATTATCCGAACTTTTAAATTGGACAACTTCGTCGCGTTGTTTTTTGGGCCGACGGCCTGCTCCTTCCCCCGCCCCGGAACTCGTTCCGCCTCCTTCCCTTAATCGCTGGCGCCTTCGCTGTTTCAGAACAAATTGGACACGGTGCTGTCTAGGATGGAGAAAATGGAGGATAACCTCGAAATTAAACACGCCGACGTGCAGGGCGAGATCGCGGAAGTACTGACTTGCGTCGAGGAGCTCAAGACGCAACCGGAATGTACCGCGCGGAAGCCCAATAACGTAACGAAGGTGGTAAATGTGAGTTTTATATAATTTGCTTTTTTTTTTTTATTTTGCTGATTTGATCAGAAAGAAAAGTATTGAAATTAGGAACGTCTTCAGTTTAGAACTTAAATTTTAAAAAATGCTCTTATCCTTCCCCCATCGATTACTTAGAAACTTGAAATATTTACATATTTTGACAACAAAGTGGTCATCCTCGGTGGAAAATACAAAGGAAGCGGACGTGACACTCGTGAAAGAGGCGACCGTGGGGCGATGAACTGCGCCTTTCTGGAACATTGTCAGTTTATTTTGAAAAGTGTTTATTACCAGGTCTAGTAGTATGAAACCGGAATTTCCCTATAGATGGTGCCAGCGTTCAGTTTAATCACCATAAGACCCCTGTTACATAGCCATCGTCTTCTTCTAACAGCTGACGAAGAGTGTCAACAAAATTAACCCACGTTCCGTACACTAGTATATTTTCTTATAACCTCAAACATGTCAAGTTTCGAGCCTAATAACTACGATTTGCGGACAGCATTAATTTTTTGTTACCATTTAAAGAAAACTGCTGCAGAGCCGCATAGAATGCTTGTCGAAGCATACCGTGAACATGCTCTCGGTAAAACACAGTGCTTAGAGTGGTTCAAAAGATTCAAAAGTGCTGATTTTGAGGTTAGTAACAAAGTACGTGGAAAACCACCAAAAAGTTTGAAGACAAAGAGTTACAAGCTTTATTGGATGAAGACGATGCTCAAACTCAACAAGAACTCGCGTATCAATTAAATGTATCGCAGGAAGCTATCTGCAATCGTTTAAAAGCTATGGGAAAAATTCAAAAAGTGGGAAAATGGGTTCCGCATGAAAGACGGACGACGAAAGACAGCAAGAAAACCGAAGAACCACCTGTGAAATGCTGCTTAACCGGTTCAATAGAAAATCATTTCTCCATCGAATCGTGACAGGTGATGAAAAATGGATTTATTTTGAAAATCCTAAGCGTCGTAGATCATGGCTGAATCCAACCGAACCATCGACATCAACTGCAAGACCGAATCGCTTTGGAAAGAAGACGATGCTCTGTATTTGGTGGGACCAAAAGGGTGTTATTTATTATGAGCTGATGAAACCTAGTCAAACCGTCAACACTCAACGCTACCAACAGCAAATGATAAATTTAAGCCGAGCAATAACTGAAAAACGACCGGAATATGCAAAAAGGCAGCACAAAGTGATTTTGCTGTATGATAACGCCCCATCTCATACAGCAAAACCGGTCAGGGAAACAATTGAATCGTTCAATTGGGAATTACTACCGCTTGCGGCTTATTCCCCAGACTTGGCTCCATCCGACTTATTCGCACTTATTCGCATCGATGGGTCACGCTCTCGCTAACCAACGCTTTAATTCGTACGAAAATGTACAAAAATGGCTCGATAATTGGTTCGCTTCGAAAGAAGAAAAGTTTTTTTGGCAAGGCATCCATAAATTGCCGGAGAGGTGGGAAAAATGTGTACAATCCACTGGAAGTTATTTTGAATAAAATATTTTTATCACTTTTGAATAACAATCGTTTTATTTTTACAAAAAATTCCGGTTTCATACTACTAGACCTGGTAAATATTACATATATTTATAGAAGCTGATAAAACAGCGAAACGGTTTCAAAGCAACTACGAGGAAGAATCTAACACTAACTTACCCCCCTCCTCGCTGCTTATGAAACGAGTATTAATTTATCTACTTCTTAATTAAAATCGCCAAGTCACATTTTTTATACCAAGGAACTAGTTTTTCTATTAATTTTTCATAGAAATTTCGTCCAATTTCCTTTAACCATTTAGGGGCTGCTTCCTTCACCTTATCATGATTAGCAAAACGCTTCCCTTCCAGGCCTCGCTTAAAAGGGCCAAAAGGTGATAGTCACACCGTACGATGCGACATTGATTGTTGTCCCACTAGACTTAAATTCACTGTAAACAACTCCCTTGGAATCGAAAAAGACCATCAGCATAACCTATTGAATTCGTGGAGTCGATTTCACTTTCTTTGGCTCTATGGCGATTCCTTGTGTCTCCATTCATTCAGTAAGTGTTTGGTCCGGGAGTCTAATGGACAATCCAGTTCTTACCTTCCGCAACGATTTTCTCCAAATACTGCGGGTCATCTCTGATATACCGCTGGAGAAAGAAAAGGGAAGGCTCGAAACTTTGGTGGTTGATGGGGAACAGATGAGGTACCCAGCGTCCACACATCTCACTGTAAGCAAGTTGATCGTGAATAATCGCAAACACGCAACCATTAAAAGAGATGTTTAATGCACTTGTAATGTCTCTAATTTTTACGCGGCGGTCAGTTAGAATCGTTTCATTCATCATTTGGCACCATTTCGCGATGATGGGGCGTCACATTGTATTTCCACCACACATTTGTTGTGATGTAGGTATTCTGTAGTTTCCCTACATTATAAGGCAAATGTAATAATAATAGGGATTCCCTCCTCCAACAAGTACTGAGTACTTAAGCCTAGATATGAGATATCAGTAGCAGTAGTAAGCTACCCTAAAGAAATTGACTATTTAGCGATGTAGTTCACGATGATTACAATTTTTGGCTCGCAAAAATCGAATTATTGAGCGCATTTCAAGTAGCGTGGCTATCCATTCACTGAATGACGTACATCATTAGTACCAGTTGACGACTGGGAAGACAATAATATAGACAATGATATCACTACAAGATATATTTCACTCCTTTTAGTTTAGGAACACGCCATGGTGGAAGCTAGTTTTCTAATCCCTCCTCGTATATTCGTTTATTTGCCATATTCAAAAGTAGAAAAAGGATTTAAGCTTAATTATTTTCTTTGTGTATGTTTTTGCATCCAAAACATCATGGATAAAAGTAATGGCAAAATATTTTATATTAATGCTGCTAACATGTAGCTAATTAAATATTTTATTTATTAAATAATAGTACAATAAAGTATACTTATTTTGTGTTTACTCCCATCAATTTACTGCTAATTAAATAATAAAACAAAACGACTTGGCACACACGTTATGTTTGGTTATGGTGTGAAGACGTTTAAACATTGAGGAAAGAAAGTTTATGAATGCGAACGTAAAGCAGGACACTCAAAATTAATATTATAGTTGCAAAGCGAAAACGTTACTAAATTCCCAAAAAAATATTGATGAAAAATTTCTTGAAGAAGTTGCAACTTATTTGACGTCAAGTTTGTGGTTGACAGTACAATAAGTTTGACATTCAATTTATTAAGAAATCATATGAACAGTACGGGAAAATATAAACATCAGACTAGCGTATTTAAGTATTTATATTCATACAAGTTTGGCAAAGTAACCAAATATATGTACCTACATTTTTTAAAATTAATAAATACCAACGACTTGCCTTTATAGAGAAGACAAATTGTCTTAATAGTGCCAACTAGAAAAGTTAGTATGGCAAAATAAAATATAAAACGTAATATGAATATTATATTTTATTTAAGTTAACTATTTCTATATTAAGTTCTTAACGATGTATATACAGGGTTAGTTAAAAATATGGAGACGGCGACTTATTGTCGTAATATTCATTTTAGGAAATTATGTTCAATAGAAACGTTTCTTATGAAATTTTTATCTACATTTTAGAACGCTTCAATTTTGTTTTCTATAATTATTTTAGAGTTACGCTTTTTCGCGTATTTCTGTTTAATGGGAACTGGTTAATTTTACTCTGCCATTCGATAGAAAAAATTTTTCTCTCTACAATAGTATTTTTGTGTCTTTTTTAATTTATTTAATAACATTATTACAAGAAAACATTGGCCTAATCGGTAGCGTTCTAGTCCGGTACTTACGAGATCGATGTTTCGAGTCTCCTCCCGCGACAAGTTTTTCCCCCTTCAAACTTAGTTATTAATTTGTTTTTAATGATAAGATTGTAACCGATAACTTTATTGCGAATAATTTTGTTTATCTTAGATGTACCTAACATTTATTAAATACTTACTTTTCTTGTAAAAATGTTATTAAATAAATAAATAAAAAAATACTATTGTAAAAAGAAAAAATCTCTATCGAACGGTAGATTAAAATTTTAAAAAATACCCGGACAGGCGTAACTCAAAAATAATGGAAGAAATAGGAGATTGAAGCGTTCTAAAATGTAGATAGAAATTTCATAGAAAACTTTTGTATTGAATATAATTTCCTAAAATGAATATTAACGCCAACAAAACGCCGTCTCCATACTTTGAACTAACACTGTATGTACATTACTCCTTAAAACCACACTTTAAAATGTCTTTGGCAGCACAATAATAGGAAGCAAAGATAATCTAAAATAATAAATAACAACACACTTGAAAGGATATAGAAAGAAACCATCAACAAGATGGCGACTTAGTTTTCGCGGAAATCCTGAGTTTCACTTCTGGATATTCTATGGTATTTAGTGTATAACATCCCCGTTCATTTTCTTATTGATATATGGTGTGGTGGTGGGCGAACCAAAATACGGAAATATTTTTCTTTGTGAATGATGCCCTTAAAGAACAAAAGGAAAGTGATTTTCTTCCTCCTAGAAGAAATTTGTGTACCCTCTGCTGCGCTTATAAGTTAGACATCGCTTCCATTCTTTTGATATACAGTACCGACCATAAGTGTTTACCCACCTGCATAATTGGAGATTATTCAAATAAACTATATCCCATATTATCCCTATGAAAATATTTCTACCATTAAACTGTAAATACAAAGTAGATTATAATCCCTCTGTAACGTTCTGTGTGTACGTAACGAGCTGATTGAAATTATGATATCCGGATGACCCTTTTGCGGTCTAGGCACGTTCAGGTAGACGGATTAGATAAAGACTGGTTTCTCACAAATGTTTATTACGATCATGTATAAATATAATGATAATAGACGACACACGCATTTAAATATAATGACAAATTTAGTTTGCATTCAGCTTTCGTATTGCAAGCAGTAAATAGTACAGCGAGTAACGCTTAAGTAATGTCGGTAAGAAAGGAATTATTGATAGACGCACGTGCTCAAATACTGGTATACCACAGCATCGGTGAAAGTACCCGAGAAATTGTTAAATTACTGAAATTAAACCGTAGAACAGTGGAATATAATGTAAAAAGTATTAAACAAGTGGTAGCACTTATGACCGATAGTGTAGGTTGCACTCGTTTTATAAAGCGTATTGTTAATTCGAAAACTAAACTGAACTGCAACTTACAACTAAGGTTGGACAAACGTGCGCCTTGTTCTCTGAAAGAACAGTCTATAATCAGCCAACAAGACACGCGTTTGTCGAAAAAGGCGATAGACCTATACGAGTTTGATATATATCTGCTCCATCACATATATCAAAATCGTATGAGTCATCGCCTTCTTTCGACAAACCCGTGTCTTGTTCGCTGTATATAGGCTGTTCTTTCAGCGAATAGGACGCGCGTTTATCTTATAACTTATAACTGGAGTTTGTCAAAAAGGTGGACGACGTGTTATCATTAATGATAAAATTCGGAGGAGTCACAGCGTCAGTTCGATTTACACTATTTAATAACAGGTCATCCACCTTTTTAACAAACTCTATTTAAAACGCGTAATAGAAGAAGAGTTAGCCTAACGATCCTCTACCTGAAATTTCAGGAAATGTGTCCCTTACTAGACGCACGTACTTCTCGTACAGACTGTATGTAACGAGTTTATTCGTTTCTAGATTTACTGATTCAATGTCATTTTTCTTTGTGTATTTCCCCTGAGTATGTCCACACGAAACGCGTATTTGGAATTTCCACATAATCGGTCTTGTAAGATAAGAGCTATCTTGTACTTATCTATTGACTGAATACAATTACATCCGTGAAATGCGCTTACATAACTTTTCAACCAGAGTTGCATAATGGCACAAATATTCGCTAATTAGAACGCTAAAGGGAAGCCGATTGATACTCGACTTGTAACCGTAATCATTTAGATTAAACTAGGAGCGTGCATGCACGCAAACATACGTAGGATTGATGTACTGTTTACATGTTTACGCGCTCGGGGAAAAAGCGAATAGAGCTATTCTATAACAAAATATGTGCATATATGTCGTATACAACCCGTGTGTATGTTTACACATCGTAAAGATACACATCGACAGAATTTATAGCTTACAGCGAGAGACTAACGAGAAAATGTTTGTGGAAAAAGTACATTTTCACCGCCAGCAACGCGAGAATTCCACCTGAATGCGGTAGTTTTGATAAAAGCCCGGATGAATACCTTTTGATTTAGTACGTTGCGTAATCGTAAACCTATTTGCTACACGCGAGATCAAAGAACGTCAATCGCGAGACTTTCGTAGTTCCTCTTTTTCCCCCAGTATTTTTCGACTTGCGTTTACATCGTTCATCTATCCGTCTTTTCTCTAGCACAACGCGGGACTGATACAATCGGACGAAACGACTTTGTCGCTTACGAGCGAAAACATCACGGCTACGGTGAGGAAAGATATGAAAGAAAACTTCGAGGTGCTCTCTAACAAGGTAAGTCTTCTAATTGAATGGCGGGGGAAATTAAGCGAAACGCGTGCCGAATGCGTCGGAAAGTTTAATTTAGATCCGAGGCGGACGAGGATGGTCTATTTGAGGATAGAAGGGGCGAGAAAAAGGGCGCAATTAAATTTCGCAACTTACGGGGTTACCCGGTCGTGCTTCTTTAAACGAAAGTTACGCGGAGTTCATTAAGGTGTGTTTATAACTTCTACGACCTCATCTCATTTTCCTCGCCCGTTATTGTATGAATACAACGCATAAATTTTCTCAGTTTACTTTTCATTATAAGAGCAGAACGAGAGCAGTTTCGTGCGGGAATGTGTGCATACTAAGATCGGGCATGTTGATGTGAAATAGGAAATAGGAAATTATTTAGGTTTCAGGTAATTCTTTGTAATGGCAGTAAACTCTTCCTTCATGGTTTGGGTGGTCCTGTAAGCTTGTTGACGTAAACTTTTGACTTCAAAAAACACCAAAAATTGGTTTATTGCACAGCGTCGCATAAACTATGAACGTCTTGAGTGTGAGGGTGTGCATGTTTGCGTTATCCCATGTACTCCACTTATTCGACAAATTTTCCCCCGTCATCATTTTCCGAAGTCGGATTTGTTTAAGGGCAAACTTTATCTTTATTACATTATGAAAGCTCCACCGGCCTTTTAAGACTATGGCTTAAACTATAATAGGGTGTACGCATGATTTTTATTTATAATTTAATTAGATACTTTAACATTAATAATTACTGATATTATTATGATATTCTGTATAAAATACATTATTTCTGGTATAACACAATTATTGAAAAATGTTATTTTGAATTCCCGGCAAAACAAGTGTGACGTAGAACTATTTATTTCTATTACGATGTTTTCTGTTTCCATGGTTACTTATAGTTTGACAGATTTGTTGTATAAGTAGTAACCTATACATCTCATATTCCAATTACATGTTAATAATATGGAAATTAATATGAAATAACAGTATGTCTATTAAATTATTACATATTTAACTAATTTTACTTACGATTTAATTTGTAACTCCTCCAATTTCGGTGGCGTTCAAATAATCGTTTGAGCAAATGAATAACATTAACATAAACAGGTTAATATTCAGTAAATTATCACTTTGTGCCTTTACAGATGCTTTTCCTCTAATTTCAGCCATTCTAACGAATCAAGTGGTACGTGTTAAACTATTTCAAATCAATATTTCTGTACGAAAACTTGTGTTTTTAATACAACTGACAATGAACTAGTGCTTGTACATAAATTTAGTGACATCGCCGGATTCGCCGAACATACTCGCGAGGACTCGTGTGTCGGTCGGAGACATTCGAATAATTTGAATTTTAATTAAGAGATACAAAATATTTCTTGCCTAAATAAATGTTATGATATAGGAAATAGACACCTAATTGTATAATTGTTTCAATAAAAATATATTTCGGTTTAAAGCTCAAATTTGCGTATACCCTATTTCACGTCTTCATCTTCTTTAAACAATTATCATTTAACATATACTTAACAACATTGACATCACTTACTACTTTTCTTCATTTCTTTCCAATTTCTTGTTTGATTCTTCCAATATTTAATACTCATCTTCTGAAGGTCCTCTTTTATCTATCGGTCTGTTCCGTGGTCTTCCTTTTCTTCTTTTATTTATTGGTTTTCTATGTCATTCTTTAATCGTTCATTTTTTCTACATGACCTAGCCAACATATTTTCTGGGCCCTGATAAATGTTGTGATTTCTTCTTCTTTTGTTATACAACGGCCCTGCGATAATTGAGAAGTTTGGCATAAACCTACGAAAATAGCTGGCGAGCCAACAAAGCGGTGTACTTCTTTACCGTTTCGGGGAACTGGGTAACTGAGAATAGATTCGATATTGGCAATACTGGGACGTATGCCGCCCTTATTAATAGAATATTCCAAGTAAGCAATACTGTTGTACATAAAAGAACATTTGTCGAGCTTTAGATTCAAATTATGTCTACCAATAGCTTGGAAAAGTTCAGATAAAATTTGGAGATGTTCGGAAGGGGTTTCAGTAGCAACTAAGATGTCATTTAAATATAATAGAATTTTATCGTCTTGAAGTAAACCTGGAAAAATTCGGTTGGTATAGCTCTGAAAAACTCTTGGTGAATTGGTCAATCGAAAGGGTATCCGTAAAAACTCGCATTGTCCTAACGGTGTCACAAAAGAAGTATATTTAATTGAAGGCTCGGCGATTTTTACATGATGGAATCAATTTTTGAGGTCAAGACTGGGAAAATAATCTCGGCTTTTTAATTGGTCCAAGTGATCGTCTATTAATGGAGTAGGGTTATTATCCTTTATAGTTATTTCGTTCAGTTTTCTAAAATCAACGCATAATCGAGCTTCACCGTTCCTTTTAGTTGTCAAAATCTAAAATTTCTCTTAATTCTTCTTTGTTGCTGAAGGCTAACGGGCGTGGCCTGAAACTTATAACAGACTAATAGACATTTCAAAATCAGTTTGGACTGTATTGTCAGGAGTTTTCAAGGTATTCTCATAATAAATATCCCCTATATTTTTCCTTAAATCTTGGGGCAATTCTGGGTTTAAGTTTAATTCATTCGAAACATTTGCATTATCAATTAGATGGATATTCATAATATCACTGGGAACAAAACCTAATTTTTTAACTTCCAAATTTTCACCAAAATGAACTTCTTTTGTAGGCAATGAAATAAAGTCTCTGCCCATAACACATGGGTAAGTCATTGTGTTATCGGGTTCTACATAAAATTTTAAATTCCAGTCAAAATCGTTAATTTGAACTAGCGTCTCGAATATACCAATAATTTGCAATTTGGAGTTATTTATTCCAAGACCAAGCTTTTGTCAACGTTCCATCTTGGCGGTTCGGGTTGGTGTTTGAACACGTGCTGTGATCGGCCTTCCATCATCGAAAATAGCGGCGTTTTCTGTTAGATTATAATCCCGCTTCTGATAATGTTGTACACGATTAGTTCCTACAGCCAGGATGACATAAATAAAACTAGATCGTTTCTTTCGCTATCGTTTATTGCAGGCCGAGATAACAAGTTATATTCATTCAATCTAATCACCACACATACGCCTCTACTTACTTCGGCTAACTTCATATCCTTTTTCCGGCCGCAGTGCTGCCAATCCGACAAGATCCCTACCTTACCGACTTCATACTAAACATACACTTTCTTCTACTTCGTTTGTTCGCTTTCGTGATTCATCCTCCGTTTTTATTCCTGAATATATATTTCTCAGAGATTTCCTCCCCCAGCGCTCTAAAAGCTCCATTTCCGATTTATTTAACACCCACGTCTCACAGGAGTAGGTAACTGTGGGTCTAACAACCGTTGTATATAATCCTATTTTCGTTCTTTGTGACACAAATTTGAATTTTAACACTGTTCTTAACGCTCCACATATCCGCTTTCCTTTGGAGAATCTTGCCTTTATTTCCCGTTCTTCATGTCCTTTCTCTTCTATTTCCACACCAAGGTACCTAAAGTCCTGAACTCTTTGAAATATATACGTGTTCTCTTTTGTATCGTTAGATGTCGCTCATCTACTGGTTGAGTGCTATCCATTACCATATATTTTGTCTTTTTTTGATTAATTTGCAGTCCAAACTATTGAGTTTTCCTTGCCATACACTTTATCAATTTTTGAAGTTCTCTCTTTCCCTTTGTTATCATTTATCGTCCGCGAAAGTTATGCATGGGTGTTAATTGCAAAGTATTGTTTCTTTTGTTTTGATCCGACTTCTTATTATTGTTTCAAATACCAGGTTAAAAAAACACAGCGGATAGTATGCCGCCTTGTCTAAGTCCCTGTTTTACCTCAAATGCTTCAGATTTAAGGCCCTTCCAAATTATTTCATCTTTAACAAATATTCGAAAATTCCTCAGATTCTTCATATTATTTTTATTATTTCCATAGTACATAACAGTTGCTTTACCGAGACTCGCTCTAAAATTATCGTGGTAACAGTAGCGAGTCGAAATTTCCTCGAAGTTTGTCGAAGTTGAATCCTCAATATTGCCAAGTCATGCGATACGTAAAAAAACTTATTACTAAGGTTCGACAAACGAGTGCATAAGTTGTGTAAACCGGACTGACGCTGCCATTCCTCCGAATTACCCCTTGCACGTAAGTGGGGACAAACGGACACTACTTAATGATAACTTCTCATGCACTCGTTTGTCGAACCTAACTCATTACTTTACTTACATATCTCGCACTTTATCGTATGCATGTACTAACGTATATAGATCCAATCATCAGAAGTCAACAAAACAGACAAAAGGTATGGATGATAGTTTCCTACGTGTACCTACCTACAATTTATACATTTTTTACATTTACACGCCTCGTTAAAGCATCGCTCGTATAGAACATCTTCGAGTATATACTCCCATCGCACGAAGTACATATACATAAAAGTTACGTCAAAAACTGAGTAAGATAAACGACGTGTCAAAGATTAACAGAACATTCAACTTTTGCGAGTTTCGAAGACGAACTTCGTATACATATACGGTAGCGTTCGATATTTTTTCAACAAAAGTTGAAACAGGAAGAAATCCTCAATTTTATTTATTCCCCCTCTCGCTCTTAATTAAAATAGTATATCCTTCGGAGTCGTTTCCTTACCCGTCACCAGTTACCAGTTTCAAAGCGGTCGTAAGTTACGTAAAATTTTAATTTCAGATCGTCGACTTTCACGAGACGTCCTGGCAGACTTACGACCGCCTAGAGAGGACACTGAGAAGCATGTCGCTGGTCTCGAATTTGACCAGGTATGAAATTCAAAACGGGCTTAGGAGCTTGACGGTGGAAGTTGGAAGGCTCGGCGGATTGTTAAGCGATTGTAAGTTGACTCGAATATAATTGGTTTAGGGTAGAAAGTTGTGTTTATTTAATGCGTCTCCCCAGTAGGTATGTGCGTGGAGTTTATGAAGGGCTTGGATATGGAATTTTCTTGTATGGCGCTACAAAGTTAGCAACTCGATCAAATCGAATTAATCAATGAAGCTAGGAACACAATGATTACCTTCTGTATATGTTGTTACAAAGTTAATTCATACTGAGTGGTGAAGTGTGCTAATTTTTCAAATTAACAAAGCTGGGACTTTCCGTTTATGTTATAGCAGACTTTTTTTTTCTATCAAAATTCTTTTATATAAAAAAGAATTACGATGACCTTTCAAAAACACGTAGTTAACCGACACACAATAGACATATGTAAAGACCTCCGATGTTCTAATCTTAAATCTTAATTGAAACGTACACAATTTTGTATTGCAAACGGTTATATTTCATTAGCTGCTTATTTGTTACAGCACCAAAAGGAAAATCAAAACTGCACGAAATCGATAAGAAAATCGAGAGCAACTTCGAGAGCCTTATGCTAGCACAAAACTTATTCATGGAAAGTTGTTACAGACTACAACAGGACGAGCCCCAGCTAGAGACCAAAATTAGCGAAGTTTTAAACGAAATGATCGACACGTTCAATGCAAAGTAAGTAATTTCATGCCGATACGGACAATCCGTCCTTTAATTTTCCGACTTTCACGCCCAAGTCTAACGACGCTATAGACTTCGCATAATTTTCTTTGAAGCTACCGAACAACAGAAAACCGGCGATGTACTTCTTCTGCCGATACGCTCCCAAAACTCAAATTTTTGCCCGCAACGCGTTACCTGTTTCCTCGATTCCTCCGCGCCTCGACGAATCCTCGCTTCGTATAGACAAATTCCGGTACATATTTTTCAATCTGCCGTCCCCCGAGCACCGAAATGCGATTTTCTGTTAGTAAGCGATCGATAAATTATGGGAGACAAAGAGCCGAAAAGGGAAATAAGCGTTAAGTGAAAACGTACAAGTACAGAATAAACAGAAGCGACAACGTTAGAAAATCATGTGGTAAATTTTGAATGCGTATGTCCGGCAGCCATGTTTTAAATACGACGACGTGCCTATGTTTGGCTAGCTTCATTGGTGTTAGTATTCTGGGATGGTGTGTGCATATTAGAATTAAAATATACGTTTATTAAATATTATTGTTTTAATATATCAAAAATTCTCATATTTTTCATTTAATACGAACAAATGCGCACTTTTCGTATTTTCAAAACGGCGTTACCTAACTTTTGAGCTATTTCGAGGCCATTCAACTCGATCACATGAACATCAAAGCTGCCGATACACCCTGTTGCTACTGTCTATTCTGTGGTACAGGTTCAAAATATGCGACGCCGACAAAAAATATATATATACAGTGATTGTTATGTGTAAAAGAAATTTTGGGTCTAAAATAAAGCCTAAAGTCAATTTTGGGTCTGTACCAGCAAGATGGCCACAAGAAACCCAGTACAATGGGAAAACGGAGAGATATATGCGCAGAATGTATTTCGTCTACTTATTTCCTAACGGTTGCGTATCTTCTGATTTTCTTCAGTTTCTACCTGCCTAACGAGAGCGAGGAAAAACCTTCAGAAAGAAACGAAAGCTCCGGAAAGCTTAAAAAAGCAGGCACAGCATTCGAATCTAAGCGGCGAGAAATCCCTGTGTATCCAATGAGGATTCTGAAAGGCAAGGAGTTTGCATATGCACAGACAGCTAGGCAATGCTAAAGGCTCTTCAATCGATTACAATCAAAATATGTTTGTATGTGCCAGAGGTTCCCAAACTTTCTTTCAAACGGGCTCTTTTCTGGAACAAGAAATTGGTTGGCAATCCCTTCCTCTCGCCTCTTGACGTACTACATTCATCATAAAACGGCCATTGTCTGCTAGCTACTCCAACTATCACCAAGTGCAATATTTCTTTTGTCCTTTGTGTTTTATGAAGTTTCGTACTTGAGTGTTAATACCTATTTCCATATATTATGTCTTCATTTTCTTTCAACGATTATCAGTCCTTTGTCATTTGCTGTTTGTTAAAATCTCTCACTCCTCGTCCTATTTATTACGTTTTTCATTATTCTTGTTAATATTGGAAAACATATTTCGAAAAGATTTTAAATTATGAACACGGAGAAAATACTGACGAGGAAGAAAATATACATACATGTAAGAGAGCTGGACGAAAATAAGGGCGAGGCGAGACAAAAAGAAAACGACAGAAACGAAGAAGTAACAAAAGAACCAACGATATCCGTTTTTTGTCCGGTGTAGAATTAATAAAGATTATTTCTTAAAATTTTAAATTCACAATAATTAAGTTACCTAGACCGTTGTTCATAGTAAACATTTTTCAAATTTTGCAGACGGTTTTAGTTGGTAGTTCCAGCAATAGTGGACATAGTCACAAAGTTCTAAGCACAATGCATGCGAATATGTTCACTATTGTCAGAACTACCAACTTAAACTATCCGTGAAATTAAAAAAAAATATTTACTGGGTACAATTTAACTTTAAGTACATCAGGTACGAACTGTTTGAACTATTATTGTAAAAAATATATCTAGTCATTTTGTTCGTTGCATTAGTACTACTTGTCTGCGCGCGTCGCTAACAGACAGGCAGGTGGGAGGGTTGTGGCGTACGTTCAACTCCAATGCCAAGATATAAAAAAATATGACTCTGTGAGAACACTTAGGGTGAGGATTCTTTGACTGTTCAGTCTGATGATGCTATGCAATGAATATCGAAACGTCACTTCAGGGACTATTGCGTCTAATTTATTACACCTTCACTGTCCGAGACTACGAAGAAATAATCTTTGCAAAAGAAGCAAGTCTGGAAGAAATCAAACGGATCATAATTTAGAATTTAAAAAACAATAAAGCGCCAGGAGAAAGGGGTATAGTAGCAGAAATGCTCAAAAGAGAAGAATAAATGCAAAAAGAAGAATACACGAGTGGGCAGTGAATATATGGGGAGAGAAGTGAAAGAAATGGAGAGGAAGTCCTAACATTAGAGAATACTAGGGCTTTCCTCCTATTTTCTGGAATTTTCTGTACATGACTTTGTACAACTTGGGTGTCAAAGGTTTTTTCATATATTATATTTATAAGATTATATGAGGTAAAAGTAAGCCAGTGATTGTAAAAGAAAAAAATGTAAAAAAGTGGGCTAATAAAAGTTTTGTTTTGGGTGTATTGATTTATTTATCGCAACAGATGTTCGAAGTTATTCCCGCACATGCGTTCGATCGAAATTACGTTAGGCGAACGCGGTGGTGACCAACACGACATATCCTAATATCCACTTCACGTTGCTTAACATATGGGTCGAATTTTCCTAACGTATGCATGTCTTCGTCTAAATAATAAACGTTTAATCAATTAATTTCAACTTCTCTGAAATAGTAGGAAAATTTTCTCTTAAAAACAATTTATTTTTGCTTTATTTATTGTGAATTTGCTTCCGGTTTTAATAATAATAATAATAATAATAATAATAATAATATTTATTCCTTACATATTGCAACTAGCGTAAAAGACGTCAAAGATAATATAAAATACATACAAAAAGAAATGTACATACATAAAATAAATAGGACAATTGACAATTCAACACATTTTACATATTATAAAATATTCCTGTGTTGTGAATTTAGAGGATTCTATACTTCTAGTCTTTCTACAAAGAAATCATTTACTGTATAGAATACTTTCTCTTTTAAGAGTGTTTTAAGCACATTTTTAAAACTGCGTGTGGGTAGTATCTTTAAATTATATGGTAAGTTGTTATATATTTTTAAACAGTTATACAAGGTACTTTTTTGTATTTTAGTCAAGTCTGTTTTGGGCGGTTTAAGATATGAATGTGCAGTACCTCTTGTATTGTAGTTATGTAGCATTTCATATTTTTCAAATAATTCAACGTAATTGATTTTTACAAACATTGCACACTCCAGTATATAAATTGATGGCAATGTCAGTATATTAAGATTTTTAAACATATTTTTACAAGTATCCCGTGATTTCAGTTTAAAAATTGCTCTTAAACATGCTTTCTGAGCTATAAAAACACTTTGTACGTTCACTGCATTACCCCAAAATATCACACCATACTGAAGCCTAGAATGCACGTCCCCATAATATGCACCAATTGCAGCATCCACACCATATGATGCATACGTTGTGAAAAATTCGGTATGAGAAAGGGGGAGAAGGAGATGCGGGAACTACCGGGGAGCCACTCCTCTTGATATTGTATACCGTGTGTCCCAAATCGAGTGGGATTGCATGGGTAATGTTCATAATATTGAAGATGGAGTTTTGGTTAAATGGGATATATTTATAAAAAAGTTAATTTTACTAGTATTTCTTATTCAATCATACGTTATCTTACATCGTTGAAAAGAGAATAAAAATTCTATAGCGGCCATTTTACTTAAGGCAGTTGATATGAGTACTTCAAAACCAGCCACCTTGAATTTCACATGAATTTTAAATTGGTCTATCGAAGACAGTGACTTTCATATGAAACTTTTTCGTATCTCTTATACTTACGAGGATATTTGGTGTAGAAGAAAATGACAGTTTTCTTTTTCTTTTTAATAACTTCTGACGGGTTAGACATTTTAAACTTTTCCAAATAGATTTTAAATCAGAATATTAAGCTGCAAAACATATCTCATTTAACCAAAACTTCATCTTCAATGATAAGAAAGTTGCCTATGCAATCCCTCGTTCTGGGACACACGGTATAAGGTTTCTTATCAGTAGCAATAACGAATTTCTGCACAAACGTAACAAAACAATGTTCTTCTAGAAATATCATGTCAACAATAGGCCAAATGTTATATTCAAACAGATACACGGTAACATCTACATTACATTATTATTATCATTGTTGTTCAGGATGTGATAATTGCGGGGGAATTTAGAAATTATAATAATAATTATGTCCTTTCCCTTTATTAACTAGGACTGCAGTAGCTCCGGAAGACATCAGGAAATTGGAGCAAACGATCAAAACCCACGACACAGGCGTTAAAAACGCTTTGAAGACCCTAAGCACGATCTTGCATAAATCCCACGTTACAGAAACGAAGATTAAAGACGGCCTAAACTCCTTAAGCTCCATCAAAATCGACCTGAACAAATTGAACGCGTTACATTGCGACAACAACGATACGAATCCGCTTTCCGAGAAGATCGAGGACGCCATCGAACTCCTGAAGGTAAGTCAACGATATCGAATTTCCCGCTCATTTCTAATAAGGCATTTTTTCAAACGCTTTAGAATCTTCAAGGCACCGTGACGAGTATAAAACCGCCGATGGATAACGAGATAGCAAATTCGATAAGCGCCGTCGGTAAATTTAGGGAAAGCGTGGATCGATTAGGGAATTTATCGAGTTTGAACGATCGGGACGCCACGCTTAATTCTATTAAGGGTTACGTAGAAAATATGAGTAAAATCCTAGAGGAGATCGAGAATAAAACGAATATAATCGGATTTATCTTCACCGACGGTTACGAGCGTCAGCTCCGATTGTTCCTGGACGAATACGGTAAGAAATATTCGGAAAAAGGGGATGTAATTTTCGAGCATACAAGCGGGAATACGACGGGTACCAGTCGAGAATTCGATCCTTTCGGCGTGAGCAACGAAACGATACAAGCAATCAAAAGGAATTGCTTTCAAGCAAATAGCGACGTCGTAAGGGATATGGGGAATTCTTCGATTTTTAGTTGCGTCAACGGGATCTTGGACGAAAGTCAAAGACGCACGATCAAAATTCATTGCTTATTTAATTTAGCAATTTCCGAAGAGGATTGTTTAAGACACGTCATCAATTTGGAACCTATCGATGCAACGATACGACAACCTGATATCCTAGGTGCCATCAAAAGTAATTGCTTTTCCCCCAACGATTCGGGATACGTCGCAAATATATCTAATTTTGGATGCTTGCGGGGGATTTTGAACGATTATGATTTGGACAGATTCAAACACTATTGTATCTTCTATAATACACCGTCGGAAGAGGCTTGCTTGAGGAATCTCACAGACTTGTATATTACACCCGAGAGTGAGATGGAGGAATTTGATCGAAATACGATTGAAATGATAAAGACTAACTGTTTCCCCTCCTTCTCGATACGAAGCAGCGAAAATCTTCCAGATTTTCGTTGCTTGAACAGGATAATGGATGAAGGGATCGTTAATAGAGTTAAAAATTATTGCGCTTCCAATAATCTACTGTCGGAGAAGGAATGTTTGAGGAATATCACGCGAAACAAATCGATCGATGGTGACGTCGAAGAAATTAGTGGCGAAATTATAGACGCCATCCGGGCCGATTGTTACCCCGTCATCACTCTGAGATTTTCGCAGAATTTATCGCTTCCCGAGTGTCTAAAGGTGATCTTGAACGAAACTGCTGTACGGAAAATCGATGATTATTGCAATCGAATCGTGGTAAGTTCCGACGAGGATTGCTTACGAAATCTAACAAGTACAGCGTCTAACGTTAAAGTTACTACCGGACTAATTACCACAATTAGAACCAATTGCGTTCCCGAAATTGACGTAAGAAACTTGGACAAGGTATCAATTTCAGACTGTGCGAAAAGGATCCTGAACGAAAGCGATATTTCAGGCATCAGAAATTATTGCTTTTCAGTCGTACGCAAGGGGGAGGAGGAATGCCTAAGGGATTTAATCGGCCTGAAGGATTTGAGTGTTTTTAACAAAATTAACGATACAATTCGAGAAACAATCAGAGTTAATTGTCTGTCCCGAGTCGACATAAGAAGTACCAATAACAAGAACAGATCGGATTTCGAATGTCTCAAAGGACTCCTCAACGAGGAGGATGTCGAAAGCATCGAAGCTTACTGCAATTTGATGATGTCTACGGTGGATGCCTGCTTGAACGGTATAATAAATGGTAATAACGCCAAAGCGAATATTCCGGAAAGCAAAGACGGCGGAGCCGCGCCAACCTCATCTAACGTAAAGGTAAATTCCCCACATTCCACCGAAACTGCAGAACAACTACCTGGACGAGCGCGTTCCGCCAATGCAACTGCAATTACGGAAGAAACCACAACGGAAACCGACTACTATCAAGCGTTGGAAACGACCGAGCATAACGAATATGACGATTACGGCATTGGCGTTTATTAAATTGTATACCTACTGTGATAAAGATCGACGACGCGTGACGTTACTGGCGAGAACCTAAAATAAATCATTTTATGTCATTGAACAATCGATAAAGCCGCCCACAACTTAAGCAAACGTAAAACAGCGTCGTGCTCGCCGTGTCAAGGACTTTCGGTGCTATATTTTTAAGCTTTTACGAGTTCGACAGGAACATCCGCGGGAGATAGAAATTATAAAGCACACGGCTTATAATTTATATCTCGCGCACCTTAATTAACCGGATTCGTGTTTTAATTAATTTTGGCAGAACGTGTACCGTCGCACGAACGTCTGAAGGTCGAACAAGTGTAATTAACTATTATGGAAGAGCCCGTTGAAGATTTGCCGGCATGATGATGATATTGATGATACAAACTGTGTTATGTAATTTATAATAAGTATTTAAGCATTTATGTAATATTACCTATCATCTATTACCGAACATTTGTTAGAATATTAACGACTATTGTAATTTGTTGAAATTTGAAATAATTATTGTAAACTTTAATTCAGATTTAATAAAACAAATTGTATTGAAAAAAAAATCGTTTTTACGATGGCAGTACGGTTAAACTGATACAATAACGAAATAAGTTACGACAGCATCGCCGACTCCCCACTCCAATCAATACGCTGTATGCGAGTAGTTCTGTGTATATGTAGACTGTCGTAACTTATTTCGTTATTACCACTGTTTGCCCACACTAATTGTTATTATCATTTAACGCTTCTCTTGCGATGTTAGATTGAAAAGTTTCCGGAATGACAATGAAAACAAAATAATCCGAATTCAAGTTCCATGGTCACGAATCGTCTCTTAAAATCCGTTGGATTTCTCGCGAACTCCTCCAAACAATCGTCTGAGGTTCGAACTCGGACGCGTTTTTTCTCCGAATTGAGCAAATGTGGCACCCATCGCGCAGAAAGCTTTTTTAAACGCAATTCATTATATAAAATACGAACTACTCGTCCATAAGAGATGCCCACGGCTTCCTTGTATTCATGAAAAATAGTAACCTCCAACTCCTCCACCCCCTCCCTGCCTCCCAATAGCAATTCCGGAAACTTGTCAATCTACCCTCGCAAGTACAATAACAAGAAAAGATTCGCCAAATGGACACTCCGATTTCGATGAAACTTGGTAATTATATAGAGCTGGTAGCACTGTGTACAAGTCCGGTTTCTGTTTCTGTCACTAAAGGTTTTGAAGAAGTGAGGGGTCCCATGGGCAATAGGACCGTTTTTCAATTTTGCCAATTAGTCTACAATTGTTGCAAGGAAAAAATATTCAAACATATGTACGGCCATATGGCGCTTCAAGGCGGATATTAAACCATTTTTGAAGAGGTAAACCGTCAATTTTAAAAAGTTACACCCTCTCAACATCGCCGATCTCCGCGAAACTAGGAAATTACGTTGAGGTGCTACCCACTATACATTGTGGAATTAAAGTATGAAATGTTAAATAAAAAGGGGAACTCAACCGTTCCTTTTTAAACGCTGAAACACGGGGGTTTTAGTTTTTAAAAGATACAAATTAATATGTGCAATTTACCTTCCGACTTTCATTTGTGTTTTTAGTTATGACCAGCGTAAGAAAATCGTGTCGTCTCAGTATAGCCCTAACAGCTGGAGCAGCCAATCATTGATGAATGTGTACGAATTCAGTTCAGCTTTGTCACCCGGAAGATGTTTACGCATCGCATCAGACAGGAGCGCGCCGAGTTGCGTTGGTTGTTCCAGCTGTTACGGATGCTGGGACGACACGATTATCTTACCCTAGTTACGACGTTCTCACAAGAAACTTTAAATGACAATATAAATTTTTAATAGTGAAATCGAATAGTAATTTTTATTCCCTTTACGATCATGCCAATAAATCATAAGTTTGCATAACAAAAATTCTGAGAAAAATCAAGCTGAATATTTCATGTTGATATTATTTAATAAGAAAGTGATTTCAAATTGCCATATTAAGAAAAGACTACAATATAAGCTTAGGCTAGATGTTAGTATTAACCGAGATAACAAATAATTCAGACCATGAACGGAAAGTAAATTGCTTGTTGAAGTACCTACCTTTTATCTTAACTTTTGCAACAAATCGAATAATCAAGATACCTTGATAAAAAAAAGAATTACATCTAGAAAACTGTTTCATATAAGCATTTTACACATTCTGTCACTTCTCAACGCTCTTGACATAATATTCTACTAAATTATCATGACTAATTTAACAATAACACAACGTATAGAAATTTTAATAAATGGTCCCAGGAAGAAGTGTGTGATATATTTAATTTAAAATATTGAAATCGTCCGATTACGCAATTATCCCTACGGCGGTCGTACAGAAATAAGTACACACAGTAAATTAAGCATTCTTTTACGATTGGAAGAAAATCCTCACTTTTCTTCTAGAAAGTTAGTAGCAGGTAACAGTTAGTAAATTTACAGCGCTAAGTGCGAAAAGATATCGCTTTTCAATTTGGATATTGCAGATAATGATGTCAGTAAGTTGGCAGTACTGAAATTATTGAAAAAGAAAAATATCATCCATTTAAGTAAGATCCAACTAGTTCAACTCAATGACGACGAACCTGACCGATGTTTACAATTCAGCGAGACAATGAAGAATTTGCACCATGCTAACTAACGTTTTCATAATCAATTAGTTTTGTCCAATGAAGCAACTTTTTGTATAAATGGGAGAGTTACTCGACAGAACTAGCAGGTATTGGAGTAAGGAAAATCCTCATTGTATGGTAGAAACACATACTCAACATCCACAGAAAGTAAAATTCGAGGCAGGAATAGTATATAATGGAATTCTATGTCCTTCTTTCTTTCAGGAAAGATATAAGGAGTTTCTTCAAAGTGGTCTAATGTTCCCTTTGATATCAAATACGATGGCGCACCGCCACATTATACGCTTCCTATTCGTAATTTTCTGCACACTGTTTTTCCAGGAAAATGGATCGGCAAACAAGGACTGATAGAATGGCCAGTAAGGTCTCCTAGACTTTTTTGTATCTATCAAACTATCTATCTACCAATTTTACAGCAAATTCTGAAATAAAATTTTATTCCATGGAATGGCGCTCTATACCATCTACATTATTACATATTTATGAATAGATAGATTTTAACCAAATTTGTAACAACACTATTACGCAGTGAAAAGCGTCTCTATTGTATATTAAATATATTAATATTACACCAATTAATCATTAATCAAAACCACATAAAAATCTATTTTTAAGCGAAATACTTTAAGGCGATTTTATCGTTTGTTAAAGAAACAAGTGCAACATTTATCTTACAGTACAAGATTTAAAAGGCACCTAATTTTTGAAGAGGTCCTTCATAAATTAGTTGTAAAAATGTAAATGTGGTGGCATCTCAGACTACACAGGTTTTAGTAGTGCAAATGAGTGAGAATGCAGCCACTATTAAATTATCATGAAGTTACTACAACTACAACACAATAGGGTGGGAGATTTAACCAATTGTAACGTTCGGTATGAAATTAGCACTGCATATCTGGGATGTAAATATTTATCATTTGATAAAAGCTATGCCAATACCCATTTAAAGATTAAAGTGTATGGTATTCTATAAAAGGACGTGTATTGGTACATGTGGGTGGTAGAATTTATAATTATTTCAATATGCACTATTTATCAATATGCAAATAACATTAATAATTGAATATAACTATAAACTTATCTAACTTTATGCACTCCCTTTATCAAAGACATCCACAATTTGTAATATAAGTTAACAATTACATAATTTCTAACTAGATGCCTTTTGCAAATTTATTTCCTACAATTGCTGCTAGGTCAAAATTAATTTTTACATGAAACGACTTCATTCGATTCTCCCAAAATCCCAAAGGCGCACGTTACTAATTTTTCTAATAAAGAAATTTATAAATACCTCTATCTTCGCACTATTCTGAAATATCGTCTGTGCCTTGTGAGTGAGCTGAGCGAAGCACGAGCTGAGACTACACAATTTCTGTCGAACATTGTCAACTATGTCCGGTTCCTCAGAGTCTAGCTCCTCTGGAACAATTAAAACTCACGTAAACATCGGATTTCGACGTAATAGACTTATTCCCGGATAAACCGGGGATTTTTATCTCGTACTAGATCAATTATAGCGCTAAACGTTATCTCCAATATCGGTTAAATTGCAATGTTTGTATCCAATCGGAATAAGACATACGTATCGTCCGTTCAGCGTTAAGATGAATTAACGATCATGATGTTCTGAGAAATTATTATTACCCACCTATTGTCAAGTCCAAATCCACAAAGGCTTTGTCAAATTCCTTCTCTAATATGTCAAGCCAACGGAAACCGACACTAGCCATTTTTCCAACTACTGTCACGAACAAACGTCAATCACGTTTACATCGATGAATATAGCGGTGAGTTGAAATGTTGAAAACGTCTGAAGTTGGTCGCATATTCGATTTTAAAAGGGAACAGTTTGATAAAATAGAAAGCAAATATAAAATTGTATACTACAGCTTATTTATGCTTTGAGCTCGATGCGTTTGGGAATTCTCCACACTGATTCCAAATTAATCTTTTAGTTTTCTGTAGTTGGTATAGTATTCATTTAATTGGAATTGAGATCTCGCGGTCAACAGATGTCACCACAATCAAATAACAGCATTAATTTGAAGGATACAAATCTTAAAAAATAAATATTCTTTTGACTAAAACCATGAATATTCCGAAAGTGATAAGAAGAAGCTATCAATTCGCCACATTTTTAATTTGAAAAATGTCATATATTCTGAGAAAACATGTTCCGAACAAAATTTTAGGGATTCTATCTACTTTAAGTTTGTGCCCAACATCACGAATAGAAATAGATCTATAATCAATGTTGTTTTGACATAAGCCTTCGTTGATAAATAATTGGTAGAGTTTGTTTAAAAGATGGATGACGTGGTATCATTAAATAGTGTACATCGGACTGACGCTGTCATGATAACTTATCATTGAATAATGAAATTCAGAGGAGTGACAGCGTCAGTCCGATTTATACCACTTAATGATAACACGTCATCCACCTTTTTAACAAACTCTAGTAATTAGTTAGGATTCGATGAACGAGTGAATGACGTGTTATCATTAAGTAGTGTAAACCTGACTCACACTGTCATCCACTCTTTTATCAAACCATAGTAATTAGATTAGAATTATGAGATTATTTTATTCTTGCACGTGAGGTTTGAATTTAAACTGGTAATTTGATAAACAGTACTTTACTTAAGACGGTGACGTTATTGAAAATGCCGAGGTTACTTTAAATTTTGAAAAAAGTTTATAAAAATTAAATTATTGTTAGGCTTTTCATCGGAAGTTTGTAGTAACTGTATTTTTAGTTAGAAGGTTGGCAAGAGAAAAGGAGTGAAGTTAGTAATTACTATGTACTCGTTGTTTTAAAGTAATTTATGTTGTACCCCAGGTTTATGTTTATGTGCCGTTTAATTCAAACGCGAATTTATTTTATGTGTACGTCCTGTAAATTATTAAAAAAAAAAAAAGTGTTACGTTTATGTTTTATATTCATAATTTATAATAACTGTATAGGGGATTTTATGTTTGATAATGCCAATTTGCGTATTTGGCTGCCGATCTTCATATCCTCAGTTATATTCGCTCACATTGTGTATATATTTTGTTTAACATTGACAATATTTTTCTTGAAATTTGCAATGTTTGGAACATGTTTTCTCAGAATATACGATATATTTCATACTGATAATAAAGTGAGGCCCTAGTTTGCTCTTATCGGTTTCGCAATGTTAATGATTTTGTTGAAAAGATGTTTTTCTTGTGTCTTTTTCCTACAAATTAGTGCTATTTTTCGATTGTGGTGCCATATATTGAATACAAAATTGTAGGTCGCCCCCTTAACTTGGTCGAAGAATTGATTCTTACCATTGCTACAAAGAAAAAATGGATAATTCGTAAAAACGGTTAAACTCATATGGAGAACTGAAACGGGGGAAAGAACAGGGGCGGCAAATTAAGAAAAACCTGGGATAACTAAATAGCGAGTAAAATAGTAAATATAGTATAATAGTAAAAGAAGAAAGGACTCATTTGGATGGAAGCTAAGAACAAGACAAATGGTAGAAAAGCATGAAAAGAAAACTTACAACCTCGACACTCATAGTAGAAAAAGAAAAAAATGTATCATAACTAAATGCCGTAAGGTAAGGGGAAGCAGTGTCGATTTAGAGAGATTCGACTGTATTTTGAAAAACAATAAAGTCACTTAAACTTACAAATTCTTACTTAAAAACAGAAAAAGCTACTTAATAACTAGACCCCGGAAGGTTTAAAGATGTTGATAAGAAAATTATCCAAACGTATACGCAGAGGCTATCAAACAGGTGCGCTTATGCGCTGCGTAGAGCACTTGCAACGTAAGTTGCCGACGTAATTGGTGCAGTCAACATCACAAAAACTTACGGTGTCTATACATGGATTATTGCAAATGCGTATTTCAAGAACTTATGTAGGCATTGTCAAGTGTTAAAAGTAAAATTCAATAATAGATGAAACAATACAATCACACGGTTGTTACAATTGTTTTGGGAATAATGTTTGCAAGTTACGTGATTTTTATCAAAGTAGTTGCATAACTTATGGAATGGTAGTACCGGTTTGCCATCTAATGTGTGGTCTTTCATTTTTTTGTTTGCCTGGATCACGACTATTATACGGTGAATTCAAGATTACTTGCAAGCCCCGTGATTTCTGTCAAATTGGATGCATAACTTATAGACTGGTAACATTTCAAAACTTATTAGAAAATCTCATATATTTTTACAGATTAGAACTTGAAACTACAAGTTTAGAATTTTATGTAAATCCTTAAAATCTACCTTTAATATAATGAATTCATGATTGTTAAAACACGAGACTTGCGTAAAATTGGTTGCATAACCCACTCATTGTGCTGCCAATAGTTGCTAGAAAAATGTTCTATTTATCGTATTTAAAGGTTAGATCGTATTTAGAGGTTATGAATAAAAATAAAATAAAATAATTGGGACTTTTACAAAAACAGTACAGGCAACAGTGCAATCTTGGTTGCATATACTACTTGGTCTCGTGTCTTGCAAACTTATTTGAAGACGCGGTATATATCGCGTCTTTCATAACTTATGCATATGGTTAAACCAGAAGAAACTTCAAATAAAGTAAAACAAAATTTGCAGAGGAAAATATGTGCCTATCACATAGACGATTTTGAGAACCGTGGACCTCGTATATAGTTTCTACCACTTTCAGGTCAAATCAAACAACTCTGGTGTTAAAATAACGTTTTCGGAGTTGTTGTTTGATTTGACTTGAAAGTGATAGAAAGGACGTTTAAAAGAATATATTATTTTAATTAACGCTCGTAAGGGAAATTAGGGAATAGAAATAATACAAACGCACTATATAAGATTTACTTACTATATTTATTCTTATTTCAATGTATTTAACTAAATCACATTAAATACAAAGGAACATCATTCTCTTGTAAACATCGTATTATCTGGTCTTATATGTATAATTACATTAATTACAGTTATAATTTCATAATACTGAGATCAGCATTACATCCACATAATCTACGTCGTAGTTCTTTGTGATTTAGAGACGGTCATTTGAAAAGAAAAATCACACATTTCAAATATTTGGAACCAGGAGAGTCTAGCACTGAGTGACGAGTTATTGTTCTCAGCAAAGCACGAGTCGGTATGTTTATCTAATGAATGTATAACTGAAAGAATTTTAACTTGCTTTTATTGTTCTTTTCTTTTCGTGAACGGTTTATACTTTCCTGAAAAAAATTCCCATACAATGATTACTAGAGTTTGTTGAAAAGGTGGATGACGTTTATCATTAAGTAGTGTAAATCGGACTAACGCTGTCACCTCTCAGAATTTTATTATTCAATGATAAGTTGTCATTGATAAGTTATCATTGAATAATAAAATTCGGAGGAGTGACACCGTCAGTCTGATTTATACTATTTAATGATCACACGTCATCGACCTTTTAACAAACTCTAATTATTGCCAAGCGTGCAAGGGGATTCGCTTGTTCGTGTACTCCCATGTAACAGCTGCCTCTGTTCGCAGTTTAGACAAAGCACGAGCTGGTTTTTTTATCTAATAAAGCGAATAAGAAGAAGAATAAAACCTTTCTCTTATACGTCCAACAGATAAAATCTTTATATTATACACTTCTTTTTATAAGGATAGTCCCAGAAGTAGCTGACCTAACGTATAGGTGACAGTTGTTGCTTAAAAAATTACTGTAATCGAAAGTACCAACCTTAGAAAGCCCAAGTTTGAAGTTTAATGACACTACGTTGTTTGGTATTTGTTTCATAGTCCCCAATAGTGAACAATCTCAGTGAATTTGTAAACATGGAAAAAATTGGTCATCATTATGTGATACAATACTTTCATTTGAAAGGTCTCAGTCCAACCAATATCAAAGCTGAGCTAGATTCTTTTACTCTGTCGGAGTCTGCTTTCTCATTTACAACAATAAAATATAGGGTGGCAGAGTTTAAACGAGGCCGTGCGAGCTGCCAAGACGAACATCACAGTGGTCTACTAAATGAGCTGACCAGGCCGGAAATGATGAATAAAATCCACAAAATGGTATTAGATGACCGTCGACTGGAAGTGCGCGAGCTAGCAGACATGGTAGGCATTTCAAAGAGCGCTGTACATCGCATATTGACTGAAAATTTGGACATAAGAAAGCTGTGATGCAAGATGGGTGCCGCATTTGCTCACGACGGAACAAAAAACAGCGTTGTGAGGATGTTTCATTCGATTGTTTGGCGACGTTTCGTAGCAAAAAACTTCAGTTTTTGCGTCGATTCATAACCATGGATGAGACACGAGTTCATCACTTCGAAAGTACAGTCGAAACAAAATATTCCATCTGCTGGCAAGGTCATGGCGTCAGCTTTTGGGATAATTTTTATCTATTATCTTCAAAAAGGAAAAACGATCAACGGCGAGTATTATGCGAACTTACTGCAACGTTTGAGCGATGAAATCAAGAAAAAATAGCCACATTTGGGGAAAAAGAAAGAAAGCTATTGACCATAGTTGAGAAAAGTAAATCAAGCTAAGAGGAAATTATTTTGACAAATAAAGATATGTTTTCCCAGATGTTTGGTTTCTTTTTGTTAGGTTGGGTACTTCTGAGACTACCCTCGCACACGTTCAATTAGATAATAGTCGGGCTTATTCACTCCCTGAGCTGAGAGTAACTCGTGGCACAGCGCTAAACTCTCTTAACCTCAAAGTATATTTTATACTTTGAAGTGGATTGGAGACTACAACTATGTATACAGTAACGGATATAGATTATTGGCACAGGAGTAAGACCTAAAAAAATTATCATTGTATTTTACATTTCTTACCCCTGTGTGAATACTTACGTCGATCGCTGCCCTAAAAGGTTTAGTATCGGTCAACAATACCACCTTACTTAAATAATAAACTATTACATAATTTAACTTTCATATACGTATGCATACATGTAGACCTTATAAACTTTATAATTCTCTTAAACGATAAAAATTCATATAAAAATATTCTTTTACAATACTATATATATATAAGAGAAAATAAAGAGATTACTGTCCTACTAGCTATGTATGTGACTAGAATGGTGTTTAGTATAAAAATGACGGAAACTGCGAGGTGCATTCAAGTTATAACATATCCGATTTTTTTCTTCTCAGAGCTGGATAGTAGAAACCTGCGCTCGTTGTGAATGCGCGTGAGAGATGGCAGCACTGTACGGCACACGGAACTCTAGCGACAGCGGCGAGAGTGAGGATACTTAAAATGGCAACATTTTCAATACAAGAATGGCGTGTAATCATTCGTTTTCTCCACTTAAGTGCTGTGACAGCGATTGAAATTCATCGCCAGTTCAGTGAGACATGTGGTGATGGTGTGCAGATGTGTTTAATGTACGTTAGTGGGTGTCACAGTTCAAAGAAGGCAGAACGCCGTATGACAATAAACCAAGAGAATCTAGCCCTTGCACCCGGCCGGCATCTGACGATATGATCGAGCGAGTGGAGAAAGTTGTTTTGGCGGATCGCCGAATGTGTGTGAAACACATCACCTCCAAAGTTGGCATTTCCGCGGGATCTGTGCACACAATCCTGCACGAAGAACTGAAGATGCGAAAAGTATCCTCCAGGTGGGTGCCACGAATGCTGATGGATAACCACATGACTGCGCGCGAGGCATGTTGCTAAGTTAACGTGTGATGCCGGCACGAATGGGACTTTATTTTTATTGATTGTGACAATGAATGAGATATGGACGCAGTTTTTCAATCCTAAAATGAAGCGCCATTCAGCTCAATAGGAGCACACAGACTCACCGCCATTGAAAAAATTTTGGGATAAGGGCCAGTGCTGAAAAATGATGGTTGAAAGTAAGTTTAGTATTTGTTTGACAGCCATCCATACTGAACGATTTCAGTGAATTTGTAAATCTGGAAAAGATTGGTCATCGTTATGTGACACAATACTTTCATTTAGAAAGTATTAGTACAACCAAAATCAAAGTTGAACTAGATCCTTTTACTCTGTGGGAATCTGCTTCCTCGTTTACAACAATAAAGTATAGGGCCGTACGAACTGCCAAGCAAACATCGCAGTGGTTTACCAAATGCGCTGACCAGGCCGGAAATGGTGAATAAAATCTACAGAATGATATTGGATGACCGTCAACCGAAAGTGCGCGAGCCAGCAGACAGGGTAGACATTTCAAAGAGCGCTGTACATCGCATATTAACTGAAAATTTGGACGTGAGAAAACCGTGCGCAAGATGGGTGCCGCGTTTGCTCACGACGGGTCAAAATCAGCGTTGTGGGGATGTTTCATTCGATTGTTGGGCGACTCACCACCACTGAGAAAATTTTGGGCTAAGGGAGAGGTACATCCAACCAAGATGTTTTGAAGAACAAGCTGCTTCCAGCATTGCGTGAAAAACTTTCAGAAAGGGCTGCACGTGCGCTCTTTCACCAAGACAACGCACAAGCAGATTGGGCGAACGCGCTGCTGTAGTTTCTTCGTGACAACAATTGTGAATTGATTTCTCAGGACTTTGACTTTGCTCCTAACAACTTTTGGCTGTTTTCATTAAAGACACTCTCCGTGGTCGCACGTTCACTAGCCGTGCCGCTATTGCAACGGAGATTTTCCAGTAGTCAAAGCAGACTCCTAAAGAAACGTTCGTAGGGGCCATGGAATCATGGCGTCGACGTTGTGAAAAATGTGTACGGCTGCCGGGAGATTACGTCGAGAAGTGATACAAGTTTCACAGTTTTCGTGTGATTAGTTTGTGAGGAAAAAAATCGGAGGTGTTATAACTTGAATGCACCTCGTATTATGAAATGAATTACGTATAAAATTGATTACGAGGAAATCTGGTATAAAGCCCACTTTACATTATCATATTAAATTGTACCAAACAATTGAATATTATTTTATAGTACAATGTAAAACGCTTTACCAGTCTTTTGTACAAGATTATTGTATGAATTTAGACTCCATCATTCATAAGGGCATGTGTATTATGAACTTGTACAAAAATTCTGTTTATGATTCTGTGCCATGCTACATTTTCGTTTGAAATTGTACAGCAGTATCATACAGTATTTACATATATTTCTCATAACCTCCAAAAAGATTAATTTTATGTTTAGCTAATAGCACTAATACTTTTAGTAAAACGCTCAATAAAAACATTTGCTGACACGACCACAGTATAATGTAGAAACCCACGTTTATTTTATACTGTAACAGGACTGGACAAGACGTGAGAAAATGAGGTTAGATTGGAATACGTGCAATGCAGACTAGTGAGCAGGCGCAAGTCAAAACATTTAGTATGAAAATAGGACAGGTTCTGATTTCATACAATGATTTTGCACAGAAAAATAGTACAGTGCTTTATATTGTACTATAAAATAGTATTCAATTTTTACGTACAATTTAATACGATAATGTAAAACGGGCTTAAGAACGAATCGAAACGTCCAAGTAGTCTAGTAGTAGTGTAGTTACTTCCTCCTTATTTTAAAAGTTTTACATTAAACTTAGCCTTGTTGAACAAAAATAAATTCTTCAAAGTATCATCATCAATCATCAGTGGTTAACATTTATATACATATGTGTGTGTATTATGCGTGTCTATAGGGATTGTATAAGTGCAACGCTTACATTTACAGATTGTTCCATATCGAAACGACAGTATAGTTCAACCCATTATAGGCCAAGGTGAAACTGCCAAAGAAACGGTTCGGGATAGTATCTAAGTTGGGGCATCACGTCGAGATATATTCAAAAGATTTGGATTAAGAATTCAAAATGGCGCACCAATACGGGGGTTCGGAAATTGGAACAATTTAGCATTCTACATAATTCCCATAATTAATCCGTATTTTAATAATAATGATAATAAAATTGTTTACTATAATTGCTTCATCAGTATAGTATGCAGCAGAGCAAAAACTTTTAACTTTTTTAATTAATCCTCCGGTGGTAACCTGCGGTGTCACAGACCGACGGAAAATTATATCTTCCATATTTCGTTCATTTTAAACATTAACGGTCTTTGCTTCTGTTAAATAGGTCTCATACCGTCGTCGTTTCGAATTGGAATACGTAGTGATCAAATATGATAACGATTAGATTGTGATGTAGTATTTCATTCTTGATCATCACTCAGATCAGAATCCGTTTTGTCTATCGAATCATATATATGTACAAAGATATTGTGATGTAGGTCTATTGTTATACTTTATCGACAATTTTTAAACATTCGTACCGTCATTCCTAACTATTTTCTCCACTTTCGTCGATTCCATCTGCAATTTCGTTTCTCGCTTAACCAGGGGCGACCTCAGAAAAAACTTTGGTTCCTTCTTATTCGTGTCTTTGGGCGAATGGATGGGTACGAACAATGAACTCCTGGGATATTTCACCCCGTCGTAATTAAAGTCGGCGTTTTCCAATTTTTTATTGTTCATATACGGCGAATTCTCCGATCTCCTGTACTGCAGGTCTATCAGTTTCGTACCGGGCGATAAGCTTCGACTCTTCGAATTGACGGCAGGTTCCGAAAGTAATCTCGGCACGGACGTGAAGGACATGCATTCGGCGTGACCGGGGGTGGATACGGGGGTGTGTGGTGCCGATTGCGAGATCATCGAACGTGGTGGATTGTTGCAGGGCGCGTCTTTTTCGGAGCATTTCGATTTGTAACTTTCCGCGTTGCCCGGGGCTCCCAATTGTCTCATGTTGGGTTGCGACCTGTAATTAAGCGACTCGATTAGGATTTACGGGTAAATTGGATTATCGAGATAATTAATAACGGGTTGCCATCGGTGTTATGTACACATACGTCAGTACGAGAAGATTAAAATATTATTGGGGTGCTGTAAATATGTTCATGGTATAGAGTTTTGTTACTGGCTTCTAAAGCTTTTGGTGAAATGGAAATGAAAAACGGAAAAGTCAGAATTGTGACCAATGCGGAAGTTCGTCGTTCCAGGCCGTGCGAGCCCACTGGAAACGGCGTAGGTAAAAGTTCGAGAATTTATTAGTAACAAGGCGCCACTCTCCTATTATAGAACTGAATTACATCTGAGTATCTGGAGTAAGAGAGACCCTTCAGTTTCTTTCGTAGGTGATAGGGTTTGCTTCCTTAGAGAAGAGCACATTACGTCAGCGGCGCAATGAACCAAATTTGGTGTTCTGTATACGTTACCATGGCAACCGACTACCGAAAGTCAATGAAACGTCACATTTCGCGTATATTTTCATGACGTAATGTGCTGTTCTCGAAGGAAACAAACCCTACGAGATTATACGAACCGTCTACGTTCTGGGTCTTTATCCTGTCATGAAGCGACCAGCAAACCTACTTGAAGAGTATTTAAAACTAACATAAAAAAATGAATTGAGGCGAGAGAATGACGTTTAACAGCACTTTATTGGTCACTTGAGTTGAAACGATTAAACTAAATTCAATTAAGTTAGCGTTTTATCGAAGGTTTACACACTTTTGGTAGCCGTTGAAATTCCAGCGGCCTTACAGCCATTTTACAGCTTTAGCCGAACGTAATAATAACAAGCATAATGCAAATAACAGTACCATGATTCCCCCTTTGAACTGCTAAAACAATTAAATGTTGAGTTCCACAAATATATTATTAAATTACCCGAAACCCAATCTGTTCCTCCCCAAACGAATTGAATGTTACAAAAGTAAGAAAATCCGTCTTCATTCGAATACAAATTTCCGATTTCCTAATTCTAAATTAACTAAAACATTCAAGGGAATTTTCCCCAAGAACTCAGCGATAAATATAAATAAAATCAAATAAAAACGGGATTTAACGTGGTGTAGTTTCGATTGTCAACCTTCGTACGGTGTGGTAATCGGTATCGCGCCGGAAACTGCCCAAGATGGCGAGTTTTCTCGCACTTGGTGTAAAAATGTCGATACACCGCAAACTGAAGACTAAGTCGGCTTCTAGCTTCTACGATAATGCTCAGATGTTCTAAAAAATAAATCTTACAATTAGATCTCTACTAGTCCTGTACTACTTCCCTATAACAACGTGAAAGAGAAGAATGACGACATTGTAATTACCAAAAAGAAAGTTTCACCTCCAAATGAGGGAAAGTAAATCAACGTGGACGATTAGTTCGAACAGCAAAATTAAGGAAACAAAACTTCCAAATTCGTTCAACGATAATGTAAAACTTCCCAGCGTCGAATTTCCGTGTTTATCCTCGACAACGAAATTTAAAAGCGAAAACGGAATAACTTATTTACGGAAAACGACCTGTCGAACTGTACGTTAGAAGCACACTCCCCACGCGCATCCAACCGGCGCAGAACGCATCAGAAACTTACGAAAGCGGAGCGCCATCTACGGCAAAAGTTGAAGCTGGAGGCCAAAAGTAATGATACAGGAAACTGTAACAATTGGCCGTAACGGTTTAAGTGTTCCTATTAGGGAACGAATCTTATATGATAGATCTCTACCACTAATAGGTCAATAAAACAAGGCTGGTTTGAACGATAGTTATATTTTCAGAACGTTTACAAACGTTTTCGGAACACCTTCGTCAGTGAAAATATAACTAGATAAATATATAAACAAACATTTGTTTTTTATTTACATAAAATTAATGTAGTTACCGGTTTAGTTGATCAAGCGGTTAGATTAGCTAATCCTGAATTTAGGGAAAGGAATTTAAACAAAGTTAAAGAAATCTTAGATAAAAATAATTATCCAAATAGTTTTTATGAAAAATAATAAAAAATAAAATTAACAAATTATATAATAAAGGAATTAAAAATAATAACAATAAATGTTATAACGCTATTCCTTATAAAAGAGGTTTAAGCGAAAAATAAAAAAAGAATTTAATAAAAACAACATAAACATTACTTTCATTCCAAATTATAGTAACAGATCTCTTTTACTAATACTAAATCTAAAATAATTAAACAAAATCAGAGTAATGTAGTTTATAAAATAAACTGTAAAGACTGTGATGGTTGTTACATCGGTCAGACGAAACAATATTTAAAGAAAAGGTTGTATAGCCATAAGTATTCTTTAAATAATGATTTTGGTGCAATGACCGCTGTAACAAAGCATTACAAAGATCTTGGGCATTACTTTGATTTTGAAAACACAATTATATTAAAAACAGAGAATAATTATAAAAAAAGACTAATATATGAAATGATAAATATACAGAAAGACACTAAAACTATTAATTTCAGGACCGATATTCAAAATTTAAGTAATGTATATAGCAATCTGTTAAAATGACATTTGCATTTCTTAAGAAGGAAACCTTTGGCTAGGTTTTTAAATTTGGTTTTCCCTAGTCCTTGAACAGAATTGTTAAGGTTTCGACAAAGATTTTTTGATATAAGGTTTTACTTAATTTGCATGTATGTTTACACATTAATTTAGTTTTTATAATTTATATATTTATAAAAGTTGATTACACATCCTCTATATCAAGAAATCCTAGTCATTAGTTATTTTGTTGATAGTCCCAAATAAAAAACAAAAGTTTGTTTATATATTTATCTAGTTATATTTTCACTGACGAAGGTGTTCCGAAAACGTTTGTAAACGTTCTAAAAATATAACTATCGTTCAAACCAGCCTTGTTTTATTGACCTATTAGTGGTAGAGATCTATCATATAAGATAAGTATAAAAGGTCACGAAATATATATATATATATATATTAGGGAACGAATTGAGATTTTATAGCTAACAGAAGGGAGGACAATCGCAAAACAATACTAATTTGTAGGACACAAATCTCAAAAAAATTTTGTTTTTTAAAATCATTAACATTCCGAAAAAAATAGAAAAAAGTTAGGACGTCCCCATATGATCAATCTAAGATATACCATATATTCTGAGAAAACGTATTCCAAACATTGCGGATTTTGAAGGTATTGCTGTATATTTTGTTTCATATTGAGAATCTTGTTTTCTTGAAATTTGCAATGTTTGGAACTCGTTTTCTTACACTATGTGATATGTTGTAGATTTGTTTATAGCGAAATATTTGATATTTTTTGAGATTTGTATCCCACAAATTAGTCCAGTTTTTCGATTGTGCTGCCATCTGTTGACTAAATAAATCTCAAGTCGCTCTCTTAAGGGGGTCATTTTATGTGTGTGGTCCAAACAATTTTTTTTTTTCATAATTTTCAACTAAAACGTATATACAATATGAGGGTGAAATGATTTTCCGATATTCGAAGTCGTTCCAAAGCAAGCGTAGAACATGACGCTTCGGTTTCTTACCTAAGGCCCTTCAGCAAAGAAACTTTTACGAACCATGAACATGGATGTGCCAATCGCTTCAAGTTTTGTTTATTGCAGTTTCTGCGAAAGTGATACTCAAAGAATGTAAAAGTGATGTGACTTTTACGCGGGGCAGTTTACGAGGCTTGGGTTTCAAAATTATCGTGCAAGTGTGGAAACCCGAAAATCATTAGGCCGTGCCCTATAATACAAAATGTATGTGAAATCAGTCGATGCTTTGTTTTTGTGATGAGACTTATTAGGAATTGGTTACGAAGGAATGAATCTTTCCTGTAGTTCAAAGGATATAAGTAAAGGTACTGGAAATTTAACGTATACTCAAAAATCTTAGAGATTATTGACGCAGCTGCATGTGCTGTATTTCAGACTTTTCTGTCGTTTGCTGTCCACAGGAGGAAAAATTTAAAATAAAGAAGCTGGGCAGTCAGAGCACAAATTGACAGTTTTCTGTGACAGTACTTGGAAGAAGCGAGGCTTTTCATCTTCGTTTGGAGTCTCTATATTGATTGGCCAATGTTCAGGTAAAGTTTTGGATCCGTCGGTAATGAGCAGCTTTTGTAGCGGATGCAGCTTATGGAAAGGCAAAAAATAGTGGTTCAGCAGCGTACGGGACATGGTATGCACCTCATGAAGCTGAATATTCAGTAAATCACACTGGAAGCTCCGGAAAATTGGAAATTAATGCTATTGTACAAATGTTTTTGCGATTCATAGGCAAAGACGGTGTGAATGACGATGAGATTCTGAAAATTGAGCCATACGGAGAGCATTTAGTGATGAAGATAGAATGTGTAGGACATGTCGAAAAGATAATGGAAACGTGTCTCCGAAATGCAAAAAAAAAGTGAGAAAGGGATTGACGGAAAAGGAGTCGATAAACTAACGTTAATGAAATGACAAAATTTTGCGAATTAGCAATCCACCGACACGCAGGCGAAGAAATGGAGAAAAAGTTTGGGCAATTGTCTACCACAAATGTTCTACGGACCAAAACCCAAAGCATCAAAATTGGCTAGCAGGCGAAGAGAGCTGGTACAAAGGCCGCAAGGGTAAAGCTAAGCAAGAATTCAGTCCCTTTCGTCACGATAAACCACGTTTGACAGAAGACCAAAGGCAATCCAGTTTATGAAGATTTGTCGAGACTATTGACCAGGAGGAGAGGAGGAGCAGAAACGCGAAATAGCAATGAATCATTAATTATTAGACTAACCGAGGAAATCAGTTTAATAACAATAATAACTCCCTAAGTATTAAATAATGTCATAAACGAATTATAACATCGCCTTGCTCATTGTCAACACGTAAATTGTATGGAGTTTTAACATTTAATTTGGACAATTTTAAATTTGTTTGTAATTTTTGACTTTTTAATTAAACTTTGATTGTTAAATTGAATAATATACAAAATATCTTTGATTGACCTATCTCTGATTTTGTTCCAACCTATCCGGCCAACTGTATGTATATCAAATTTGTTATATACAGCAAGTGGTTTGCTATTGATATAAACTCTATATCGTGATCATTTTCAAAATTAATTACAAAAAGTTTGGGTTGGAATCCATAAATAGACGCTAGTGTAGTTCCAACCAATCAACGTATTTTTACTTTTCTATTCCGAAATGTGTCTTGAAAATTTTTGGTAAATCGTTGGCGTCTTTTACGAATTCCAAGCATTTCAGTGATGAGTGGTGACATTATGCAAATACGTAATCAAATTTTATTAGTGCGTTTTATAGACACTGCTCTTTTCGTAGTCATAATAGAATAAGTATGTGCATCGTTGAGAAAGCGATTAGAAAATTTAAGGTGAGTCAAGCCTTTCTTAAGTTTTCTAACCTTACATGAAGTTGATCTCGTCTCCTGTTGTGAAATATTCGCTGAAAGGAAAAATCAAAATGAACAACGTTTGAACATGTACGAAGTATATATCAAAATATGCCTTTAAATTTTTAAAAATATCATCCTGGGTCTAATGTTTTGCAACAAATCCGTGGACCGTGCTAGATCCATGATGTGAAACATAGAAATCTAAAGCCAATAAGGATGACGCAATGTGCGTTGGTCGGTGACCTCGTGGTATTCGCCAAGGACGAGGTGTAACTGAAATACCTGTTGACTTGGAAGGAAAAGCTTGCACGGAAAAATTTAGAAATAGATGTACGAAGAACAAAAATCATAGTGAGCGGAGACGATGAACAAAAAACAAAGGTTATATTTAACAACAAGAAAATACAACAAATAGACAACTGCATATATTTAGGAGTACACATAAACAATAAGGGAGGAGCCCAAGAAATTGAAGTAAACAAGAAAATACAGAGGGCTTGGACAATGTACCATAACCTAAAGAATACCTTCGTCGAAGAGAAAGTGATCTCAAAAAAACAAAACAAATTAGCACTTATAAGACAGTATTTGCCCCCTTTATAAAAATTCGGATCGGAAAGGTCGGTTCTTATAAAGAAATTAGAAAGCAAGCTGCGACGTATGGGGATGAAATATAAGTACTTCATCCACATGCTTTGCAGCTAGCAGGCTCAAGAGGCGAGTACGGGGATCACCAGAATGGCAAGATAAGATATGATAGAATACGGGAAACGCATCGGGTAGAATCACTAATATCAAGAATAGGATGAAGCCAACACAGATGAATAACGATAGACCGACTAGACAAGTGTGCGAAGCTAAAAGACAAGAAAAGAGAAGAAGAGACACTACTTGCGACAGTATAGGAATAGACAGAAAACAAGAAAAGAGAAGAAAAAGCAGAGCCGTCACAACGTGGGACGACAACATGGAAAAACTGCTTCTAAATGGGCAGGGAATATGCATGAGCCGTGCCCAAAACATAAGCTAAAAACAAGAAGAAATGGAGAAAAACTTCTCTATACAGGAAAAAATGAGAACGTTATACCGCACACGTTCGGGTAGACGGAGTATTTGGAGTATACAGGCAGAAGTAATGCTTACAATAATCACACCGGGAGCATTCATGGAGGAGGCGAGATTTTGGACAAATAGGTCTTCAGTGCATACTTCGGCTTGAATTAGCTACTAAATTTTTCCGCATTGACTGAATAGAAAATCCGATACCCGGTAGGGTAGAAGGAGTAGAGAAGACGAAGAGGTAGCAATAGAAGAAGAAGAAGCAGAAAAATAAGAAGAAGAAGAAGCAGAAAAAGAAGAAGAAGAAGAAGAAAAAGAAAAAGAAGAAGAAGACTAAACACAAGATGAAGAAGACTAAACAGAAGAAGGGGACTAAACATAAGAAGGAGACTAAGCAAAAAAAGAAGAGGACTAAACAGGATAAGAAGAAGACTAAACAGAAGAAGAAGACTAAACAGAAGAAGAAGACTAAGCTGAAGAAGAAGACTAGGCAGAAGATCAAAAAGACTAAACATACGAAGGAGACTAAGCAGAAAAAGAAGAGGACTAAACAGGAGAATAAGAAGCCTAACAGAAGAAGACTAAACAGAAGAAGACTACACAGAAAAAGAAGACTAAACAGAAGAAGAAGACCAAACAGCAGACGAAGAAGACGCATCAGAAGGTGACGATGCCTGTATACATATAGTTCTAGTTTGTGTTCCCAATTCAGACATTTTTGACATTACCTTGCATGCATATTTCTTTGATGAGCTCTCGTCGTATTCCTCCTGACAGGATTGGACTGCGGCCTTTGTGTTAACCTCATCGACCTGAAAGTTCTCCTCGACGAGTCGTTTTTCTGTTGACTTTTGGCCCTACCCAGCACCGCACTGCCAGCTAGCAGTAGATAATAAAAAACATCAACCATTATAGCATTTATAAAGAACGCAGTCAACTCACGAGTATTCGATTGTTTCTTTCTAGTTTGTGCTACGGCATATACTACAGCGGCCAAGCTGTTACATTGACTAGGTTGCCTCTGGAAAGTCGGCGGTCTTCCCGTTCGTCTTCCTATGACGAAGTATGTTTCCATCTGTCCTTTGCCTTTCACCTCGATTAGACCCCTGAATTTTACTTCGTAACCGCGAACGCCTAATAACTAGAAATCAAACGAATGTTTTGATGGGGAACGAGCATCATGCAGCTTTGTTAGGAAAACATATTTTCTTTTTAGTTCAGGATTAATTGGGTTTGTTTCAGGATCAGCGGGTGGTTTTATTTATCTGCCAAAAATATTAGTATTTCTTTTCCCCTACGATCCTTTTGGACAATTCCCCATTTACGATCCCAACCTTCACTCCAACCCACAATGACCCTTCGAAAAATTGGGGTTACTAAGTCCGTTCCAATGAAGATTCGAACCACGGACCCTCCGCATAAGAGAGCGATATTTTTTCGTGTATGGCCATCGGTGTACAATTTTTTCTTATCTCGAAGAAGCAAAAAGAATACATTTCAAAGACATTAGGTACCTGAGCGGTATATTTGGGAACTTGTATCTGCCCCATCAGCCCGGTCGAATCCATCCTGGATGCTTCGTTGACCGTATTACCCCATATGTCAAAAACTGGTTTTCTAGCACCGATTACTCCGCACACTAACGGACCGCAAGATACCCCTACTCTAAGCCCGAAATTATTGAAGGAATGCGTATTTATATCGTCCAGCCTTTGTTTCATGGACATAGCAAAGTCTATCAGGGCACAGAGGTGTTCCGGACTCTCAGTTTTGCAAAAATCCTGAAAAATATCGGATAGTTAATTATCCTCAGCGGCAGGGTTTTATGTGATGAAAATTTTACTTCGTGCGATGGATTTAAACCGGATGCAGCCATGTAAGTGGCGGTCGCACTGACCGTTTTGATTTTCTCTATGTTACTGAACCTTTCCTCATCGAGCAATTGATCGAAATCCGCTGAAATCAGAATAAGAAAACATTAGTATAACGTTTAATCAATTTCACGATTTACCTATTATTTCATTCAGCACCCTAATACATTCCATCCCTTTATTGACGACCTCCGAGTAGAAATCGCTAAAATTAGGAATGCTCGCAAATAGTACGCCGACTTCGTCCCTATATTGCGAATACAATTCCTGAAAAGACATCTTCAAGTCCAAAGGTTATTTTACAGTTCTATTAATTCTTACGTCGCTATTTCTATCTCTGGACAAGAAATGTTTGGCTACATGATCCGGAAGGATGTTCTTCAAAAGTTGCGCGTTGAAATGGCGTATTTCTTGCATTTCCACCAGTTCCTTTTGGGCCTGTTGCTTCCATAGGAAATCCAATCTGGAAGTGACTTCCACCAGCCTGGCGTGGTATCCGACCATCAATAATAAGATCACGAGTAAGATTAACATTTGGGCGGAAAGGGGAATGGGGTCGCTGTGAAAATAAAGATTTTTAATTGGCATTGTGGCACAATAAACCAACGAGCTTTAGTGCAGTGGGTGATTAATCACAGCTGTAAGAAAAATAATATAGACGGAAAAATGTTTGCGGAAGTTTCAACATTTTGAATCAAATAAAAAATTTGGTTGTAGTAATTATTCGGCATTGCATTTTGTAAAATTCTATGATATTCTGGGAAGTGTATAATTTCGTAGTAAGTCAAGAAACTAGCGTAGAAACTACGTCTAAGAAATAAACATCCTACTTCATCGCATACTGTCAGTGACTCTTCAAATGTTCCTTACAAAACTTGCGAAACTTCAAAAGTTAATTGCGGCTTTCTGGCAATAGTAGGAAAGTATTAGTCCTTACAAATTTTATTTTTTTATTTGACCGTTCTTCTTTTCCAATTTGGTGCATAAGTCGTGAAAAAGCGGTGTATATAGATCGGTGTTTATTTGAACTTTTAACGTCACTTTTCTTCATAGGGGCGGGAATTTTTAGTCAAATTCGCATTTTCCACTTGTTTCCTTTAATACAAATTGACGTTTTTAATAGACGAAGAAGATTTAACTAGGGATTCATAAAGATTCACAAGATTCTCGACGTCATGATCATACAAGAAGCACCATTGCTTATTTGGAAGCAAACAACGGATGTATTCATTTATTGGAACGATAAGTTTTTTATTTTCCGACACTTGGCTATATCACAGATAAGTGATACATATAGGCCATCCAATGCATTTACGTAAATCTTTTAACACATGGTCTAACATATTGGATTCGTTTCTAGTTGAAGCTGATTGCCGTCGTCAATTTCTTCATATCGATGGGCTATCTGTATGACTTATGTTTGGTTATAACGAAGAAAGGTAACGTTTCAAGTTGGCTTTCTTAAAATGGCGCTGCGAACGCCATTTTTGTCGAAGAAGAAAACATGTCACCTTCTCCTATTTAGCGAAAAAAATTTGCTTGGTAAGAAATGCAAAACGTTTATTTAATAATTTAATAAGCAAGTAATATACGTGGGATAGACGAAGACCAAAACATTAGAGAACAGGAGAGAAGAAACATATAGGACCAAGTTGGAAGAAATACTTTTGGAAAATAGGGGAGAGATTCATGAGGGAAAGAAAGACATGTTAAGACTAAGAAGGAAATTGACTATACAATTGTAAAATTACATAATAATAAAGATTCAGGAGGAAACAGCATAACAGTGGAACACATAAAGATGCAGCAGAATTCTTAAGGAGACAACTTTACGAGTTGGCAGTGACAATCTGGAGGAAAGGAAGGATACCAAAGAAGCAGTTATAACTTTAATTTTGATGATTTGCAGCCGATTGCCGTTGTCAATTTTCTCATAATGATGAGCCATCTGTATGACTTACATGTGGTTATATCAAAGAAAGGAAACATTTCAAGTTGGCATTGTTAAAATGGCACCGGGAACGCCATTTCTGGGGAGGAAATGCGACCTTAGATCTTCTCGTATTTAGCAAGAAACGTTGCTTGGTTACGAAACGCTTAACGTTTATCGAGAAGTAAGAAAGGGATACAAAGAAATAATCTAGTAGTATATGTGGGATAGACGAAGACCAAAACATTAGAGAACAGGAGAGAAGGAAGATATAGGAGCAAGTTGGAAGGAATACTTTTGGAAAATAGGGGAGAGATTTATGAGGGCCACGGAGACATGTTGAGACTAAGGAGGAATTTGACTATACAATTGTAAAATTACATAATAATAAAGTTTCGAGAGGAACGGGTATAAAGATGCAGAAGAATTCTTAAGGGAAAATCTTGACGAGTTGGCAGCGACGATCTGGAGGAAAGGAAGGATACCAAAGAAGCATTTATAGCTTCAATTTTGATGATTTGGAGCCGATTGCCGTTGTCAATTTTCTCATAATGATGAGCCATCTGTATGACTTACGTGTGGTTATATCAAAGAAAGGAAACATTTCAAGTTGGCATTGTTAAAATGGCACCGGGAACGCCATTTCTGGGGAGGAAGGCGACCTTAGATCTTCTCGTATTTAGCAAAAACGTTGCTTGGTTACGAAACGCTAAACGCTTATCGAGAAGTAAGAAAGGGATACAAAGAAATAATCTAGTAGTATATGTGGGATAGACGAAGACCAAAACATTAGAGAACAGGAGAGAAGGAAGATATAGGAGCAAGTTGGAAGGAATACTTTTGGAAAATAGGGGAGAGATTTATGAGGGCCACGGAGACATGTTGAGACTAAGGAGGAATTTGACTATACAATTGTAAAATTACATAATAATAAAGTTTCGAGAGGAACGGGTATAAAGATGCAGAAGAATTCTTAAGGGAAAATCTTGACGAGTTGGCAGCGACGATCTGGAGGAAAGGAAGGATACCAAAGAAGCATTTATAGCTTCAATTTTGATGATTTGGAGCCGATTGCCGTTGTCAATTTTCTCATAAGGATGAGCCATCTGTATGACTTACGTGTGGTTATATCAAAGAAAGGAAACATTTCAAGTTGGCATTGTTAAAATGGCACCGGGAACGCCATTTCTGGGGAGGAAGGCGACCTTAGATCTTCTCGTATTTAGCAAAAAACGTTGCTTGGTTACGAAACGCTAAACGCTTATCGAGAAGTAAGAAAGGGATACAAAGAAATAATCTAGTAGTATATGTGGGATAGACGGAGACCAAAACATTAGAGAACAGGAGAGAAGGAAGATATAGGAGCAAGTTGGAAGGAATACTTTTCGAAAATAGGGGAGAGATTTATGAGGGCCACGGAGACATGTTGAGACTAAGGAGGAATTTGACTATACAATTGTAAAATTACATAATAATAAAGTTTCGAGAGGAACGGGTATAAAGATGCAGAAGAATTCTTAAGGGAAAATCTTGACGAGTTGGCAGCGACGATCTGGAGGAAAGGAAGGATACCAAAGAAGCATTTATAGCTTCAATTTTGATGATTTGGAGCCGATTGCCGTTGTCAATTTTCTCATAATGATGAGCCATCTGTATGACTTACATGTGGTTATATCAAAGAAAGGAAACATTTCAAGTTGGCATTGTTAAAATGGCACCGGGAACGCCATTTCTGGGGAGGAAATGCGACCTTAGATCTTCTCGTATTTAGCAAAAACGTTGCTTGGTTAAGAAACGTTAAACGTTTATCGAGAAGTAAGAAAGGGATACAAAGAAATAATCTAGTAGTATATGTGGGATAGACGAAGACCAAAACATTAGAGAACAGGAGAGAAGGAAGATATAGGAGCAAGATGGAAGGAATGCTTTTGGAAAATAGGGTAGAGATTTATGAGGGCCAGGGAGACATGTTGAGACTAAGGAGGAATTTGACTATGCAATTGTAAAATTACATATTAATAAAGTTTCGAGAGGAACGGGTATAAAGATGCAGGATAATTCTTAAGGGAAAAACTTTACGAGTTGGCAGTGACGATCTGGAGGAAAGAAAGGATACCAAAGAAGCAGTTATAACTTCAATTCTAATGATTTGGAGCCGATTGCCGTTGTCTTTTTGTTCATAAGGATGGACTATCTGTATAATTTATTTACGGTTATACTAAAGGAAGATAACGTTCCCAGTTGGTATTGTGAGAATGGCGCTGTTTCTAGAGGATTTTATGATAGTTAGCAAAAAAATGATTGGCAAAAAATTACGAATAATTTCTGAGAGAGTGTTTTTGAAATTTTGTGGGAACGTTTGCGACAGTTATTTCTCGTCCTTTTTTTTTTCGGAAACATTTGTCCAAGCCGGTCGGAAAAGAAGTTTTGAGAATCTGGTTTTTTACTTACTTTTCCGGATCTCGATACTCCTCATCGCTAAACACTTGTTTGTAGGGAAGCATTATCAGGATAGCGTATATTCCAACCATCAATAACGCCAAGAACGTCTTGATCATATAATACAGCTTCAAGGCGGTGGCTAGCGCTATCAGACACAAGACCCATGAAAATACAAAATATTCCGGATGCGTGCAGTAATAGTAAATTTCATCCACGCTCGTCGTGATGCTGACCGTCGTCGTATCTTCCAATTCGGCAGTTTCGATTTTGATATCGTCCAGGACGATACTCGCGGTATCGCTGATGATTTTGCTGATTTGACTATCGTTCAGGATAGATCTGATGAAAGTCACATTTGTAAAATCTCCAACGGAAATATCGCGTTTCCTCCGCAGATTTAATGGAATGTTATCGGACGTATTCGGAGCTTGATCGTTATTATTCGACCGACTGTTAATGAATATGTTATTATTTATAATCACGTTAGCATCAGAACCGTTTATATTCTCAACGACGTTGCGGATATTGAAATTATTAATCGTCTTAGCACTATCGCTTTCCCTATTGATGCCGGATATTTCCGTCTGATTTGCAAATTTTAAGATATTATCCCAGCCTATTACGTCGATAAAATACTTAATGCAACTTTCGGAGCAATTATTTTTGACGCACGTCTCCAAACATCGCTCTTCGTCCAGTCTTTCCCTGTTAATAGTAACGTTGTGCTGTATGTGTGCCGTCAGAAGTAAATTTAAAATTATTTCCTGCGATGAAGATTCCAAACTTAACGCGGATGAATCGTTAGTCGATATCGGCTCATCGGACTGGATGCCCATGGACGATCGTAATGGTTTAACGGTAGTTGAATCGTTGGGAACGTTAGTATCGTTGTTGGTGTATAATTCGGGAGGTGTTAGAATCAAACTCATTAGACTACCGAGCGACATCAGAACGATGACGCCGCATATGAAAGCCGTCCGACTCGTCCTGTGATGCACTAACGTTCTGGAGATGTTTTGGAGCGATATTGGTAATTGTTGAAATTCTTCCGCCATGACGAGGACCGACGTGGCCGATAGTAGGATCGTTACTATCGTTAAGCAAATGATAATGACGGTTGATCTGGAAATAGTACAAATTAAATAAATGGCATAAAATATGTAAAGAATGCTGAAAGAGGAGGAACATCTTGTTATACAAAGGAGGGACCACGAGAGTCTATCGGACCCACTATTAACTTTTTAATTACTAATTAAATAAATGCATAAAATATTTTAAGAATGGTTCAAGAGGAGGAACATCCAGTTATATAAAGCTGAGCACGAGAGTCTATCGGACGCACTTCGTCGAGCGCGGAGGAATACTAGCGAAAGAAAGCGTCGGCGCGGATTTCGATAAGAGTTCGAGCGAGTAATGTTTCTGAAGCTGTTAGCGTTTTAGAATGTCCTTTAGTTCTCTGTTGATACACCAGTTGGTTAAGCGGCAAAGTTTTATAAAGAGATACATATAATGTTGTTGCATTTTTTTTTAAATGGGCGCTCGTTTTGGAATATAGACTAGAAATTAAGGTTGTCCAACCTAAATGTAAGGCGAAATGAAAGTAAGCCAAAAGACTAATAAAACCCCCGCGCGATTTGGTTATATAAGCTCGCATTTTTATGACTTTCTGAAGTTGGCCTGTTTTTTAGACCAATTCCTCGACTTTTTGCGATGTGCAAGTCAATGAAATGGATCAATGTATGAACGAAACAGTACAATTGCATATTTTAAGCTTGAAAAGGTTAAAGTATCCTAATTTATTTAGCCTTTTAGTGGTTCAAAATGCTCTTTCTAGTCCAATTTTTGGTACTTTGTCATTGTACATTTGTTCATTTTTCACATTTTAACCCAATTTTCGCAATGTACGAGAATCCAATAAAGCAAGCAGGGGTGGTACATCTATGCTTTATTGATTTAGATAAGTATTCGATAGAGTAAATAGAAATGATATCTGGAAAGAATAGAATAGAATAAAACACGAAAAATTAGAATACTTTGAGACAGCACAAGGAGTGACACAAGAGTGCATCCTGAGCTCTCTGTTGTTTACAGTAGTCTTAGATGAAAGCATAAAAGAAGCAAAACGACAGGCAAAGAAGTACAACATAGGATATTGGAATATGAGGTCGATTCTAGTAGGCAAAAGTTAAGAAATTTTAAGTGAAAATATAAAAAATACAATGAATGTCTGGAAAAAGTAAACATCAAAATAAGTGAGGAAGAAACAGCAAGGAGGGAAAGGAACACGAAATCTTTCTAAACCAGAAGAAAATGGTACAGATTAAAAATTTCAAATATTTAGGGACAATTCTAACAAAAGATGGGAGATTTGATAAAGAGATGAAGAGTACGAAGCAACGGATAAATTGTTTAACAGCTTAAAGAATACTTTCTTGAACAAAAAAGAAGAGCAAAACAGAAAGTTTTAGGAAAATAGCTACGGATCTGAAGTATTGACGACAAGAAAGAATCAAAACACAAAGCATTGAAATGAGATTCCTCAGAAGGATAGATAGAAAAACACTACTAGATAAAGGAAGAAATGGTACAATCAGAGAAAAATTAAAAATACAGCCCATACAAAACAAGATAGAAGAAGGTCAACTTAGATGGCTAGAACATGTTATGAGAATGGGATAAGGTAAATTGGTAAGAGGAGTTTTCGAAGTCAAAATAAGCAAAGAAAACTAAAAGTAAGACCAAGACAGTGTTGATTAGAGGAAGTAAGGGAAACGGCGGAGAAAAAAAAATATAAATTGGAAGAAAATCCGAAAACAAGTGCAAGATAGGAAAACATGGCGAAAGTCATGGAAAAGAACCCCAACGTTACTCAACTCCACGAACCCGATACCCGGAAGGATATAAGGGTAAGGATTAAGTAAGTAAGTAAATTTCACAATGTAATTCTGGTTTATGTATTCTCCAAAATTGGTGCCAACACGTCGCTGAAAATTCACTATTTGCACCATCATCTGGACTACTTGGATCGACAGTTAACCACCGAGCCAGATGAACAAGGAGATGGTTGTCACTACCCAGACAGCACCGTATATCATGTGGACGTTCATTTTATGCCCAAAATAGGTACCGATGTCCATGGACCTATCCAGAACATCGTAAGGATATGCAAAAATGGATATCCACGGAATGTCCAAGAATGGATGTCCATGGAATGCCCATTTTGTGTCCAAAGTAAGAAGAGGCTGTTTTAAAGGGTTGTCTTTATAAATATCAACGATTTATATCTATATAGTAGGTACCCAATATGCAATCATTCACAATAAACCGCGCTACAGAAATTTATATATTTTTGAGGAATTTTTGTGGAATAGGGTAAGTTAAATGATAAATTATTGTTTTTTAAGACAATACAATCTATGTAGGTAGGTACGAACACATAATTATTTATTATATTTAAAGTGATGAGGTGTTTAAACAAAGATTTTACAATAATATCAAACTTACGCGCCAGGATTAATAGCTGTAGCTGGCCTTATTCGACGCGAACGGCCATTGGTCAGCACCATAGACAAAAGATTGTACGTTGCTGGATAAATAACACGTGCTTCAGTCATTTTAAGACGCTAACGAAGTAATTAAGCGTGGTACGTACAACTTAACTATTGTTTTATCTTTTCTATGCACTCACAATCAGTTATACCCAGTTTTCATAGATATTCGTATTCGTTTTTAATGTTTATTGTCGTGCCAGGTCAATGTATGTAGAGACTACACCAACTCAGCAATAGAACATCTTATCGACGCATACCTAATAGTAAAGTTAAGTGTTTGTATTTTGCTTATTAAGCTTATTGAGTTATGTAATTATGTCAGATAAATGAAATATCAAAAATTGGAGGACAAACATCATATGATTTTGTTCGACGATGTCTTAGCAGGCTTATAACCAATGGTTTAATAAACCAATACAGTTGGCAGGGGGCCAAGAAGAAGATCTTTGGGACCTTGAAAATGGCTGTTTATAAATGTATATGTCCCTGTTCCTTTTTAGAATCAGCTTTGTTGGTTGAGGTGAGCGAAAGGGATAAGGGAAAACGGAAGGTTCTAGGAATCCGCAATATCAATTGATATGTGCTTATGTAGATATTATTTTTTTATATACGTAATAAAAGTACGTACAACTTCCTTCATTGGACATCCATGGAACGTCCATCATGGGACGTCTTCAACACATCCAAATTTGTGACAAATGGACATGCAATGGACGTCCATAGGATGTTCACAGTCTATAATATGGACATCCTATGAATATACGTATGTCCAAGATTGGATATCCTTAGGACATTCATGGGACATCCATGTGTTGTCTGGGTAAGAGTTCGTGCCATTTGGAATGAGATAATGTGATTAATTTTATTCTTTTGCTGGTTAGGAAACGTATAATTTACATATACCGAAAGAAAGAAATCACTCGATGCACTTCTTGCGAATTTTTTTGGTGAAGCAAGAATGTCTTTGAAGACGATGAAGAGGTGGAGGGGTCTCAGAAAGAGAAACCGAAATTTCAGTCAGCGACGATTTTCCGCTCTAATCAGCATCGAAAAGAATTCGAAGGACATAGTCGAACCCCTTTTCTGCGTGTTTCATGTCATTTTTTTGAACAAACGAATACGAAATAAACCACTTTACTCATTAAAAAAATGAATTAAATTCGAATTATATTGTGAAAATTGGATCAAAATCCGAAAAATGTACTGAAAGCGTACTACCAATGAGCTAAGAATTTTGAACCACGAAAAGGCTAACAAATCCGGATATTTTAATTTTTTTCAAACTTAACAGACTTAATTCGACCTGCTTCATTCATACATTGATCCACTTTATTGATTTACAGATCGCAAAACCTTGCAAATTGGCTTAAAAACATGTCAATTTCAACAGGTCATAAAAGAAAATGCGATCTAACATAGCCAAATCCCGCGACGGTTTTGTAAGTCTGTTGGCCTTCCTTTAACTTCACGTTGGAGTCACTCGGGCTGGAACTTTCTCTTCGCGCTGCGTAATAAACACTTACAATGGTATGATGGCTATATGGGTCAGCACGATGAATATCCAAATAACGAAGCAGCACAGCATATTGGATTTGAACATGTCTTCTCGGATCTGACTAAACTAGAATTCGAGAATCGTTTAAGGTTAACGTTTAGGTCGAAACGGCTTTCTCGCCGTATTTACCTGGTGTTCGGCATCGGCGTCTTTAAACCTCAAAGTCCAAGGATTTACGTTCGCGTTCCTCATACGCTTGTTGCTTTCGATTTCTATGTTATGATCGATGATTTCGTCCACTTCTTCCATCGTCGAACCTTTCTTGTTTTCCCTGAACGTGTCGTTCTTGTTCATGGGGAAATTTATGGAATCGGTGTCTTCATCTAGATCGGAATGATGTAACTGTCAAAAAAGGAAAATTGAATTGAATAGAAATGGAATTTTCTAAACCTCGGGGAAAATAATATATATTTTGTTAGGAACGTTCTGATCCTTTTATATCTGCATTTAGAAAAACTAACAATAAGCCTGTTTGAAAAAGTTCTTCTAGTTTAAATTTCTTCTGACGATCTTCTGGGACAGTGTTGCCCAAAATTCTTAACAAAGAATTTTGTTGGTACTCCAGTCCTTTCGCCTGTTGTCACGGGGTCAGGTTCTGGTAACTAGACTGAATGAACGTGTGGAAGAGTGATCTGACAATCAATCATAATTTTACTAGAAATACCTATGTACAGTTAACTGGTTAAAAGTATATACAAATAAAGTTAAAGTGATAACCGAATAAGAGAAACCATAGTAAATAACATTACACACTGAGTAAAAGTACCACAAGAATAATAAGAAAGATACACAAAAACGACTCCCCCTCCCCCTCCCCCTCCCCCAACGGTTGAAGCGAGTGATGTTCTGGTTCCGTATTTATTCATTCAAATTTGTATCATTACGAACCTTTAACGTCAGATCTGCTTTAACGAAAAAAGAAGAAAAGTAAAATAAAAGTGAAGCAAAAGTGAACACTGTAATAATTAACAAATTGCCAAGCTATATTTAAATACGAAGGATTTCTGCATATCTAACACTGAGATCTAACACAACAGCTTTAATACAGAGCAACGGTGTAACGACGCTGAATTTCTTCGAGATATTACACTGAGGGTGAAAAAGCAGTTGTTATGTATTCGGAGGTATTCAAATTGGCATGGTAAATCAAAATATAATGGAAATCTTCCTACCGCTAAGTGTAAAGCTGTAAGAGTATAATTAGTTTGCTTTTCTACATATTTTCCTCCATTTAATTCTATCATTGATCAGTTCCTTAAAGGGACCAGCTAAGAACGCAAGAGAAAGGCCAAGAAAAACATGGAATGACGGAATCAGAGATAAATTTGAGGAAATAATATAGGAACAAAAAATTATAAAGGAGGTTCCTTTATAATTTTCCATAGACATGGAATGATGGAATAAGAGATGAAGTTAAGAAAATTGGATAAGAATGGGAAGTTATAAAGGAAAGCAAGACAAAGGCCAAGAGAGATATGGAATGATGGAATGAAAGATGGAGTTAAGAAAATAAGATAGAAATTGAAAATTATAAAGGAATTCCCCTTTACAATTTTCCATTCCTATCCAATTTTCTCAACTTCATCTCTTATTCCGTTTTTGCATGTCTTTCTTGGTTTTTGTCCCTTCGTTTCATATGTACTCTTTTTGTGAACCTATTTCCTCTAATTCGGCATACATAACCTATCTATCTCAGCCAGCCCATCAACGATTTTGTCTTGGACAGGGTGTATATTTAATTCCTGTCGAAATATCTCATTCCTCATTCTGTTCTTTCATGTTTTACCTCATGTTTTTCTTAGGAGTTCCACTCCTGTTGAATTTATCCTTCATGCTTCATGTTCGTCTGTTAATGTTTACGTTTCACTGCTATACATCTTTACTGGCTTAACAATCCAAACTACTTCTGTTTTGATTTTCTTATTGATTTCTTTTTATAAAATTTGCTTGTCTATTTTTCTTTTTTTATACTCTGACTTTCGTGTAATGTCTTTATTACGTCAAATAAAATTCATTATTATTATTATTATTATTATTTTGGTAAAGTCTCTGCGAAATTACGGAAGAATGCAAACGGGACATATATGATATTAACACCGATAAGTTCTTCTTTATTTTCAATCGTAAGTGGTACTATCGCCAACTTTGTGGCAGTAAGAGTACAGTTAATATACATATTTTTCTCCATTTAATTTTATCACTGGCCAGTTCCTTAAAGGGATGAGCTAAGACCGCAAGAGAAAGATCAAGAAAGACATGACATGACGGAATGAGGGATAAAGTTGACAAAACAATATTAGGAATAAAAAATTATAATGGATGGAAAGATATGGAATGACAAGAAGAGATGAGAAAATGAGATAGAAATGGGAAGTTATAAAGGAAAGCAATATAAAGGCCAAGAAAGACATGGATGGAGACGGAGTTGAGAAAATAAGACGGGAATTTTCCATTCCTATCCAATTTCTTCAATTTCATCTCTTATTCAGTCATTCCATGTTTTTCTGGCGTTCTCACTTTGTCCTTTGGTATCCCTTCAGATTTGATCTGACATTTCCTTAGGAATCTCATTTCTGTTGAGTTTATCCTTGCCTCATGTTCGTTTGTTAATATTTTCGTTTCACTGCTACACATCGTTACTGGCTTAACTATCTTTCTAACTACTTCTATTTTGATTTTCTTATTTTGGTAGAGTCTCTCGGAAATTACGGAAGATTACAAATGTGCCAGGTGACTTTAATAGCAGACCCTATGGAAGAAAGCTGTAATATGCTGGATAGTTATCTGTGAAAATAACGAAACAGTTGGGAATGATTATGGAAGAAGAAGGCTTGATTAGTGTCTTATCGTAACTACAGTACGTACACAATCGAATTAGGACCATTTACGTGTTTGTAAATATCATAAATTTTTGTGTACTGCAAAACCGTCTAAATATGTTTTTGATTGTCTATTTGTCAATTCGTTGAACTATACCTGCGTTGGATCAGTTATTCGCAAATCGTTGACTGTGTTTAGTGTCAGCGTTTCTGCTATACCTATCTTTAGAAATATTCTATAAGAACATTCGTTCTCCACTCCCATGTAAAAGTTTGTTAAAAAAGTTCTCCGAAAATTCCAAATTTTACAAAATAGGGAAAACCAAAGACATCGAGTGAAAAAGAATTAAAATTCAGGTTCTATTAGAATCTGGACTACATTCCTATTCAGAAATTGAGACGAAAGAGCAGAAAATGGCACTAGCTTTATCCTAGCATTGTCATTGATTTATCAACATTTTCCTTCCTTTTTCTTAAGCGAATGAAAAGATTTAAATTGAGACGAAATGTAGAGAAAAGTTCAAGTCGTCAAATATAAATTGGGGTGTAAAGTTCAGATGCATTATGGACTCACACCCACTCACATTGGCTGACGACGCTTAAGAGCGACTTCATTAAACGTCCGCTTGGTCACAGTTTCAGTTGGTGTAATTATTTTAAAAATATTACAATTTGAAATATGAGATTATAAGATACACTGTCAAAGCAAGATGCAGATTTCAGTACTTGAGACTGTGAGCGAACGAATGTTGGCTCACATTGCACCGGTCAATTCCTATGATCATGAGTGTACCTGATTCGCCAGAATCACACAAGCGCATTGCCCGATTTTTTCTCTTTTCTACACGCAAATGATCTTAGCACCTAAATTTACATTTGATGGCTTACACGTATGTAGTTATATTTGAAAATTACCAGATTTGTTCCTGGCATAAGTAGCTATACAGATAAGAACCGGAAAAATCTAACATGATATCAGCTTTATCTTTCTATTGTTATTGGTTTACGAAAACTTTGTTTGTTCCCTTTTTAGAGCTAGTTAAAGAAGAAATTTAAAAAATTTAATGAAAAAGGTTTGACACAACTGTATTCACAACAAACCTAATAATCAAACCTAAATGTCTCCAATCTTATCAAATTCATTAATCTTCCACATGTCTCTGCTGGGGGATCACAACCACGAATCTTATTTACGGACTTTATTTGTGTGCAGCAAACGAAAGAAGAGGGGAATTATTTTCTACATCGATTTCCGGACAGGCTCCTTGCGAACACCTCCGGTAACTTCCCTCCCTTAATCTAGTTGCAAAAGTTGGCGAAAGAATACCGGTCACGTAGACTTACGTTTTCGAACGGTATTTCTGGCGTCCAATCGGTCGTATTTTCCTCGTCTACCGTGCTATGTTGTATACCGCTGTCACTTCGTTCCCGCGAAGGGGTGGCATCACCGGTGTCGTGGGACTTCTGGGCGAACTAACCGCGGTAGGAGATTCCTCTTCCGCCAATAGTTTGTTCGAAAATATACTGGAATCGAAACGAAGTTTGTATGAAAATGCGTATTGTTAAATAAAGAAAACGTTTTTTCTTTGCGCGGTAGCAAAATCTAAAGCGTAAAAAGATGAGGTATACAAGGTCAAATTGCCTCACTCTTTCAAGTTCGGCCGCTGACCCACCCTAAGGCAAACAGCATAAAGCATAATTAGGTATACAGTGAGCAATCGCAAACATCCTAGGTTGGCAGTATTAAGCGCCCTAAATATGAAGATTTCTTAAAGATATTCGACCCCGTCGCTTCTTTCATTTGTCATGCATGGTTTATCCACGGAAAATCCAAAGGCAAAAATTCGAGCGGAATCTTTGATCTTTCAGGTCGAAATTCATTGGAATTCTCGGCCATATTTTCAACGAAACTGTAAAACAATAAACAACAACACGTCTAAAAGGTTAATTTCAAACCACAGAATATAACATTCTGTGGTCAAACGTAACGTACCATCAAAAAGATGGCGACATAGTTTCCGCGGGAAAGCTGAGTTTCGCTTTTAGGTCTGTCGTTTATCTCTGTTGTCCGCATTTCAGTAGATGCTGTTACGACTGAACAAGGTTTTCATTGTTATGACGCATTTTCGAGAACGCAAGGTAATCGAATTTTTTGTAATTTTTGATATTTATGGTACGTGTAGTTTGGATCTTAAATAAGAATATTTTGGTGTAGTTCGACGCAACGTTCATAAATTACCGATGTTGAAGTCTTACCCACCATTTAAATCCGCTAGATATAATACGATTGTCAATTGGACTCGTGGTCTAGTCGACAGCGTTTTGGACGTTTTGGTGCGGTACTCACGAGATCGCTGGTTCGGGTCTCGTCACGGGACATTTCCTTTTCTTCCATTTAAAACGCACCATATGTTTTTTTCATTCTTCTTCTCATATCAGTCAGGTAGGAAATGAAAATTTCTATTATTTTATATCTAGTATGCGACATTTTACGCAGTGTGGCACGAGCCAGAATGGTAGTTATCATAGAAACATGGAAAGCAACATTTTTATTATTACCTTATTGTTAAGTTAATTCAAAATTAATATTGTTTATCAACCGATTGTGCATTTTAATGATGTACTTGAAGAATGTTCCTGCATATAATTCATATATTTCGTTTGTTCATAATTTTTTATATGAGAAGAAGAATGAAAAAGCATATGGTGCGTTTTGAATGGAAGAAAAGGAAATGTCCCATGACGAGACCCGAACCAGCAATCTCGTGAGTATCGTACCAAAACGCTATCGACTAGGCCACGAGTCCAATTGACAACCGTATTATATCTAGTGGATTTAAATGATGGGTGAAACTTCAACATCGATTATCTCGGTAATTTATGAACGTTACGTCGAACTACTCCAAAATATTCTTATTTAAGGTCCAAACTACACGTACCATAAATATCAAAAATTACAAAAATCCGATTACCTTACCTCCTCCTTGTGAGTTTAATCTTTTATATAAGTTATGTATTCTTTCAATTTGTCAAATTTTACTACTACCAACATATCAGTGCTCTCAACTAAAAAGTTCCGATTGCTCACCCTGTATAAAGACAATCGTAAAATATCCTAGAATTTTAAGTAGAATTGTATAATCCGATGAAGATTATGCAATTATCCTTTTAACGTTTGATACTCTTATTCCTACACACTCACCTGGGCCTAGACGTAATTCGTTTTCTACTTCGTATCGGTTCAATCTGCTTGACCAAGTAAGTTTTAACGCCGTGATCTTTTATATACGAATCTCTTTCGTGTCCGTTTCCGATCTCTACTTCGTAGGCCCTGTTCAGATACTGATAGGTCGCTTCGGATATGTGGACGCGTCTTGAAAAGGAAAACTGGACGTTAATCGATTTGTTTAGAAAATTAATTTTAAAGGGTTAAAATTACCCGGGTATTCCCCGGATTCCATATGATTCGCCAATATCACGTCGTAGGACCATATATCGAATTGCCATTTCCTTAAACCGAGCACCCCGCAAAGAACGGAGCCGGAATGTATGCCGATTCGCATGTCCAAATCCACCTGAATTTTTAAAAAGAGTTAATAGTTAATGATAAACGATTATTAAAATTTTTGAAAGAGATGCAAAGGAACGAATCAGATATGAGAAAAGTGTCGATAAATGAGGAAAGAAAGGAAATCTGATGGAAACTGCCAAGAATAGGAATTGTATGGCCAATAGAGGCAATAGTAAGAATGTTAAGATTAATAATAATAGTAATTTATTATCCAATAGTAGCTTAACCCCTAATTACAGGACAACTTTATAAATGTAAAAAGGACAGAATATAAGGATTTAAAAGAGTTGTGAATTACAAGAACTAATAGAGAAAATTTACACATCAAGAAAACAAGCTTCGGTCCCTATTAAAGTGGTCATCATCTACTGTACATGATTTTGCATTTTAAACTTAATCTAGTTTCGGCCACCATCAACACAATCATCTACGTTTAAATTTAGCCAGACTGCTTGGCGATTACCCACCAACAACAATCTAATGTAAAAACGCGTTAGTGCAGTGACAATGTCAATAGCACTAATCAGTACTAATAGGTACATCTTACAAAATCGCATCCATAAGTTGATCAAAAAATAATCGAAGAGTGGAGGAAAACGTCAATGTCACGTTAGTTACGGAATTACCCGTCATATTGGAAGTGATGCTCCGAAACAAATTTTTTCAGAAAAAAACAAAAAAGGCACACACACAACACAAACGCGAAACAAACTTCAAAAGTATAGATTAATTTTACATTTTACCCTACTCGACGACAAATTTTGATGAAATGTTTTAAACCACTAAAAAGTCACTAGAGAAGACGCCATCTTAGGGCGACAATAATGCTTTCTTTTTTAACACATTGGCCTCATAAATTGCGGTACTTCATATATCTAGGGACAATTTTCTAGAAAATACAGGACAATCAAATATAAAGAAACGTCAACGTCAATTTGATCAGAGAAATGTCGATGTCAATTCAGATTAAAAGCAAAATCCTATAGGATAAGCGTCCTTAAATTAAACAAAGGATAATCGAAGACTAGAAGATAACGTCTAATGTCACTTTAGTTACAAAATTACCCGCCTTATAGAAAGTGGCACTCCGAAATAAATTTTCTAGACAGAACAAATGAGGGTCGAATATAGGGAAAACGCCCAATGCGGATTTGATGAAATAAACGTCAATATCTGTTTCGACTAATGATAAAGTCTTATAAAATAGCATCCTTAAATTAAACAAAAGCCAATCGAAGAGCGGAAGAAAACGTCCTTGTCAGTTTAGTTACAAAATTACCCGTCGCATAGAAAATGGCGCCTCGAAACTAATTTTCCAGAAAAATACGCGACGATCAAATTAGAAGAAACGTAAACGTCAGTTTAACCAAAAATGTCGAAGTCAGTTCAGGCTGATAAGGAAAATGTCTAATGTTACTTTAGTTACGAAATGACCCGCCACGCCGTACAGAAAGTGGCGCTCCCAAACAAATTTTCTAGAAAGAACAAACGAGGGTCGAAGTATAAAGAAAACGTCAAATGCGGGTTTGATGAAATAAGCGTCAATATCTGTTCTTTGTAATGATAAAATCCAATAAAATAACATCCTTTAATTAAATAAGAGACAATCGGAGAGTGGAAGAAAACGTCAATGTCGCTTAAGTTTGTAATCCAATGCCGTACCAACTGAGTTATTCTTTTGATTTTTACAGATATTTCTGTGTTTGAAAATTCTATTTCTTCCCTTCTTCAAGTTCTTTATGTTACTTCATTTCTTCAGCTTTCTCGGTTGTTTTCCGATCATTTTCATTTTATTAGCCGGGGCATTTTAGATGTGGTTATCCCACGGTTTTATGCAGATGATACATCGGCAATAGTATCAGCTAAAAGTGTTGAGGATCTCAAATGCTCCATAATAAATACAATGGTGGACATGAAGTCATGGTGCAAGTTAAATAGATCTGTTTTGAACGAAAACAAAACAAAAATTCTGTATTTTCACAAAGAAGGCTCTTCCCTAATTTGCAGATGCCGCTTGCAACAAGGGAAAATGTAGGAATACTGGGTTTGTTTTGTCCGAATTTCGAAGTTATTTTGCGCCAGAATATTGAACTGAGAATTTAGTTAAATTTTTAAAGTAAATTGCACCGGTCTAGCTCGTAAATAATGATATAAAAAGCATACATTATAACAAATTATATTTATAATTTTTGGGAAATATTGAACATAAAGTGTGTGTGTGTAAGTGTAATTTCTTTTCCGTTGACGGTTCTTCCTATTTCTCCTCTCTTCACTTCTTTTCTCGATGCAGCTTTATGGATCCTTAACTTTTATAAACTCTTTCTTCTTCTGTATGGTGAGAATCTTTTTCTCACTGGTACTTCTTCTTAAAACCCTTTTATTCAAAATATATTTATAGACTTATTTATTGACTTATCTATATTGTCAATTAATACGTCGTTAACCAAACAAACTTTTTATTTCTTTTGGAAACCAGAACTACACTCCTTTATTTATAAGTTGCCCACGAAACGGAAAACTTTAATTCACCTTAACGCCAGTTCATCGAGATAATATAGCTGTTACAGAAACCTGCACTCTACGTGCGTACTGTACGATGTATCCTAGGTTACTTCCAGTAAATTTATATGAATTCTTGTAATGTATAAATGTTGTATGTAATGCGTTTAAATGTTAACAATGTTTTTTAAAATATCAATTAATATATGCTTTTTTAAATATTTAACAATTTTATTTCTGGTGACATTTGTTTCTCCCATAAAACGTCTCCGGCTGGAGTTAAAATAAGGAGATAACACCCGTAGGGGAATAATTTACTAAAAAGGTGGTGGGCGTGGTGTCGAAAAGGTATAAATAGAACCCCAAAGCTATACTAAATGTCAAATGCAGACCATAACCCCAATATTAACTGTGAATTTGATATCTTGAATTATAATAAATGAATTTTCTAATGGTAATTAACCAGTCCTGTATTAGTATACTACAATATACATATTCGGATCGGTAATTACGTAAAACATATCGGTTCCAACGTGGAACGCATAGTTTTGGAGAAAACGCCATTCGAAGTTCGGGCAAAACGCGTAAAATAGACCGTATATAAGGGTGTATATAGGGCGAAAATGGGTAAACTTCAAGGGCTCGTAACACCTAAACTATTAACGATATAATTACGATCCGGCAGTGATTCTTAATCAGAAAAACGAGCTCTTTCGAATGGCGTAAGAGGGAATGTCGTAGCTTGAAAAAATCCACTCAGATGGAGAAATTAATCGTTTTTTTGCTATTTTTCGCGATTTTTTGCGATTTTCTCGATAACCGTTGGAGTAAAGTAAAAAAATCCTCCGCCGTTAAATTCTTCTCGTCAAGACGCGTCGATTGATGTAGGATTGAACGTTCTAAGTCCCATATTAGCGAAAAAGGGGTATGCGATTTTAGTGATTTTTAGCATTTTTTTGCGTTTTTTGCATTTTCTCGGCAACCGTTTGAAATAATCTAAACAAATCATATACCGTTGAAATCAGCGCGTCAAGACGCGTCGATTGGTGTATGAATGAACGCGATCGGACAAAGTTGACATTTAAACGTCCATATCTCCTTAACGGTTAGAGCTACAGCGTTTATAATGCCATTTTTGGAATGTACTCGTCGAGACCTATCCGATAGGCCTATTTCGAACGCAATCGGACGAACTTTTCTTTAGCTCGAGAACGGTTAGAGATACAGCGTCGGGGATGGAAGATTTGGAATCTACGGGTCAAAATCTATCGGATAGGCTTATTTTGAACGCGATTGGACGCAAAAATTTTTTGTCAAAATAAATTTCTACCTCAAAGCATTAAAATTTTATCGGTTTTTCGAGATAGCATACTTCCGATAGAGCTGGCTAGTTCAAACTCGGTAGGCTTATAGTATTCGATGAGCTGATTAAAATAAAACAAACCGGAGGTATCTAAGTCTTACCGTTCCGGAGATATGGCATTTTGAAGTTTGAAAAATTTTCGTACCTAAAATTAGCATAATTTCGCTCTAGCGCCAAAACTATTAGAGATATCGCGTTCTTTCTTGTTCCATTCGATTCCTAGGCGAAATCTACTTATAGAAATCTCTATTCGGTCGCGATCGAGCCATAAATAAAGTGGTGAGAGCGATTTGAAATTTGACGCTTAACGAAAATCTCGATTTTGAACGAAATATTCGTCATTCGACGAAAAATTCATGTTCGAATTTGGAAGTTATTTTGCGCCAGAATATACATATTCGGATCGGTAATTACGTAAAACATATCGGTTCCAACGTGGAACGCATAGTTTTGGAGAAAACGCCATTCGAAGTTCGGGCAAAACGCGTAAAATAGACCGTATATAAGGGTGTATATAGGGCGAAAATGGGTAAACTTCAAGGGCTCGTAACACCTAAACTATTAACGATATAATTACGATCCGGCAGTGATTCTTAATCAGAAAAACGAGCTCTTTCGAATGGCGTAAGAGGGAATGTCGTAGCTTGAAAAAATCCACTCAGATGGAGAAATTAATCGTTTTTTTGCTATTTTTTCGCGATTTTTTGCGATTTTCTCGATAACCGTTGGAGTAAAGTAAAAATCCTCCGCCGTTAAATTCTTCTCGTCAAGACGCGTCGATTGATGTAGGATTGAACGTTCTAAGTCCCATATTAGCGAAAAAGGGGTATGCGATTTTAGTGATTTTTAGCATTTTTTTGCGTTTTTTTGCATTTTCTCGGCAACCGTTTGAAATAATCTAAACAAATCATATACCGTTGAAATCAGCGCGTCAAGACGCGTCGATTGGTGTATGAATGAACGCGATCGGACAAAGTTGACATTTAAACGTCCATATCTCCTTAACGGTTAGAGCTACAGCGTTTATAATGCCATTTTTGGAATGTACTCGTCGAGACCTATCCGATAGGCCTATTTCGAACGCAATCGGACGAACTTTTCTTTAGCTCGAGAACGGTTAGAGATACAGCGTCGGGGATGGAAGATTTGGAATCTACGGGTCAAAATCTATCGGATAGGCTTATTTTGAACGCGATTGGACGCAAAAAATTTTTTGTCAAAATAAATTTCTACCTCAAAGCATTAAAATTTTATCGGTTTTTCGAGATAGCATACTTCCGATAGAGCTGGCTAGTTCAAACTCGGTAGGCTTATAGTATTCGATGAGCTGATTAAAATAAAACAAACCGGAGGTATCTAAGTCTTACCGTTCCGGAGATATGGCATTTTGAAGTTTGAAAAATTTTCGTACCTAAAATTAGCATAATTTCGCTCTAGCGCCAAAACTATTAGAGATATCGCGTTCTTTCTTGTTCCATTCGATTCCTAGGCGAAATCTACTTATAGAAATCTCTATTCGGTCGCGATCGAGCCATAAATAAAGTGGTGAGAGCGATTTGAAATTTGACGCTTAACGAAAATCTCGATTTTGAACGAAATATTCGTCATTCGACGAAAAATTCATGTTCGAATTTGGAAGTTATTTTGCGCCAGAATATACATATTCGGATCGGTAATTACGTAAAACATATCGGTTCCAACGTGGAACGCATAGTTTTGGAGAAAACGCCATTCGAAGTTCGGGCAAAACGCGTAAAATAGACCGTATATAAGGGTGTATATAGGGCGAAAATGGGTAAACTTCAAGGGCTCGTAACACCTAAACTATTAACGATATAATTACGATCCGGCAGTGATTCTTAATCAGAAAAACGAGCTCTTTCGAATGGCGTAAGAGGGAATGTCGTAGCTTGAAAAAATCCACTCAGATGGAGAAATTAATCGTTTTTGCTATTTTTTCGCGATTTTTTGCGATTTTCTCGATAACCGTTGGAGTAAAGTAAAAATCCTCCGCCGTTAAATTCTTCTCGTCAAGACGCGTCGATTGATGTAGGATTGAACGTTCTAAGTCCCATATTAGCGAAAAAGGGGTATGCGATTTTAGTGATTTTTAGCATTTTTTTGCGTTTTTTTGCATTTTCTCGGCAACCGTTTGAAATAATCTAAACAAATCATATACCGTTGAAATCAGCGCGTCAAGACGCGTCGATTGGTGTATGAATGAACGCGATCGGACAAAGTTGACATTTAAACGTCCATATCTCCTTAACGGTTAGAGCTACAGCGTTTATAATGCCATTTTTGGAATGTACTCGTCGAGACCTATCCGATAGGCCTATTTCGAACGCAATCGGACGAACTTTTCTTTAGCTCGAGAACGGTTAGAGATACAGCGTCGGGGATGGAAGATTTGGAATCTACGGGTCAAAATCTATCGGATAGGCTTATTTTGAACGCGATTGGACGCAAAAAATTTTTTGTCAAAATAAATTTCTACCTCAAAGCATTAAAATTTTATCGGTTTTTCGAGATAGCATACTTCCGATAGAGCTGGCTAGTTCAAACTCGGTAGGCTTATAGTATTCGATGAGCTGATTAAAATAAAACAAACCGGAGGTATCTAAGTCTTACCGTTCCGGAGATATGGCATTTTGAAGTTTGAAAAATTTTCGTACCTAAAATTAGCATAATTTCGCTCTAGCGCCAAAACTATTAGAGATATCGCGTTCTTTCTTGTTCCATTCGATTCCTAGGCGAAATCTACTTATAGAAATCTCTATTCGGTCGCGATCGAGCCATAAATAAAGTGGTGAGAGCGATTTGAAATTTGACGCTTAACGAAAATCTCGATTTTGAACGAAATATTCGTCATTCGACGAAAAATTCATGTTCGAATTTGGAAGTTATTTTGCGCCAGAATATACATATTCGGATCGGTAATTACGTAAAACATATCGGTTCCAACGTGGAACGCATAGTTTTGGAGAAAACGCCATTCGAAGTTCGGGCAAAACGCGTAAAATAGACCGTATATAAGGGTGTATATAGGGCGAAAATGGGTAAACTTCAAGGGCTCGTAACACCTAAACTATTAACGATATAATTACGATCCGGCAGTGATTCTTAATCAGAAAAACGAGCTCTTTCGAATGGCGTAAGAGGGAATGTCGTAGCTTGAAAAAATCCACTCAGATGGAGAAATTAATCGTTTTTTGCTATTTTTCGCGATTTTTTGCGATTTTCTCGATAACCGTTGGAGTAAAGTAAAAAATCCTCCGCCGTTAAATTCTTCTCGTCAAGACGCGTCGATTGATGTAGGATTGAACGTTCTAAGTCCCATATTAGCGAAAAAGGGGTATGCGATTTTAGTGATTTTTAGCATTTTTTTGCGTTTTTTTGCATTTTCTCGGCAACCGTTTGAAATAATCTAAACAAATCATATACCGTTGAAATCAGCGCGTCAAGACGCGTCGATTGGTGTATGAATGAACGCGATCGGACAAAGTTGACATTTAAACGTCCATATCTCCTTAACGGTTAGAGCTACAGCGTTTATAATGCCATTTTTGGAATGTACTCGTCGAGACCTATCCGATAGGCCTATTTCGAACGCAATCGGACGAACTTTTCTTTAGCTCGAGAACGGTTAGAGATACAGCGTCGGGGATGGAAGATTTGGAATCTACGGGTCAAAATCTATCGGATAGGCTTATTTTGAACGCGATTGGACGCAAAAATTTTTTGTCAAAATAAATTTCTACCTCAAAGCATTAAAATTTTATCGGTTTTTCGAGATAGCATACTTCCGATAGAGCTGGCTAGTTCAAACTCGGTAGGCTTATAGTATTCGATGAGCTGATTAAAATAAAACAAACCGGAGGTATCTAAGTCTTACCGTTCCGGAGATATGGCATTTTGAAGTTTGAAAAATTTTCGTACCTAAAATTAGCATAATTTCGCTCTAGCGCCAAAACTATTAGAGATATCGCGTTCTTTCTTGTTCCATTCGATTCCTAGGCGAAATCTACTTATAGAAATCTCTATTCGGTCGCGATCGAGCCATAAATAAAGTGGTGAGAGCGATTTGAAATTTGACGCTTAACGAAAATCTCGATTTTGAACGAAATATTCGTCATTCGACGAAAAATTCATGTTCGAATTTGGAAGTTATTTTGCGCCAGAATATACATATTCGGATCGGTAATTACGTAAAACATATCGGTTCCAACGTGGAACGCATAGTTTTGGAGAAAACGCCATTCGAAGTTCGGGCAAAACGCGTAAAATAGACCGTATATAAGGGTGTATATAGGGCGAAAATGGGTAAACTTCAAGGGCTCGTAACACCTAAACTATTAACGATATAATTACGATCCGGCAGTGATTCTTAATCAGAAAAACGAGCTCTTTCGAATGGCGTAAGAGGGAATGTCGTAGCTTGAAAAATCCACTCAGATGGAGAAATTAATCGTTTTTTGCTATTTTTCGCGATTTTTTGCGATTTTCTCGATAACCGTTGGAGTAAAGTAAAAAAATCCTCCGCCGTTAAATTCTTCTCGTCAAGACGCGTCGATTGATGTAGGATTGAACGTTCTAAGTCCCATATTAGCGAAAAAGGGGTATGCGATTTTAGTGATTTTTAGCATTTTTTGCGTTTTTGCATTTTCTCGGCAACCGTTTGAAATAATCTAAACAAATCATATACCGTTGAAATCAGCGCGTCAAGACGCGTCGATTGGTGTATGAATGAACGCGATCGGACAAAGTTGACATTTAAACGTCCATATCTCCTTAACGGTTAGAGCTACAGCGTTTATAATGCCATTTTTGGAATGTACTCGTCGAGACCTATCCGATAGGCCTATTTCGAACGCAATCGGACGAACTTTTCTTTAGCTCGAGAACGGTTAGAGATACAGCGTCGGGGATGGAAGATTTGGAATCTACGGGTCAAAATCTATCGGATAGGCTTATTTTGAACGCGATTGGACGCAAAAAATTTTTTGTCAAAATAAATTTCTACCTCAAAGCATTAAAATTTTATCGGTTTTTCGAGATAGCATACTTCCGATAGAGCTGGCTAGTTCAAACTCGGTAGGCTTATAGTATTCGATGAGCTGATTAAAATAAAACAAACCGGAGGTATCTAAGTCTTACCGTTCCGGAGATATGGCATTTTGAAGTTTGAAAAATTTTCGTACCTAAAATTAGCATAATTTCGCTCTAGCGCCAAAACTATTAGAGATATCGCGTTCTTTCTTGTTCCATTCGATTCCTAGGCGAAATCTACTTATAGAAATCTCTATTCGGTCGCGATCGAGCCATAAATAAAGTGGTGAGAGCGATTTGAAATTTGACGCTTAACGAAAATCTCGATTTTGAACGAAATATTCGTCATTCGACGAAAAATTCATGTTCGAATTTGGAAGTTATTTTGCGCCAGAATATACATATTCGGATCGGTAATTACGTAAAACATATCGGTTCCAACGTGGAACGCATAGTTTTGGAGAAAACGCCATTCGAAGTTCGGGCAAAACGCGTAAAATAGACCGTATATAAGGGTGTATATAGGGCGAAAATGGGTAAACTTCAAGGGCTCGTAACACCTAAACTATTAACGATATAATTACGATCCGGCAGTGATTCTTAATCAGAAAAACGAGCTCTTTCGAATGGCGTAAGAGGGAATGTCGTAGCTTGAAAAAATCCACTCAGATGGAGAAATTAATCGTTTTTTTGCTATTTTTCGCGATTTTTGCGATTTTCTCGATAACCGTTGGAGTAAAGTAAAAAAATCCTCCGCCGTTAAATTCTTCTCGTCAAGACGCGTCGATTGATGTAGGATTGAACGTTCTAAGTCCCATATTAGCGAAAAAGGGGTATGCGATTTTAGTGATTTTTAGCATTTTTTGCGTTTTTTGCATTTTCTCGGCAACCGTTTGAAATAATCTAAACAAATCATATACCGTTGAAATCAGCGCGTCAAGACGCGTCGATTGGTGTATGAATGAACGCGATCGGACAAAGTTGACATTTAAACGTCCATATCTCCTTAACGGTTAGAGCTACAGCGTTTATAATGCCATTTTTGGAATGTACTCGTCGAGACCTATCCGATAGGCCTATTTCGAACGCAATCGGACGAACTTTTCTTTAGCTCGAGAACGGTTAGAGATACAGCGTCGGGGATGGAAGATTTGGAATCTACGGGTCAAAATCTATCGGATAGGCTTATTTTGAACGCGATTGGACGCAAAAAATTTTTTGTCAAAATAAATTTCTACCTCAAAGCATTAAAATTTTATCGGTTTTTCGAGATAGCATACTTCCGATAGAGCTGGCTAGTTCAAACTCGGTAGGCTTATAGTATTCGATGAGCTGATTAAAATAAAACAAACCGGAGGTATCTAAGTCTTACCGTTCCGGAGATATGGCATTTTGAAGTTTGAAAAATTTTCGTACCTAAAATTAGCATAATTTCGCTCTAGCGCCAAAACTATTAGAGATATCGCGTTCTTTCTTGTTCCATTCGATTCCTAGGCGAAATCTACTTATAGAAATCTCTATTCGGTCGCGATCGAGCCATAAATAAAGTGGTGAGAGCGATTTGAAATTTGACGCTTAACGAAAATCTCGATTTTGAACGAAATATTCGTCATTCGACGAAAAATTCATGTTCGAATTTGGAAGTTATTTTGCGCCAGAATATACATATTCGGATCGGTAATTACGTAAAACATATCGGTTCCAACGTGGAACGCATAGTTTTGGAGAAAACGCCATTCGAAGTTCGGGCAAAACGCGTAAAATAGACCGTATATAAGGGTGTATATAGGGCGAAAATGGGTAAACTTCAAGGGCTCGTAACACCTAAACTATTAACGATATAATTACGATCCGGGAGTGATTCTTAATCAGAAAAACGAGCTCTTTCGAATGGCGTAAGAGGGAATGTCGTAGCTTGAAAAAATCCACTCAGATGGAGAAATTAATCGTTTTTTGCTATTTTTCGCGATTTTTTGCGATTTTCTCGATAACCGTTGGAGTAAAGTAAAAAAATCCTCCGCCGTTAAATTCTTCTCGTCAAGACGCGTCGATTGATGTAGGATTGAACGTTCTAAGTCCCATATTAGCGAAAAAGGGGTATGCGATTTTAGTGATTTTTAGCATTTTTTTGCGTTTTTTGCATTTTCTCGGCAACCGTTTGAAATAATCTAAACAAATCATATACCGTTGAAATCAGCGCGTCAAGACGCGTCGATTGGTGTATGAATGAACGCGATCGGACAAAGTTGAACTTTAAACGTCCATATCTCCTTAACGGTTAGAGCTACAGCGTTTATAATGCCATTTTTGGAATGTACTCGTCGAGACCTATCCGATAGGCCTATTTCGAACGCAATCGGACGAACTTTTCTTTAGCTCGAGAACGGTTAGAGATACAGCGTCGGGGATGGAAGATTTGGAATCTACGGGTCAAAATCTATCGGATAGGCTTATTTTGAACGCGATTGGACGCAAAAAATTTTTGTCAAAATAAATTTCTACCTCAAAGCATTAAAATTTTATCGGTTTTTCGAGATAGCATACTTCCGATAGAGCTGGCTAGTTCAAACTCGGTAGGCTTATAGTATTCGATGAGCTGATTAAAATAAAACAAACCGGAGGTATCTAAGTCTTACCGTTCCGGAGATATGGCATTTTGAAGTTTGAAAAATTTTCGTACCTAAAATTAGCATAATTTCGCTCTAGCGCCAAAACTATTAGAGATATCGCGTTCTTTCTTGTTCCATTCGATTCCTAGGCGAAATCTACTTATAGAAATCTCTATTCGGTCGCGATCGAGCCATAAATAAAGTGGTGAGAGCGATTTGAAATTTGACGCTTAACGAAAATCTCGATTTTGAACGAAATATTCGTCATTCGACGAAAAATTCATGTTCGAATTTGGAAGTTATTTTGCGCCAGAATATACATATTCGGATCGGTAATTACGTAAAACATATCGGTTCCAACGTGGAACGCATAGTTTTGGAGAAAACGCCATTCGAAGTTCGGGCAAAACGCGTAAAATAGACCGTATATAAGGGTGTATATAGGGCGAAAATGGGTAAACTTCAAGGGCTCGTAACACCTAAACTATTAACGATATAATTACGATCCGGGAGTGATTCTTAATCAGAAAAACGAGCTCTTTCGAATGGCGTAAGAGGGAATGTCGTAGCTTGAAAAAATCCACTCAGATGGAGAAATTAATCGTTTTTGCTATTTTTTCGCGATTTTTTGCGATTTTCTCGATAACCGTTGGAGTAAAGTAAAAATCCTCCGCCGTTAAATTCTTCTCGTCAAGACGCGTCGATTGATGTAGGATTGAACGTTCTAAGTCCCATATTAGCGAAAAACGGGTATGCGATTTTAGTGATTTTTAGCATTTTTTTGCGTTTTTGCATTTTCTCGGCAACCGTTTGAAATAATCTAAACAAATCATATACCGTTGAAATCAGCGCGTCAAGACGCGTCGATTGGTGTATGAATGAACGCGATCGGACAAAGTTGAACTTTAAACGTCCATATCTCCTTAACGGTTAGAGCTACAGCGTTTATAATGCCATTTTTGGAATGTACTCGTCGAGACCTATCCGATAGGCCTATTTCGAACGCAATCGGACGAACTTTTCTTTAGCTCGAGAACGGTTAGAGATACAGCGTCGGGGATGGAAGATTTGGAATCTACGGGTCAAAATCTATCGGATAGGCTTATTTTGAACGCGATTGGACGCAAAAAATTTTTGTCAAAATAAATTTCTACCTCAAAGCATTAAAATTTTATCGGTTTTTCGAGATAGCATACTTCCGATAGAGCTGGCTAGTTCAAACTCGGTAGGCTTATAGTATTCGATGAGCTGATTAAAATAAAACAAACCGGAGGTATCTAAGTCTTACCGTTCCGGAGATATGGCATTTTGAAGTTTGAAAAATTTTCGTACCTAAAATTAGCATAATTTCGCTCTAGCGCCAAAACTATTAGAGATATCGCGTTCTTTCTTGTTCCATTCGATTCCTAGGCGAAATCTACTTATAGAAATCTCTATTCGGTCGCGATCGAGCCATAAATAAAGTGGTGAGAGCGATTTGAAATTTGACGCTTAACGAAAATCTCGATTTTGAACGAAATATTCGTCATTCGACGAAAAATTCATGTTCGAATTTGGAAGTTATTTTGCGCCAGAATATACATATTCGGATCGGTAATTACGTAAAACATATCGGTTCCAACGTGGAACGCATAGTTTTGGAGAAAACGCCATTCGAAGTTCGGGCAAAACGCGTAAAATAGACCGTATATAAGGGTGTATATAGGGCGAAAATGGGTAAACTTCAAGGGCTCGTAACACCTAAACTATTAACGATATAATTACGATCCGGGAGTGATTCTTAATCAGAAAAACGAGCTCTTTCGAATGGCGTAAGAGGGAATGTCGTAGCTTGAAAAAATCCACTCAGATGGAGAAATTAATCGTTTTTTGCTATTTTTTCGCGATTTTTTGCGATTTTCTCGATAACCGTTGGAGTAAAGTAAAAAATCCTCCGCCGTTAAATTCTTCTCGTCAAGACGCGTCGATTGATGTAGGATTGAACGTTCTAAGTCCCATATTAGCGAAAAACGGGTATGCGATTTTAGTGATTTTTAGCATTTTTTTGCGTTTTTTGCATTTTCTCGGCAACCGTTTGAAATAATCTAAACAAATCATATACCGTTGAAATCAGCGCGTCAAGACGCGTCGATTGGTGTATGAATGAACGCGATCGGACAAAGTTGAACTTTAAACGTCCATATCTCCTTAACGGTTAGAGCTACAGCGTTTATAATGCCATTTTTGGAATGTACTCGTCGAGACCTATCCGATAGGCCTATTTCGAACGCAATCGGACGAACTTTTCTTTAGCTCGAGAACGGTTAGAGATACAGCGTCGGGGATGGAAGATTTGGAATCTACGGGTCAAAATCTATCGGATAGGCTTATTTTGAACGCGATTGGACGCAAAAATTTTTTGTCAAAATAAATTTCTACCTCAAAGCATTAAAATTTTATCGGTTTTTCGAGATAGCATACTTCCGATAGAGCTGGCTAGTTCAAACTCGGTAGGCTTATAGTATTCGATGAGCTGATTAAAATAAAACAAACCGGAGGTATCTAAGTCTTACCGTTCCGGAGATATGGCATTTTGAAGTTTGAAAAATTTTCGTACCTAAAATTAGCATAATTTCGCTCTAGCGCCAAAACTATTAGAGATATCGCGTTCTTTCTTGTTCCATTCGATTCCTAGGCGAAATCTACTTATAGAAATCTCTATTCGGTCGCGATCGAGCCATAAATAAAGTGGTGAGAGCGATTTGAAATTTGACGCTTAACGAAAATCTCGATTTTGAACGAAATATTCGTCATTCGACGAAAAATTCATGTTCGAATTTGGAAGTTATTTTGCGCCAGAATATACATATTCGGATCGGTAATTACGTAAAACATATCGGTTCCAACGTGGAACGCATAGTTTTGGAGAAAACGCCATTCGAAGTTCGGGCAAAACGCGTAAAATAGACCGTATATAAGGGTGTATATAGGGCGAAAATGGGTAAACTTCAAGGGCTCGTAACACCTAAACTATTAACGATATAATTACGATCCGGGAGTGATTCTTAATCAGAAAAACGAGCTCTTTCGAATGGCGTAAGAGGGAATGTCGTAGCTTGAAAAAATCCACTCAGATGGAGAAATTAATCGTTTTTTTGCTATTTTTTCGCGATTTTTTGCGATTTTCTCGATAACCGTTGGAGTAAAGTAAAAAATCCTCCGCCGTTAAATTCTTCTCGTCAAGACGCGTCGATTGATGTAGGATTGAACGTTCTAAGTCCCATATTAGCGAAAAACGGGTATGCGATTTTAGTGATTTTTAGCATTTTTTTGCGTTTTTTTGCATTTTCTCGGCAACCGTTTGAAATAATCTAAACAAATCATATACCGTTGAAATCAGCGCGTCAAGACGCGTCGATTGGTGTATGAATGAACGCGATCGGACAAAGTTGAACTTTAAACGTCCATATCTCCTTAACGGTTAGAGCTACAGCGTTTATAATGCCATTTTTGGAATGTACTCGTCGAGACCTATCCGATAGGCCTATTTCGAACGCAATCGGACGAACTTTTCTTTAGCTCGAGAACGGTTAGAGATACAGCGTCGGGGATGGAAGATTTGGAATCTACGGGTCAAAATCTATCGGATAGGCTTATTTTGAACGCGATTGGACGCAAAAAATTTTTTGTCAAAATAAATTTCTACCTCAAAGCATTAAAATTTTATCGGTTTTTCGAGATAGCATACTTCCGATAGAGCTGGCTAGTTCAAACTCGGTAGGCTTATAGTATTCGATGAGCTGATTAAAATAAAACAAACCGGAGGTATCTAAGTCTTACCGTTCCGGAGATATGGCATTTTGAAGTTTGAAAAATTTTCGTACCTAAAATTAGCATAATTTCGCTCTAGCGCCAAAACTATTAGAGATATCGCGTTCTTTCTTGTTCCATTCGATTCCTAGGCGAAATCTACTTATAGAAATCTCTATTCGGTCGCGATCGAGCCATAAATAAAGTGGTGAGAGCGATTTGAAATTTGACGCTTAACGAAAATCTCGATTTTGAACGAAATATTCGTCATTCGACGAAAAATTCATGTTCGAATTTGGAAGTTATTTTGCGCCAGAATATACATATTCGGATCGGTAATTACGTAAAACATATCGGTTCCAACGTGGAACGCATAGTTTTGGAGAAAACGCCATTCGAAGTTCGGGCAAAACGCGTAAAATAGACCGTATATAAGGGTGTATATAGGGCGAAAATGGGTAAACTTCAAGGGCTCGTAACACCTAAACTATTAACGATATAATTACGATCCGGGAGTGATTCTTAATCAGAAAAACGAGCTCTTTCGAATGGCGTAAGAGGGAATGTCGTAGCTTGAAAAATCCACTCAGATGGAGAAATTAATCGTTTTTTTGCTATTTTTTCGCGATTTTTTGCGATTTTCTCGATAACCGTTGGAGTAAAGTAAAAAAATCCTCCGCCGTTAAATTCTTCTCGTCAAGACGCGTCGATTGATGTAGGATTGAACGTTCTAAGTCCCATATTAGCGAAAAACGGGTATGCGATTTTAGTGATTTTTAGCATTTTTTTGCGTTTTTTGCATTTTCTCGGCAACCGTTTGAAATAATCTAAACAAATCATATACCGTTGAAATCAGCGCGTCAAGACGCGTCGATTGGTGTATGAATGAACGCGATCGGACAAAGTTGAACTTTAAACGTCCATATCTCCTTAACGGTTAGAGCTACAGCGTTTATAATGCCATTTTTGGAATGTACTCGTCGAGACCTATCCGATAGGCCTATTTCGAACGCAATCGGACGAACTTTTCTTTAGCTCGAGAACGGTTAGAGATACAGCGTCGGGGATGGAAGATTTGGAATCTACGGGTCAAAATCTATCGGATAGGCTTATTTTGAACGCGATTGGACGCAAAAAATTTTTTGTCAAAATAAATTTCTACCTCAAAGCATTAAAATTTTATCGGTTTTTCGAGATAGCATACTTCCGATAGAGCTGGCTAGTTCAAACTCGGTAGGCTTATAGTATTCGATGAGCTGATTAAAATAAAACAAACCGGAGGTATCTAAGTCTTACCGTTCCGGAGATATGGCATTTTGAAGTTTGAAAAATTTTCGTACCTAAAATTAGCATAATTTCGCTCTAGCGCCAAAACTATTAGAGATATCGCGTTCTTTCTTGTTCCATTCGATTCCTAGGCGAAATCTACTTATAGAAATCTCTATTCGGTCGCGATCGAGCCATAAATAAAGTGGTGAGAGCGATTTGAAATTTGACGCTTAACGAAAATCTCGATTTTGAACGAAATATTCGTCATTCGACGAAAAATTCATGTTCGAATTTGGAAGTTATTTTGCGCCAGAATATACATATTCGGATCGGTAATTACGTAAAACATATCGGTTCCAACGTGGAACGCATAGTTTTGGAGAAAACGCCATTCGAAGTTCGGGCAAAACGCGTAAAATAGACCGTATATAAGGGTGTATATAGGGCGAAAATGGGTAAACTTCAAGGGCTCGTAACACCTAAACTATTAACGATATAATTACGATCCGGGAGTGATTCTTAATCAGAAAAACGAGCTCTTTCGAATGGCGTAAGAGGGAATGTCGTAGCTTGAAAAAATCCACTCAGATGGAGAAATTAATCGTTTTTTGCTATTTTTTCGCGATTTTTTGCGATTTTCTCGATAACCGTTGGAGTAAAGTAAAAAAATCCTCCGCCGTTAAATTCTTCTCGTCAAGACGCGTCGATTGATGTAGGATTGAACGTTCTAAGTCCCATATTAGCGAAAAACGGGTATGCGATTTTAGTGATTTTTAGCATTTTTTTGCGTTTTTTGCATTTTCTCGGCAACCGTTTGAAATAATCTAAACAAATCATATACCGTTGAAATCAGCGCGTCAAGACGCGTCGATTGGTGTATGAATGAACGCGATCGGACAAAGTTGAACTTTAAACGTCCATATCTCCTTAACGGTTAGAGCTACAGCGTTTATAATGCCATTTTTGGAATGTACTCGTCGAGACCTATCCGATAGGCCTATTTCGAACGCAATCGGACGAACTTTTCTTTAGCTCGAGAACGGTTAGAGATACAGCGTCGGGGATGGAAGATTTGGAATCTACGGGTCAAAATCTATCGGATAGGCTTATTTTGAACGCGATTGGACGCAAAAAATTTTTGTCAAAATAAATTTCTACCTCAAAGCATTAAAATTTTATCGGTTTTTCGAGATAGCATACTTCCGATAGAGCTGGCTAGTTCAAACTCGGTAGGCTTATAGTATTCGATGAGCTGATTAAAATAAAACAAACCGGAGGTATCTAAGTCTTACCGTTCCGGAGATATGGCATTTTGAAGTTTGAAAAATTTTCGTACCTAAAATTAGCATAATTTCGCTCTAGCGCCAAAACTATTAGAGATATCGCGTTCTTTCTTGTTCCATTCGATTCCTAGGCGAAATCTACTTATAGAAATCTCTATTCGGTCGCGATCGAGCCATAAATAAAGTGGTGAGAGCGATTTGAAATTTGACGCTTAACGAAAATCTCGATTTTGAACGAAATATTCGTCATTCGACGAAAAATTCATGTTCGAATTTGGAAGTTATTTTGCGCCAGAATATACATATTCGGATCGGTAATTACGTAAAACATATCGGTTCCAACGTGGAACGCATAGTTTTGGAGAAAACGCCATTCGAAGTTCGGGCAAAACGCGTAAAATAGACCGTATGGTGTATACATATTTAAAAAGAATGTATGTCTTTTATGCATTACTACACCATTTATCCGATCGCCATGAAACTTTCGGAAGTTGTTGAGTACACTCCCGCGAAGATTACTGGCATAGTAGCATCAACGAATTCCAAATCAATTTATTTAATCAACGCTTTCCAAAAAAGGAACGCCATGAATTTCCGCAAGTGTAGTACTGATCCTACGTTAGATGGCGCGGGAGTGTCGACTATTCGGCATAGTACATATATCCTAGGACAGGTGGCGCGCGTATATACAAAAAATTTCAATTCAATTGAAGGTGAATAATGACTAGTGATAGTTTCAATAAAAATGACACAATGTAAATTGAATATTATCATAACGAGTTGTCTTTAATTTCCTTTCTTCTGAGGTCGCAGCAACGCGCGACGGGTAGGCTAGTTATATATAAATGCGTCGTTTTTGTTAAACAAAACCTAGAGAAAGTAGAGAAGTATAAGCCATTACACCCTTACTCAACATGAAATGTCTATGGCTTTTCGTTTCTGAGACACAAATTAGCATTATATGAAAAATCACCGCTTTGTATTTGTAGAAAATTATGTAATAAACTACCTGATCTGTACAATTCCTAATATCTATAAAAGAGAGGTTACAATGTTATTGATATCACATGCGTTTTATACCATAACTGAATATTTAAATATGTAATATTTAATATAATGCGACTGTTTTTATAGATTCATGCTATTATTTTTAATCCTGACTCGTACATTAAGTACTCAATTTAAGATAAGATACATTATGAACCTTGTACGACGCATCAACCCAACATGTTTGGCTTCCTGAATAAAGTCCATTATTATTATTATTATTATTATTATTATTGTTATTTCCAGTTGTTTTCAAAAAGAAACTGAAAATCAAGTAAATTTTCAGTTTCCACCCTTTAAAACGAGTTGGGCGGCTAAGAAAAGCAACTTCGAACATCTTTGGTTGAGGGCTACTTGTCCACAAAGTTTCAATTTTTTTGGAATGTTTGGCTTGGGGATGTTACCTTGTTAGTTGGATACCTCCACTTCATCCAAATCGGTGCAATAACGGTAAGAATTACTTATTTAAGTTCTAAACGACGTTTTCAAAAAGAAAATGTTTTCATTAAACGGAAATATTAACGTTAACGTCCTTGTTAAAAATTCCACAATCTCGTCAAGATTGTAAATACATACATATGTATATGAACGAATTTTAGTATCATTTACACCACGACTGAGAATTGTGTCTATAGCAATTCATCAATGTCACTCATGTAGCATTTTTAACACTTAAATTGTAGATATACAGCTTTTCAATAGAGAATTCATTACGTCCCGTAAAAATTTGCTAATACATGATTATGCTTTATATATATTTATTATGATTTAATTTTAATGCAATTCATACAAACATATATACATAATTACACGACTCCAGCTAGGATTCAGTTGTCGCTCGTTATCTACTTGCGTAACGGAGCTGTATTAAGTTTATAAATAAACAGTAATTAATTTACCCATGCAAACGGAGAGATAATACTGTTAAACATTTTAAATAAAATTATCTACTTGCTGTTTATTGAAGCTAGTCCCCTACAGTACGACATACATCGTTCCTAATGTGAATATTTATGCATGTGTGTGTGATAGTGCGTTAACACCGACGCATTTGTTAAGATAGTGCATTTGCTTAAAGAGTTTTAATTATAATATAATTTCATAACCGAAAGGTAAGTGTCCTTTTTTAATTTATTTTGCTATAAATACATAGATATGTTTTAAATTCTATACTTTGTACAAATTGCCTTTAAAAATCTTGGAGGATGTTTAGTTTTAGAAAGCAAATACGAATACGCCTGTAGATTTAAATTCTCAACGGTTTTAACAATCGCGTACTATACAGTGTGAACGTGTATAGGTTGGAACTAAATCAATACACAATGTGTACATAGTGAAAAAAGAAAAAACGATGGGACACGTCAAATATATTGAGTACTCTTAAAACTTTTATTTTGTTTTAATTATATTTCTTTGTTTAAAATCTACAGTTTAAAAAAGTTTATTTCGAATAAGGTCGAAGAAATATTCCTTAAAAATTCGGTTTTGGCTTTTTTTATCACAATCCGCATCCGATCGCATTTGTTGTATTTAATTTTTTTAAACAAAAAGGTAATAAATTTCAACGTAAAATATATTGTTGATTCTGTGTTGTTATGTTTGGCAAACGTTATTTGTCTTTTGATTAACTGACTGAACATTAAAAATGGCACGTTTAATTGGAATCCCAAAGAATAGAAATTTTAATGACGATTGGTTTTGGACAATCCGGCACATAAAGGGAAGTTTGTGAATTGTTCAATAATAAGCGCCGTAATCAACGTATTACGTGATCAACAATAACTAAGATAGACCACAAATTTTAGGGATTAAGGTCACATCAAAGGTAACTTTACAAAAGCTCGCCCGGAAATTTCAGAAGAAAAACAATTGGATGTTGTACTAACGTTTCAAGGAAACGTTCACAAATCAAGCCGTGAAGTCTCATTGCAGCAGCCAATTAGTCATTATACCGTTTTAAAATGTCTAGAAAAAAGAACAAATGGCACCTTTACAAAATAATATTGGTTCAAGAATTTCACGAGGATGATTTTGACAGAAGAATTCAATTTTGTGATATACTGATGGATCGACATAATAACAATCTGGAATTTTTAAGACACATAATTTTCTCTGACGAAGCTACCTTCCCCCAAAACGGGTTTATCAATAGGCAAAACTGTAGATACTGGGCACTTGAAAATCCACACTGAATGATGGAAGGACAAACACAATTCCGACAAAAAGTCAACGTATGGGCAGGGATTGTCGGTAATTCAGTCATAAGCCCGTTTTTTATTGAAGGTTCATCAAATGGTGAAAATTGTTTGTTATTACTGCAGCGGAGCATAATACCCGCGATTGTTGCTTTCCCTTCAAATTTAGAACATCTCCTCTTGCTGGATAGCGCCTTATGGTTTCAATATGGATGGTGCACCGCCACATTATTCTCTAACTTTTCGTAATTATCTTAATATCATTTTCCCAAACAAATGGATTTTAGATCTTTCGATCTAACTCTATTCGATTTCTTTTTGTGGAGTTATCTCAAATCCAAAGTGCATCTAACCCGATCTAATAATATTGAAGATTTAAAGATTAGTATAACCGAGGAAATCAGGTTAATAATTCCCAAAATATTAAATAATGTCATAAACGAATTTGAACATCGCCTTGCCCATTGTCAACACGTTAATGGTGTGCATTTTGAACATTTAATTTGAATAATTTTAAATTTGTTTATAACTTTTGACGTTTTAGTTAAACTTTGATTATTAAATTGTATAATACACAAAATATCTTTTCTCAAAAATTTTGTTATGTAAGCCATCTCAGAAATCATCGTTATATATGCAGAGAAATGTTCTTCTCCAAAATGGCGCTAACTTAATTTAGGGTTGCTATTTAAAAGAAAAGGAGGTGACGTCATACTTGCGACAATAATGACGTTACAAAATAGGTTTTTTTTTTTTGTAAAAACTTGCCCATTTAAACATTAAGGTTGACGTGTCGGATCGTTTATCCTTTCCTCACTATTTACAGATTTTATCGATTTTGTTGCAACTTATACGTCCACACTGTATACATATAGTACCCAAAGTCATGGTCAACAGAACAGTGCAATAAGCCTTAGAGGTACTGGATTTCAATGCTACACCTTTATTATTTCCTATCTCGCAATAAATTAGGGTTGTCTTTAATTGTTTCTGAAAGTTTTATTTCTTGAATTCGCTTTGTGACATCTCCTAGGGCAGTTCCAATATATCATAAAAAATTTTTGAAAAACAAAAATTAAACCGACTTCCAATTAAGGGCCACAACCGAAAAAGCAGCATACAATAATTTTGCTCTAAAAAGAAAAAAATAATCTCTTATTTATTTTATTTCATTATATCTTTCCTAGAACGGATCAAATTTAACTTTTGGGAGTCGGCGCCGATATACCTATCCAAGATATTCGTAAATAATAGCAGCATTATAGTAATAGTATGGTATCATAGTATTTTATTAGAGATAACCTATAAGGAGTGTTTTCTGTTGTTTTAATAAAGAAGGCAAATCATAGGTGATTATCAAAGAAAATAATTTGGCGCCGACTCCCAAAAGTTAAATTTGATCCGTTCTAGGTAAGAAATAATGAAATAAAATAAATAAGAGATTTTTTTTTCTTTTTAGAGCAAAATTATTGTATGCTGCTTTTTCGGTTGTGGCCCTTAATTGGAAGTCGGTTTAATTTTTTGTTTCAAAAATTTTTTATTTCATACTTTTTACTGTTTTGTTTGCGTTCATATTTTTAGTTCATAATGGGAAGAGTATCAAAGGCGACCGCCCGTATGAAAAAAATCGTAAATGGACATGTACATTGCATTTTTAATTCTTCGATTCCCTTGTCATTCAAAATTAACTTATTTGCTTTTCGCATAACCTATGAATAAATTAGATACCAATTTTGAATTGAACATATTTTATAATTAGAACAGGAAAAATAATAATACCCATTTACCTGTCGTAAACCTCAATTTTTGTATTAATCTTTTTCTTTGAATAAATAGAATTACGACTTTGAATTTACTAAAATTGCAGTATATATTTTTTATTTCTGTCCCCGAAACGTCACATTATTTAATGCACAAATAACATTTACATGAAATATTTTTGTAGCAACTTCTTTTTCTTAAGTCGACTCTGTTCTCGTAACGCTAGCGAATATATTTTTTCGACGGTAAAATTGCCTATAGTTTACTTTATGTCACCTCCGATAACAGATTAAATAAAAAGACACGACCAACCCCTATGACATTACTTATAAGAATCTCTGCTTGTGATCGCTTGGTTGCGCCTAATTCTTCGCCTGCTTGTTGGGTTGCTAACACCGATATACCAGTCATACAATAAGAAGTCGGTTATTGTTGGTTTTTTGTTAATATTAGCCCAGCACTATACTCGACTCGCCGAACAGATGCAGTAGCAAATTATGGCAACCTTGCAATGCAAATGTCCGACTCACACAGCATAAATCACATGTAAACATATCAAAATAATAACCTCATTTTGTATTTGACATAAATAAAAATTGCAAAATAAGTACTAAAATAATTTTCTTATTTCTTCAAGTATGTTTTGTTGAATTAAATTATGCATCTCCAATATATAGAATTATATATAGTAAATAAAAATACACAATGGTTTTAAGAAGATCTATGTAATATATAAATACAAAATAAGGAAACAAATAATCTATATTATTTTTTTGGTACGTATTTATATAAGAAACAGTATCCTAAAAATTAACTCACTGTACAAATAGGTATAATCAAAAATAATAAATTTTATACATATTACAAAAATTTAATACAGTAAAGGAATTAATTATGACACACTAAAACGTTCTTAACATGTATCTTCTTCGCTATTAGATGATGTAGACGAATCATCATTAATTGTAATGATTAACGGCTCTATGTGTATATCTATGAGATTGTCAAGTTCCCACATTTCCTTCTCTGTTTGAATAACATGTTTAATAGCATTTTGCCAATTTTCAACAGAAATATTGTCAATACCTCGTTGAAATAATTCTTTCACGTCTGCCAATTTAAATGTGGTGTTATGTCTCGCAACATACCCCTTCACTTGTGCCCATATTAGTTCAATTGGGTTTAATTCACAGTGATAAGGGGGAGTCTAAGTACCTTTCTATTAGTGTTTTCTATTAATTCATTAACAGCATATTTCGGAGGGCCAGATAAATGTTCTTTAATTAAAGCTAACAATTCTGCTTTTACCATGTTTTCTTCATATGCAATACTATTTTCCCTCATCCAGTTTTGCATTTCTAATTTGCGACTATTAGTTGTAGGTGGCTTATTCAATTTACGACTATGGTACGGAGCATTGTCAAAAATTATAACGCAATTTTCTCTTAAATTGGGGAGAATACATCTCATTCACTCTTCAAACCTTTCTGCGTTCATGTCTTCATGATAATTTCCTGTTCTCTTTGATTCAAAGAGGAGTAAATCATTTTCTACAAATCCTTCATCCGAGCCAATGTGTGCAATTATAAATCTTTTGCCTTTGCCTGAAGGATTTTTAAGACCTGTACTTAAATCTTCTATAAATGCTTGTCTTGCAGTGACAACAGAGATATCTGTCCATACTTTATTTACAGTATGCCCAGCATTTACCCAAGTTTCATCCAAGTAATATATCGGGGTACCATTTTCACGATATTTCTTAATTTCACGAAGGTATTTCCGTCTCCAGGTAATAATGTCATCTTTTTCTTTTAAAATACTATTACGAACTCGCTTATTATAACTACAAACATAATTATCTTATAATTAGTATATAGAATTTAAAGTAATAAATATTTGTACGGAAAGTTTAGTTCGTTTAATAATGATCTGAGAGTCGTAATTTTGAAATTAGGAATGTTATCTCTTTCATTTATCACTGTGAGAACTTTTTGAACTGTTGGAGGTTCATTTTTAAAAAAGAATGAATGTACAATTCTTCATATAGCATTTTTCATTTCATCATCCACCATATCTAAAACAGCCCTTTTTCTATGATATTTTTTTGGTGGTTGTAATTCGTGACTAGTGTTATATTCTTTCACAATATTGTAAACACTGCGTTCAGCAATTCCTGTAAAAGATACTATAATAGTTACTATGATTTGGTTATCGTCTTTGGAAAGATACCTGCTGCTTTGGCTGTCATTTCAACACTAACAATTTTAGAAGTGCTAGGCTCTTCTTGAAATGTTTTAAATATGTTCAAAACCTTCTGTTTATTTTCTACCGTAAAATGTTTTGAAACTCTCTTCTTAGGAGGTGAGTTTTCCATAATGTAAGTATATACGATAATATAGCAAGAAATAATGTATAACCTACAAAACAATAATGTATTATTGGTGCACTAGAACGATCGATAAATAGTCTTCAGAAACACTGGTTTATGAAATATAATAGATAATGGATCATTTACAAAGAAAGCTAATAAAATCTAATATTCCAAATGCAATATGAACTCGATTTTTATTCTATTGTAAGCGGCCACCCTGATCGACCAATTACAAACGTTATTGGTTATGTGACCTATTAAACACACATTGTTGCCATAATTTACTACTGCATTTGTTCGGCGAGTCGAGTATAATTCAATATCGGCTCAAGATGATATGGGACCATTCTGGATGTACACTCTATTAAATGCACCCAGAATCATTAAAATCGGTCAACCCGTTGAGTAGTTATGCGCGAACAAACATAAAAAAAAGAGAAAAACATACACGACGAATTGATAACCTCCTCCTTTTTGGAAATCGGTTCAAAAATAATTGCTTTTAAATTTCAGCAGGACACCTCCTCAAGTGTCTGTTACCTATACCTTGTTTCAGAAATAGAGAGACGAATTTATTAACACGCTACTTGTACAGTAAATTCTGATTGGTCGAAAGCAGCACCAAATTACACTACACCAATGCTGCTATAATCGTATCGTGTACGTAATTCTGTCAAATGTATTGGCATTTGTTTGTTACCGCTAATTATTGTGGTGTGTATTATATTTTTCTGCTTTCTCTGCTTCTTTCTAAGTATCGCTTTAATTTGCCGCGTAAATTTTATTCCAGATTTTGTAGTGTATAATTTGGGCTTGGAGTTCGTTCAGAAATTCGTCTCTCTATTTCTAAAACAAAGTATAGTCACAGCCAGCGCCACTTCTGAAATGTTAATTTTCAACAATTACTCTTATGTTTTAGGATTTGATTAGAGTACTTTGTACCACCCCCTGGGACTTATCCAGTTCACAAAGCACCTAGCGGAAGATCTCGCTATAAAATACATGTTTTTAACCATATTGAGAGTGGTAAGTAGACGATTTACAGATTCAAAAGCCCACATCGCTTTGCTCTATGGCTGTGCAAAATAGATAAACTTATTGGCAGTGATTCATGTTCCTTTCTTTTTTCTGTCTGTCGTTTTAGTTATTACCGGCTCTTCAAATATGTTTGTATGTGCAAGCCACGTGAGCAAATAATATATGCAAAGAAGATTCTAAACATTTTGCTATACATTCATTTATAACCTCTAAATACAATTTAACCTTTAAATACGATTAAATCAAACATTTTCTAGCAACTATATATGTATTTGAAGTGTTGCCAATTGATGGGTTATGCAACCAATTTTACGCAAGTCACCTGTTTTAACAATCTTGAATTCACTTTATTAAAAGTAGATCTTAACGATTTACATAAAAATCTAAAATTCCAATTCCACGGTCGGCAAACATCAACCTTTGTTGAATCTAAGAAAATTTCGGAGTAAATGAAATGAATGATATATGTGTTTGTCCATTCCTGGAGTCAACAGAAAATGGTTCTTTCTTAATTGTTATGCCGGCCTTGATTTTTAAAAAGTAAGAATGTGCTAGAAAAGCGGGGGAGGGAGGGGGAGGGGGAATCCCAAGACTTTAAAGAGAGGTTTAAAATTATTTGATAATGGTACCATAAAATAGTTCTAATTCTATGTGATTTCCAGATAAACGATATGACCAAAGATCTGACGAAATTCTCAACAGAGGAAATATTCTCAATTTTGGTGGCGAAAATCGGCAATTCCAATTTCGAATTGATAAATTACAACTTGACCGGTTTAGATGCGAAAACGGGATATCTCGGAGACCACGCTGTATTATCGACTACCGTTAACATTTTCATCAACAAAGAGGCGCAACAGAAAGATCTCAGATCGTTTACGTTTTTCGTGAAACTCTTCCCCACTCTCGAAATGCAAGCGTTCTTCTGCAAAGAAACCGGCGCGTTCGAAAAGGAAGTGTTCATGTACGATATTTTCGAAAATATCAGATGTGAAGATATCAAATATATCGATTGCGTGCCGAAATGTTACTTTTCCAAAGCCAATTACGCCGTAGTTACGGAGAATTTGAACGAGAAGGGTTATAGGGTGTTGAATAAAATGAACACTTTAGATTACGAAACCGTTTTGGTGATCTTGAAAAGTTTAGCTAGATTACACGCCAGCAGTATTATTTACGAAGAGAAAAAATCGAAGGAATTGGATACGACGTATAGATTGGGGGATGAATACGTGAGCCGCTTCGAAGAAAGCTTCTATAATGAAAGAGAAGGTTTCGTAAATATTAAAGGGGTGCAGGCCTCCATTAACGCCTTATGTTCCGAAGTAGATATTTTTAAAATTTCCCCGTATTGGAATCGGGAAAAGATTTTAAGGTGATTTTAAAGGAGCAATGCACTCACATTTACGACTTGGTAAAAGCGAGCCGGAAATATAGAAACGTTACATGTCACGGTGATCTATGGTCGACGAATTTCCTAATTAAATTCGACGAAGCCAACGTACCCGTCGATTGCAAACTGGTAGATTTCCAATGCGGAAGGTACGCGCCCCCATCTCACGACGTTATGGCAGTTTTATATTTAAACGCGTCTCGGGAATTTCGGCAGCAGCACCTTTACGAAGTTTTGGGCTTGTATTACACCAACTTGGAAAAGTATCTCAAATTATCGAATATAAAATTAGAAACGATACTGACGATCCAAGACTTCCTCGCGAGCTGCGAAGAACAGAAATTCTTCGCGATGTTCCAAGCCGCGACGTATTTTCAGTTGGTTTTAATTGACGACGAGAAATTGGAGAAACTTTTTGCCAATATCGAAGGTAACGAAGCAACAGTCTTCGAGGATAGAACGTTGTTGATATTAAGTAACGTAGATTCTAATGTTAAATATAAGGAACGTCTTCTAGAATCGATGTTGGATTTAAAGGAATTTTGTGATCATTTGTAAAGGCGATTGATGAAGGGAGGAGGTACTGATGATGTGTTCGACAGTCTAGTATTATTTGCTCATTGTATTGAAAATGAATAAAGACGTATTTGCTTTTAAATATACACCAGTTCCTGTTTTTAATTTCTAAATACCGAAATTTCTGCATTTTTACGCATTATTGCAGCAAAAATCATGTTAAAAAATACAATATAAGAGGGACGCCTTTAAGTTAAAACCAGGAAAAGAATCTTTTTGAAACAAACTATTTTATTGCTTTTCAAAATATTCGCCTTTTAGATTGATACACGTTTGGAATGCGTTCAAACTAATTTTCGAAACATTTTTTCCACTCTAAAGTTGGTATGTCCCAAAAATAATGGTCTTTGAAGACTTTGACAGCTTTTTGAGATGCTGAAAATCGGTGACCATGCATTTTTTTTGACATTTGGGAACAGAAAAGAAATTGTGAGGGAATAAATCAGGTGAAAATGGGCAATGAAATGTTTTTCTTTTCCAAAATAATCAACTGTTTGATGTACTGTGTGAGAGCTGGCATTGTCATGATGTATTGGGCGAGGGAGTAACTTCTTTATTAAAAAGGAGAGGTATCGTGGGGCACCCGACAAGAGCGAAGCTTTTTACGTACTTGATGCTTATTAATTTCTATAATTGAATAAACAATGCATAAAGAAAAAGCGATGGTAAATACATTGAAGTTGAATTTGAAGTAAATTTGAGTCCGAATAATAAGAGCGTCATCAGATGGGGGCAGACGCAAATTTCGACGCAAACGTGTTTGCGAGCAAGAAAGAACTAGTGAATGAAGAAGGATAGAAAACCGTCTATCTGACGATTTCAAGCGTCTCACATTTCCCAGTTAACTCTCGCCGGAGAACCTCCCTAAAAGAGCTTCGCTCTAAAAATTTAATACTTTACAACAATTATAAAAAGAATTAATCAACTATGTATTCTTCGTCATTGTTTACGACCTGCTCCCACCTCTCGACCAATTTGTTGATGTCGTTTTGTAGGTCCTCGTCGTTATTGAAGATAACACCCCACATTTGGTTCGACAGCGAGTGGGTGCTGCAGTATCTCCCAATCAAGCTCTTGGAGGGCGGTTTTGACGATATTTGCAGTGTGAGGTCGTGTGTCGTCGGAGGTCCTCGTCGTTGTTGAAGATAACATCCTACATTTGGTTCGACAGCGAGTGGGTGTTGCAGAATCTCCCAATCAAGCTCTTGGAGGGCGGCTTTGACGATATTTGCAGTATGAGGTCGTGTGTCGTCGGAGGTCCTCGTCGTTGTTGAAGATAACACTTCACATTTGGTTCGACAGCGAGTGGGTGCTGCAGAATCTCCCAATCGAGCCCTAGGAGGGCGGCTTTGACGATATTTGCAGTGTGAGGTCGTGTGTCGTCGTAGGTCCTCGTCGTTGTTGAAGATAACACCCCCATTTGGTTCGACAGCGAGTGGGTGGTGCAGAATCTCCCAAGCGAGCCCTAGGAGGGCGGCTTTGACGATATTTGCAGTGTGAGGTCGTGTGTCGTCGTGGAGCAAGATGCATTGGCCTTGTCTATAGGGCCTTTTTAGTTAAACGGCCCCGTTTACTCGGTGAAACTGTGCTTTATAGAGGGTTTCTCCAACCGTCTTGTTCTTCTCCAGCATTTTCCAGTGCACTAGACCCTCCCAATTCCACTAAAACGCATATCATAGTCTTCTTGGGATGGAAGTTTTGCTTCACTCTTGGTTTTGGCGTGTCTTCTGGAGCCATCCATTTCATCCATCGCTTCCTTTCCATTTTTCATCTTCCGTAACAATTCTACACAAAAATCGTTGGTTGTGGCGCGTGTTGCTCGGTGAGGAGGCGATTTTCCTTGTTCTTGTATTGTCCTCCTTCAATAGCACTTAGTTATAAAAGGAAAAGTTAATACACGCTTCTAGACCAGTAGACCAGTAACCTTTAAATTGGTATATTACGATCGGGCGATCGGACTTACGACAAAACAATCGCTCTAAAAACAATAAAACGGCGGGAACTTATTCCCCCATCCAAGACAATAATGCAACGTTTCCAGTTGTTTTTTCCTGATTTTGTTGATGATTTCTGGTAAAAAAATTGTTGTATATTATTCAGTATTAACTGTTCTTCGATTCTACCAGGACGATATTCTGCAAATAAATTGTAATCAGTCTTTTCTGATGGTGCTTCATTACCAAAAGTTGAACGAGGCGACCTGTGCCTTGTTGTTGAGTTAGGTCTTTACTAAAATCGTAAAAAAGTATCCATCTTTGACGAAATTAATTTTATTAAACGACCACTGTAAACAAACTAATCCGTCAATTTCTAAGCTGAAACTGTTCTCATAAAAACAAACGTCAAATTTTACGTAAATAGTAATGACACATATCAATAGCTCCACGTGGTGGTCGTTTGAAAAGACATAAAAGCCGCCCTTGTAGCAATTCCGTTCGTGAAATTTTAACCCTCTAGCATACATACATGGATCTTCTCTGCTTTCATACTAATTTTGTTTAAGCTGACCCAGTCTGGGAAACTTGAAGTTTTAAAGATAACAAAACATTTTCGATTTAATTTAATCCTTTCTTTTTTGGTGTTGGTCTTCTTCATTTATGCGAATATCTCGAAAACAAATGGCAAGTTGCGAATTAGAAATCTGAACGGGTTGATATCCTTCAACTCGAAATCCGCAGAGATATTCGAAAAGAATCACATATATATTCTGCAATCACAACTAAGACCGACATATTTCGACATTTTGCTAAACTGTTTAAAAAGTAATGAATCGCCGCTATTGCGACCTATTGTTTGTATCAAATAACAGTCGGGCATTGTTCATTTCCTAAAGGTATGCAAAAACAAACACAAGTAAATTAATACAAATGTACGTACCTAATTGGTATATGTATCGAACTTTACCTCAATCACTCAACCAGTTCCTTGCAGCTGTTGATTTTATTAATCCACCTCAACCGTTTTCTGTGATTATGATAAAGGATAAAAATATCAAACAAAGAGTTCAGATAAAATTTTATGTTGACAAGAACATTTCTCGTGCTGAGTCGTTAGAAATATGTGAGAAAGCCAATAGTGCATCAATTTTGTCGAAAACTTGGTTTTGGTCAAAATTCCAGGTTTTCTATCGGAGGAAATAACTGACGAAGTAATCGAAATTATGAAAAATCGGCTTTTAGAAAGTGTGTTCAAGATTTTGATTTTTGTGTTACGAAAGCGTTTGCATCATTTTAGTTAATGTTTATTTTTGGTATCAGACGCCTTGCAACACAGAGCTATCCCACATATTGATGCTTGCGCGACATGATTTTACATAAAGAATTAAATCAATATCATCGATCAAGCATCGTATGCACTTGATATGGCCTTGTATAACTATTTTCTCTAGCCTAAAGTCAAACTATCACTTACAATTAGTAAAAGACGCTTTAAGTCCATTGAGGCTATTGTACAAAATTCGCAGGAGTTGCTGGGGCCATATTTAAAAATTCTTACAGGAAATGTTTCGAGAATTTGGACTAATTTTGAAGGAGAAATCAATTTGGACGATTAAACCAATATTTTGTGCTTCCAGTTTCCAAAACAAATTACAAATCCTGCTACAACAATTTAACAAAAACCGCTATGATATGATATGAAAGGCACCCAATAGTTCCTGCTTAAGTAAATAAGGAAGTTCACTATTTTAAAGTTTGCCGACACATAGAAATGCAAGTTGATAATTTTACTTAGGCGAACCAAAAACTACTGCGTTCAAGATTCTGGTCACACTGTATAATCTGTTCATGCAATTTTCATATTTAGCCACATTTATAAGTATAAAACGTGTCGATAATAGTTTCCTTTTTCCATTTCATAATTCTCATGGCCTATACAGACAGACGTCTTAAGTGACAATCATTCATATCCTGCGATTACATACCCCGTGCAGCGTGTATTATCACTTAAGAGTCGATTCCTATTATATTCTATTTATAGGTACTCCTTGCTGCAATTGACTTAATTTTATTTGATTGCGGTCATATTTCTGCGTGTCAATTTAAATATGAACGGAACCAAAAATAATTGAGAAACTATTCGGATTCCTGTCGTTCATATACTTTTAGTTTCAGCAGAAGAGAACTATCAAAATTACGAAAAATGTTGAACCAGCGCATTAGTGTATACACAACAAAAAATATATACATATGTATATAGAAGACAAAAATTAAGATCTACGTGTTGCAATCTGGCAACTGACAGCTCTATCGTAAAGTTGGACATTTTTGAGGTTATACGTACTCAGAACGTTTTGATATACGAGCGCTATTTGTGTTGTTTACAGTAACTTGAAAGATTCATCTCGACCCAAAAATGGAATTAAATCGTGAACATTTTCGTGCTATTATTTTTTACAACTTTCGACGTGGATTAAGTCTGCAACAGTGCATGGATGAACTTAATTCAATTTTTGGCGATGAAGCTCCATCAAGGACCAGTGCTTATCGATGGTATGGTGAATTCAATCGTGGTCGTACTTCACTCCAAGACGAATTTCGTGAAGGTCGTCCGAAATCGGTTGTTGTTCTGAAAACCATTGATGCTGTGCGCGAACTGATATTGCAAGATCATCATGTGATCTATCGTGAGATTGAGACAACCTTAGGCATTAGTGGGACCAGCATACATTCAATATTGCATAAACATTTGACTGTCAAAAAAATTTGTTCGCGTTGGATCCCACACAATTTGTCAATCGCTCAAAAAGGCTTGTGTCCATTGGTCGAAGGAAATGCTCAAAAAATACGATGGCGGTGCTTCGAAACACGTCTATGACATCGTGACGGGTGATGAATCGTGGATTTACGCGTATGAGCCCGAAAGTAAATAGCAGTCGACTGTATGGGTGTTTCAAGATGAGCCAAATCCAACCTCAATCAGAGTGGCAAAAGTGCTTCGACAATTGGTTCAAACGCATGCAAAAGTGTATAGATCTTCATGGGCAATATTTTGAAAAACAATAAAGTGATTTTCGATGATTAATATTTGTTTTTGTTCTCTAATCCCGAAATATAAAAGGCAACCCTCGTATTATGTACCTATATACCCTACTATCGATATATCAGTGTTGCTAACTTATTTCTTTTGGCCACATGTCTTCAAGTTAAATTTACTCATGCTGCATAATATTCCTAACTCATAGGAAGAGAAACTACGACCTCAAGAAAATACAGGTTTCTTCTCTCCGAAGGTGCAATAGCAGTATAACAGCCTATACACAACTATCGAAGGTTATGAGACGTGTGTGTAGTAACTATTTAGCATTTTGGCACTGCCGATTTGTATTTTGCAATGAATTTGCAGTTGGCAACAGTTTACCAACAATCATTCATGATTTTGCTGTGAACCTCTGGACACACGTTAGCTTAAAATATAATAAATCAGTAAATAAAATGGCGCTAACAGAATAATAAAATCACCTTCTAAGCTGAATACATCACCAAAACTATAGAGTCGACAACAGGAAGTGTCTTCTGTTGGCAGTACTAAAGACGCCAAATATGAATATTTTTGTTTTCTAAGAGCCTTTTCTCTATAAAATAAGTTCTAAATTGGATGTACATATGTAATTTATAGAATTTCTAAGTTTCCAATCCAGTTGATTCGGACAATGGAAGATCCCATTTTCATTTTCTGCCATAATCATCTAAAATCAATTTTATTTAGTCAGAATCCTCATTTTTTCAAAATAGAAAAATTCCTGCAATTTTGAAGTATGAAGTTTCGTTTGGATTCAAGAAATCGAAGGGTATCGGTTTGATGATGTGAAATCCTCTAAAAATTAACCCTTTAACTTTTTTCAGTATGCTTTCGAAAACAACTTAATCAGATTAGAGAAACTTGCAGGTCATTTCCAGCCTAAGTGCATTCTTAGTCTTTCAAGAAATCCTGCAACCTATATGCATCTATTATCATATCTATCGTAATGCCTCAGCTCAAATCAAGAAGTTTTAAGATCTGGAAGATCCCTAAAATCTTTTACGTTTGGATCCCAGAATTTTCTTCTTTTTTTCTTTCAAGCTACGTAGAATGTGTATAAAATTTTTTACGAAATGCAGTTCATCTTTTATTCGGATCTAAAAAAAAATTGAGAGGACTTTTATAAACGTAAAATCCTCGTTCCTTCCTGCAATTTAAAATTTCGTTTGGATTGAAGAAATCGAACCCTATCACTTTGATGGCATTGAAATTTGTAGAATGTGTAAAAACTGTTCCTTAGTTGAAGCGAGAGGCACTTGAAAGAAAGAACTTTTCGAGCTTGAATTCTTATTCGTTTCGAATCTTAAGAATTCTTATGTTTGTATCGAAAAATTCGAAAACCATCGTTGTTGTGGGACCAAGATTCCATTGCTTTTCCAAAAGGAAAGATTTAGAGAAAGTATTCGAAGTTGCTACAGGAAAGTTTGATGTTCAGATCTAAGAAATTTGAAAGTCATCGCTTTTCTTATACTAAAATATTCATTATTTTAATTATTCGATCCTTTAAATCCACCATAATGGGTCTTTTGCGATTTGATGGGGTTATAATCTTTGTGCCTTCCAAAATCTTTAAAATTTTCGAAACTATCATATAAAGTATAAAAAAGGTCACAAAATATATATTTATATATATATATATATATATATATATATACATTTGAAACTAATCTAAGAAATTCTTGTGCTTGAATCCAATAAATTCGAAAACCATTACTTTTCTAGGACCAAAGTTTGTTTCCTTTGGAACCCATGGGATTCCCATTTCGTGTAAAAAATGCTTGCGATCGGAACCACGAACTTATTTGACCTAGTCACATCCCATGGCAAACTGTCTTCAGATGGTAATGCAATCTTCTCGGGATGACAATGCCTTTACCTATACTACTTGGAGTAGTCGCTCTTCATTTGACAAATGATGAGGAAGAAGAAAATCTGACTTGGCCAGATTAGTTACCGGATTTGAAGATTGTTGCATTTGTGTGCTGTATTATCAAAGAAGATGTAAGAAGGAGATTTCCATCACCCGTTTTCGTCAAGGGCGTAGCAGTCATATTAGACTAGCTATCGCAGACTAGTTTCGTCTTTTAGTAGTACGTAAGCTTTCGCGGCTGTTTTTCATTGAAATAATATTTTCCGGGTTTTGTCGGCAGTTTTTAGAAAATTTCTGAAGAAGCATGATCAACGAATCAGGCAACTTCAGCGCGATAGACACGGCAAAACACGGAAAATGTCACTTCAATAGCTTCGTTCTTATTAGGATTCATCAGTACGCTGTAGTCAGTCCGCGATTAACAAAGCAAGCTCTCCTAGCTAGCTGTATAACATAAATTAACAGCTGTTGATTTGATCAACGGTTTTGAAGGAGTTATTCGTTTGGTAAAATCTATTGCTAAAAAATCCGTCTTCTAGAGCGGGAGCTTGCTTTGTTAATCGCTGAACGACTATACCGTACTGACGACTCCTCATAAGGACGAAACTATGGTCTGCGGTTGCGGTCCGTGATAATTAAAGCAAATTCCATCCGTTGGTTGATGCATGGTTAATGCATGCAATTCGGTCTTGCACTGCAGCCATTGCACAGCTTTCTACTAGAGTTGTTTAACAGACGAATCTCAGTTGGACATAGATCGTTTTATTGAGGGTTATTTCTTAGTCCTTTATAGTTTTGGCTCTCCTAACTATCTCGTTGAAACTAGTTACAATTCAATCTCTATTTGTTCCTGGACATATCAATTGTGCATTAGATGCAAAAGATGGGGCTTGCTCCTTATTAATAAGCTTTTAAATATCTTCTCTACCACTTTCAGGTCATTCAAACAATAATAATCGGAGGTTAATTCGTATTAATATGAAAACAATTGTGAAACTTAGTTGTAGTTGGAATTACTTTTTCTAACCACTTTGTTAATATGTGCCCAAACGAAGGAGAATAAGAAATGTTTAGTTGCTTGCATTTCTTTCGAGCCAGTATTTTCCGATTTTTCTTAATTATTCTCAAATATCACGACGTAGACACGGAAAAGCCAGAAGCAAACATAAACACCACAAAACCCGGAAAATGATTCTATTGTTTCGCATTGTTACACTTTATACTACTTTCGTAACAATGGTTTGCTAAATCATTAGGTCTTAAAATATTTACCGATAAGAACGGTTCCCTACAACAATACAGCAAATTCATGCGACTCTGTATTGTACTGTAACGAAAGTTATTAAAAAGATCACTGTTCATACGCAGAACAAGTCATATGTCTATCGTATATAAATGCTTCCGGGGAGTTTTCGTCCAGTTTTCCCAAACTTCCCGTAATTCTAGAATATTACGAAAATCGAATCCGTTTTGAAGAATTTCTCATTGAATGACTGCAGCGACATGTTAAGAAAGAAACTCGATATTAGCGAAGTAAACGTAAACTCGTACGAATTTCGTCCTCTCGATGGAAGGAATGGTTTTCTCGGCGAACATTTCTTTCTAAAGGTTGAATACAGCGACGAGAACGGGCAACAACAGCCGCTCGACCAAATACGCTATAATTTCGTGCTACAGTGCTAATCGTTCGTGAAGGAATGCAGATTCTATAAAGATTTGGTGCCGGAAATGCTAAGAAGTGGCGTAAAAATGATCAAGGATTGTATCCCTACTTGTAAAATAATATCCGACAATAGTGATTATTTGATATTCGAAAATTTACGTGAGAAAGGTTACGTGACCGAGAGTCCTAAGACGTGCTTGAACTTAGATACGTTGGTAAAATTGCACGCTACCGGTTTCATACTTGAACAAGTAATGAAGGGGAGGAACGCCGGTGGGAATCACAGTCTCGGTGAGGAATATCCTGAAGTATGTAAATAATCTTTCTTCCCGTATACGACGGCCAACGTCGGACTTACGAACGTTTTCAGATCGGGAATAGAAACTGGAATTTATTTGTTTCACGAGAAGTTCAAATTGGAACAAGTCGAATTGCTGAAAAAGTTAACTTTCGACGTGATAACTAACATCCGCGAAATCGTCAAGTCTTCAACCACCTATAGGAATACCATCTGTCACAGCGATCTTTGGTCTGGGAATGTGATGTTCAAATATGAAAATAAAATAACCGTTCACGGTATTCTCGGGGATTTTCAAATGTTCCGGTACGGACCGCCGGCGCAAGATTTCATGAGTTACTTGGATCTGGTGGTCGATAGAGAATTTCGACGGAAGCATACGAGGGATATGCAAATCCATGGAAATCCATTTATAATGTATTTGGTGCTGACATCAGATGCTAGCCAGAATTTGATACCAAACATATCCGGTTTATTCGGCATATATTGCGTAACCTCGCTTTGGTTGGGAAAAGCTGTTCATCGACAGTTACATGTTCCCCAGGCTTGTAACAATTTTGGCTATTCTCGATGAATTTGTACTATACCTCAGAGATTAGAGCAAATTTATATGTTTGTAAACGCTGGCTTCGTTGATTTTTTTATCAAACCTGATAAACCGCATAATTTCACAAAAATCATTCCTGCTCATGGTTTTTGAAGAAAAAGCAGGACCCTATTTATTGTTCCATAGATATGAGATGTTCATATTGTTTGCCTCAAATGCGCCACGTGCATATACAAGAGCAGTAAATGCATTTATTTTTGCAAGGGTAAGATTGCATTTAGTTCCCAATACTCGAAACGCTTCTTCTTCTGTGCTTCATTACATGATTGTCAATAAACAAAGAAAATGCAGTTCTCACGTTGCCCTTCATAATAGTTCGTTTAGTATATGCTGTCGGGCCCATAACCTCCCTAAAAATATTATAAATTGACGGTCGTCCAGTTGTTGAGCCTGGTTCCATTTCTTGCCAAACTGTACCATCAGCCGCAATTTCGGTACATCGGTCTTCCACATTACTTTTCATTTTTGTACTCGATAACCGTCTTCTTCTCTTTTGTCCTCTACGTATATTCAAAATGTTCTCCTCTCCACTTTCTTTTCTTGAGGACTCACATTAGTCCGTAGTGTCAAAAGAGTCATCATGTTGTTCTATGCCAGGTATGGGCAACCTTCGGCCCGCGGGCCGCATGCGGCTCTCGAGTAAGATTTGCCCGGCCCGCTACTGAATTCTTTCGTTGCTATTAGCACGGCCCGTCTAAATTTAATTCATAATGAACCATAAGGATACTACAAAAATGTATATTTTTCAAGATTACTCGCAGCATAAAACTTCTACAAAAAAGGTTGCCCATGCCTGTTCTATGCTATGCACTTCACTTTCAGATAGTTCCTCTTCGCTAAATTCCGAACACTCTTCATCTATGTTATTTATAATTTCCAATGATTTCAAATATCAATTGAATGTTTCGACATTTTAGGGATAAAAGTTATTGGTAAAATAATGAAATAAAAATTATTGACTACCACTATAGCTATAGCACTATAACTTGAAATCTAACTGTAATGTTCGCTTGGAGTGGAGTGAAATTAGCTATTCATTTATCAGCCAATAACAGATATAACGGAATACAGCAAAATATATGATGCAATAGCAAAAATGTCTAATGCCACACATAGAAATCTTCGTGATATCACATGAATCTTTGCACGGATCAAATGACCTGTTGCGGTAGTTAGGGCAGATTACATATGTATATTTCTCGGTAAAAACATTAACAATAGAGGAGTAAATATTGAAAAATACATTTGATGTATTTTTAAATAAAAGTAGTAAAAGCAAATGGCGATGTGATAATGTTATTTACAAGAAATTCTGAGAAAAATTTAAAATGGGTCATTTGACCCGTCATGGTAGGTGTAGTGCTAATAGTGTAATGTACCTACCTACCTGTTTACCTGTATTATTTCCATTTATTATTTCCTTTGTTATATTGTTTCTGAACTATATTATTGTATTTTCTTAATATCCTAGTACTCTGTTTGTTACCGTTGATATATTGTCACAAAGAACATTTCGATTATTGGATATCATATTTATTTTATACCATAGTTCTCATTTCCTTAGAAACATAAAATTTCTCCGTTTGGACTTTCGACTGGCTATCATCTTCTCACGCGCGGCTAATCAAGTTAGAGAAGAAATCCAATCGATATAGAAACTTATATATATTTGTAACCTAGGTCAGTACAGAGAGAAGAAGAAGAGAAACCAAGAGCAACAGTACCATCAAAAATCAAACCTATATTAAATTTATATTATTATTCAATAAAAACTCAAGTCGATGAAGTGACTTTTACAATAGTAAATTGTCGTTCTTTGTTTACTGTGCAAGTTACAAGTATACTAGTATTCGTTATATCAAGCATTAAATATAAATGAAATGTGTAGTACTTACTCGTACAAGTTTACTTTATTTTTCGTTTCATGAGCTCAAGAGCTGTCTTTGTTTCGAGAGTATTTCTGGTTCGCACATATTATACAATATGTGTACAGTATTTAACAATATTATGGGATAATCACAAATGTGTATTAGAAAAACTTTCTAGTGTTCGCTTGAAAATAGTTGTGTAATGTTTGGAAGTGTTTTGGAAATATTGTTTATATGTAACGTTCGCCACGATTAAAGGTGTTATCCAACGCTTAGAAACTTCACAGTCCGACGAACAAAATTTTTTTACTGCATCAAAAAAAAAAGGTGAATATTGTGATATTTAAATATTTCAAGAACTCTGATTCCAAGAAATACCGTTGTTGAGATAGACAAAAATTAAGTATTTGATACATATATTTTTATTCATATTGCTACAATAAACCTTCTGAACGGACCTTCTTTTTAATTATAGTTGTTTATTACAGTTGCGTTTGGCTTCCCTAATTTTTCAAGGTAAGAAACTATTTATTTATCATCTTAAATTCCCTAATCACCCCCAGTGGTTTCCAAGAATCCCGGCTTTAATATACTTATGAAATAAACAATTTTCAAGAATGTACATCATAAAGGATTTATTCAAATAACGATATAATTGCTATTTAAGGTTTACTTAACTTAAATAATATCTGCATAAATAACTATAAAGATATCTACGTGTCAACCGTTGATTCAGTTTAAACTTAAGCTTTCTTGCAAGTGTGTTTGTTCGAGAAGTGTTATTAAAATCATGACTTCTAGAAGCGGACGTAGTTGTGTTAATCATCCAGACGTCTTTTTGCTATATACATATGTGGCGAATACATACCTATTAAGAAGGAGTAGAAAACCAATTTGTGAGTTTCTTTATCTCCACAATCATCACAATTAGAGAGATTTCCTGCAAATTTTGGCGACTTGAGTGGGGAACAGGGCGAACGATACCACCAGGATATGAAAATAATTGAAGAAAGATACCAGGGGAGATGGAACATACACATGACGGCTGATTACTGCTGGGGTATTAAAAGGGACAAATTCTTCAGACATACACAAGAAAACCGCTCAAAAGAAAGGTTTTGAATTAGTTACCAACTGTACTGTAAATATTTATTATTGGGTAATAACATATCCAAATATTTGTTTTATAGAATAAATTTATTTTCTTTTTTATTTGTTTTTATAGGTTGTATTGGAAGCAATATTTATATGCAGGAATAACACTAAGTAAATACAAATACGTGCACACATCTTTTGGAGACGAGCTGATAGAGAAAATCTGTTGGTATTTTTGCATTCAGTGCACCAAAATTAGTTGAGAACAGTTAAAAAAACTCCGGCAGCAAAATATGTGTTGACCAATATTCTCTAATAATAATGGAACAGAATAGAAAAGTAGAACACCTACATAATTCTCTAAATCTTAAAAACCAGTTGAGGTGAGTGGTACAAGTACTGCTCTTTCCGATTTTACTAAACGCTTCAATTTATGGAAGAAAAAATAACACCTCTGTCTACTAAGCAATCACAAACTATAAATTGATTCAATATTGTACTAATTTATTACAACCTATTGTTGGATGAATTTCTTCCAGTTACTTGCAATATTTCAGCAGTCCTTTCTCGATAAACACTTCTTTTAAATCAGTCGTTGTTTCCAGCATCCTTTTTCTATATACTTCATCTCTATCGCACCATGGTAGCACTACGAGGCTCTTATCTTCAAACAGCGCTTTCCCTAAAGCAGCAGAATCGGAAAATAAGCTATTAAGGATTTCAGGCGCGGTCATTATCAACTGAAAGTGGTCAATACTTTGAGCTATCGCGAATAACTTATAGTAATCACAGCTTTTGAGGAATTCCGTGTACGGCAATATCTTTTTGATGCTTAGATTTTCCGCCTTCAATATCCTTTTGATTGTTTGATAAAAATAATTCTTCACTTCTTCCATGTGTTGTTCTCTGAATTCGCGATCCGTGGATAAATATATGAAAGCCATTAAATCTTGAGCTGGAGGTCCGTAACGATAAGATTGAAAATCGACGATGTTGCAATGAATCGGTTTCTCATCCTCAAACTTAAACATGATGTTAGCGCCCCACAGATCGCCGTGGCAAATTACGTTTCTGAACATCGTCGCCGGTTTGATAACTTCTTGAAACTGATCGAAAGCTTTACAAGCCAATTTATTGAATAACCCGGTATCCAATTCGTTAGCATCTTCGAAAAGATCAATTTGTGCCTTGATACCTTTCTTGGTCGCCTCTAACAGACTTAGGGATACCTTTACGTTTGTATAAAAAGATTCCCGAAATAATTGTGGAAATACTTCAGGGAGGATGTGTCGTGTCCCTGTTTCCTGCGTCATCTTCTCCTCGAAAATTAAACTGCTGCAATGTAGTTTCGCCAAGGCATCCAGGAACATTTTAACGCATTCTAGGGTCATACTCTTCCTTACGCTGAGTGTCGTATAACCTTTCGATTGTAGATCTTCGAATATAAGATAATTCATGTGAGATACCAAGTAACAAGTCGGAATAACTTCTTTGATGATATCGATGTTATTTCTTAAAAACAGCGGGATTAACACCTCGAACATATCACATTCTTTACGGAAAGCTCCCGTATCAACAGCGAAAGCTCGCCGGGATTCCGTCGTGCACATCGATTTGGTGAAAAATGTTATGTTTTTCGATTGGCCTCCGTCTTCGTAAGTAATTTTGAGGAAGGAATGTTCGCCGAGGAATCCCATTTTTATCCATTGCACAAAACTCGTACGACCGCACGACATAGTCGGTAGAGTTCAATGTTTTGTTTAATATTTCGTAACAGTGATCTATGGAGAAACTTTCAAGATATGAATTCATCTTACCACTATCTCTTGTGAAACGCGATTTGAAAATGCCACTCGGAACGCATGGAATTGTAAATGTACTGTTCTCCCACTTCCAGGCGCACGCGTTTCGGGGAATCGTCAATTATCTAATAGGTCTGTGAGTGTTGACTTTTGTCATTCATAGCATTGAAGTAATAATCTTTGATAGAGCTTGGTTTTCGTTGTTATGCATAGCTGTTTATTAATAGCATGTCCTCCTATAAAAGAAGCTGTGAGAGCATTAAACTTTAATTAAATCTGAATTAATTTGACATCTCGCGTGTACGCATGTAAACAAATTTTATAATTTGCTTTTCAACCATTTCCACCCTCAGCATTAATTTGAAATTTTTCGCACATTTGAAGAACCAATGGCAATATAATAATTTGATGACTATGATTTGATGGCGCAGTCCCCGTCATCAGCCACGGTGTAGGAGCTTAAATGTGAAAGCATGTAGAGACATTGCAAGACAGAGAAAGCCTATGATTGTAGTACATGAAAACCTCAATCAGTGGCGCTGTATAAACTTCTACGGAACTTTCAATTTTCTAGTCATTTGATTGGGAGTGATATTTTATGACTCATGTCATCACGTTTATAACAATCCGTAATCGTTTGGGATAAGAAACTTGTTTAAAGTTTAAAAGGTATGGTATTCTGCAAATACTAAATAGTTTACTGAATTGACTTTTGTTGTATTCATTATATTCTTTTGTGTTTAATAGAAAAAATCCTTATTGTACTATTGCGGCAACAAAAATCGGGACAAGTCTTATAGGCTATTTTGACTGTTTTTTAGCTGTGTAAACCAGTCGTTTGTCATGTTCACGTCAATCATCTTGTCTAATGTCAAAAATAGTTTACCCACGAACGCAAGAAAATTCTGTTAAATGCATTTATTTGAAATAAAAATCTTGGAAACAAATCTTCTTTTAATGAAAACAATAAATTAATCTAGTATTTTTAGTTATTTTTTACCACGGTATCAAATGGATTATTCCTTAAAAACTGAATAAGATTTTCTTCTTCCATGAAATTCCGTACTAATTTACAACCAGAACCACTTTGCCTTTCTACAGTTCCCTGTTGTAGCCATTTATTTTTTAATGTTGTGTGTGCTTTTGGGCACTCCAAATTTATTACCTAGTCTACTTATGGACCATCCTTCCCCAAGTAATGTAATTATTTCCATTTTTCCAGTAGCACTTAAATGCGGCATAATGACATATGTCAATAATGATTTCAAAATGACATAACTTTTGACAAGGCAAAAGCCAGATTTAAACTACATTATTTTAAGTGTCCCATTTTTTGTTGCCGCAATAGTACATGCTCTGTGCGTGGATGCGAAGATAAAGTTCATCCCGGCATTCATTTCCAGATCCAGTAAAAATACAAATCTATTTAAACTGTGGATTGAAGCCTGTGATAATAAAGTATTATCAGAAATGTCCAATCAAGCCATATTCAAATCCAGGAAGATATGTCATATACATTTTAAACAAGATGATATATCATGTGTTAAACTATTAATTATAATTTTATATTTCTATATGAGTGCTTTTAAAATATTTTAATTTAATATAAGTGCGAAAAATTGTTGCGACTACTGAAGATTTATATTTAAAATTTGCCGCGTTTAAAATTAATACATGAAAGTCTCGTTAGATGACGCTTTACTTGCTAACAAAACGAAGACAGTAGCTACCTATCTATCCTAAGGTTAAGTAATCTATGGTCATCAGCTTATAATTTTTGGGCAATAACGTGTTTTTTCCTATTTGTTTTTGAATACACTCAAATACCAAAAAATGATCAAATAACATCTACAACTGTCCAGGAAAGTAAGTGTTCAGGATCGAATTTTAGATACAATTTGAAGTCAATCGTTTCCAGCGATTGCGTAAAAAGATGGGATGATTTAATTCTTCGATAAATTTATTCTATTAGCGATCCCAAGAGTTGTTATTTGCCGGTTTGCATCAATTAATGCCTTTGTTAGATGTTCGTACATATGAGAGTTCAATTACGAAATGCGGCCATAATGTACTAATCGAATCGAATCGAATCGAATTAATGCCTTTATTATGTCTTCATCAACTTTAATTGGCCTTCCAGAACGTGACGCATTTTCAACATCAAAATTGCCGGATCGAATTTTACAAAGCAGTTTAGGCACTGCTGAATATATATTCTCCATATACATCAGATAATTTTTTTCTTGCTTGAACAGCATTTTTACAATTTCGATAGTAAAAAGAAAAATGTGCCGAAAACGCTGCTCTTCACTTTCCATATTTGATAGGGCGCCAACCACAAACTACTGCGTAGAATCAATCGAACTTTTTCACAAGCAAGCCTTGCTATATCAGCTGTCAAAATATACAATGACTAAGTGGCTTAGATAAGTGCGAAGTTGGCTGTGAAACAATACAATTAAATCCTCTGTTGGGAAAAAAACGAAATTACTTTCCGAACAACCCAATATATGTATACCTTTGTTATACCAGGGCGTCTTTTAAGTTATTACAAAAACTAAGAAGGAAACAACTTTTTTAGAACAAACTGTTTTATTGGTTTTCAAGATATTGGCCTTTAAGATTTATATACTTTCGGATGCGTTCAAGCTAATTCTCGAGACATTTTTCCACTCTAAAGTTGGTACTTCAAAAATATGATTTTTGAAAGTTTCGACAGCTGCTCGAGTTGCTGAAAATCGGCGACTACGCATTTTTTGTTTAATATTCGGGAACAGTAAGAAATCGCTAGACGATAAATCTGGCGAATACGGTCAATGGGACATTAATTCCAAGTTTTTCTCCTCCAAATAGTCAATTGTTTGACGTGCTGCATGAGAGCTGGCATTGTCATGTGCGGAATATTGCGACGGTTTCGGTTGTTTTACTAGTTTCGTCGAAAACTTCTGGCAAACAATTTGTTGTATACCATTCAGCATTCACCGAAGGAACCGAAGGAACAAGCGGTCATTTTCCTGAAAATGCTTAAATGTTAACGATCAACTTTTATAAGAGTAAGTTTATCTTGGAACGCCCAAATAGTGGATTGTTGCTTAGTTTCCGGTTTATAATCTATTCAAGTTTCGTCACCTGTTACGATATCGCAGTTCCTCGGTCGAACTTTTTGGGTATTCCCTTACACCGATTAACACGAGACTATTTTTAAGCGTAGATCAAATAATGCGAAATGCATCGGGAACAGATCTTACTCGTAGCTCCGTCTGTGAAGAAATCGGTCCTAAAAATTTGGTGTCTCTGTCTGGATCACAGTTTCGATACATAATCCTATCTTATGTCATACTTAGGTGGTGGCTTAACCCTCCACTGTCCACCCTAACACCGTGAATAGTCTGTGGTTTAGTGATATAGAAGCCCATTAAAATATTAAAATCAGTGTATGGTGATAATGTGGTGACTCTAAAGACTGTTGATATGTGCGATTTAAACGCGGAAACGAGTCGGGACGTCCTTCTACCTCAAAAACAGACGAAGACGTGGAAGAAATGGAAAAAATGGTTAGTTCAAATAAGCGATTAATTAACAGACGAACAGAAGAAATATCGTGTGCCAGTTTGCACGGAAATGAAGCATCGTCTTGATACAGATCTGGACTTCATGGCAAACACTGCCGATTAAACTGACGATGAATTGGGTGTATGCCTTTGACCCTGAGACAACAATTCAAAGTTGCCAATGCAAAACGAGTGGCGCTCCTCGTCCTAAGAAGGCACGTCAGTCAAAAACGAACGTTAAGGTCATGTTCGTTATCTGTTTTGATAGTAAGGGCATAGTGCGATTAGGGTTCGTTTGAAAGGGAACAACTGTAAACTCCGAATATTATAAGGGTGCACTGTAACGTTTACAAAACGGAGAAAGAGACCAGAAAAATGGGCCACTGTCTTCCTCCTTCATCATGAGTCTGAACTAAATTTATATATTTAATTGCATATTTTTGTTTGGCACCAATTATTTGATTATTGTTGTAACGATGCAAACTTAAGACATCGAATTAAATAAAATATTTTCCAAGAAATTTTATTATAAAATATAATACAATACAAAATAATATAATATAATATATTAAATGTAGAAGACTCTCTATAAACGACCTAATAATAAAATTAGGTTCGTTAATGGGCAGTTAACAAGTAACCGTGCAAAAGCCTACAAAGTAAGCACAATTTGCATATGCCAATAATCCTGTAGGAAATGTTGACTAGTCAATCGCAACTTGTTAACTGCCCATTAACGAACCTAATTTTATTATTAGGTCGTTTATAGAGAGTCTTCTACATTTAATATATTATATTATATTATTTTGTATTGTATTATATTTTATTAAATTTTGGCTCTCGAAAACACGATCGCTATTTTTAAATTTTATTATGCCTAATTAAAATATTAAAGCACATTCTTTTAACTTTGGAAGCGGATAATTCGACACCCTCTTTAGAGATATTATGGAGTTTATATGATGGAATTATCTGATTATAAATGTTTGGGTTATCACTAACAATAAGAGAAAGTAATAAATTCACTAATTCGATCGGGTTTGTGGATTTGTCCATACTTAATTTGCAAACCTTCAGTGCGATTCATCTGCTAAAATAGAAAATAATTTAACTTTCTTTATTTTCTCGTACAGAAAAACAATAAAATGACAAAAAGAAAATAAGAAACAAGTCAAGGATATCTTAACAACTACTTAAGCTGAGCGGCACAAATACTATCCTTTCACTAAACGCTTCAATTTATGAAAGAAAAAAATACATCTGTCTACTGATAACTAATTCTAATTCTAACGTTGTATTCACAAAGTATATGGCGACAGATATTATTTATCAAATAAGTCAAATTTGTTTAAGCCGATTTAAGTTTGAAGCAGAAGCATTCGTTTAGGACTATTCGAATTATTTCCATTTTACGCGAATTGCCTCTAATCTGTTACGCACCAATTTATTTAAGAAGAAGAAAAGAGCTTCTTGGAGAAAATTCAATATTGTACTAATTTATTACAACCTATTGTTGGATGAATTTCTTCCAGTTACTTGCAATATTTCAGCAGTCCTTTCTCGATAAACACTTCTTTTAAATCAGTCGTTGTTTCCAGCATCCTTTTTCTATATACTTCATCTCTATCGCACCATGGTAGCACTACGAGGCTCTTATCTTCAAACAGCGCTTTCCCCAAAGCACCAGAATCGGAAAATAAGCTATTAACGATTTCAGGCGCGGCCATTATCAACTGAAAATGATTAATACTTTGAGCTATCGCAAATAACTTATAGTAATCACAGCTTTCGAGGAATTCCGTGTACGGCAATATCTTTTTGATGCTTAGATTTTCCGCCTTCAATATACTTTCTATTCTTTGATAGAAATAATTCTTCACTTCTTCCATGTGTTGTTCTCTGAATTCGCGATCCGTGGATAAGTATATGAAAGCCATTAAATCCTGAGCTGGAGGTCCGTAACGATAAGATTGAAAATCGACAATGTTGCAATGAATCGGTTTCTCATCCTCGAACTTAAACATGACGTTAGCGCTCCACAGATCTCCGTGGCAAATTACGTTTCGGAATATCGTCGACGGTTTGATAACTTCTTGAAACTGATCGAAAATTTTGCAAGCCAATTCTTTAAATACCTCGGTATCCAATTCGTTAGCATCTTCGAAAAGATCAATTTGCGCCATGACACCTTTCTTTGTCGCCTCTATCAAACTTAGTGATACCTTCACGTTACTATAAAAAGTTTCCTTAAATAACTGTGGAAATACCTCAGAAAGCGTGCATCGCTTCCCCGTTTCCCGCGTCATCTTTTCCTCGAAAATTAAACTGCTGCAATGTAGCTTCGCCAAGGCATCCAGGAACATTTTAACGCATTCGAGAGGCATACTGTTCCTTACGCTGAGTGTCGTATAACCTTTAGATTGTAGATCCTCGAATATAAGATAATTCATGTGAGATACCAAGTAACAACTCGGAATAACTTCTTTGATGATATCGACGTTATTTCTTAAAAACAGCGGGATTAACACCTCGAACATACCGCATTCTTTACGGAAAGCTCCCGTTTCAACGGCGAAAACTCGTTGGGATTCCGTCGTGCACATGGATTTGGTGAAAAATGTTACGTTTTCCGATCGACTTCCGTCGTCGTAAGTAATTTTCAGGAAGGAATGTTCGCCGAGGAATCCCATTTTTTCATCGAACGCGCAAAACTCGTACGATCGCACCACATAGTCGGTAGAATTCAATGTTTTCTTTAATATTTCGTAACAGTCGTCTGTGGAGAAATTTTCAAGATACGAATTCATCTCTGCCACTGTCTGGCGTAAGACGCGATTTGAAAATGCCACTCGGAAAACACGGAATTGTAAATGCATTGTTCTCCCACTTCCATGCACGCGGTTCGGGAACTATGCAGTTGATAAATTTGTTAGTGTTGGTTATCGTCATTCATAAATTGCAATAATAATCCTTTACGGTGCTTGCGTTTCCGTTGTTATGTATAGCCGTTTATTAATAGCATGTCTATTATAAAAGAAGCTGCGATGGAATTGAGCTTAAATTAGATCTGAATGAATTTGAATTGCTAAAGGTATCATTTGGCCATTGCCACAAATACAGTCGTGACGTGTTTGTCGCTTTATAATTTTTAACAGCGATCGTCCCATAGGACTCTTAGGAAGGGGCAACAGTCGCTTGTGGCAATTGCCTCCCAAAACACGTATGTACATACATACAACAGGTTCTTTTTGTAGAAAAAGAGGAATAACTGCAGTAGAACTATTACAAGTATTATTCGAAGAAGAGCAGGATGATAATCTGATGTGTTATAGGTATCGAATACCTGCGAGTTATGGGGTATTGAAATACGGATGCGGACGTGAAGAAGGATCTTTAATCTGAAAATCACTCACCTTACAGAAAGAATTTAGACGGCATTTTAGATTGAATTAACCGCAGTTTTACTTTCAAATCACTTTCATACAAAAGGCGACCAGACAAGCTTTCAGTAATGTTACGATCATATGCTATGTTAGCGGCCCACGAGCCGTACGGTATGCATACGTATACGGTTCGGTGGCTCCTAATCTACACCAAAAGATAGAGAGGGGATAAGAGATTTAGGGAAAAAGAATAAAAACCATCCTAATGATACTCTTTGTAGTAATTTTGTCGTTTAACTGTCAAATCTGTGGCTTCTGGAGCAAAGGCAGCACTGAAATGTGCAAACGTGGACATCGCAGATGAACTTTATTCTCTTCATAGCTTACCTTTCCATGATCTTCGTGGAGGGTCTCTTCTATGCAGACAATGTGGGGAAATGTTTCACAAGCGTTGGGGACAGGCGATAGGTAATATATAGCAACGAGACGACTATAATCAAGAAAGAGTGATTCGATGATGAGTGCAAAATGGGAGTGGAAGAAAGGAAATGATTAAAAATGAAAATGATACAGAATGAATCACTAGAGACCAAGGAGAGTTTTCACGAGAAGACAAGAAAATGTACTCGGGCAGAGATGAAGAGAGGAATACGGTAAAATTAGAAAAACGTTATATAACACGAGAGGCCGAAACTTCCATTAAGGAACAAGAAAGTTCGGAAAAGCGGCTGAATTTAAAGGCGACGATGGCAAATGGATAGTACACGAGCAGAGGATAAGGAACAATGTAAGAACAACATTTCAGAGAATTACAGCAGTTCCTGGAATCTTTGGATTATATCTTGAACGAATTGAAATTGTTACTACAATTTTCTTCTTAATCTTTTACCCTTTCTACCTTTCGGTGTAGGGGTTCGGAGCCACCGAGCCGTATATGTAGACGCATATACCGTACCGCTCCTGGCCCACCCAGTGGCATTTCCTTCATTTTCGCAGCTTATTAGAGGTCCAGATCCATTTTTCAGGATTTTAAACTGCTACGCTCTGCCGCTACCGGGTCTCGAACGCCGGCCCTTCGCACTGTGAAGCGCGAGTTTTACCACTCAGCCACTGAGGGTTAATTTTCTGCTCATTCAAATTCAAATCTTCAACGTTTTAAGACCTCTCCATCTTTCAGAAATAATTTTTTTTTTGCTTGATACGCAACAACTATTACTTTTATTTTTAAAAAATCGATAAGCTAATCGCCAGAAAATGCAAAATATTTGCAAATATCAGCATACTTAGTACATACATACGTTGGAACAATTTGATTTTTACGGTCATTGGTGGAATTCTAAATGTAATAAAAGCGTCATCTTAATTCAATAACACGTATAAATTCTTGAGATAAAATTAGCTGACTGCAAAGATTTCTGTGACATACATACGGATGTTGATTCCTTGTTCAAGAATTTTAAGAGATACAATAATTATTTTCACACTTCTTTGTGGATAAGATGTTTTTAATTATGTTCGGTTCAAAGTTTCTCTATCATTCGCATTCCGTTTTACTCATAAGTTCTATTGTGGTAAATGTAAACAGAATTACATGATTTTTCCATACGTATCTTCTTTCTACGTGTCAGATAGGACTCAAAGTGTTTTATTCCGATCAGAAATGTTCTTAATTGATTCTTAATCCTTTATACTTTTAAATATCGAAAGAAATAGTATCAGAAATGAAGTAAAATAATATATTAGGCAATATAAAAAACACTGCAGGCTGCATGCAATAGCGATCTATCCACCCGGTATCCTAGGTAAAACCCATCGCTTCGCTACATAACCGGCAGTTTCTTTGTTTCTTCTGGATGGAGAAACCAAGGTGCCAACTGTTAAGGTCTCACACAACTTTTTCTCTGTTTTCCCAATTTGTATCCTGATCATTTCTAGCAATTGTTCTATTCTGGCGTCTTCAGCTTCCGCAATTAACAGGTAAGATGCAATTGTGAATATCACTACCTTGGTGTATATATCTTCTTCTTTAGTTTCCATGTCCTTCCGATTACACGGTTGTTCTTACGCTTACGGCACGTATCTCTTCATCGGGCATTTTTTTCTATAATTACTAAATCCTCGCGCAAATGGTACACGATCTTTTTTATGCAACAAATCAAACAGCGCAAACCGACTCAGAGGACCATCGTCTTGGTTTTTTTTTAAAAAGTATATCTATATTTTTCAATTTTTGTGAAGTGAGTCATTCAACCGAGGGTGAAGCAAATCTCACTCTCTCATCGACCGTCTACCAACCAGTAATGACCAACGTATAAAGAGTAGGTGCGGCTGAAATCTGCTTATTCCTAGAGAAACGCTATATCCAACAGTGGATGATTGTGACTATATTATGATGATGCTTTGATTATCCGGATGAGAACGTATATTGAACTTGAAATGACATGGTTGTGGGTATTTTAATTTATTGTGACGTAGTATCGCATTGGTAAACTGACCACTGCACAATTATTTTATTATATCCGGTGACACTTGTTTCGGTAGCAACGAGGCTAGCATCCCCAAACCGTACCTTACTGAATGAACCGCGATTCCTTAAATTCCATCCATTGTCATGCAAACAAAACTTCGCCCCCAACTCCGGGGGTATACTTTTGAACCTAAACGGATGACTAAATATTCCGAGATGGATTGCCTAATAGGGCCGTAAACACGTTCATCTTTACGCTGATGGCACGTATTCCTCCTTTTCTTCTATTTATTAAGCGCCTATGCAAAAGGCAATAGATCAAATAGTACAGACCGACGCAGAGGACCGTCGTCTTTGTTTTTAAAACAAAAGTTGGAGTATGTCTGAAGTGAATACCCAATAATTGTCGTCTACTGCACTAGAAGAGCTTTAATTTGATGTGTAATAAGTCGCACTTCCCACGATTTCGATTTTCTTCAAAATTTCAAGGGGTACCCCTTTGAAACTTTAGAAAAAATTTAATATGTTTTTAAATTAGAGGAAATTCTGTGTACAGATGTTTTCGAAGGTTTAGAATACGACTTCGACGTCAAAACTCGTGAAATTTGCTTCGTTTGGGTGTTAGAACACACCAAAGCGGTTCGTCAAGAACCACTTTTCACTTTTTCACCGAATATTTCCTCAATGAACCGTCCCTCGTACCCAAAGTTATTTTATCCCTAATCTACGCGAGAAGAGCTTTAATTTGATGTGTAATAAGTCGTACTTCCGACCATTTCGACTTTCTTCAAAATTTCAAGGAGGGTACCCCTTTGAAACTTTAGAAAAAATTAATATGTTTTAAATTAGACGAAATTCTGTGAACAGATGCTTTCGAAGGAGTAGAATACGATTTTGACCTCAAAACTCGTGAAATTTGCTTCGTTTGGGTGCTACAGCGTAGCAGAGCGATTCGTCAAGCACCACTTTTCACTTTCTCATTGAATATTTCCTCAAGAAACCGTCTCTCGTACCCGGAGTTATTTTATCCCTAATCTACGCGAGAAGAGCTTTAATTTCATGTGTAATAAGTCGTACTTCGATGTTCTTCAAAATTTCAAGTTATGCTCCTTTGAAACTTCATAAAAAGTTAATCGTTTTTTTATTCAAGATGAATTAAATGGTTAAAATGATTTACTATTACTACACCGAAGCATAATACCCGCAACAGTTGCTTTCCCTGCAAATGATAGCGTCTTAAGGTCCCAACATGGATGGTGCACCGCCACATTATTCTCTAATAGTTCATAATTATCTTAATACCATTTGCCCCAAACAAATGGATTGGTAGGAGAGCAGCAATTGAATGGCCAGAAAGATCTCCCGATCTACCTCCACTTACTTTCTTCTTATGGGATTATCTCAAATCCAGAGTGTATCTAAACAGATCTAATAATATTGAAGATTTGAAGAATAACCGGGAAAATGAGGTTAATAACTCCCCAAATATTAAATAATGTCATCAATGAATTTTAACATCGCCTTACTCATTGTCAACACGTAAATGCTATGTAATTTGAACATTTAATTTGCATAATTTGAAATTTGTTTGTACCGTTTGACTTTTTACTCAAACTTTGATTGTTAAATTGAATAATACAGAAAGTATTTTTTTCTCAAAGATCTTGTTATGTAACCTATGTCTGTCCTCTCCTCCAAATGGCGCTATGAAAAATTGGGGTTAGCCTTAGCAGATGAGGTGACGTCAGATGTACGACAATAATGACGTCGTAAAATACGTTTTTTGTAAAAATTTGCGCATTTAAAAATTAAGGTTGACCTATACCATCGTTTTTTTTCACTATTTACAGGTGTTATTGATTTTGTTCCAACCTATACGTCCACACTGTATATATTTTCTTTATTAATAATAACACATACAAACGCATTTAGATATATGTATACTTTATATATTTTAACTTTTTATCTACGTCATTGTTTTGTGGTACGAGTGAAGACAATCTATTCTTTCTCAAGTACTGCCGGTGAATAAAAAAGCACGATTTGGGCTTGTGTCAGATCCAAAGATTTATGGACAAAAATTGATGCCGTTGATAAAAAGTCTAAATGGACAAAGTGTAGATGTGTGGATATGACTTGTACAATTAGTTTCCAGATATATTACAACTATTCATTCCCACGACTCTGGTGCTGTCACAACTTTCACTTATAATAACCTAGACTTCATTTCTTCACTCTATAAGAAATCTTTGGCGAAAAAATCCCGCTCGTTATATTTGCACTTGCTTCATTTCACTAAAAGCATCTCTTAGATCGGAAATAATTTCGATAACCTTATTCCTATAACATTCATCTTCTTTCCAACACTTATTAACTATCGAAGCTCTATCCTCTAATATCGCGTCTCCCATTTGTTTCGACGTGTATAAATTCTCAAGTAAGTTCGGCGGAATCGTGGTCACGGAGAAATGATTCGCGGCCATGACGATGGCGAAAATTTTATAATGATTGCAACTATCCAGAAATTCCTCGTAAGGCAATATTTTCTCCGGGCACAAATTATATTCTTTCAACGCGTCACTTAATTTTTGGTAATAGTAGTTTATCACGTCCCTCGTATGCTTTCGCCTAAATTCTCTGTCAGTGACTAAATACAGGTAGTTTATGAAATCTTGCGCCGGTGGTCCATACCGTATCAATTGAAAATCCACGAGAATACCGTGAATCGCCTTATCATCTTCGAATTTGAACATTATATTTGATGACCAAAGATCACTGTGGCAAAGGGTATTTCTATAGATGGTGGATGGCTTTACTATATCGCGGATGTTAGTTATAACGTCAAAAGTTAATTCTTTAAGCAATTCGACGTGCTTTAATTTGAATTTATCGTGAAACAGATCGATTTCAGCATCGAGAGCTGATCTGAAAGCCTCTGTATATTTGATACTAGTCGCCGTATGTCCGAAGAAAGACTCCTCGCATATCTCAGGATATTCAGCGGTAAGATTATAGTTCCCAGCAGTTTTCTTCTTCATTATTTCCTCGAACACTAAACCGCTGGCATGGAATTTCACTAACGAGTCCATTCCCGCCTTAAAGGTGTCCCAATTGAACGAAGTTCTAGGGCTTCGGCTGACGTAACCTTTCTTCTTTAAATTCTCGAATATCAAATAGTCACTACGGCACGATACGAAATAGCACGCAGAAATAAAATCGTCGACCATCCTCACGCCGTTCTTTAACATTTCCGGCACCATATCCTTATAAAATTTGCATTCCTTAGCAAATAATCCGCTTTCGACTGCAAAGCTGTTACACCAATCCTCCACTGGTCTGGCTTTTACGAAAAATTCCTCAGATTGGATTGGACCATTATCATCCATAAAGTTAACGTTTAGGAAGAAATGTTCCCCGAGGAAACCGTTCCTTTCGTCTAGAGGACGAAATTCGTACGACTTCACCGTGATATTAGCACTGTTTAGCTTGCTTCGCAGTAGTTTGTTACAATCGTCCGAAGAGAAATTCTTCAAAGCCGATTTCATTTTCTAACAGGGATCGACGATTTTTAAAACGAAATAATTAAAAAGAATTACCGAATGGGTTTTGGAATAACTAATGAGAAACTACCGAATGGCATTTATATACTCCTATATCTCTAGACAAATCAGTAAGTTAAACTTATCTATGTTTAGATAGAAATATAGGTAGTCATCCTCGCGCTAACTTTTGCTACTAGTTATATATACATACTTATTCTTATCGTTGAAATTTTAAGACCTGATGATTTATCAAACTATTGTTAAATTTATAGTATAGAATGAACGATACAATTGAATAGAACAATAGTGATTAGCGCAACACTAAAACCATCGTCCCTGTCATCTAATATGTGAAAATGTTTATATTCGTTTGGGAACTTCTTTCTGCCTATATCCTAGCAGTGAATGGTCTGCACAAACCATAACCATAATAAAAATATATATAACTAGCTGACCCGGCGAACGTCGTAGCGCCTTAGAATTAATAAATGTTGTCTTAAGTTATTACTTGAGTTTTAGTAACTTGTTTATATTAAGATAAAATTAATTACGTTGAATAAAAGTTCAGAAAGGAGCAAATTCACATGGGAGCAAAGCATTTGCTTTATTGAATGTAACTTCCTGTTAGAGTACTTGCTGAATGGGTTGCACTCGTGTCGATTATCTTCATTGAAGCACCTTGTAATATACTGTATTTTGCGACTTTATCTATTGTCGGAGCGTTGAATTGTCGTTCGTGTGTTCCAGCGGGGCGTTTATTTGCTCTGATCACTACTTTATGGTCATTACTTGGCATGCAATCCAACGCAGTTTTGAACAACCGAATCAATGCATGATGTTCATAAAGTATTTGCTGCAAATCTTGAAGAATTTATCTTTTGTTGCATTATTGATCGTTTGACGCCGATCAAGTTGGTACTCTATATTGGCCATGAAGCAAATTTGTAACAATTGTATGCTGTGCGTCCTCAACTGGTTGTAATGATCCAATTCTATGGTGAATTGGTTCTTGTATCTGTATAGTCGAAAGGGAACTGATAATTAGTGATTTATGATTACCAAAAATAAAGGTTACTCTCTTATTAACAAACATTACCTTGAATATAGGACTGAATCCGCGTTCTTCAATAATATTTGCTCCAAATGAAGTCATTTGAAAACATGCGTTGTACCTTTAAGCGTTCGAAAGAAAATGTCGTGATTCTTGAGCTTCGCCACGAAGCAATGAATGCAATGGCTCAGGTGGGGGAGCCAACGATGGCAATTTAATCTATCCACTGGGACAGCACAATCCAGGCGTTTCTCCAGCGAACTTCAATGCACCGCAATGGACGCACATAACCTGCATAGGGCCAATACTAACGAAAGGGTGCGAGCTATAGTTAATTGTGGAATCGTATTGAAACGCTCCTCGATTCAAATTAACACCTGAAACCTTTCTTCTTGCGGCTCGACGTTGTTGATCTCTGTGTTTTGCTCGACGATATCTCATTGTCAACCGAGCCGTTTCACGTATGGCCTCTCTTTCTTCTTGTGTGTTGTAAAGCACCAAGTCGGGCCGTACTAACACGGCGCCCTTGTCTCGTGCGATTTCTTCTTCATCTGCAGTGGATTCATTCGCAATATTCCGCAGTCTATTTGTATTACGGCTTCGTTGTGAAAGATTCGATCTTCTCGCTCGCGGCATTGTAAATAACATTGTGATGGATATTGCTGACTTTGCTTTTATTACGACATAACAATTATTCATGCGCGCACAATCACAAATGTCATAACCTTAATTATCTTTGCGCGTACCACGACAGCTGTCATAACGAAAAATTAAATTGCCGTTTTTAGTATTTTTCGTTACTTATTATTTATGTTTCTCACCGTTTAAACCTTCCCTGAACTTCCACAAATATTTCAAGATCAAAATTAGCCAAATCGGTGCAGCCATTCTCAAGTTTTAGCGAAACAAACGAACAGCAATTGATTTATATATATATTAGGGCGGGTCAAATTGTATGGAACGATTTTTTTGATGAAGCGTATAGCAAAAGCGTAATCTATAGGTGATTCTGAGAAATTTTGCTCCAGAGACCATAGCTCTAAGTCGGATTTGGAGCCTCCCAAAATTTCAAAATATATATTTTTCCACATAATACATAGAATAATTTAATTAAATTCGTCATAAAATCGGATAGAATTATAGTAGATTTCTCAATCTGGGCTTGTTTGACAGGTATTTTTATCATCTTTCAGAATCTGTATTGATACCAAAAATTTCTTTTATTTTTAGTAGAGATATTAGGAATTTTGTCGAAAAATAGCCTAAAATGAACTTTTAACTAATAAATTCTGAATTTTCTTCGATTTTTTTGCAGATTATGAAAGTTCAGATAATTTCCAACAACTTTTATTACGATCAATTTTGTTGTTTGTGATACTATCAATGTTATTATGGATAATCAAGAACCATCAACATCGTCTGCGGTGTCTTCGCAAATGGAAGCAACAACATCAACAAGTTTTGACTCTAGATTGACTAACATGCCTCATCAAGATATTGTTGTTTTTGGTTTATCAAGTGATTTAAATGATTTTAGTTTGCCTACTAAATGCGACATTTTAAAATATTATTTTTTTAAGTGATCGTGCTAAATTTGAAAACAAAATGTTCTCGTATAAAACTTTTACTCCTCACGTAACAGATAAATTGATCCAAATTTGGTGTAAATTAAATATTGAAATCATTAATAGAAAGAGTGTTTTAAAAAATTAACTGGTTTGCTTGATAAATACCAGAAACATGTACAACATAGAAACAAAAGAGATGAATTTAAAGCATTTGTTGATTCAATAAACGAATTATTTTATATTGGCAAATGTAATTGCAAATTAAAAACAAACGGAATGCTCGTGTGGATTGATTCCAGAACATCTAAAAGAATTTATGATGGACCAGCATAATGATAAAAGATTCACAATACCTGAATATACGGAAGACGTTGAAGAAGTAGCTACAACAATACCAACACTTACAACTGGTACCGATGATCCAAGTTACGAACCACCTGAATTACACATGGATGAAGATGAAAATGAAGCAACAACAGAAGTTCCAGAAGCAACTGTTCAAATGAGACGAGGTCATTATACTCAAAGATACGATGCCTTAAATTTTGGTATGATGTGTGATAGATTCGGTGTTTCAGATAGAGTCGCTTCATGTTTAGCAACAGCTCTATTCGAAGATATAAATTTTAGAGATGTTCATGGTAATCTTGTTGTTATGGATAAATCAAAAGTGGCTAGAGAAAAAGTTAAATCTAGAGATGCAGTGCTTCGTACACGACATACAAATTCTTCCATAACTGCATTCTCTTTCGATGGTAGAAAAGACGACTCATTAACTACAGAGAAAATTAATGACAAATTTCATACCACTATGGTAAAAGAAGCGCATTTAGTTGTTCTGAAAGAGCCCTATAATGAGTTACTTGGATATGTAAATTTGGGTAGTCAAGAAGATGCAAAAACCAAACACAGAAAACTGAATGAATTTTTCAACAATAAAGCATTAACAGTTGATCAATTAATTGGCATATGCAGTGATGGTGAGCCAGCAAATACTGGAACAGAAAATGATGTTTTACGATTATTTGAAAAACAGTTAAATAGACCAATTCACTGGTTTATATGTCTGCTTCATTTCAATGAACTGCCATTTCGTCATTTATATGAAGCATTGGACAAAACAGTCACCAGTGGACCACGAGCAGCAAGTGGAAAGTTATTCAAAGCTATTCAAGAATGTGAAAAATTGCAAGTATGTAACACTTTATTTTATTTAATATCATCATTTATTATCATTATTTATTGTCATTATTTTACTTTTTCGATTGGAATAAAGTTAAAATAAAATAATTGCATTTTAATTGATCTAAACATTTAATTTTTCAGGTAGTAGCTGATTTTGATCCAATACCACTGGAGAATATGCCTGCAATGATGGATCATGAACATGAGCTCGAACTATCAACAGATGTTAAATATTTATATCAAATAGCTAAAGCAATTTCGAATGGTATTGTTCCACTTGATTTAGCTAACATTAAACCAGGACAAATTGCACATTCTCGTTGGTTAACCAAAGCAAGTAGATTACTACGATTATATGTAACAACTAATACACCATCGACCAATTTAAAAACTTTGGCAGTTTATATTATTACAGTTTATGTGCCAATGTACTTCAATGTGAAGTTTTATAACTCTGTTGTGTACGGTAGTGCACTTTTATTAAAATTTATACGTTGGACACGATACTTACAACCAAACTTTCGTAATATTGTAGATGGTGTAATTCAAAACAACTCATATTACGCACATCTAGAAAATATCTTATTAACAATGTTATTTGATGATCGAAAAGCAATACGGGATAGAGCTATCAAAAAGATTTTACACTATCGAGAAAAATTGCACGATCCAACTAAACTCAGAGTTTACAAAAATATATCTTAAATTTCAATGCTACCGATTATGTCAATATGGTTGATATGAATAACGACGATATATTATTTGAACCAGCATTTACTCGACAGATTCCATATGATCACTTGGTAGAATACTTAGATTTCGATGAACCACCACTGGCTGATCCACAAATTCCAATGCACATACAAGGAACAGAAAGACATGTACAATTATTAACGAGTGTTTCAAAACGACTTATAGAAAAGAATCGTGAAGGAGTTCTGGCAGTGACATTAGAAAGTCGTAAGAAAACTCCTCGAATGGAAAGTAAAAAGGACTTTAAAAAATAATATTACCACGTTAAAACATTAAATTGTAGGTCGAGAATAATATTTAAAAATAAATTGAATTAAAAATGTAAAAATAGTGTTTTTTTGTTGAAACCTTGAAAATGTTGATTTTTTCAGATCGATTTTCCTACAAAAAGGAGTTCGAAAACAAAAAAATTGATCGTAATAAAAGTTGTTCATAATCTGCAAAAAAAAAAAATCGAAGAAAATTCAGAATTTATTAGTTAAAAGTTGATTTTAGGCTATTTTTCGACAAAAAATTCCTAATATCTCTACTAAAAATAAAAGAAAATTTTGGTATCAATACAGATTCTGAAAGGTGATAAAAATACCTTTCAAACAAGCCCAGATTGAGAAATCTACTATAATTCTATCCGATTTTATGACGAATTTAATTAAATTATTCTATGTATATATGGAAAAATATATATTTTGAAATTTTGGGAGGCTCCAAATCCGACTTAGAGCCTCAGAATCACCTATAGATTACGTTTTTGCTATACGCTTCATCAAAAAAAAATTAACCCGCCCTAATATATATATATAGATATTTATAACCAAAAACAAAAAACATCAGTAACAAGATTTACAATAATATGGAAAATTTCAAAGTCAATTGAACTTACCCAATTTCATTTTCTTAAACTGGAGTTCAATACGGCGGTCTTTTTTGGAGGCAAACTTTTTAATTACTTTCTTATTGAAATTCGGTGCTGAGGCGACGAATTTTCTTTCTATTGAAAGCATTCACAAAGATAGATGGTATTCACACATTGAATTTCTAAGAAAAGTTTTTATGTGCTTCAAGGTGGAGAAATTACGTTCAGCTTCAGCAGAGGTCTTGGGAGTTGTCGTCAGAATTTCCAACAACTTTCTAGTTTCAGTCATTGTTTCTTCCAAATTGTTAGAAATTAGAAATTTTAACAAAGGCAATGCACCTTTCAATGTCCTGCACTGAACATTTGAATACAAAGCTGACAGCTCTGTTCGCTGTTTTTCCAATAAATTATAAGCTGCACATGTTAAGTCCAGGTTAGATTCAGGAAATGACTGGTTATAATTTTCCAAATTGTCTGAATTCAAGAGCGATGCGGCAACCAAGTGGTTTGTAAAATCCGAACGTTCTTTCGCATTATTTATAATAACATCACAAACTTCTATACATGCAATACGGTGGTCTTCTTTCCTATTATTTAAACGTTTCCTTTTTGCATCACAGGGGACTGTACTAAAATTTTAAGTTTTCTGTATGATAAAATCTATTGTATTTCGAACGTTATTAATGCTTTTCCCAAAATTATTTACCACGTCTTGTGCATTTATTGGATTCATGTCCTTTTTGCAGTTGGTTGTATAAAACTTCAACATGTGGGATAATAGATATAATGAAAAACAGCCAGCCAAAAAGTAAAATTTGGATCTTCCAGAATACGTCGAATACCTCTTGCTTCTTTGCACGTCACTACATTTGAATCTTCTTCCAGATGTTTCATACATTCTCTAATAGAATCTCTGTATTCGTAAATCACATTAACCGTACGAATATTGAAATTCCAACGCGTACTTGCAGAATGGGGTTCATTTTTTCCTATTAATTTCTTCAAAACCGCGAGCCTTTGCGGCGAATGGCACGTACCTGGAGAATTAATTGATCATGTTCGTGACATTACCAAATTTAATTGATGAGCATAGCAATGCACGAAATGTGCATTTTCGTATTTTTCTTTGATTATTGCCCGAACTCCGCCATGTATGCCACTCATTACAGCTGCGCCGTCATAGCTTTGAGCAATGAAGTTTTTTTATCATTTTTTAAAATAGGATTAATAACATTAAGAATATTGTTGGCTAACGACACAACATTATGATTTTCTGGAAGCAAGAAAGTCCAGAACCTTTCAACCGGGTTTCCCTCCTTGGTAACGTAACAAAGAACAATCACCATTTGAAGAGGAAACGACTGTAGTTTCATCAGCCATCATTACTAAAAACGGGACTTTATTTATTTCGCAAAGAATTTCCCCACAATACACGTCCAGAATGCAATCTAAAATCTCATTTTGTATCATTTTTGAGGTGCCTTTGAAAACCGTTGCATTTTTCAGATGTTCACTAAGTGTTTCATCAAATTCTGACGTAAGATTCACCAAACCCAGAAAAATACCGGGATTTTCGGATGATTCACTTTCATCATGTCCTCTTAAGGCTACCTCGAAAGCCATACAAAATCTTATGCAGTCAATAAATTTTGATGACACATATCTGCTGTTCGTTACTTCCTCGTTGTGCTTTTGTATACTCATCCAATAAGCAGAATCAAGTTGAGCTTGAATATTCACTTTCCCAAATAATGCAAATTTCATTTGATTGCTGATATGCGCACGGCTTGCTTCATGTTTTTTCACTTTTTCGCTTAAATGTATTAAATCACGTGTGCCTTTTTCCCGCCAAATTTTTTCTTCGTAATCAGTTTCGAACAACACACGGAAAACAAAAAAAAATCATTTTTTTGCCACACCCACAAATCCAATTATTACGAAGATATATGTCTTTATTAAATTGTTTTTTCCACGACTTTTACTGGTCACTTCATTGTTGAGTACAGGAAGAGGACGTATACGCTCTTTTACAGTTGTTTTGAAAGTTAAGATTTTGAAACTTAATTTCGCCGAGTTTAAAAGCAATATCCATTTTTACATCACATTGACACGTAATTATAATTTTAAACGCCCGCGATGCGTACATTAATATCGACCGACTTCCAGTGACCACTATTGGCCGAAACAGCAGCTTATCTCGACGTTCTCGCCGCCCGTGTGCCAAAGACCGTCGGCTATGCTCGATTTACTTCGTGTGTGAATTTATCTGTATTGCAAAGGGCTGCGCTGTAGTGATGAAAGTCATCACTACAGCACAGCCCTTTGCAATACAGCCCGCGGAAATTATGAGTGCGTTGCGATTGTATGATTGTACAGCTGTGACATTTTTCGTAGGAGCAAATAATTATTAAAATGTCAGTTATGCACGTTGAAATTATGGAAATTTAATATTTTTAATGAAATACTCCGTAAATGCTAAATGTTAATATTTAATGCTTAATGCATAAATTGAGGATATATTCTGGTGGTTCTGCAGATCAGCAGCACTAATGAAGGAGCCGCCCCTGTATACTAGTATTTATAGAATAACGGTGGTGATGATCAAATAGATACAGAAAATTGGTTTGGAACCTTTGGTAACAAAGCAAACACACTGACAAAGTCAATGTACAAATTTCCACTATCACCAAACAAATATTGCATGTCTCTCGACGCGCGTTTCAAATGTTCACATTTGATCATCTCCTGATGATGCTAACTTGGTTAGCGAAACGCGCGTCGAGAGACATGCAATATTTGTTTGGTGATAGTGGAAATTTGTACATTGACTTTGTCAGTGTGTTTGCATCAAATAGATAATTACATAGTTACTTTGTATTTTGTTTTTCTTCTATATTTCTATTTCATAGATTTTAGGGACTAGATTTCTAGGATGCCACAATGTCTATGCAAAATGCATTATCGAAAGGAGTAGTAGACGTTAGAGCTTTATTCAATTGTACAGAACCTGTACGTCATCACCGTTTTGAGACATCATCAACGTGAGCGTGGCCAATCATAGGCGTCGTAATTTCATTTCATTTTAGGGTTATAATCATTCAAAAACTTGAATTTGTAAAGTGAAAGATAAATATTCAAATGAAATCCTGTAATAAAATAAAATGTACAAAAACACTTAAAATAACTATCGCCACTATCGACTCAACACTCAACTATATTTATGAAGGATGCAAAAGTATTACGTGCCCATAGTGTGCGCGCTCCTGCTACACTATCACCCCTATTTTTAAACATGGACTCAACCATGCTGACGTTTCTCATTACGTAGAGGTGACGTCGTGTGTGACGTGCAGGTTCTTTACATTTGAATGGACCTCTACCTCGTTTCATCCTTATTTATTAACAATATAATTTGATGTGTAGATATAGTAATTTGTAATTTGTAGAATATGTTTATGTATTTTATCCGTATAAAATTTGAAATTGCTCTTGTGCATTTGACGAGATTTCAACCGACCTTCGATAACGATGTTATGCTAGATGTATTTGGACCGCTTAAGAATAATATTTTTTTTATATAAATCATCCAATGGGTGGATTTATTATATAGCAATCTAGAATATTAACACTAATGCCATTTGTTTTTAATTTAATTTGCTACAGACTTAAAATTACAAAGTACTTATCTTACGATAATCCCTTTGATTTTGACTGTTATATTTTGGAGTGTGTGCAATCGTCATCTAGAAACAGACGATAAAAGAGGTATTGGACGAAGTCGCGAGAGGGAAAGGGATCAAATCCAGGACCGATTTCTTAATCTTATCCTCTTTGCGTTCTCGCACGAATCGCGGATTGAAGATTTTTGACCAGAGAGTTACAAATCGACTGAGAGAAGGAAACCTAAGACCCAAGAAGACATATGACAACACCGTTTTTGAACTCCATATCACGTTTAAATTTCGTCATCGTTCGCGAAGAACGACAAGAGCACACAATGAGCGCATAAAACTGTGAAGCAAAGCAGTTGGAATGTTGGTGGCACCCCATATTGCAACCGCGAAAGACCAATTACTATCACCACAGTAAAGAGGCGATTAAAGGCTGCTTAAGCGGTTGCAGTGGGCTGAAACGCATAGAAACTGAATAGTCGAAGACTTCGAACGAGCTTCATGAATTGATGAATCGAAGTTTGAACTCTTTGGACAAGCGCGGCGTGTTTTTGTAAGAGGATCCAAGGGTGAAAGAATGTTGCGGGATTGTATCATATTGTGAAGTAAGGAAGGAGTTTTGTGGTCGTTTGAGACTGGTTTTCGTACGCTGGGACAGGAGACTTGCAGCGAGTTGAAGGCATTATGAGGAAGTGCAATATCCTCAGGGTTGCGTTTAATTGGTAATAATTTTATATTCATGCATGACAAAGACCCCAAATATACGACATTGGAATGTAGAAATTACTTAAATAAGCAACAACGTGACGTGGCCACGGCAAAGTCCTGACATCAATCCGATTGAACTATTGTGGGATGAACTCGACAGAAGAATTCGAAAGGTGTGTCCTACCTCCATGACGATACATTTATGGAACATTATACAGAACCAGTGGGCCAATGTGCCGAATACAATGCTTGAAAAATTGGTGGAACGGATGCCTAGAATTGTTAGTCCCATCCGTCCGTAAAACGGAGGTTTACTTCGACGAAAAGAATATTTAATAAATTTTATATTATTTGTTGAGAATTATTCTTATTTTCTGTCGTATGTTATAAATATGGGTTAATAACAATAATATTATTATATAAATTTCATTTTGTAGTTTAATCTAATGTCGATATTCTACAATTTTGTAGAATGACTTAAGTGTCCGAACTAATATGGACGGTAGTGTACAAACATACATCTGTTCAACAGCTACGTACATTTACCTTACCTTTGTTTTGTGCCTTGTATCCCTGATAGCTTTAATCATATGCAAACCCATCTCGACACAGCAGTGGGCGTGATCGGATCGCGGCTTGGGTAATCCTGACACGCAGTAGTAGCAGTCACCTAAAAGCTTTATTCTCAAGCAGTGATTCTCCTGTAAAGCAAAATAAAACAAAGTTTAGGATTTCTTGATAATACATGGATATTTAGATTGTTTCCACGCGTTATGAATTTTACGAATAAAAATATTTCTTCCTTCTAGAAACTTCCGTTTGATGATGGATGTACGAGGGATGTCTCCAATGTTCTACGAATTTCGCTCAAGTCCAATTGCGTAAATTTCACGTTGACGATCAGAGCCAAGGACGAGACAGGTTTCCGTGCAATATCGTTTAGTATACTTTAGCTGATACAGACGTGTTTTACATGTAGAAACAAGCATAGAATATACATTTTTGACCATAGATTCAAATTTATAATTTCACTTACCGCAGCTAACTTGTCGAACCTCGCGAACAACTCGTTAAGGATTTTCACCAATTCGGGCGCCGTACATTTACTCGCCAAAGCTAAAAGTAACCAAATTTCGTTAGCAACTGGGAAGACGGTGTCCGATAAGTTTTTTACGGTACCGGTAAATCCTTTTATATCGGCGAATAAGATGCTGACGTTCTCGTGAACTTGAATGTAAATTTTATGAAACTGGTGCACTTGGAACGTTCCCTTCTTTTCCTCCTCCGAAATATCCCTGAGCATCTCGTTCGCGACGAAATCCGGTAAAACTAACGCGTCGGTAGAAGAAAATCGAAATTAATATATCGGGTGTGTATAAATTGGCGAAAAAGCTACGCGTGACGTAACGCCTTATGAAATTCTGAGAGAAATACGAAATTTTTCAGTTGGTACCTTAACAATAGACATTGCTATGTCCATTACAACGGTTTACTTTGGTCTCTCTTTCTAGCCCCAACTCGCGTACCACAGGGATCCGACCTGGGCCCTCTATTGTTTGATATATTTTTAAATGATCTTCTAGAGGTTCTGGATTGTAGAACTTTAACATACGCTGACGATATCAAGATGTCAGCGGATTGTACGGTGCTCCAAAATAATCTTGAAGTAATAATAATAATAATAATAATAAAAATAATAATACCCTTAATATCCAACAGGCCAAGCCCAATTACAGGATATACAAAAATACATAATACAGATAATAATAACAATCACAGTGTAATAGTGTCACCATGTACAAAAAGAGAGAAAAAAAGTAAAGAAAAGGTCAAGTTTCATTGAATGTACTACCCGGTTGTTTATTTCCAATTCTGGAAAGGATGTAAGTTGGAACTCGTTTCAACGCAGCTGTTCTGGTAAATGGAACTATGAATGTGCTTCCATATCTTGAGTTAATCCGGGGAACAGAAAAATTCATACGCTTCAATATAAATGGGCAGTCAATTTTGTTCTCCAAAATTCCATTCAGAAACCTCTCACAAATAGCATCTCGTCTTACGTTTAATGGTCTCATTTCATGACGCATTAGCAGTTCATCCTGAGGAGTACCCCTCGCTGGATATATTCCATCGATTTTAAATGAGAGAAATTTTAGAAATTTACGATGAACCCGATCTATTGACAAGCAATCGCAAGCAAATACAGGATACCAAATCAGACATGCATATTCAATCTTACTCACGACATAAGCGTGATATAGTGATTTTATTGACAATATATTTTTAAAGCATTTGGAAACACGTAATATGAATCCCAGTGATTTAAAGGCCTGAGAACACATGTTAGTGATATGTGACTTGAAGGATAGAGTAGAATCAAACAGTACTCCCAAATCCTTAATTTCTGTTACGCGGTTTAGGTTGTTGCCATTAACAGTGTAAATTCCCATACAAAGGTGTACAGGACCTAGTATAAGTAACTATGCAACATTTGTCAATATTTAACTTAAGCTTAAATAGGTCGCATCAATTGGTTAGTGTATCTAGATTGTGTTGAAGTTTATTTACATCATCTATCGAAGAGATTTCGGAATATATTTTAATATCGTCTGCATATCCAAGAATCGGACAATCGATCTTAAGTAGCAAATCATTAATAAATAATACAAACAACAACGGACCGAGGTTCGATCCCTGAGGGACACCTGATGTGAGGGTGAATTCCTGTGAGGCAAACCCATTGAAGGTTACATAACATTTTCTGCATTGCAAGTATGACCTAAGAAGACAAATAAATGATTGGTGCACCAAAAACAATATAAAATTAAACATCGATAAATGTGCGGTCTTATTCTAAATGTGACCATCCTTATCTTTTTCAGTACAATGTGTCTCAAACTGTTATTTCCAGATTTACTAAATTTAAGGGTCTGGGCGAGCTTTTTGATTACAATCTATCTTTCACTGACCACATAACTAAGGCGTCTGCCTCAGTATCTAGAACCTTTTCCTTTATTATCAGATCCTGTAAGCATTTTTCGAATTTAACTTGCTTGAAGGTTCTGTTCTGCTCCCTTGTTAAAACGGAGCAGAACAGAAGAGAAATGCGATTGCTCCATTTTCAAAACTTGAAAATGGAGCAATCGTGTGGTATCCTCCGTATTTATATCAAGAGCTACTTCTGGAAAATGTTCAAAAACGATTTCTTAAATATCTGTCGTATAAGATTGATGGTCTGTATCCTTTTCTGGGTACCGACTACACTCACGTGCTTGACACACATAACTTTCGTTCCCTTTCTCAGCGAAGGAGCGATGCTAGTGGAAGGTTTCTAATGGCAGTGGTCAATCATAAAATAGCTTCCCAAATTTGCTCTCACAAGTCAATTTTATTATACCTCAGTATAATACGAGATCACTAGACATGTTCCAAGTTCCAAAAACTCGCACGAATATTATGTACAAAGCCCCAATTATGCACATGTGCAAAAACACCAATATCGTGCCTTTTTCTGATGTTTTTTTCTTATTTTCTTATTTAATATAAATATTGATACTTACAATCTTACTTTCTCTTTTAGTTTCAGTTACTAATAATACGGCTTATTCTTTTTTCTTTTATAATTATCGTTACTATACGGTCCTACTGCAAAGTGTAATATTGTAATATGGTTCTTTTAGTTGTATGTCCTTTTAAGAGAATATTTTCTGTTGGACAAATAAAATATATTCCTATTATTATTATTATTACTATCTGTTGATACGGATAACTGCAATTTGATACCATTTGTTGGTAAACGATTTCTTTTTGACTTCCAATTATGTTTTTAACATTCCTTCATTAACATACATTCACGAAAAATACATACATTTAAACGTTGCAGAACAATGGGATTGTATTCGAATGTGATTTCTTCTATTTCGCGATTATTTATGTAGTGCAGTGTTGCCAAAACGTACGTTTCTTTCAAGTGCTTCCCAAAAACATACCAAGTATGATAGAGCTCGATTAATAACTGATGGCACCATGCGCTAAAGACGATATTAGGGTTCTGAATGAGTAGACAGTATTAAATGAGCGAGATGGAGATAGGGTTGGTCGTATAGTGTCAGATCTACCAATATTAGTCCGCATTCCGGTCAGTTATCCATCAGCTGTTATATTGTGTGTTGGTCTGTCACTCCGCGTATATTCCTGGTATTTACAGCTTCTACGATAAAACCAGGTTTTTCCAAAGCTCGTAGATCTGTGATAATATTGACTAATGTGTAAGTAATTATAAAATTACTTAGAAATAAATTAAATAGCAATAAAAATTGTTTAATTTAAGGTTAATAAAATATCTGACTTGAGGTCAACGATGTAGCGAGTCTCAAGCACCCTCTAGAAGCCGAAAATTAGATATGAACAAGCACGAGTTATTTTATTAAACCTTATTAAATGAAATAAACAAGTCTACTGTTTTGTTTTTTCTGGAATATAATGTTGATAATCAGATTGTTTTATATTTCTTTTCCACTTTTATCTTCATGTTCCTGAATTATTCGGTATACACTTTACAATAAAACTGTAAGTATAAATTCATTTATTGAAAATAGCACATGCACGTTATTGTTTTAAACAAAAGGATATATTTCTAGATCTCAGAATCAAACAGTATGAAGTTACATATTTCATATTTACAAGAAGACGATATAAAGATTTTAATCTGTCATATTCCTTATACAATTTAATACGATAAAATCGGTATTACATCGTCATATTATCGATACACGCTATTTATGCTGCTTACATTAATGTTTAAAATGCGCGCGCTTTGGTGATTGCGACTGACATTTTTAGTGCGTGTAGTATATGTAGCAGTTAGACCACGCCTTCGCGCATCTCAAGTGCGATCAGTTATTAATCGAGCTCTACAATACTTTAAGATTAAGATTTTCGATGCAGAACCGAACGAAGGATGTCCCTGCGCGTAGCTTTTTCGTCAATTTAAACACATCCTGTATAATTAAATTCGGACCCGACCAAAATTACCTGATAAAAACAACTTTTCCTGCTTCGAATTTTCTATCTGCGTGCGATATCGCGTTTCCGTGGATCTGTGCGTCTCCAAGAACGCCTTCCTCTGACTCCTATCCGCTAAATATTTCGTGTACATCCCGGCGAAATTGGCCGCTATGTATATCATGACGTTTCCGATGATTCTTCGTACGAAACATTCGTTAGTATATTCTGCCTGCGATAGATAATTGCGTATGTTTAGGTGATAGGTGACCAGTGTGGCGTTACGTACCGTTTCTTCGGATTGAAAAAACTCAACTAAGCACAGGATGATGTGGAAAAGGGCCGAGAGGGAACCGGCTATCATGCACCATCGTAACGGAAGCGGGAGCATGGCGTAGGGCACGAAAACGGCGAATAGGACGTACCAAACTAGATCTTCCTTCATCGCGAAGCCTAGTCCCCATCCCACGAATGCTGTAATAACGAATGAGATTTATTTATTTATTTCATATTCCATATTTTTAGAGCGAAGCTCTTTTAGCGAGGTTCTGCTGTGAGAGTTAACTGGGAAAAAGTGAGACGCTTGAAATCGTCAAATAGACGCTTTTTAGTTCTATCTTTCTTCTTTCATTAGTTCTTTCTCTCACACACACACACAGATATGCATCGAAGGAGCAAAATGTGCCGTATTTGCGTCTCCCCCATCAGATGGCGCTCCCTTTATTCGGACTTGAGCTCACTCCAAATTCTACTTTAAATTATTTACGATCGGTTTTGAAATGAAATACTTTTCCTTTATACATTGTTTATTTTTACTCGATTTTAGAATTTTATCTTTTACTCAAATAAGCACTAAATGCTTAATTCTTTCATTCTTTTCTTCCAGTTGTTCTTTCTTTCTCTCTCTCTCTCTCTCGCACACACACGCATACTCATCGCATCCTATTTGCGTATTCCCCCATCAGATGGCGCTGTTATTGTTCGGACTCGAATTTACTTCAAATTCAACTTCAACTTATTTACCATCGGTTTCGAAATGAAATACTTCTTCTTTATACATTGTTTATTCAATTATAGAATTTTACTTTTTATAGAAATAAGCATCAAATGCGTAAAGAGCTTCGCTCTTTTTTTCTAAACTTAACTTTTCTGGTTGCGACAAAACTTGCCACACTATTTAAAAAGTTACCGCCAAATACATACGCGCCTAGATAACGAGCTAATCTTCACGACTTTATCAATTAGTCGCAATTTAGCACTAATTGTTTGCTGCAGGATGCTTCTTTAAAAGTAATGACTTGACTTCTGAGAAGGCATAAATTTAGGCGACACAATAGGCTGGGAGGAATAGTAAGATACCGACCCCTAAAACCACGTCATGGGTATAAAAAAGGTCGTTCCAACTTATTTTAATCTGAGTAATGAGGAGCTATGTATATCTTGGTTTCCGCTGGTTTGGCGTGGGTGTCACCCACGCCAAATCAGAAGCAGTTCCAACCCTAACATTGTGATTACGACCGCGGAAGCCTACACCTGAGATTAATGAGGAGCTAATTATGTTTGTGTTTAGCCTCTGAGATAAGCAGACGATAATCTAAATGAGATGTAATTGTTCCAGGCAGCAGTTGCACAGTGTTTACCCTTCATTAAGCCCTCACCGCAGGAGGTGCTATAAATCTCTTCATACTTAATTTAGTCAGATTAAAATAGGGTTGAAACGATCTATATGTAAGTTCAGGATAACTGTAGAAAAGCGCAGAAACGGTGACATCCCCTAACCCCCACGGTAGCCAGATTTATCCCCATACGATTACTTATTATGGGGACACTTGAATAACGCGGTCTGAAACAATGGAGGAGTAAAAGGAATCCATCAGCACAACCCTTTTGCAAGTTTCACTGGAAATTTGGGAGAAGACAATGAACTCTTTTAATCGACATGCAGAGGAGCGTTTGGAGAAGAATGGAATTCATCTGACTGATCCCAAACTGTCAAAATGATAATTAAATTCAACGATACGTAAATTTTATTAGAAAAATTAAGTATTGATGTAGTAACTGGTGTGGCCATTTTACTTACTTTGTTAGATTTTTATTTTTATTTTTGCTTTGTATCGTTATGTTTGAAAATACTAAAAATAAGTTCTCGAAAAACATAAAATGTATACTATGGTGCTCTTCAAAAAGAAACAAGATGGAGCATTCGTTGAGAAAAAGTAAAAAATTGTTCATACTGTTCACTTCGTATAACTAAAATAATTCCGTCATTATTTTAAATACGTGATTGGAATATTTTTTTCTTAATACTTTAGCCAACATCTGCGTGTTATATTCAGTTGAAGGAAAGTTATTTTAAAGTCATGTTTGCAATTTTGTGCTTTTGGGTAGTACGTTTTGCGATCTTGTACCCTTACCGACCGTTCGGTCCCCTAAGAGGTAGAAAAGGGGTGTGAATATTTTTGTAAAATGACCGTCCCAACTTTATAATTGGTCGGTTCGTTAGTTAACCCCTCCCACCCTTTAGCAACATTTAAAAGCAAATCGAGCCAATTTTACTAGAGTCACATGGTGACAACCATTCGCTCACGCATTTAGTGCCACCCACTAAGGTCCGATTTCATAATCAAAATTAATCCTCCATTAAATGTTAATGCCCGGCATTAAAACAAAAATGAATTTCATAATCATCATTTAAGGTAACGGGTGGCGTTAATGGACGTTTAAGCTAATGGCTAATGTTGTTCCATTATAACGTTAATGGTGGCATTAACTGGCCTGCGCATGCGTACCGGTACTTCTTTATGTAAGCAAGTTAACCTATAAATATTTATTGAGAAACGTTTGAATGATATTTGTATTTTTCGCACGGTGAATTTCTATTAACTTGCGGTAGTTTTTCGTAAATTTAGTAATAGAGAATTTTAGGAAACGCAACCGGCAAACCAAAAATTCACTTGATCATATTTCTTCAACGGAATTGGTAGATCTTTTATAAACCTTTTTTTCCTCCGTATAAATACATAATCATTATCAGATAAAGAACTATTTGTTTCTAAAATGTTCATTCTTTGTTTCTTGCCGTTGCTGCTTTCTAACTTAGATTATATTTTGAACGAAATAACAGCTGATGATAGCGTACTTCTTGTTCTTCTTTACACATTTGTCCTAATTGGTTCAAATGCTTACTTAAACCGTCGTTACTTAACGTGCGCATGTCAAACGATTATGAAACTGTCACAATTTAATGTACCTTTAAATCTATCATTAAAGTTAAACCTCCATTAGTTAACGGACGTTTAAGTACCCGATTATGAAATCGGCCCTAAGTATACAGTAACCTACTCACATAACCACCACCGGAGCCTCCGTCTCCGCCATTTTGCTGCCCAGCAAAATGTACAACGTACATCACAAACAGCCTTCGAAGCCCTACCTTCAAACTCAGGTATCACGCAGTAAGTCACCGGTATCGTTCTAATTATCTTTATCTTTCGTATTACTATTCCTAATCGTTACCCTATCGTTATCTTTCGTATTACTACTCCACACCACGCATTCACATACAAAACGTACTGCCACGCGTTTCCAAATTTCAATTGCATTCGATTATTGTTTCTTACATTTGCGAATTTAAAACCTATACAACGAATAGTTTGGGAGTAACTTAGGGACGAGATGCATTCAATTTCCAAAAAAGGAATTATATCACCATAAAGATAACCTAAAGTGTGATAAATTATCTGAATAACAGTTTTGTGGAAAGAACCCGCCAGGGTCACAATTTAAGAAAAGGGGCCTTACCTTCAAGTGTTTACGTTACATTCAAATTAAATTTTCTTATGTATTTAATCGTATAAATACAATTTATAATGCAATTATAATAAGTTTTAGCGTTTCATACATTCCAAAAACTTATCAATGATGTTAATATAAAAGCATGTCTCTTGTATAGTGCTGGTCAAAAGCATGGGGATACCGCCTGCTATGGCGCAAACATCGCCATTTTCCTCTGGGAACTGCCAAAGGGTCGTTTGTAAAAGAGAAATGTAGTGCAACTATACTTTCAGAAGTACATATTACGTCACGTCAACCTACCCGAACGAAGTGGCAGAGACGTAGACAAACTTACAAAGCCATTTGCACCTCGGTCTATTGCATTGATGATGTAATATGTACTTCTGAAAGTGTGGCTGTTTACGCGATGCTTTCGTTTTGTCCGAGCAATAAAGTCTAGCACTGTACACACATACATTCGTCGCTTCAATTTCGACAGGAAGTAACTAATAAAATAATAATAAAAAATAAATTCTATATTCCCTGATAACAGTGGCTGTTCCACTGGAAACTAATTTGTTCGTTTCTCATCTTCATTTTAATCTTATAATGAAGAATAGACTTCCGCTTGTGTTTGATCTGCATGCGCGATCATAAGGAAACTTTAGGTAAACTCGACGTCAACGGGAATTCATTCAAAACGTAATTAGACAGGAACTTTAGCAAAGATTAATTTCCTTCCGTAAGGCAGTCAATATTAAGGTTACGGAACTTGACTGGGATGTATTGAAATATTTCTGAAAAAAATTAACTTGTATCAATATTAAATGTATGTATAAATCGTGAGATGGGTATTTAACCCCTTCATGCCCGAATTAATTGGGGCGTGGCCATTTATTCTTGAGGATATGTTCTAGTTAGGTTGAACCTAAATATCAACATATATCAATTTCAAGGTCGTGCTTATCTTAGTTTAGTCGTAGTGAAATGTTGCCTATAGGCAACATTGGGCAAAAGTAGTAAATTTGAAATACCAAACACATTCATCTGTTTTATTAATTTTTTATTCAATTTTAGTATGGTATGCGAGTTGAAGATAAATATAGTTTGGGGAACAAACTTGTGAAGCATATTCAAGTTTAGTGACAATAAAAGTGAAGAATAGAGTTCTTAGAAGAACAAAATTATTAAAATACTAGCTGTTAAGCCTGTCCCTGCCAGGCAGGAAGAAAAAGAAAATCTGCTTGGCAGAGAAAAAGCAAAAAATTATTTACCACGCCCCTTTTTCGTCTTAATTCCCCGCCGACAGGCCAAAAATCAAAAATCCGGCTACGTTAGGATTTGGTCTAGGCGTTTTACTATATGCATGCCAATTTTCAGCTTTCTAGTCCATCAGTGGGCTTCAAAAAGCTCTGGATAGACGAAAAATTATTTCTACGTTCTCTCTATAGAACGAGGAATTTTGCAATTGCCTTTCCCCTAACTGACCGCGTTGGTCTACAATGTTCAACATATGTACATACAATACAAACCTCTTAAACCCCAACTCGCTCCCCCTACGCACGCATCGACAGTAACCAACAGTAACTTACGGGTTGCGAATTAACTCGAATGGAAGTAAACAACCCTCCGAGCTTGTTATTACCGTTACACGATCGACTGCCTGTGACGAATCGCTTTGATCTCGGAATTCGGCTCGAAAATCGGAAAGTTCTTTGACTCCGACAATCATTTGGAATCTTGCCTATCGGTAGAGATATCCCAGGATCAAATACTCCGAACGAGTGGAATTCGCGTTCGACTTCTGGTAGTTTGCCTATCGATAAAGGGGGATACGAAAATGCTTCGGATATAGTATATGTAGATCGAAAATTTGGATAAAGAGAGTTCTAGAATTTTCGTTCTTGAATTTGAAAGTGTACGTAAAAATTTATAAGCTTCATTGTCTATGATAGCATAAAGTATGATAAAAAGATGAGGTACTTGTATGTACAAAAACGTAATAAATTTATTGCATCACGAATTAGAATGACGAAATTTGCTTTGTAAACGAATAATTGCATTGTATTGCAATTGTTTGTACACATAAACCTATTTTAGCAAACGACGTTACTATAACAATACGAAACGAAATCCAACAAACAAAACAATTGCCTGCTATTTTTATAAATATTACAAGCTCTGACAAGTAATTATGCTCATGTTAAATAAATTCCTTAATAAGTCAAAAACATATATTTAGAAGTGGAAACTTTGAGGATTATAGAAATACATATTTGTAGATTATTGCTTTTGTATATTCTACGCCTATCTTGACCAAGGTGGAAAGGACAAGACACATTTTTAATTCGCAATATACTACGAGGATATATCAAATATAAACGGGACTGTTTCTTCTTTAAACAAGCTAAGTTTATTTAAATAAAATTACAAATATACATTATTTTTCTATAGTCTTTAGATATATTGGATTGGAAGCTTCTTTATTCCGGCATCGTAGAAACTCTGTGGACGTTCTCTTAACCACTGAAGCACAAACGCTTCAACCGCTTCGTTGTTGTTGAAACGCTGGCCTCCAAGTGATTCCTTGAGGGGTCCAAACAAATGGAAGTCAAGGTGACAAATCTGGACTGTAGGGGGTGTTGCAGTATTTCCAATCTGAGTTGAATGTGCCGATTTCTGCCCATAAGATTCCGAACCGTCTCAATATTGGCATTGGTCACACTCGTTCTTAGGCGGCGATTGTGACTCTCGTTCTCGACTTTTCACGCCCTTCAGAACATTGTTTGTGTCAAGCAAGCACACGGGTTCTGGACAGGATGTTATCGCCGAACTCGTAACCGTCGCAAAATTTCGGTTGTGTTCCCTCCCTCTTTGGCCAAAAACTTGATTATGATTCACTGCTCGACGGAGACGTGCACGTCCTTCTCGCTCATGATCTCAGGTGATACTGCAGGGACCCACCAGAGTTGTGATCATTATCTCCTCACCCTAATAGTGTAGGCTACCTGCTCATCAACGCGTAGCAGATCTATACTCGACTCACCGAACAGATGCAGTAGCAAATTATGGCAACCTTGCAATGCAAATGTCCGACTCACACAGCATAAATCACATGTAAACATATCAAAATAATAACCTCATTTTGTATTTGACATAAATAAAAATTGCAAAATAAGTACTAAAATAATTTTCTTATTTCTTCAAGTATGTTTTGTTGAATTAAATTATGCATCTCCAATATATAGAATTATATATAGTAAATAAAAAATACACAATGGTTTTAAGAAGATCTATGTAATATATAAATACAAAATAAGGAAACAAATAATTAATATTTTTTTTTTGTACGTATTTATATAAGAAACAGTATCCTAAAATATTAACTCACTGTACAAATAGGTATAATCAAAAATAATAAATTTTATACATATTACAAAAATTTAATACAGTAAAGGAATTAATTATGACACACTAAAACGTTCTTAACATGTATCTTCTTCGCTATTAGATGATGTAGACGAATCATCATTAATTGTAATGATTAACGGCTCTATGTGTATATCTATGAGATTGTCAAGTTGCCACATTTCCTTCTCTGTTTGAATAACATGTTTAATAGCATTTTGCCAATTTTCAACAGAAATATTGTCAATACCTCGTTGAAATAATTCTTTCACGTCTGCCAATTTAAATGTGATGTTATGTCTCGCAACATACCCCTTCACTTGTGCCCATATTAGTTCAATCGGGTTTAATTCACAGTGATAAGGGGGAGTCTAAGTACCTTTCTATTAGTGTTTTCTATTAATTCATTAACAGCATATTTCGGAGGGCCAGATAAATGTTCTTTAATTAAAGCTAACAATTCTGCTTTTACCATGTTTTCTTCATATGCAATACTATTTTCCCTCATCCAGTTTTGCATTTCTAATTTGCGACTTTTAGTTGTAGGTGGCTTATTCAATATACGACTATGGTACGGAGCATTGTCAAAAATTATAACGCAATTTTCTTTTAAATTGGGGAGAATACATCTCATCCACTCTTCAAACCTTTCTGCGTTCATGTCTTCATGATAATCTCCTGTTCTCTTTGATTCAAAGAGGAGTAAACCATTTTCTACAAATCCTTCATCCGAGCCAATGTGTGCAATTATAAATCTTTTGCCTTTGCCTGAAAGATTTTTAAGACCTGTACTTAAATCTTCTATAAATGCTTGTCTTGCAGTGACAACAGACATATCTGTCCATACTTTACTTACAGTATGTTCAGCATTTACCCAAGTTTCATCCAAGTAATATATCGGGGTACCATTTTCACGATATTTCTTAATTTCACGAAGGTATTTCCGTCTCCAGGTAATAATGTCATCTTTTTCTTTTAAAATACTATTTCGAGCTTGCTTATTATAACTACAAACATAATTATCTTATGATTAGTATATAGAATTTAAAGTAATAAATATTTGTACTGAAAGTTTAGTTCCTTTAATAATGATCTGAGAGTCGTAATTTTGAAATTAGGAATGTCATCTCTTTCATTTATCACTGTGAGAACTTTTTGAACTGTTGGAGGTTCATTTTTAAAAAGAATGAATGTACAATTCTGCGTATAGCATTTTTCATTTCATCATCCACCATATCTAAAACAGCCCTTTTTCTATGATATTTTTTGGTGGTTGTAATTCGTGATTAGTGTTATATTCTTTCACAATATTGTAAACACTGCGTTCAGTAATTTCTGTAAAAGATACTATAATAGTTACTATGATTTGGTTATCGTTTTTGGAAAGATACCTGCTGCTTTGGCTGTCATTTCAACACTAACAATTTTAGAAGTGCTAGGCTCTTCTTGAAATGTTTTAAATATATTCAAAACCTTCTGTTTATCTTCTACCGTAAAATGTTTTGAAACTCTCTTCTTAGGAGGTGAGTTTTCCATAATGTAAGTATATACGATAATATAGCAAGAAATAATGTATAACCTACAAAACAATAATGTATTATTGGTGCACTAGAACGATCGATAAATAGTCTTCAGAAACACTGGTTTATGAAATATAATAGATAATGGATCATTTACAAAGAAAGCTAATAAAATCTAATATTCCAAATGCAATATGGACTCGATTTTTATTCTATTGTAAGCGGCCACCCTGATCGACCAATTACAAACGTTATTGGTTATGTGACCTATTAAACACACATTGTTGCCATAATTTACTACTGCATTTGTTCGGCGAGTCGAGCATAGGATCATTTAAGAATTTTTAAATAACTCAGTCCCGTTTATATTTGACATACCCTCGTACGTATACTATACTACGCATACTTATTTTATTTTGTAAAAGAAGTTAGTTAATTTTACGACGCACATACTGTCAACTTCAAGAGCTTTAGCGTGTTACGGCGACCAATAACTACTGATGAAGTATGGATACCTTGCTTCAATATTTAGACCAAAAATCAGTCGAAAAATCTGTAGAAACCAGAAGAAGGTTCTTTGCTTGAAGCACGTGCAGTTTCGTTGGTAGGAAAAGTGATGCTTGGAAATTGCGAAGGGATTATTGAAGTGAATACTTCTTAAGGGACACCGGACTAGCTCGAGCGTAAGCATAACCGTAAGCGTGAACGTAAGCGTAAGAGCGTTAAATTATAGCAGAGTTTCGCTTCGTGTGAAAGACAAAGACAACAGAGAGTATGATGTGCGAGCGAGAGAAAGGATCCCTGCGTACTTGCATCGTTTGAAACAGGAGAGACAGAAAGAGCATGAAGTGCGAGCGGGAGACGACGAGTCGGGCGGTCAGAGCAGAGGGGATACGTGGCGATACGTTGAGAAGGAGAGATAGAGAGAGTATGATATGCGAGCGAGAGGCGAAACCTCTGAAAAAGATTTTATACAACCTAGACATAATGACTTCCGAATCATCCTAACTTAACATATAAGAACGAATAAAATAAAACATTATACGTAAAACATCCGAAAACGATTTTCTACAACCTAATCCTACTGATTTCCAAATCATCAAAAAAAACATGTGGAAAAAAGGCGATGACCTCCAAGTAAGAAATACGACAATTATTGGATATACACTTCACACGTGCGTAAACCACACACACCAATTTTTTTATGGATATCTACCGAAAATACGGTTCTGGACAAAATAGATGAGATTTGTGTGAAATTTCGGAGCAAGAATTGTGCATTACCGCAAAAAATAAGCGTTAGTTACTCCAAGGAAAAAGAAAAGTCGAAAAATGTTGGGCCAAACGAAGTTTGCCGGGTCACCTAATTATAGATAATTCGTTGGGCCAGCTGAAAAAGACGAGAAAAGTAAATGTGCATATTCGCCATAAACAAACAGAATAAGGTAAAGAAGAATTACATTTTCACACCATCTTAAAAATCAGCTGAGCGAGAGAGGATCATTGCTTTCGACGGGTCAACGGTCTTAGCGTCTGCGCTAGAAATAACAGCAAAGGGCACCGAGCCGTATTAAGGAAATGGAGGAAACATTACAGGAAAATTCTCGACGAAATACGAAGTGGAGATAAAAGGATGGAGAATAAAATTGATAATATACAAACAGAATTGAACACACTCAAAAACAAAAACAATGGATATACCTAAAGTTGAAAATCAAGTGTTGAAGGAACCGGCAAAAATACAAGAAAGCAAAAGAGCGATGCTAGAGAGAGAGAGAGATACAAGAAACAGGAACGTAATTATAACAGACATATTAGAGGTCAAAAAACCAAGACGAAGAACAAATCAGGGCGTCAAGTCAGGAAGTCTTGAACTGCTTCTACTTGTACAATGAGTCAAATATAGAAACGCGCCTCAACGTCAGCAGAAAATTTTTCCACAGCGCACCTCATTTACCTAGTGGTTGTGATCGTGTGAACATCGCGTACAAGTTGCAATAAAAGAATCACGACCACTAGGTAAATGAGGTGTGCTATGGAAACTTACATTTTGCCAGCGCATTCCTGACTTTGAGGGGCATTCTTATATTAGACTGACTGTAGTTTAAGTGAAAGCGGAAATGAAGAGGGATATAACATAAATGAGAGAAAGAGAGAAGATACCCATACTAATAGAGGTAAGAACATTGAAGCAAAAGATGGAAATTATGAAAGGAAAAATAAACTAAAGGGTGCGAAAATCTAATAAAACAAAGACATATAAGCTCCGTAATAGCATAAGGCTTTAATGCAATATTAAGATAAATAAAGATAATAAATTGAAAATAGACGATGAAATATACATCCTAGACCAGTTGGGTGAGGTAAACAAGGAAGCTGAGGTAGACCCAACAGAAACCAAGAACAAAGCATGCGCATCAAAAAGAATTGTCAGTTAAAGATCTCTGAATGAGGAAGGGATGAAGATGGAAGAAGCCAGTACATATAAAATCATAAGAAACAAAAAAGTACAGTACTGGTAGAACTCCGAAAAACTATGAAGTAAGGAAAGCACCTACAGAACAACAAAGAAGGTTATGGCGAAGGAAACGAAAGTTGTAACTCAAAAGAAGAAAAAAATTAAGGGAGAAATAAAAACCACTAAAAAGACTGGTACAACCGCAAACAGAAAAATTAAATCAAAGTGTCTAGGTACGTGGAATATACGGACGACGTTAGAAGCAGGTAAAATGTAAGAAATGGCGGATTAACTTAAAGACATAAAATAGATATTGCAGGACTTCAGCAAACGAGATGGAAAGCGTAAGGAGAAATAAGCAAGATCAACATGCTAAAAGCAAGTGCAGCATGGGGTGGGTTTTGTAATAATGGGAAAACTCAAAGAAAGCATAATGGAATATAAGCCAATCAATGAAAGAATGGCATAGTTGAGAATAGAAGCTAATCCGTTCAATCAATATTAAATGTATATACACCAACAGAAACAGGAAAAGAGACAGACAAAGAAAATTTTTATAAGGTACTGGAAGAAGAAATAGAAAAGAATACCAAAGGAGGACACAAGTTTGATGTTGAGGGATTTCTCTCGCGCTTTCGAAGTGAAACTTCTAGGTGTAAACTGTTTAACTATTATGGGCAGTGATGGGAATGGGTTCTTGTTAATACTGTTGCATGTTTTAAATTGTAGATTTTAGGTTTCTTTCTCCATTTCTCACGCCACTTATTAACAGTCACTTCGTGCTGAGACGTTAGGCATTAACACTGTAGACGCGATCATTGCGTGAGAGTGAGCGAATGGGAACAAGTCTCCCTCTCTATTCTCCTCACCGCCGTTAAAAACAGTAGACGCGCTCATGGCGGGAGGGAGAGAGAGAAGGAGTAGAGACGATTGTGAGTAAGAACGACGTTCTGTCCTCCTCCTCTTCGCTGGTAGAGTTGGTGGGGAGTGTGCGTTTCAAATTGTTGTGACGGTCAGTCCAATTTGCTCTACCGCGCCTATAGACGTTTTACTCCAAAACTTGTGGAAAAAGTAGCAGGAATGCACAGAATGTATGAAGTAACAAATGATAATGGACAAAGGCTTTGTAACTTGCCCATACGAGCTGATTTAATAATCAGCAGCACTAAATTTAAACACAAAAAATGGCACCAGGTGACCTGGATAGCACCAAACCAATCTATCTATACCCAAATCGCTCATCGATTGGTGTTAAGGAGAATGCAATTTTCAATAGTGGATATAAGATCGTACAGGAGCGGAAATGTTCACTCGGAAAATTTCATGGTAATCACATTTCCATAACTTGAAATTCTCCGTCAATCAATTTCCAGTTGTTTGGAGCGCTGCTGGCAATCACTATAGCAGCTGCTGGAGCACACAACTTTCTTAAAAATGCAATTCAAGAGCTCAATTTTTTTAATCAAATTATCCTCCAATTTATTTTATTATTATTTTGGAGGCATTCGCATTCAAAAAGTATGTCTTAATCTGCTTAAGTCGAAGATCAATCTGTATATATAAAAACGGATCGTGGTTTGTTCGGATGCTTAAAATTTGAAAACGACTGGACCAAATTGGATACTTTCTTCTGCGAGTTTGTTCATAATTGCTACGCGAAGATTTAGGAAAAAAGAAAAGTCGAAAAAATGTTGGGCCGGGTCACCTAATTATATATAATTCGTTTGGGTATTACCATCTTTCAGTTTCTTGCACTTTCACGTTTCTGGTGCTGTTCAAAGTTCACGTGTTGGCTATTCCATGCCCATAGGTTTCCATTCGCCCATTGCTTCCTGTATCTTATCTTGATTTGATTTCCCTTCTTTATTTGCATCGTCCAATCTTCTCTTGATTATTTTCCGTTCATTCAGTTCTTCTGCGGCGGTGCTTCCCAAAGTCTTTCAACGTGCGACCCCTTCTCGGTAAGAATTGTGTTCTCTACCCTCCCCCCCTCCCCATTTGTACCATACCCAATTGCATTTGTAGAAAATAAAACAACAACATACGCAATTAAATTCAAAGTAGAAAATGCGTTTGCTGCTTGCGCCATCTATGATCAAATACCGCAAGTTTTTGTTTGTTATTTTCCAGAACTTCCAAGTATTGAAGAAATGAAATGACACTGCAACACCAGATCTTTCTAGAATCATTCGTTCCTCTTTATATAATCAGCGAAACGCTGGTGGTGTACTGTACGGGGTGCAATTGTAAACATTTAAGTTTAATTTACGCGTGTCATATTCGTTTTCTGTTATTTATCATTTTGCTAAATATGGACGAATTTTTAAGAAGATCGTTAGAATTCTTTGCATCCCAACTTTGGCAACAATGCAAAGAAGAACAGATTGTATGGTGATGAATATCTTAAATATGCGTTTGCCATTCATTTCAATAAAAACCATTGTGTCTTATCGAAAGAAAGTATGAAGTCATCAAAGCTACTTAGATATTTAAATAGCAAACATCCAGAAAGAAAAGACAAGCCTATAGATTTCTTTCTCTTTTCTTTCCTTCCTCCACGAGAGCATTACTTAGTTATCGAGTTGCATATCCCATTGCAAAAACCACTATGCCCCATACAATTGCTGAATATTTAATTTTATCAGCAGCTGTCGAGATGGTGGATACATTGACTGCTGAAAAGGACGTTAGAGATTAAAAACAGTATTTCTCTCCAATAATATTGTCTAAAGGAGAATAAGTGACATGACAGAAGATGTCAAGAAACGTATTGTTTAGGCATTTGTCCTTTGCGAACTAGAACCTTCATAAATAGTTAAATATCACAATATAATTTACATTTCACAGTAATAGTACAGTCATATAGACTATTTTAGGAAATTTCACCAAGTGTCCGAACTAATATGGACGGTAGTGTACATATTACCGCAATATTTCCTTCCTAGATTTTTATCAGTGTTAGAAACGGTAATATATGTACATCGACCGTTATCATTTTCTACTTCAAATCTGTCTGGCACATTTATATTTTCTCCTACAGTTGGCTCGAGAGCTCAAATCTAATTTATTTATTTCAGATTCCCTTCACGTCACGCAAAGCAAATAATGCTCTCGGTGTTGGTTCAAAATTCTATATAAAAAAGGTTTCACCTTCACTGATTTTGACATCTCGCATTATTTTCTTTTCTACTTTTTTTCTGTGAAATGGGGGATTCTATCAACCTTTTTAACGTCAACCCTTATAACCTACACAACTCCATTTACAAGTATCTACTTAATTCCAGGCGAAGCAATGGTAAGGGTGTGTTTTAGTTTTTTTACATATTTTTTCTTATTTGAAATAAATTGTGTTAGTCGCTTCTAAATTGTTAGTTTTGGGAATTGATAGAAAGGGAGCTAAATTGAATCGTTACGTTGCCTTGAGAATCGTAACACTGCGAATCAAACTCGAGAAGAAACAAACATGCAAAATGCCCTTTTAATCATTTATCACTGGAAACAGGTTTATCTCCTTAGCCGATTGGAAAGGAACAGGACGAATAGAGCACTTAGGATGTCAAATCGTCTGCCGTGTTCCTTCCGCGGTCGACTGAAAGTCTCGGTTTATTTCCTTTTGTTCGTTTATTCCCTTTATTTCAAACTCCTTCCTTACTTAAAATTGAATTTAGCCGTTTGCGTCAATTAATTTATCTTTAATTACATTAATCCAAGTTCGATGTTTTTAGCTCAATCTTCATTAGTGGGATTAGTAGTAGTAGTAGTGATTTTATAGTCGAAGTTAGAAAGGAAAATTGTGTTTTTGCCGACAAAGCTTTTAATTGAGTGTACTTACCCTGATAGATAGTTTTGCTTGAGTTTGTTAGGTACGGATTTTATATAGTCGCGTCTCCGACGACCATCTCGGACCCAAATATAAAATCGAGTTTCATTATCATCGCATCGATGAAGCAAGAAAAAGAAGAACTAAATTCAAAACCTCTTTTTATATAAGACTTTAACCGGCTGAAAGTATTTGTAGTTATGTAATCTATCATGGCGGTTATGAGGTACCTCCAAAGCAACGCTGCAACATTCCGGTCTATGATGTTGAGTACTTTTTTCCAAGATCCGTTAAACTTAATTTTTTTATTGGTTCCAAAACTATTTTGAAAATTGTATGTCTGCACTTTAAGAGTAGTGCATCTAACGATAAAATACTAGTTTTTACAATGTTAAGAGCTTCTACAGTTTTAATTTTTTCCATCATAAGTGAAAAACCAGTAAGTTTACGGTCTCGAAATTTTGCATACCGTACATTCGTTACGATAGCTACGATTTATCATCGAGATTTTTTGTAAACTCCTTTGCTATCGTTACTTTCTTCAAGTCCAAAAATGATGGTAAGCCCATGGTCATTTCTCTATTCCTTAATTGAGATTAAATTCAACAACAAACAAGAAATTTACAAGGAAGCTCCATGACAAGTCGTAGCTATCGTAATGAATACACAGTATGCAAAATTTCGAGCCCGTAAACTTACTGGTTCTTCACTTATTATAAAAGAAAAATTAAAGCTGTAGCAGCTCCTAACATTGTGAAAAACTAGTATTTTATCGTAACACACACTACTTCTAACGGTCAGATACGCAATTTTCAAAATAGTTTTGGAACCAATAAAAAAATTAAGTTTAACCGATCATGAAAAAAGTACCCAACGCCCTTATGTAACCATCTTTGCACATACCAGCAATACATTGACTTTAAAAGTCATGCTCAACAACATACCATACAACCATTCTTGCTTGATTGTAACTGTATATCGAATGTAGTTACAATCGAGCAAGAATGGTTACCTAGTAGTGCTCGTAACTAAAGAATATTTATGTGATAGCAAATAGGTATTTTAGAATAAAGGTACAAAGGCAGAAACCTGCGGTTTGTTTCAATTTGATCAGCTCCACGAGTACTTGGAGTTACTATTGAAAGTATACGATCTCTAAAAATTGGAAACTTTTGCAGTAGATTTCTTTTTCCTCAGAAGAACTTAAAGTTATACTACGCCAATCGACGCGTCTTGACAAGCTGATTCCAACGATATATAATTTATTTAGACTATTTCACACGGTTACCGAGAAACTGCAAAAACCGCAAAAAATCGTTAAAAATCGCTAAAATTGACCAACTTGCATATTCGTCTAGGTTCGTTCCCACGCACTTAATCCTACAAGTAACGACTTCCTTACGTCGATAGATCTCGACGTAATAGATTCAAAAAGCCCCTTATAAACGCTGTAACTATAACCGTTACGAAGATGTCGATGCGCTTAAAGTATTTTGCGCCCGATCGCGTTCAATCCTCCACCAATCGACCCGTTTTGACGAGTTAATTCCAACGGTATATGATTTATTTGGACTATTTCAAACGGTTGTCGAGAAAATGCAAAAAGCCGCAAAAAATGGTTAAAAATCGCTAAAAATAACCGAAGTTGCACACCCGTCTCGGTTCCTATAAGACGTAGGACGCTCAATCCTACGTTAATCGACGGGTCTTGGCGAGCAGATTCCAACGGTGTGCGATCTATTCAGATTACATCAACGGTTACCGAGAAAATGGTGAGAAACCCGCAAAAAGTCGTGTAAAATCGAAAAAATCGCAAAATTGCCTTTGTTTTCGAAACTTTTCGCAACTGAACCAGGGTGTTATACTTCATTGCCTCCCCTCCAAGAAATATACCGACATGGAATGACTTGGAAATTCGAAAGTGGATTTTTCGTCGAATCGCAAAAATTATGTTCAAAATCGATATTCTTAAATTAGGAAAAACTTCGAATCGCCATAGCTTCTTTATTTATAACACGATCAGTCTAGGCAGACTTTTCCAAGGCGTCCGAAACTTTTGACTGCTTCAAACTTATGGCTTTCCATTATTATTTCTTTATTAAATTAATGTCACTTGCCACTTAGTTTTTCCTTGATTTATTTCCATCCTCTCTTGTTTTTGCGTCATTTTAACCACGTTCATTTCCTAAACATCCTTTGTTCCTAGCTATAAGTACAATCTCATCCACTTAAGCTAGCTACCTGGACAGATTTATCTATAACAGTCCCTTTGAAATTGCACGCTGTAATTGTAATGTAATGTAATGTAATGGAGTGGGGTCTGGCCCAAAGTGCCCCTTTGCACTGCGACCACGTTGATCTATTGTGCTTCCCCTTGTTTTTATTTATCTAATACGTCTAGGAACAGGATCAGCTCCTTCAAAGGGAGTGTTAATAGGTCCTCTTCACTCAGCGTATATGCATGTAGTATTCTGTATCTCCTGTGGCCTAGTGCCCCACAGTTAGTGATCCATTGACTCCTCTTCTTCACCGCAGAATCTGCAAGTGTCCGTTTTGGATAAGCCAATTTTGTGTAGGTGCTTGTCGCAGGTATAGTGGCCTGTGAGTGCCCCCGTCAGTGTCTTTAAGCTTCTCCTGTCCAGTTTTAGGGCGAGGTTCGCCCTCCTAGCGTCGTAGCTCAGAAACTTTTTGAAATGTTCCAGCCCACTGATATTATTCTAGTGTTTTGTTGTGATGGATGCTGTCCATTTCTTTATCTCCCCTTTAAGGAGACCTTTATTAAACCCAAAAGATGGGGTAGGTCCAGTAAAGTTCCTCTCAGCTCCTTTTTTTGCGTAGATGTATGCCATCTCATTTCTTCCGTGCCCCTTACTACCTAGACCAGAGTAATCTGGTTCTGAGTAGCCAGGCCGTTAAGCATGTTGTGACATTCCAATAATATTTTGGACGTAATTGTACAACTGCTCAGGGCCTTAAGAACTGATTGACTATCCGAGAATATTTTGATTCGTATTCCCATGTGTCTCCTTTCGGATAGGATTCCTACAGTTTCCAAGATTGCGTATAGTTCCGCTTGGAAAATTGTGGTGTCCTTGCTCAAAGTTATTGACCTGTGTATTCTAGGTCCCACTATGCCTGCCCCCACTCCTTGGAGCATTTTGGATCCACCTGTGTACCACTTTTGCGATCCATTCTGCAACCATATTGGGTTTGCGTACCACTCGTCCCTTGTCGGGAAGACGACCCCGTACTTCCTATCGAAGCAAAACATGGGATCCATGTGGTCGCTTGCTAGAAACATACTACGTATGTCTTCGATTTCCTTCAGGATTGTAAGATGGCCAGTAAGGTTGCCTGCCTTAAGTTTTTCCCTTCTGTAGATGGAGATTGCTTGCGTAGCTGCCTCCTCTTGCACAGCCACATTTAGCGGTGTCAGGTTCAGAAGAGCTTCCATGCCCATCGTTGGCGTTGATTTCATAGCCCACGCTGTAATTACTCCTTCCAACGTAATATTAAAAATTGTAGCTGTTAACCCATCAACCTGTTGTACACCTGCATTAGTTTCGAAAAGGTTTGTTATGCCTTCCTTTGGATAAATTTATGAGAATCAAATTATTAATTCGCAATAGAATGTAAATGACTCTCTAGGAAATGATCCTATTAGGTGCATTATTAAGCAGCTCGCAAAGTAGTTAATTAAATATTTGACGACCTGCCCAACAACGCATCTAATAAGATCATGTTCTAAAGCAGCCTTGTCAAACTCAAAGTCACTGGTGAGCCAAAAGCATTAAGACCGTAGACTAGGTGGGCCGCGAAACCTAATCTTAAAGAAGACAACCTACTGAAAATCTTAACGAAAAACAGTACCATTATAAGACAAGCATATTTATTAAATTTTTAATAAAAAGGACATTACAAAAGAAACACACACAAACATTAACTTCCTTTGCCAGATATTTGCCAGATATTTGCCAGATATTTGCCAGATATTTGCCAGATATTTGCCAGATATTTGACATCTTTTGTCTTTAATTAAGTTGTCTATTTGTGGCGTGAATTTATCGGCGGAAATAACTTTTAAAACTGCGTCCAAGTGTGCGTCCGTCAATCGCGATCTTGCGGGAGATTTTGACATTGACAGGATTTTACATGCAAATTTTCTTATTTCTTGGTATTGACCAGGCAAGTACTTATAAAATTCGAATGTACCAATACTATCAAATTTTTGTTTTAAATGGGTCTGATACTGAATCTCAATTACTTCCATCTGCAAGTGAGGGGGAACTTTATCAATATGGACAATGAAAAGACCAGTAAATAATGAACAATTGTTTTCTTGTTACTTAAAATCTTGAAAACGCTTTTGAAATTCTGCCAGAAGGCTTCCCATTTTCTCAGTATTCTCTTTTCTAGAACGTTCAGATGGCGTCAGCTGTGTTTTCGCGCGATATAACTTTCTGGAACAAGCCAGAAGAAAACCTACGTACGTAACGTAAAGTGCAAGGATAATAAAGCGATTGGGCAGCGGCGCACGGCGCGGTGGGCGTGGAAGACGAGTGCGGCCCATCACAGCCGGGATAGATCGAATCGATCGTTGTGATACGTGTGTGTGCGCGCCCGACTTGTTTCAACGGGCGCGTTTTCAACTACGATTTTTAACATGCTCGCGGGTCGCATTATCTGGCTGTTGTCAAAATTGATTCGGGCCGGGCACGCTCAGTGGGCCGCATGTTTGGCATGATTGATCTACACATTCTAATGTTCCTCATTCTTACCAGCTCATTTGGAAGTTCTAGTTCTATATAATATATGATTACCTTTCTAATAGCTATTAAGAACATTTTTATTGACCTTAAAATAAATTGATAAACAATTCCTCATCGCAATGATTTCTGGTTTAAAAGAAATTTTGTAGAAAGTTACTCTTAGCGAACATAAAGTTCAGGAAAAGTTTTCCTAATGGACCTTTTATTTTAATCGTTATTCCTAATAATTGTCAAAAAATACCGACCTTGCACATTTAATAGTATCCACGTACAGACGGAGGCCCAATGAAGATAATTATTAGCGAAACATCTCCACCAGCCCAAGACGCAAACCGCGCCGTTAGCGGCCATCGAACAGACGGACCATATGATCGAATCCGCGTGCGTTACTTCCAGATCGCTGGTCGAGATTACGTTTTGACTTGCCCAAACCGCCATGAGGGCGACCTGAAATCGAACACGGATTATATTCGCAACGCTCTTACCACATTGAATTAGATCAATTTAACTTACCTTCAGGACGAGATCGGCTATGTTGACTATAATTAGGGATTTTGACGCTGCCTGTGCGAGTATCGAAGGTATGCCATTTCGAGGTGTTTGTTATGGAAGCTATTTGTTAGACTAGGCCAATAGATACCTTTATACATGAGACCGCGTTTGAACACGGTCGCCATATCCTCTAAAATATAATTGCGATTAGCTTATACTATTTTGAAGGAATCTCAAAATAAATATGCTGAATATGTATACAGTAGAGTCTCGCTTATCCGATTTGTGTGGACGAAAGTGTAGTGTTAGTGTGTGAGAATCCTTAATTTACCTTGAAGCTCCTGCGAATACATATCGTCCTCATCGGGATAGACGGAAGGCCTGTGTTTGTAGCAAAAGCTGGAATTGGAACAGAATTCTTGCATTTCCTCCTTCTTCTTCTCGTTAATTTCATTATTTATCTGCGGGATTAAATCGTCGATATAGGGCGGCTGCAGGTGGTTGCAATTTTCGATGGGTATCTGTTAGATGAAAAAGTCATTTAAGCTACACGTAAGCAGCATCAAAATATCAAGGGGAAAATATCATTTTTAAGTTATTGTTTCTTCTGTGATATTGGAAAATAGAAGGGAGAAGCGGGATCGATTAAATTTCGGGAAATATTTCCGGCGGAATAGATATATGTACATATATGTATTTTTCATGATTTTATCAACGTTTCGACATTAGTAGGGTTAGTTTCATCAAGAATAAATTTATTAAATGATAAAACGTAAATTATTCAACATCATGCATGAAAGGGTGGGTAGTTCTACAATATAAATATAAAGTTTGGACAGTTCCAGAGGGGTATTGTGATAACCAAGCTAGCAAAAAGAATCATGGATGATCAACAATAACAAAAATTTATAATAATTGATAAGCTATCACAATGGGGATTAACGTAGAAACGCCACTGGGCGCCTCCTGCCCCTTGGAGGAACTATGAGCCTCAGAAGAAGTAGAAGACGATCATTCAGAGAGAATTTATTTCAAACGTCATATATATTTTTTGCAAGGAATGATGATCCAGTAAAAAATTGGCATTAACGTCCAATTTTACTAGAAAAATTGGGAAAAGGCAACTATTATGTTCTGTGTTTCATTACCATGTAAATTGATAAGAAAAGTAACAATCTACCATTCAGGCGTTAGAGCATAGTATTTTATAGGCTAAATTTACCCTTTGTCCATCAGGATCGCTATAAGTTCTTAGGACCGGATGTGGTTTCAGATTATTCGTTTCCATAGCGCATAGCGCCACGTTGGCAAAATGCGGTTTCCTTAGCCTCTCAGACGACACTCGGCGTACCGCATTGGACCAGAGTTCTTTGTTCTTTGGAGAATCTCCACTGCTGAAAATAAATGATAATAGATAAAAATTAAACTGTAGTATTACAAATAAATAATAATCAATGAAAATGTACTAACTCCTTACACATATATATATCCATACAAACAGAATTTAATTCAGATACGTCGCAGAGGGTAGCCCGATTGATTTATACTCTAAAAATTATTGAACGCCACTGTTTTTTCCAATTTTTATCAGATTAAACAATTAAGAATACAACTTTTTTGTCTCTCGAGATTTTTATAACTCACGCCCCTTCGACCATGCCTTTCCTAGGCGACGGGGCTCTTAACCCTTATGTGAATGGCAAGGTACCCGGGTACCTTTAGCGTTTTCAACTTAATTTCTTTTATAGATGCTGATGGTCCACATACTTGAAATTTCTTGAGAACTCCTAACCACTAATAAATTTTAAATTATCATTATTTTTGAGCTAAAAAATTTATTTTGAATAGGCGTTGTAGACCAATTTTCTTCTTACACCCTTAAGAGTATGGCAATACCCGGGTATCTTCTTACATTAAATATGAAAAACGATTATTACAAGTATATTTTTAGTGAAATGTTACTAAAATAAAATAAAATAAAAGAAAGTCGTTATGAATATGTTAGACTAAAATATTTATTTGGTAAAAGAGAAACACACACAAAAATTCATTTTTTATATGTGTATGTAAATTAAAAAAAAACAAGCCGAAATGAACACCTAGCTACAAATAAATTTTCATTAATCGCTTTGCGAACAATTTGTGCATATTGGACAGTTTGTTGAATGTTCATTGCAAATCGGTTTGGAACATTTGGTACAAGCTTTACGTGTTTTTGCTTCTTTGCATTTCTTCATTCGTTTCACTTTCTTCAGAGTCGTATGAGTCTTGATCAGTTTCTACATCTCCTACTAATTCAGTATCTGAAGCTTCTATATCTTTTAATTGTGGAATATATTCTTCGTCACTTTCAGAATGTATTATATCTTCTTCGCTATTTTTACATTCACGTAATATGTTACTTATATCTGTCGAAGTAAATCTTTTAGAATGAACTCTTGCATTAGAATGCTTTTTTTTAGAAATTATTTCACTTGAAATGTTACCTTCACTCAGTCAGAAGCTAAGACAGACTAAAACAATACACATGAAAAAAGTTTTGTACTTGTGTATCCTTCCTATAAGGAAATCACCAACATAATATATAGTTTCTTGTTTCACACGTGCTACCTTAGGTATACCTGAGCTAGAGCTATACTAGAGCAATATGAACGTTAAATTTCAAACTTGTATATCTTAACGTTGCATAACCTAGGGCGCTAACACTAGATGAAAACTGTACTAGAAATAAAAGTCTATTGTAAATCTCAGATTTATTTTTCGTGATTCTGCACATATTTTCGACCAAAAATGTTTGTTCCCAATACTATTTCCATACACGTACCCGCGTACCTTGCCATGCTGTTAAAGATGTTTTTTGCCATTCACATAAGGGTTAAGACAGAACTACGCGTCTTTTCCTATGATCTTAATGTTTTTGGATCTGCAATTTTCTGTTTGTTTATTTTTATGATGAGAAGACATATAAATAATCAATATTATAAGTTCAGAATATTAGTTAATAGAATATTTCCTTTTTAATTTTTTCTTGTACAGTTTGGATAGAGATTTATGTGTTCTTGAACACATTGCAATAAATATTGTTTTTGCTCTTCTTGCACTGTTAAAAGTCCATGAAATTGTTGCATGAGGTTCACAGCTCTTTTAGCGCTGTCATTAACTGCCTTCAACTGAATCACTTTGGATTTAGCTTCTCAAAATTATACACTCCCTTCCCAAATTGATGGGTTTTCAATGAGAAATTCATTGTATATTTTCAATCGATTAAATAGATCATTGCTTTTCATTGTAACAAAATCATGCAGTATTTTTTCTCTACACCAAGAAGGACAAGAAAATCAATATCATGTCAAATAAGTGATTAGTTAGAAGAAACTTACCAAATAATGAGCTACGCTATTCTTCTTTCGATGAAACACATCTTTTTGCGTTGTCAAATTTACTTTCTTTGGTTAAACTAGCCACAATAACTTTCGTTTCAATATCAAACATATCATAAAAAAGGGATAAAATGACCACTTCATCAGTTAAATAATATAGATGCTGGCAAAATTTCTTAAGCATTGTTTCTGAAATTAACTTGTCTACATTTGCATAGCTCTTTAGTGCTTTTATAAAACACAAATCTTGGTAGGGAGCTGTTACGGCCAAGTTGCATTGTATCCATGGTTTAACGTAAGTTGTTGTTAAGAATAGTGAAACTTCTTGCAAAACTCGGCTTGTTAAATTTAGCTGGTCGCGTAATAAAAAACATTTTTAATAATAATAATTTAAATGTATATATATATATATTTCGTGACCTTTTTATACTTATCTTATATGATAGATCTCTACCACTAATAGGTCAATAAAACAAGGCTGGTTTGAACGATAGTTATATTTTCAGAACGTTTACAAACGTTTTCGGAATACCTTCTTCAGTGAAAATATAACTAGATAAATATATAAACAAACATTTGTTTTTATTTGGGAACTATCAACAAAATGACTAATGACTAGGATTTCTTGATATAGAGGATGTGTAACCAACTTTTATATATATATAAATTATAAAAACTAAATTAATGTGTAAACATACATGCAAATTAAGTAAAACCTTATATCAAAAATCTTTGTCGAAACCTTAACAATTCTGTTCAAGGACTAGGGAAAAACCAAATTTAAAAACCTAGCCAAAGGTTTCCTTCTTAAGAAATGCAAATGTCATTTTAACAAATTGCTATATACATTACTTAAATTTTGAATATCGGTTCTGAAATTAATAGTTTTATTGTCTTTTTGTATATTTATCATTTCATATGTTAGTCTTTTTTATAATTATTCTCTGTTTTTAATATAATTGTGTTTTCAAAATCAAAGTAATGCCCAAGATCTTTGTAATGCTTTGTTACAGCGGTCATTGCACCAAAATCATTATTTAAAGAATACTTATGGCTATACAACATTTTCTTTAAATATTGTTTCGTCTGACCGATGTAACAACCATCACAGTCTTTACAGTTTATTTTATAAACTACATTACTTTGATTTTGTTTAATTATTTTAGATTTAGTATTAGTAAAAGAGATCTGTTACTATAATTTGGAATGAAAGTAATGTTTATGTTGTTTTTATTAAACTCTTTTTTTTTTATTTTTTCGCTTAAACCTTTTTTATAAGGAATAGCGTTATAAGATTTATTGTTATTATTTTTAATTCCTCTATTGTATAATTTGTTAATTCTATTTTTTATTATTTTTTCATAAAAACTATTTGGATAATTATTTTTATCTAAGATTTCTTTAACTTTGTTTAAATTCTTTTCCCTAAATTCAGGATTAGCTAATCTAACCGCTTAATCAACTAAACCGGTAACTACATTAATTTTATGTAATTTTGATGTTTCTGAAAAATAATTTAAATGTCTTCCTGTATTGGTAGACTTTATATGCCAATTTGTTTTCACAATGTCGTTATTATGCATGACTGTCACGTTCAGGAAATTCAATGAGTTATTAGATTCTCTCTCATATGTAAATTTTAATCTATTATGATAACTATTAAAAGAATCTAATATCTCATCAATACTATCCTTTCTTACGGAACAAAAACAGTCATCCACATAACGTCTGTAAAAACTTACACTAAAATTTAGTTTTGCCAAACAAGTTTGCTCTAGGTCCTCCATTACTTTACATTAGGTAATTAGAATAATTATAAAAAGACTAATATATGAAATGATAAATATACAGAAAGACACTAAAAATATTAATTTCAGGACCGATATTCAAAATTTAAGTAATGTATATAGCAATCTGTTAAAATGACATTTGCATTTCTTAAGAAGGAAACCTTTGGCTAGGTTTTTAAATTTGGGTTTTCCCTAGTCCTTGAACAGAATTGTTAAGGTTTCGACAAAGATTTTTGATATAAGGTTTTACTTAATTTGCATGTATGTTTACACATTAATTTAGTTTTTATAATTTATATATTTATAAAAGTTGGTTACACATCCTCTATATCAAGAAATCCTAGTCATTAGTTATTTTGTTGATAGTCCCAAATAAAAAACAAAAGTTTGTTTATATATTTATCTAGTTATATTTTCACTGAAGAAGGTATTCCGAAAACGTTTGTAAACGTTCTGAAAATATAACTATTGTTCAAACCAGCCTTGTTTTATTGACCTATTAGTGGTAGAGATCTATCATATAAAATAATAATAATAATAATAATAATAATAATAATAATAATAATAATAATAATAATGTTTATTACCCAAACCAATTACAGGGTAAGAGAAAGATACAAAAAATACTCAAACAAAAAAACTCAAAATACATAAAATTAGAAAACAGTACAGTAAGGATATATAAACTAAATCTTATTCAATCAATTAGAAACCTAAATGAGAGTAAGTGCGTGCTCAACAAAAGAAAAGAAAAAGTAAATTACGAAGTAAGTTTCAAAGCGCAACGTTCGAGTTGGCCCGTATAAGTTCCGTAAGACTGCAATGAAAAATATCGCATCTCGAACTAATGCCGTTATATGTTGAGCAAATGAACGATATCGGCGAGCGGAGCAATAAGTTCCTTCGAGCCTGGTCAATACAAAAAGTGTCAGAGTGCCGAGATGATTGACAGGGTACACAGAAATTTAACTTTAAAATAAGTTCGCTAGAATCAATTTGATTATGTATTAATTTAAAAAGAAAGGCCAGGCCTATATTATTACGCCGAACTTCGAGAGAAATAAAAGAAAATTCATTCAGCAACGCGTCGTAAGGAAATCCTCTATGTGGATAAATATGATACTTCTTAAACCATAGGTACTTCAAAAATCGCCTTTGAACATTTTCCAGTGAAAGTTTGTGAGTCTAGTAATATGGGTTCCACACAAGTGCAGCATATTCCATCTTGGAACGAACTAAAGTTGAAAATAAACACTTGAGCGTGGACAGGTTGGTAAAAGATTTAGCATTACGAAATACGAAACCTAACATTCTACCAGCCGATGCTACCACATCCTGAACATGACAATTGAAAGTTAGACGAGAATCGAAGTGAACGCCTAAGTCACGGATACCCTCACAACGGGAGAGAACAACAGAATCGGCAGAATAATCAAAAAGTAATGGTACCCGTTTCCGAGTGTACGAGATAGCCTTACATTTAGAAACATTTAGGTCAAGTCCGTTAGAAGCGCACCAACTGCAAACCGCTAGCAAGTTAGACTGGAGATTATCGCAGTCTTCTACTGTCTGTATAGATGTATATAACTTTACATCATCAGCAAATAACAAGATATTACAATCAACACGTTGAACTAAATCATTAATAAATAACAGAAATAAAAGTGGTCCAAGATTGGAACCTTGGGGAACACCAGAGGTAATACTACGAATGTTTGAAACAAATCCATTATAAGAGACAGAAAATTGCCGATCCAGTAAATAAGACACGAAGAAATTAATAAGTGATGTACTAAAATCCAACCCCTGCAGCCTACGCAACAAGATACCATGATCAATACGATCAAACGCTTTGGATAGGTCAGCATAAATGACGTCGACCTGACCCTGCCTATCAACGACCTCAGCAGCGTATTGAAGAGAAACACACAAATTGGTGACCGTAGATCGTTTATTAACGAATCCATGTTGCTCAGGGGCTATAAGGTGGCTAACTTGACGGTAGATGATCCTGTAAAGAACAGATTGAAACACTTTTGCGATATTAGACAGTATTGATATGGGTCGGTAATTAGCTATGTCAAATGCATCCCCGCTCTTAAACACGGCACAAATTCTAGCCCGCTTCCATACTGGAGGGAAAGTAAATGCTTTTAGCATCAAATTGAAAATCGTTTGCAAAGGTGCAGCAAATATTACAGCACAATCCTTGAGTAAAAAACTGGGCACCTGATCAAAGCCAGAACACAAATTATTTTTAACTGTCTTCATACCACAAAGAATATGAGATTCGGAAAATGATCCAACGCGTATGGCAGACAAACAGCCATTCAGGGTGTCACCAATGTAGAAAGCAGTTGAAGGACGAAACACACTAAGAAAATGTTGCGAAAACGCATTCACTATTGACTCGGGATCATCAAAGGAGGAGTCACCGCTATGCATTACACCTGGTATTCTTGACTTTTTGGCGTGAATGTACACAAGACCAAAATTAATTAGGGTTCAAATTAATAGAGCGCTCAACACTGTCGATATGCCGGCGATACGCTCTCTTCACTTGATACTTGATAAGTCCACGCAAATATTTAAAATTCCGTAGATCGTTAGGAAAATTATGTTTCTTGTACCTCTCATAACACTTGGATTTTAGCTTAATATTTTGTATAATTTCATTATCAAACCAGTAAGGATAACTATGTTTGTACCCTATTTTTATCGCATAAATAGCTCTCGCCATCCATCGTGCTTGATGTATAGCTCCAGGAGGTCTTATTTTAAATTTTTTGTTCTCATTTCCATTTAAAAATATAATCGAGAGCTCAATCAGTTCACGTTAATCACCTTCCACAATTGATTTTTCTAGCTCGGAAAAATGGAAGCTAACCAAGTTTACAATATGTGAAAATTGCAAATGCTGGCTCGCAATGGCCGTACGATTTTGAATATTGTTATAATTATTATTCTTCCAATTATATCTCAATTTTTTAAATAGCGGTATATCAGCGCTTACTGCAACTTGGGGGAATTTGGTTTCAAATAAAGCTTTCAATACCAACGTGTTTTATTGGGATTCGATTATTTTTGTTAGTAATTTCTTTGTTTATAAATAGTTTATTGCGCAATTATCAAAAAGTTTAGTAAATTTATTTAATAACCGCATGGCTTTTTGTATTGTTTTGTCTTGTTTTAGTTTCTTTTCTTTTTCTCTTCTTTCATTGCTTGGCAGCTTTTAAAAATTTTCATTACATTAGAACGAAACGTTCTTATCCTTTAATTAACCCGTATGATCTTATTTCTTATTCGATTTACAACAAATTGGGCCCATTCGAAAGATAATTATTTCTAATTTAATCTCCTCATCATAGAAATAGATAAAAAACAATTGCAGATCCAAAAACATTGAAATCATAGGAAAAAGCGCTTAGTTCCATCTTTAGAGCGCCGTCGCTTAGGGAAGCCATGGTCGTAAGGGCGTAAAATTTTATGTGAGTTTTATTCAAGTTCAATAGAAAAAAATGAGAGGGCACCGTTTCAACATTTACAATTAAAAAATAAGGGATACTCTAAGGTACATATGTACATAGGATGCTGGTAACCGAGAACATGACACATTTCACGCTAGAGGTGAAAAGCCCTATACTTGTTAATTACAACATTACTTCAAGGGACTTGTTCTAAAGTACATACAACACGACGCGGTTTCGTTACATTTTAATGAATTTCTAACACCCAACCTACTTTGCCTCGTGAAGATTTTATGGGCGCTTGGCTTAATAAATTCCCTAATAGTTAATCGAATTTTAAGCCGAAACCTACTAACAAATTGCTATCGCCTCCCTTCCCCTCCCCCGAAAAACCAGCTTACTACGGCAAAATGCTCGCTTGTTTAATTTATATCAATTACGTAATGCCTAAAGTAATCAATTACTTAAAGCAAGATCGTTTATAATGCAGGCACAGCGACGCGACGGACTGATGGAATCATGTATTTTTATTTATTGTCCGTCCTTTCGCGTGCTGATCGCAAATACCGCGGTAAAGCTTCCTGTTCGCTCCGCTCGAACAACAATAATAAAACACACCCACGGCTTACTTTACCGCGCGTTATTGTTATATTTAATACCGTAAATGAACTTTCAACGTCCGATACAATCAATAGCTACCGCAACAAGGCTGCTTTATTAAAAGAAATCTAATTTATCCGACAATAGTAGAATGTTGTGAGGGTACAGGTTGCAAACCAATTACGTGATTGTCCGCTTTCCTTGAACTAGTTTTGAACTTACAGCTATAAAAATTTTATGCGCATCATTGACACACGTCCATTTTACGAGGGATGTTCTCTTTCCGCCGAACCTCCCTAGCACGCCGTGATATTTCTCAACAAATGTACATAGTTGTTTTTATGTTTAATGGCAGGGACAGTTGACAGCTATGCTTGAATATTTTCTAAATATACACATATAAGCTCAAAGTGATCCTTTGCGTGAGAAGTCGTGGAATCGAAGGTCATCATCGAAGTGTCCTTCATAGTCGCAAACGTGGCTTAAGGCGTAAAATCGGGTGTTGGTGATGTAGTTGATGGTATAGTATGCTCTATTATGTTTTTGAACTTTAATATTAGCATACCTAATAGAAAAATGTATTAGGTTTTATTCTCTTTTCTTCGCGCGTACCTCGATTTCGGTCTTTATACTTGTTGCTATTAATTAATCTTTGTTCGGGGCCTATTCTATGTGACATCATACGTTATCGCTTACTTATCGATTTCCATCCTCACGGATAGAGGGAGCCTTCATCCCTGTTTTGGAGAGAATTTTCTATACGTTTTCCGATTGACGTATTATTCGAGGGCTTTCGGTGTAAGTTCTGGTGCAGTACACACGTTTGCTCGGCGAAGTGTTTTCCTCGAGAAATTATTGTTTGAAATCTCGGCACGTTTGTGGATATTGTGGAAAAATACTTCTTGTTTCCATTGCCTCATTTTGGAATGGGATCGCCGAACTGGTGAATAGTGTTGATTGAGGATCGGGGAAGTTGATAAGTTCAGTAGCAGTTGGAGCACGTGTGGCATTCATATCCATTTTTGTGTTTTACCCCCGTTCTAACGGTAGGACGTTCACTTTATCCCTTTTGGTGATCGTATTCTTAGGTTTTTTCTTTTCTGTTTTTTAGGGGCTGTAGTCCTGGCCGTTTAATCTTGGCCATTTTAATATTGGGATAGCGTAGTTTGATATCGTCGTAGTCTTGGTCTATTGTACTATTCGATCGAGTCTTGATTTCGAATCATTTGGAGTCATCTTCTTGGACAGCGCTATCATCTGGTCGACAAATCTGATCTACTGCCGTTCGACTGCACGTATCCCGCCATTCTATTGCCTCTGGCTGACTGCTTGTGCCTCGCGTCTTTGGAAGGTTACGACCCCACCACGTCGCACAGCTTTGAGGGAACACTCAAGTCGCAACCGTTTGCCAAATTTTGCCTTATAATTCACGTATTTTTATTTATTGAAAACCTGTTTACCCATCACTAAATTCGTAAATTATCGAAGTATTTATAAATTCCGAGTGAATATTTGGTTATCGAGAGAGGTTCCCGCATGCCTCCCTTATCAATCATTTCATGTAAGTGAACCTGTTGAAACCGCTGTAAACAATAGCGTTGCTCAAAGCAATCGGTGCACATAAATCTATAGCGATTTGAATATCTTGTCGAATTGCGCCTGCGAATTCTGCTTTCCGTTGTCTATTTAATAATTATTAAAGACTCATTAACTCTCATGATTCGCTTTTTTGTGGTTGTTTCCCACCCGGGTACTTGACGAACTTCGTGGATTCCTTTTATCCAGGGCTCGACAGGGTAAGTGTAAAATCGGTGGCGCCTTTAATATTCAACTCTTTGGGATTATTTAACCCGACTAGCTGGCTGGTACCCTGAGTGATAGCAAACTTCCTTCCTGGGGTAAAATCGGTAAGCTTTCTGTTGCGGTTTTATCTTTGTTTTATCAATGTTTATTTTCATACTGTATTTTTCCTGTTCCTCTACGTATACGTTATGTTGTAGGTTTTTGCCATTGTTATAATAAAAGTCTAAGCATACAAAAACAAAAAATTGAGGAGATATCGGCTTCAGCTCGTCGTAATAAGAATGCAAGACAATATCATCCTTCTTGATTCTAGTACCCGTGGTTCTTGATCCAAACGTAATTTCCGTTGCATTTCTTCCATTTTCCACAATTTGACTCCAGTTTAAAAGAGGAAGATCATGTGAAATGGTGCAGATCTACGTTAAATCGCGTTAACAATGGATAGTCTCATCTGGTGTACATCATTACAGGTACTGAAACATGGATCTGCTGCTATGATCCCGAAATACAGCAACAATCGGCAGCTTTAATCTTTGACAATAAGTCAGCTCCAAAAAGGTTATTCGTGAAAAAGTCGATAGATAAAGATATTCGCCACATTTCATGGAATTATTTGACAGGTGTCCAACGCTGCTTTGGAAGATCACCGTACACTTGATGCTGAACGTAACACTACAGTTTGTTTGTCTCAAGTTCTCCAAAATATTCGCGAAAAGTGCCCAAGATGTGGGATTATCTTGCATTAAAAAGCGCCATCCGTCCCAGAGATCTTTTTTAATCGAAACCGTATCATGGAAAATTTCCCCCAAAATGTATTTTCCTTCGTTTATCGCGTTTATTCAAACCGTTCCGTCTCCACGATTGCACGCGAAAATAAATAAGGACGATCATCTCAAATGGTGGCGTAATAAATACGTATTTTCTCCGTTTTATAAAAATACAATCGATGTCGTATTGTGTTTTCGTCGACATCGAACGGAGAATGGAAGCGAATCGTTAGGGGAATTGTAACCGGGAAGGTTGGAACAATCCTAAATGAAACGGAAACGATTTCTACGTCCTTTCGACGCGAAACAGGAAATGGCGTAATTTACAGTTCGTTGTTTTCCAAAGAAAAGGGATTTCCGCTGTTTCTAATAACCGACCGATGCTGTGGGCATGATATCGATTTGTCTAATATGAATCGCTTGCGCTGGAATTACTGTCGTTATGCAAGATTGTTCGGGACCATTAAATACATGTAAAGTACATACAGATATGGTGTTACAGTTGCAATTTTGGCTTTTATTTTTCTTTCTTTAATTTTCACTTCCTCCTTTTGAAATGCCATTGTTTTTCTGAGCGAGGTCTCGTTTCCGTTTACAAGATTTTCACTTACCACCCGCTGCACCCCAACATCTGCTTTATCTATCTTCATCAGATTACAACCTGTTAAAATCATACCTTAGAAACGGAAAATTCACAACTGTAGTCTATGATGGAGTGTCCGGCTTTTATTCAGTAAAATTTCGAAGTTCCACAAGGTAGTATCCTTGGACCTTATCTACGAGGGCGATCCGAAAATATCAACATATCAACAAGTTCGTAAGATGACTAATAAAGCAGCAACTTTTAGGCAAAATTCGACTTTACCCATTAACATAGTCTCCTTCAAAAATGATACAATCTTTCCAACGCTTCCCTAATATTTCGATGCTCTTTTTGTAGAACGATTTATCTTTGGCCTCAAAATACCGTTCGGTTTCGACACTTCTTCATTGGGGCCAAATTTCTTTCCATGAAGCATTCTTTTAGGGTCTGCAAACAGGTAGTAGTCGCTGGGAGCCAGATCTGTAGAATACGATGTGGAAGCAATTCCATGTCCAATTTGTGCAATTTTGCCAACACTTTCTTTTTCTTCGTTTGGGGTTGGTTTTCGCAAATTCTTCCTTCAAACGCACCAATAACGCCATATAATATTCATTATTGACGGTTCTTTCTTTCCCAAGGTAATAGATGAATAAAATACCGTGCAGATCCCAAAATATGGAGGCCAAAATCTTACCAGCTGACATTTGGGTTTTTAGTCGTTTTGGACGATTTTCATCCTTTGCTGTGCGATTTGACTATGTAGTGTAGTGATGGACCCATGTTTCATCCACTGTAACACAAGACACCATACCATACCATACCATACCATAAGAAAAATTCGTTATATTTCGCTGAAACAGCTCCAAACATCATTCTGAATCATACATACATTTTTACATTATGGTACTGTGTTCCTCGTAGACGTTTATTTGAGAGGTAAGGAATTTTTAAAAGTCGAAATGAATAGTCGGGTATTCAGTCAGTATTCGGGTATTCTACAATGTATACAGATGGTTTCATTGAAATAGCGCCGCCCGTAAATAGCATATTATCGACAAGTGAGTAATGCTTCTCTGTCTCTGTCACTATTACAGAAAAATAAACAGATGTTTTATTTCGCTGTCGTCGCATGAACTTGACCTATATTTGGAAAGTTCGACGATCTTTTATTGATGATGATAAAAATATTTTCTTTCAAAAAGATTTATTTATTCCTAAACAATGTAAAATCAAGAAAACAAAGAAAGTTTCACAAGAAATGCCTAACATTAGACCTGTTTGACAATAATATGTTTATGTGATTGCTGTGTAAAAATGTTTAAAGCAAAATGATTAATAAACCGTAGATAACATGTATGTACTGTCCAAGCAGTGTGAAAAATTCGCAAATTTGAAGTAGACCGCTTATTCATAAATTATTTACGCTTACTCGATCAATGATCCGATCGTTAGTCGTATTGGAAACTGGCTACAATTGTATAACAGGGCCGGACCCAAAACTGTAATTATAGATATCTTGCGAACGGTACGCTTGGGGTCCTACGTTTATTAAGCAAATATTGAATATATTTTAATTATCTACCTTTGGTCAACTTTTCAACCATTTACACACTTACACCCTGTATAAGACTGGAATTGAAACTATTTGGACCTGTGGCATTGGAGTTAGGAGTAGTACAAGTACGTTAAGCATTGCAATTATTCAACGATCGTCGTCAAAAATATTTAGGACAATGGTACACGCACCTTGGCACGTTACCAATCATTGGCTACACTTGGATCCTGTCATATCACTTATACAGGATGTGACTTGAAGAAAGAAGAAAAAAACATCACCGAAAGCTAGGAAGGTCATATAAATTCTCATCTCTCCCCACTACTGCGAAACAGGAACAACAAAAGACTGAAAAGACATTGAGCAAACGACCTATACTACGATAGAAGGGAACTCTTCAATGGAGAGAAGCCGTCATCAAGAGAGTTAGTATGTCTATTATAAGCAAGATTCATTGTCATCAAAATCGCATATAGGATAAATATTCGGATTGCTGTTCAAATTATGTTCAGAGCAACGTGACGTTTGTTGGCATATGTAATTTGTTCTTGCACAGTTTTCTTTGAGAGCTGCCTCAGTAACGAACCTCTGTTTAAGTTCCTTCAATTGAGAGTTAGATTCTACTTTTTTGCATTTATTCGTTATTCAGCGCAATTGGCGCCCCTCCATTTACCGACAAAACTTTGACAGCGTTTGTTTGCAACACTTATTTCGCTAACCCCAATTCCACACCCTCAACGCTGAGTTTCTAGCCGGAGAATTTTCTGTGCGCGAAAAGATCTTAAAAGGGGGATAAATAAACATCTTCACTTTGTTGGTTACCTTTGGTTTTTGAGTTTCCTCCTGTTTTAGAAACATCCTGTAGAAATAATCACGTACCTACTAGTAAATACGTACACATACATTCATACGTGTAAATGTAATGCGGATTTATGCACGTACATTCGCGAATTAAGCTTGGCTGTTGTTACTCCGTTATGACATTTATCCCGAAGCTTACAGGATTAACGAGTTTCACGCAACATTAGATGTTAATCGTGGCATTTCGCCCAGCGTATCTGAATATCGAATAGATAAATTATAAAACTCGAACAGCATTAGCAACTGTGATAATACTGTGATAATGTGTGCTGGCTAAATTTCCACAATTTACAATTCACATTATTGCCTGTTCTGGAGGAAGAAATAATACGTGTGCTGGCTAAATTTCCACGAAGAAATATTGCTGGTGATGATTCTATTCCCAGTTTTTGTTGCACGATGAAAGATTTGCTTTGGGAACACCTCTTGCCTTGATTATCAACATGGCTATTCGAGCCGGTACTTTTCCCACAGTTTGGAGGAGAGCTAGATTAGGTCCTGTCTTTAAACATGATGATGCTTCATTTGTGAATAATTATAGACCAATAGCAATCTTGTCAAATTTTGCTAAAGTTTTTGAAAGCATTATTTATACTTGTTTGTATACCAATACAAAACCCTACATCTCACCCTATCAACATGGCTTTGTTCGTGGGGGATGCACCGTTGCCAACCTCGTAATAATTTGTTTCTTAGTGAACAGGTTGACACTCGTGGACAGGTGGATGCTATATACACAGATTTCAGCAGTGCTTCTGATATTATAGATCATCGAATTTTACTTAAAAAATTATCTGCTTTTGAAATCCATGAGTCCTTTCCTTACAGTGCCTTCTGAAATTCTATTTAAACAACAGGTCCCACTATGTCTTTTATGATGGCTACAAGTCCTTCGAATTTCATCCGTCTTCTGGTGTTCCACATGGGTCTCATTTGGGGCTTCTATTGTTTGTTCTTTTCATTAATGATTTGTTAATGTCTTTATCTGTTCCCGTTCATGCCTATGCGGATGACATCAAAATCTATTATTCTGTGAAGACATGGGATGATGTGATTCTTTTACAGCACAATTGAAATATTATTGTAAGTTGGTGTTCAGTAAATACACTGAAATTAAATATAAAGAAATGCTGTTCTGTCTCCTTCACTAAAAAGGTTAATTTCATGGAGTCAACCTATTCCATTCCTAGATTCTGTTCTTCCTAAAGTTGATGGTGTAATGGACCCACGCGTTTTATTTGACTCCCGCCTCAATTTTGCACCTCACATTAACCATATTTGTGTTTCTGCATTTAGGGCATTGGGTTTTGTGTTACGAACCTCTAAATTTTTCAATAGTACCTCGTTGCGCAAGACCTTGTTCTTTAGCTTTGTTGTCAGCTAATTAGAATACGCTTCACCAGGTTGGTCTCCCTACTTTGTTTACCTCCAACTATCTATTGTAAAGGTACAACGACGCTTTTTAAAATATTTATCTTTGAAAATGGATGGCGTATACCCTGAACGCGAAGTTCTACTAAGACCACTAAGAAGACAAGATGTGAAGTCCTTGGCAAGTCGTCGTGAAGCCCAAGAAGCTCGATTTTTGTGGAAAATCGTACAAGGTCTCATTGATTCCTCTGATTTACTTTCCTCTATCAATTTCCTTGTTCCCCGGATATCCGCTCGTGCCTCTCCTACATTTACTTTACCCTTTTCCAGAACCAACTTGCTGCTACATGGCTCTTCGTTCGTATCTATGTACCACTCTGCTGATGCGCTATACAATGACACTTTTTAAATAGAATTAACGCATTTCGCTCAGAGATTAAATTTTTATTTTCTGAAAAAATACTTTTTAGGGTTATTAGGATCCACTGATAGCAAAAATCTCGTCAAAAAATTCCAATTTTTCGTCTTCCCAGAAAAGCCTGTTCGAAATTTCGAACATTGGCGCTTATCCTATATATGTCAGCTTTGTATGCAAGTAAAATATTTGCTGTTTTATTGATTTATTTTATTATTTTCGAACCAAATGCTACAAAAGTTATTAAATTTTGTGAAAAATTATATTTAATTAAATTTATATTGTTATTATTTGAGATAAATCGTAAAATAAAAAAATAGCCGAAAGAGAAATTGCGAAAAAATGCTTTTATTCATGTATTTGCTTGAAACATTTTGTATGCAGATGAACATTGCATTTCTCGCACATATAAATCGTGGGCTTACCACAACCCTCCAATTAACAACGACGATGTTTTCCCTCGGCATTTCTGATTATAACGTGTTTTCCCTCAATTTTTTGGAAGTTTTGGAGCAAGGTTAAAATTATATTCCTTTTGGTTTCTTTTTAACCATTTCGGTTTTCCAAGAGAACTGAGAGGCTTGTATTCAAATCGAGGTGCTTCGATGTTGAAGGTCGCGCCTCTTCTTCAAAATTAGGATAGCCATTGTCTTCAATTCCATTTCTTTTAGTTTCAATTTCAACAAAACCTTTTTACGTGTACTCATGCTTACCTATGCAAAGCACAAATCAATAACAAGAAACGATATAAAACCCACCAAAAACTCGTAAATTTACTATTAACTTGTATATTGTACATTTATGAAATATTCACCTCTTCTTCAAAAAATTTGATTATAAAATGTAAAAACACTCAATAAAAGAAAAATATAATAAAGAAGAGTGTTTTCACAACTAATGCGCGTCAAATATAACACAAAGAATGAAAAATGTCATTGACAAGTGTCGTCAGTCAGTAACTATAGGATAAGCGCCAGCATTCGAATTTTCGAACAGTCAAGTTTACACATATGTGAAGTCACGCATGTGGATGTAAATCATGTTTTTTATGTTTTATGAAACAGTTACATATATTGGCAATAATTCCTCATGATTGTTCTTTTAATTTAATTTGTTTTTATTGTTCTTAAAAATTAATTTAAAAAGCGTCTAAAAATATGGGTTGCAGAAATTTACCCCTTGGGGGAGGGGATTGTAACGGAGGGATATAGTTTTTATTTGCTGAAGGATGAAACTTAGCATTCATACCAAAATTTACCTGAAATTCCACCTTTTTCATGCATAATTTTCATGCATTATTATTATTATTATTATTATTATTGTTATTATTATTATTATTATACTCGGGGATATATTCTCTGCGATGAATAAAGGCTCGTGCGCACTTACCGACTACGGCCCACTACACTATGGACGGCAATTTATTCTTTCCATGGGTACTAATGGAGAGTCGTCGGTAGGGCCGTTTCAAATAAATGAGCTCAGCTCCATTAATATACATGCAAAGAATAAATTGCCGTCCGTAGTGTAGTGGCCCGTAGTCGGTAAGTGCGCGCGAGCCTTAATTCGAAGGACTCCGATGAAAAGGACGTTAGAAGCTTTCGAGATCAGATATTGTTGACATACATATCTAGGAAGATGAAATTCCATAGCTTTATAGATGTGGAGAAACCGATTAAGATTGTAAATCTCTACCACCTATCATTTCGAAGAAATCTTGTTGGAAAAGAAATTTAGCGTTATATCCAAATTAAACTGAAATCTAGAAAGTCGCATATTGGCGGTTTTTGGTTAGGGCAAAATTATAGACCACTTTTTTCTGCAAAAAACTAGCGTAATTGATTAATGTTTGATTCCATTTTCCTGGAAAAGCTTCGATATTAATCGATTATACATTATTATATATATACATTTAATCCATTATCGTAGATGCAAGAGACTACGAGAAGTAATTTTGAACATATTTGATACGGCAAGGGGTGTAAAAATACCTTTTACAGCTTTGAATAAATAGAGGTGCTTTCTTGCCCAAGCTTTAATTAAATTCGGAGATATTTCGATAATACGTCAAAGGTTTCGCGTAGGCCGCCCCTTATTTGGCTTTTAAATGGAATTCCAGTTTAGATTCCGGCATCAAATTATAATGACAAATCGACTTTGGCGATTTTCACTTCCTTCCCTTCGATATTTGCATAAATAGATCCCTTTCCCTCGCCGTAATTATTCGTTAATTTTTCCAATTGCAAATAAAAACGTAATGTAATTAATATATATTAATATTTCGTGACCTTTTTATACTTATCTTATATGATAGTTTTCTACCACTAATTAAGTCAGTAAAACAAGACTGGTTTGAACCATAGTTATATTTCCAGAACGTTTACAAACGTTCTCGGAACACGTTTGTAAACGTTCTGGAAATATAACTATCGTTCAAACCAGTCTTGTTTTATTGACCTAATTAGTGGTAGAAAACTATCATATAAGATAAGTGTAATTAATGTCGAGACGATCGGCAGGATATAAAGCTTCTTTTAAATTGCAAGTTTGAGCAAACAATAAATGCAACTACGATAGATGTTTAAGAAGTTTTTTCATCAAGATTGCAATGTGATTCTTTCAATATAATCTTCATTTAATTGAATACCCTTATCTGAACGTGAAACCAATTTGTTTAAATCGTCCTCGAAGAACTGTTTAGAGGGTCTCTCCAATCCACCTATTTCAAGCAAATTTTTTCTCATTTTAGGTCACAAACAGTCCGTAGTAGTTATTTCGAATTTGATAACAGCTAAAAGTCACCAGAAGCCAAATCTAGCGAATAAAGTGGACGTGGAAGCAATTCTCAGCGCAATTCGTTTGGAACATCCTTCGTTCTTCGTGTGGTATAGGATCGTGCATTGTTCTCCTTGCAATAAAACCCGTTTTACATTATTATATTAAATTATACGTAAAAATTGAATACCATTTTATAGTACAATATAATACACTGTACTATTTCTCTGTGCAAAATCATTGTATGAAATTTGAACCAGTCCTATTTTTATACTAAATGTTCTGACTTGCGCCTGCTCACTAGTCTGCATTGCACGTATTCCAATCTAACCTCATTTTCTTATGTTTACGTCTTGTCCAGTCCTGTTACAGTATAAAATAAACGTGGGTTTATACATGTACGATGTTTTTATTGAGCGTTTTACTAAAAGTATTAGTGTTATTAGCTAAGCATAAAATTAATCTTTCTGGAGGTTATGAGAAATATTTGTAAATAGTGTGTGGTATTGGTGCACAATTTGAAACGAGGACGTATCATGGTACAGAATCATAAACAGAATTTTTGTACAAGTTCATAATACACATGCCCTGATGAAGGATGGAGTATAAATTCATACAATAATCTTGTACAAAAGACTGGTAAACCGTTTTACATTGTACTATAAAATAGTATTCAATTGTTTGGTACAATTTAACATGATAATGTCAAATGGGCTTAACGGACGCTTATGCAACTTCCCAGGCCGTTTCTTGCAAAGCGCCTGCCGCAATAGGCTAGATAAAAGATTAGAATAATATTTTGCGTTAATTCTAATATCTTTCGCGTATATAATCCATCGCAATCCCAAAATACAGTAAGCATTACTTTTCCAACCGACGCGCCGGAACTTCACGTGCATGAAACGGATGACCTTCTTCAGGTTAGCACCGTTCTTTCGACAAATTTTTGGTCTTACGATCCATGCTTCATCAGTAATTATTACCCGTTGCCAAAATAGGTCGTCGTAACGTGGTACAAGCTTCTCAAGTTGGTGACACGTATTGAGCTTCTCTTTCCAGCCCCAACAGCCATGGTCCCCAGCGGGCTGAAACGTTGTTTACGCCCGAACTTTCCTGTAAACCCTCAATTTGCGATGCACCTATTCCTACATTAACACCAATTTTCACCAATAGTTATTCGCTTGCGAAGAGCGCCTTTTAAGTTGTTACAAAAATTAGAAAAAAAGAAATCTTTTTGGTACAAATGGCCTTTAAAAATATCCTCCTTTAAGAGTTGTACACTTTTGCATGCGCTCTAAACAATTGTCGAAACATTTTTCCGCTTTCAAGTTGGTACCTGAAAAAACACGGTTTTTTGAAGCCTTCGACAGCTTCTCGAGGTACTGGAAATCGCCGAAGGAGTAACTAATTACATTTCACGTTTATGTATTCTAATTTATTACAGTCTTCAATTCTGTCTGATTGTTACTTAACACCTAATGGGACAAATTCATTACATGTTAATTGAAGTACTTTGGCGAAAACCAAATTATAACTTTATGAAGTATGAGTTTATTACAACTTTGTTAGTGGTTTAATAAGAGAAACGACTTTCTTTCAAATCGGAAATTTCCCTTTTGACGCCATCATATTTCGATCAAATAAAGGTTTCAAAAGCGGCAATTAAAATTTATGACACCCGGAGTGATTTATGGCGAAATTACGTACGAACATTGAATGTGACGTGTGCATTATATTTTATGCCACACCATAGAGAGACGTCTTGGATTGAGATACGAGGGCACTAATTTACGTTTTAGTGTGTCAACTGGCGTTTGTGTGTTATCCATTATGATGTGATTAATGTGTTTTATAATTTGCTTTAACCTATTCCCTGGAAAAAGAAAACGCGTTAATCTCCCTACAGTTTTTCTAGTCTTCTATAGTATATTCAGCTCAAGAAGCACAGTAATTTGCCGACTACTCGAGAAGTATCACACAGGTAAAAATTTTGTCATTACAAAAACCGAAGGAAGAAATATATGTAATAATAAAATGTGAATGAATATGCATATTACTTTTAAGGGTTTGGTTTTTATTGTAAGTAATTGAAACTTTATTTTTTTATATAGGTACATAAAGAAATATTGATATTAAACATGTCCATAATGTAAGCATGGAATATGATTTGAAATAATACAAAATGTACACAGTGATCCAGAATGATTGACGGTCACGTGACAACTGTATTGTCGTTATATTATCAAAGCTACTTTCCAAGGGAAAATTGATAGTTCAATTAGGATTCGTTTTAATTCGTTTCGATGATCAGCGCCCTCATCATAGGCGTGCAGATAAAAATGTTAATCTCAACTTTTAGGTTATAATGGTTTTGACGACCGATTACTTGAAGTTCAACTTAATGCTTTATTTGGGCAAATAAAGTTCTTCGTTACTTTTTCTTTCTTTCATCGTTTTAATTCACAGTTTTTAAAAATTTTATATGAACTTTGTTTTAAAATCCAATAATGTAATACATAAAGTGACAAAAGGAATGGATTGTCGGTACGCCTATGGAATTTATTGTTAAACGCATGCATATTGTAGTATAGTAATACCCGAATGGTTAATTGCCATTAGAAAATTCATCATTCATTACAATGCAATATATCAAAATTCACAGTTAATGTTGGGGTTATGGTCTCTAATTGACATTGGGTTTATTTTGGGATTCCATCTATACCTTTTCGACACCACGCCCACCACCTTTTGAGCATTTTATTACCCTACGGGTGTTAGCTTCTTATTTTAACTCCAGCCAGAGACGTTTAATGGCAGAAAAAAAAATTTAACTAGAAATAAAGTTATTAATTATTATAAAGAGCATCGATTAAAAGATAGAAAAGCAGTGTAAACATTCAGACACATACATTCAACACTTTCACATCACAAGAATTCTTAATAACCACTGGATATAAATAACAACGTTACGCCTTGGATGAACTGCAGTCATGGTGAATTAAACTTTTGGTTTCATGGACAACGGAGAAATAATGTAGTGTAGTCCTGGTTTCCGGAAAAAATAAAAGAGTTTGGTGGACGACGAAGAAAATTGACAAGATAGATAAGTCAACAAAAAGTTTAAAATATATTTTGGACCAAAAGGGTTTTAAAGGAAGTACCAGTGAATAAAAGAACCTCACCACACCGGAGAAGAAAGGATTTAAAAAAGGAAGAATCCATAGAAAATAGAGCCACACAGAAAAAGTAGTTAAGAGAGGGGAGAATCCATAGAAAATAGAGCTGCATCGAGAAAAGAAGTTAAGAGACGAGACATAGTAGGAACCATCATCGAATAAAAGAAATTACACTCACACATACACACAACACTAGGTAATTATCTCGATTTTATGTTAAATATTTCTGAAATTTTATAAATATAATTTGTTATAATTTATGCTTTTTATATCATTAATTAAGAGCTAGGCCGGTGCAATTTTGTTTAAGAAAATAACTAAATTCTCAGTACAATATGGAGCGGCAAATGCCATATTAGTATAGAGCGGCACACGTCAATCATTTTAAATCATTGTGTATAACTTGTCAAGACAAAATACTACTTATGCAATTCATATCGAATTATTATCTCCTCACAATGTAGAGTAAAAGACGTTTAAACATATACGGATTGTATTGTCAGTTATATTGTTAAAGATGTTATCTAGCTCGTACATTGTGCTCTTTTCCTGATAACATGTTGTAGATTTTTGCTCCATTGCATCAGCATTTCCATGATTTAGTCTTTCCAGTAATGAATTACGAACTTAATGGAGTTAAAATGTCTTATTGTTGACGGCAACATGCTTTTTAACTTATGTCGAAACAAGCTCAATGGGGTTTTAATTGCTACGATATGGAGGTAAACGTAAAACCAACCAACCGTTATCTTTCACGATTTCGTCGTATAATACTGGGTAAGTATCTTTATACCTTTTCGCCAGTTCTAATAGTTCAACTTTTTAATAAAGTATTATCAACTGAAATTCCTATGGACGTAAACCTCTCAATAATAATTATTATTATTACAGGTTTCTTCTATGATGACGTCCGTGGCTTTTCAGTTTTAGTGGAATAGTAAGGAAAATTGTCCATTAATATAACGCAACGTAGCTCAAGAAAAGGCAATATATTCTTTATCCTTTTAATTAGCACTTCACTATTAATTTCTTCATGGTAGTCTCACCTTTTCTTGGATTCAAAAAGTAATAAACCACTGTCGAAAAATCCACTTTCACTGCCAAAGTGAAGTACAATTTATTCGCTTTCGATTGCCAGATGGATCCTTGAACCCGGTGGGGAAACCCTTAACAGAAACCTGCTGTTTAACATAACATAATTTATTTTTTCTATTTACAATAAAGCATAGAAAACGTCATAGTCTAAAAGTATAAAAGATACTAATTAGTTAATGGATGTTGACTCTTCAAAAGTAACTGATTGAAACTAGTTTTCAATTATTTTTCACCAGTTAATTGCCGGATTTCGAAGCATTAAAAAGTGTTTAATTTGATAAAACTATTTTCTATTAACAAGGACTTCAAATTTTTCTCAAAACTATTTAATGCTAGACTTTGTAGGTTATCAGTACTTCTTCTTCTGCACTTGAGGACGATGTGTTTGTGGTGATACTAAAAAATGATCTTGTTTACCGCGCGTGTTATGTTCAAGTGTTAATTCGAAATTCTCAAATTTTATTTGGAAAATATCGAACACTCTAAGATATAAAGAGATGGTAATATGATGGTTTCTAAATATTTCTCTACATGGATTTCTACTTAAGAATTACTCTTACACATGCCCTCTGGATCAAGAAATTCTACGATGATTAACTGAATTTCCCCAAGAAGTAAGTTCGTATTGAAATCCGCTCTGAACACATGCGTAATAAACAGTCAATGTAGACTCAATACTCACACATCGTTAGATGGTTCGTAAACAGTAACAAAAACCACTCAGCTTAGTCAGCTTAGCTCTAACAAGGGGAAGGCCTAGCCTGCGACATTGACTTCTCGATGAGACTATCATCAAACGATAGTACGTTAAAAATAATGAGACACGTGTCTCGGCTTCTTTGTAAATGGGTTCTTGTTTAAGAGATATAAGGGTTTGCAAATCGCAGTCGTCGCGGTTGTCATACTTGTACCTAGTCGCGCAATTTTATTGCTGGCAATCGCTGCTGGTGTAGTGGTAAAGGGTCTGCCTAGCAAGCACGCTAGTGCGGGTTCGAATCTTTCGTCGACATTTTTTTCATTTTTCACATTGTAAACCTATATATTTATTGCTCTTTGCGTGTTTGTGGACGATAATAATAATAATAATAATAATAATAATGAATTTTATTCGACGTAATAAAAACATTACACGAAAGTCAGAGTATAAAAAAATAGACAAGCAAATTTTATAAAAAGAAATCAATAAATATGTATATGTCTTCATTAAGAATTCAAAAATTCATCTATTGGATAAAAACAATTACCCAACAAAAGTTGTTTCATTTTTCGGATTGGGATTTCCAAATTGAATTCTAAGAGCGTCCTCATTTTATTATATATTTTTGGGCCCCAGAAATTTACGCTGCTCTGGCTTGTTTGCAGACGATGGTATGGGATTTGCATTTCACACCTGCTTCTTGTATTATACTCGTGATGATCTCCGTTGGTCACGAAGTTTCCTCGATGTTGGTGGACGTACTTTATTGTTGTGAGTATATAAATGCATGCTAAAGTAAGTATTTTTCTTTCTTGAAATACTCTCTACAGCTATTGTATTCATATTGTATTGTATGCTATTGTATTCTAAGTTGCAAAGTGCTCGCACAGCTTTTTCTGAAGCCGGAAAATTCTTTCCGCAGATGAACAGGTTCCCCAGAGCAAAATTCCATAACTTATTCTGCTATGAAATCCAGAAAAGTAGGCAGTCCTTGCAGCCTCATGCGTTGCTATATTATTTAGCCTTCTTATGCTGTATACAGCAGATGTCAATTTTTCACTAGATCAGATACATGACAATTCCAACTGAGTTTGCTGTCTAACGTCATGCCCAGATATTGTATTTCACCCGATGCTTGTTGGTTTTTGCACAGAAAGTAAGGTGTTGTGTTTTATTCTCGTTTAGTAAGAGATTGTTACTATGAAACCATGATTTTGCATCGCTTACTAATTTTTCGGATTTTTCTGCGAGTTCCTCTGCAGTTTCCCCAACTACGAGAAAAGACGTGTCATCTGCATATAGACAGCACTGGTCGATAGTTGTCATAAAAACATTTGAAGCATAACGTTTCCCGATAACGGGCGCATTTTATGAACGCAACGCTTGGTATAGATCAAAATTATTACCCGACAGAATTTCATTCATGAACATGAAAGAAGCTTGCTTCCCTCTGAACCTAACTCGTGAAAGCTGCGATTGCAACGGGGTTGCGTTCATAAGATGCGATCGTTGTCGGGGAACGTTATCCTTCAAATGTTTTTATAATAACTATCGAGAAACGAAAAAAATGTCGACAAAAAATTCGAACCAGCAGTAGCGTGGTTCCTAGGCAGGCCCTTTACCACTACACCAGCAGCGATTGCTAGTAATGAAACCGCGCGACTAGGTACAAGTATGACACCGCGACGACTGTGATTTTCAAACCCTTATATTTCTAAAACAAGGGCCCACTTACAAAGAAGCTGAGACACGTGTCTAATTATTTTTAACGTACTATCGATTGATGATAGTCTCATCGGGAAGTCAATGTCGCAGGCTAGGCCTTCCCCTTGTAAGATCATCCACATGTGGCTTCCAAAAGAACATGAATTCCTAGAAAACACGACGCACTTATACATTTAAGTGTATATTCAATGGGTAACAAATTCTGGTATTTTTTCTTCTTCAGCGCTGGTTTTGAATAACGAAATAAAATTACCCTTACGACACCTTTCGGATATAATTCCAGATACGCATTTCGGCAACTAATTGTCATCCACAGTAAAAAAGTGGGGGAATAAAGTAAGTACCGCCTAAGACGAATACCACGCGACGAGCACTGTACAATGAACATTACACACTGAACGCCCGCTCGAAGCACTCTAAAATACTGTTGACACTGAGTGAGTCACAGTGTTTTGGTGCGTTTTGCGCCCGTGATGTTTGGAAAAGGGAAAAACCAGAGGACCTAGAAAAGTATGGACCCAACAGATACTGAAACTGGGCGAAAATAGAAGGAAAACGACCAGATAGACGCAGGAATAGGCTTAGGATCGGAAACTGTGGTAGAGGCGGAGTAAACCACGGGCGTAAGGAGATGAGGAAAGAAGAATTCTCCGTTAAGAATAGGTATCCCCTTTCTGAGCTTGCGGGCAGCCGCATCCAACACCAATTGTGAGAGCTATTGGTGTCATGGCTTTGACAACTTTTGGGTCCCCGACTGAGGAAGGGGAGGGGTCATAAGGTCACCAATATAACTGGCGACGGTTTTGCCTTCATTATTAGTACAATTAACAATTGTACCCTGTCCTTGCTAAATCTTGCCACACTCTGTACCAGCTTGAGATCATCATCATGTGATTTTTATACAATTAAACTTGTTATTATTTGGAAATCTCCAGTAAAATGCATTATGGATTAATTCATTATAGGTGTGAATGTAGATCGCGTTTTTATATTGTAAAAGACGGCAGTGGGGTCGATGTTAGGTTTAAAGGTGTTCGGTACTTATTTTCAAGATCGCTTAAAGTTATTTTTTTCTTGGTCGGTTCAAAAACTATTTCGAAAGCTGTATATTTTAGCTCTAAAAGACGATAAAATACTAATTGTTTACAATTTTAAGAGCTCAGGTCGGTCTAATCTTTCGGCAGTACTAAGTGAAAAACCAGCAAGTTTGCAGGCCTGAAATTTTGAACAGCATATATTCGATGTGGTAGTTAAGACTTGTCAAAGAGCATTTTTGTAAATTCCTTTGTTATTGTTGCTTTCTTGAAGTCCAAATTTGATGGTAAGCCCGTGGTCATTTTTAAAAAACGTACCTTACACCCTTAAGGCATTCGTGTAGAGAGGTTTACAGGAGTGTGGGTCTATTAACATTTTATGATCTGTACGTTCTGGAAGTACTCTGCTGTGTCTGTAAGTACCGTAGCTATCAGCATATCGGAAAAGCTTAAATTTCATGGGATGCAAATTATTGAACTTATTGCCCATTGAGTTGAGGAGTTGTCATACATTGCATAAGTTCCAACAACGATTTAAGGAAGTGCTTGGTTGAGATTAATTGCTATTCGCTTAAGGAGTTTATTAACTTTTACCGATAAGACTTCTAGTCATATTGTCTTTCATTATATTTCCTGCCAAGACGTTTTTGTTCGGTTTCCTGCAGGTACTAAGAAAACAATGAAGTTTATTATTATTATTATTATTATTATTATTATTTTCATCATCATTATTATACAACTACAATAACTTAATCCCTAAGATCTTCTTCAAAGTGACTACTTTTTAAACTTACTACGATCGCGTTATTTTCTCTCTAAAAATATTAATGGAAATTTTATAACTAATTTTCTTCTTCGAATCGTTTAAATTCTTTTTATTTTAGCAGGCGCTTAAAAATAGGGACGGCGAAAAGGTTCCCCGAATGGAATTTGAAAATTAAATTTAGGTCGACTTCCGAGGAACTTTAAAAATTCCACGCGACACGACCGACGACGGACGCTGCGACGAATTTCGACAATAACGAAGAGGAAACTTTTCCCCGACATCAAATGAGCTGCCCGTCGCCTCGCATTTACGTCACTCATTGTATTGGTTGGGCGAAGAGTTCGCGAAAACTTCGTCTCCTACATAGCGAAAGCCTAGGTCTCCCTTCTTCCTAATTATAAAAAATGGAGATTGTTTTGCTTAGCCCCGAAGACAAATTTGATATAGAAGTAATTACGCCGACGAAAACTTTTTTCGAATTAGGCTTTCGCCGTAATGACGATGAAAATAATTTGTTTTTGGGGAAAGGAGCGCCAGATGGATGAGCTCGTATTATCTTATATTGATGGAGATAACGTGATTGTATTGAATCAAGTAGTTTTCGATTTTTAATACACAAATTAACGTAAATAATGGGAATGTGCAGTTACCTAATTAGATATCCACTTTTGATACTACGATTGTAGGTATATGCAGATGTGCATAATTAGAATAAATATCTGCAATTGCTATAACTAGCACCTGAATTCATAAAATTAGGTTCCGATATCTGTTCTGTTGAATTTGTGTCGAGCCTGTTTCTGCTTTCCCTCTTCTCGGCACCAATTGTTCCTCCCTCTTCCTCGTCTAATTCGTTTCAGTCTACTTTCATCTTCGGCTGATGTTTTCCTTTTCCGCCCTTCTGTTTTCGTCGTGGTCTACCTGTTCTCCTTTTTCTCTCGATCTATCCATCCTCCACACTTTCTTTATTACCCTTCCTGGATTCATTATCATTAAATGTCCAAGCCAGCGCAAAGCGTAACAAATAGTCTAACTCCCTATATTCTTCTCAGATGTGTTTTGCCTGCAATCTCCTTTGCTAGTGTCCATAATTCCGATCCACGTATTAACGTGAGAATTTAGATAATTATATTAACAAGATTGCACCGGCAAATTGTATTTACAAGATTTTAGAAATATTTGACATAAATCGAAAAATAATTAACTGTTGTGTTGTGTGTGTGTCAGTATGTGATTGGATCCCCTCTTAAATTCTTTCTTCGGTGCAGCTCTGTTTTCTACGGATTCCCTTTCTCAAGTTCTTTCTTCTTCGGTGTGGTGATGCTCTGTTTAATTAATGGTAATTTCCTTTAAAACACTTTTGGCCCAAATATAGTTGAAACCTCTATTTCAATCCACTTTCAACGCAGTAAAATCGTATTTTTGCTGACTTTTTTTCTTGTCATTTCTAGTCGTCAACCAAACATCGTTTTTTCGGAAACCAAGACTACACTACATTATTTCTGCGTTGTCCAAATAACTATCTGTTTACTATTTACCATGGAAAACACTTCATCATGACGTGACGTTGTTTTAGAGATCTATATTGTTAATGCCCAGGTATCCTTGGTTCTTTACAGTGAGAGCAAAAATGACGCTCCGTCCAATTTTAAGTTGGCAATCACTGATGGGTTGCTTTAAGCTATATTGAAACTATATTCATATCAAATATATGAAAGAAAGGTTCAGTGTTGTGCGTTATATTTAATTGCTATCCGAGTTGTACCAGTTTTTATTTCTTTAACGTTCTTTATCGTACGTATTATAGGAAAACAGTTATTTTCATAGCTACCCGTATTAATAATTAGCGGACTTGTAAGTATTATTTTAATGATTTTTAGACGAGTAATAAACTGTAATATTTTTATTGGTTATGTTAGATTTTAACAAAATGCCTTATTCGTTGGAGCAAGACGCATTTATTCTGGAAGCTTACTTTCATAGTGGAACGATGGCAGAAGATGGTACTTGGACGTATTCTACACGATCCTGCTTCGATCAATTTGCTAATGCCTTTCCTGAAGATGCAGTTAATTATCAGTATGATACATTTGCACATCATCAGAGGGACATTGTAAAACGCTTTCGCCAAAGTGGGAGTGTCTGTAAAGGTAAATCAAAAGGAAGAACCCCAGTTCTAACTGACAATACTGTTGATGATATTCGGACTCGAATAGAACAAAGCCCCAATAAGTCTCTTCGAAAACTATCTAAACAAACAGGTATATTTTATTTATTAAAGCGGAATATTGGGTGTTACAAATTACTTTTGTAGGTTTATCATACGGTAGCCGCCGAACCACTTTAAAATGAAAATTACATATGCACCCATATAAAGTGTCCGTTATCCAGCAACTATATCCAGAAGATTATAGGAATAGAATTGAATATTGCAACTGGTTCAACGATAATTTAAATGATGATAATATTTTGGATCGCACATTCTTTACGGATGAAGCGTGGTTTCATCTTTCTGGGTACATAAATTCACAAAACTATCGTACATGGAGCACTGATAACCCCCATTCATATGTTGAAACAACTCTGCATCCGATAAAAGTAGGTGTTTGGATAGCAATGTCACGTAGAAGATTAATAGGACTGATATTTTTCTACGACACTATTAATGCTGCTCGTTATAGAGAACAACTGTTAGAACCGTTTATCAATGAAATACATGATGACGAACTACCAGGAGGCTATTTCCAGCAGGACGGAGTCGCTACCCATTCACCAAGAACAACATTACAGTTTTTAGAAGAGTTTTTCCCAACCGACTTGTAAGTAAAGGACGATGGCCACCAAGATCACTAGATTTGACACCATTAGGTTTCTATTTGTTTGGAAATATAGAATCTAGAGTATTTAGAAATCGTTAAATTAGAAGCTGCAATTATAAATGAAGTACATAACATTTCTGTCAGTGAGTTACAAAATGTCTTTGACAACATGAAGAAACGAGTAACACTATGTTTGGAAAATCACGGAATGCAGTTTGAACACCATATGTAATAAATTCTGTATTAAAATAATATCGACTTTGTGTATCAAATTGAATAGATGATGTAATAATCAAATTATTAAAGAACAATACTGCAAATATCTTTTTAAAATAAGGCATTTCTTTTTATATTTAAACTACAATAAAGTTTTATTTTCAACCCCATTTACCGTATTCTTGATGCGCTCATGAAAAATGTGTATTTTGATATTTAACCAACTTGAAGTTGGAGCGGAAAGTAATTTTGACAAAGAAAAAGAAATATTGGGGAATCGACGGAGCGTCATTCTTGCTCTCACTGTATATCCAGTGGTTATTAGGAATTCTTGTGATGTGAAAGTGTTGAATGTGTGTGTTTAAATGGTTACATTGCTTTCTATCTTTTAATCGATGCTTTTTATTATGATTGGTAATTTTATTTCTAGTTACATTTCTTTCTCTCATTGTGTGAGCTACTTTTTTCAAGATCGGTTACACTTGATTTTTTATTAGTTCCAAAACTATTTTGAAAATTGTATATCTGATCTTTAAAAGTTGTTGTGTGTAACGATAAAATACTTAAATACAGGTTTTTACAATGTTAAGAGGTTCTACAGCTTTAATTTTTATGCAATCATAAGTGAAGAACCAGTAAGTTTACGGGCTCGAAATTTTGCATACCGTGTATTCGTTACGATAGCTACGACTTATCATTGAGCTTTGTGCAAATTCCTTGTTTGTTGTTGAATTTGACCTCAATTAGGGAATAGAAAAATGACCATGGGCTTACCATCATTTTTGGACTTGAAGAAAGTAACGATAACAAAGGAATTTACAAAAAGCTCCATGACAAGTTGTAGCTAGAGTAACAAATACACGGTACGTAAAATTTCGAGCCCGTAAACTTACTGGTTTTTACTTATGATTGAAAAAAAAATTTGTAGAAGCTTATAATATTGTAAAAAACTAGCATTTTATCATTACACGCACAACTTTTAAAGGGCAGATATACAATTTTCAAAATAGTTTTGGAACCAATAAAAAAGTTTAACCGATTTTGAAAAAGTACCTTACACCTTCAATTGAACATCTAAAAAGGAGACAGTCCACTACTGCAATGGTACTAATAGAGAAGGTACATGCATAAGGATACCGAAAATGATAAATTGGTACGCCTCCTATTGTGCAGCGTACAAACAATTCATTTAGCGGGATTTGTATGTTGAGAATGAAGCGTTTTAAGTTATAAAAAGAGCCGCCTAGAGGTCATTAAAGAGCGCGGATGCACCTACCTTGTACGCTTATATCATGATGATTACAACTCGCAGAGTGTACAGTTGGTTGTCCACATTCTTGGACGGAGTTAAACGAAGCGCGTGGTGTGCCGATGTTACTATTGTGCTCCTTTCTGTTAGAGGACGCTGCCATTTTGGCTGAATATTCTATCGGTAAATGTCTATGTACAAGGTTATTGGAATACTTAAACGGTACTCTGGTTTCTCTTCAATGCGAATAAATCTTTCGCCTTTTACTAAAGATTTCCGTGGAGAGGAACAATTCAAATGAGTCTATAACAATTTTTTATGGGCCTAGTACGTTTTCGTACAGGGCCAATTTTATGAACAAAACTTAATTTTCCAATTAATGTGTACTAACTATCTCTCTAAATTTGATTTTAACCGTTAATTGTAACGCTGATGCTATTGGAAATGTTATCATTTCTTCGCGTTCTTATTCAGGTAATGCTTAATCGCCTAAGATTTGTGATTGAGTTGTCCGTTACTTTTTATTGCTTCACAAGAAAACGTTTCGAAGTTTCTGTTTCCGATTTTGTTGAAATTTAGATATATTCTAGTTCATGAAAATGTAAGGGACACGTCCTTTTCTCTATAGCTTCAAATTTAATAGTAAGAGGCTAAAATTAATTCTTAAAGAAAAGTATGTTAAGGGGGAACTGGCAGTGTCACATAGAAGCAGTGCTCCGATCGACATCAAACAAATTACAGAATGTTTCTTACATCAAACGATGAAAGTTCCAGGTTTTACTTCCCTTAATCAGTTCCCGAAATTAGCTTTTTTATATGGATTGGGATTTGGATAGAACATAAACGAAACTGAAGGGGGACTAAAAAATAAAATCCACATATTTTCTTTTCTTTCGAGAGACCAAAATCTTGGGGCGAGACATCCTTCGAAGTGATATAACCTGTATCTTACGTAAAAATTGCATCAGTCGATCAAAAAATAATTTAGAAAATATTTTTCAATAAAGAGATAGCCATATCCAACTTTCTCAGTCCCCTGTTTACGAGGGTGTGAACCACCTCTCAACGCTGAATTCTCTTATTCGTACAATTAAATCATGTACATCTTAGTTGAAATGCATTAAATAATTGTATAATTCATAAAGTTGTGTAAGGAACATGTTCAGTCGCTCTTCACCACCCTTTAATTTGAAATTTTCGGGTACATGTACTTGAATCGTTCAAATTGTTTCTGTTCAACCAAAGCAGGTAGCTTTATGTTTAACTAAATCTAAAATCCCCGTTTACTAGAAAAGAAATTGGGCGTCCTAAACTGATAAAAATCAAATGTTACCATTCTAATACTCAATATTATACGAAAATAAATTTACTTATCGCCCCAGATCCGTAGAAAGAAAAAAGGAGTTGGCCGGACTCTGAAGGAATAGGTTATGAAAAAATCATGAACATTTCTTGGAATTAGCAACCATGTTTTGGGCTAATGTCAGACGGATCTGAAAAAGAAATTGTACTTAATAGTGACCATGACGCCAATTCGGAATAAGAGACAAAGGAAGAAGAATGAGATTTAAAATCTGAAGAAAGTGAGAAATATGAGCCTAAGGTAATGGATTGATTATTTTCCAGCTAGAAATGTGACAAAATTGAAAGAAACTCCATTTCATAACAAATTTTGTAAAATCAGCAGCCAAAGTATAGTCAAGACGGTTCTTGGATACCGTAACAAAAACACTTCATAGTTGTTGCGTCTCTTTCCTTTAGAATTGGAACAATGATAGCCCTTTCCCACTTTGTTGGCATTTGTTCTCGTTTCCAGATGTTTACTATCAGTTTGTGTACTTTGTTCTTCGTTCCTTCTCTTGCACATTCAATATTTTCCGGTGTTATCTCGTTTTTCCTTTTTTTTGTTTTCCACTTTTGTTACAACTTCCTCTATTTGTCGTCTTATTGTGTTCTCGAGAGTTGACGATGCATCATTGTCTCCTTGTCGGTCCTCTTCTGTCTCATTTAGTTTGACCGTAGTATAACATATGCAGGAAATATCTTTCCCTGTTTTTCTAGTTTCTTCATCTTTTCCTAGTAGGCATCCATTTTTATCTTTGATAAATATCGTAATATCTTTTTTTTTTTTGATCACTTTTCTGTAGAAGTTCTTGATCATTTTTCTTTTGTAGTATTCTTCTATTTCCTTGACTCTTTTCTTCATTATGCTCTCTCTTTCTTTGTCTTTTCGCCTTTTTAGTGATTATCCTTTCTTTTATCCGTGCTTCCTTATCCGCGTATTTTCTGCTTGCAGTTCTCGTGTGCACGCGTTGCTGTACGAAAAATAGGATTATGGATAAACGAAGCTAACGAGAATAGGACAGATAGCAAACGGCAGAAAATAAACATAAGAACAATACACAAAGTTGGAATTGGAAGAAACCCAAGAACTTGTGTACCCGACATTATCGCTTGCGAACAAAATGGAGGGTAAAGAAGACATAAATACGAGAATACTGAGGATCAACAAAAATGTTTAAACTTGAAATAAGTCAAATAAAGTCTAAGTCATCATTCATCATAGTAATCCTACATAATCATAAGGATTGTAGAGAAACGAACTCTGCCAGCTGTGTGAGTATCTACATACAGGGTTTGTCATAACTAATGTGACGCATTACCAATTAGTGTAAAATAAAAAACAGATTTAAAAAAATATGGGTACAAAAAGTGTTGTTTCAGAATCCCTACAATACGTATTGTTGAAAAACCCAGGGTTGTTGAACACAGCGTGAGATCTGACCATGAGTGTGGAAACAAAGCGATTCTTCAACACTTCAATGCGCTTAACATATAGCCGAGAATTTATAAGTGTTTATATTTCTGCGTTTAAATTGTAAATATTCACCTTTATTTTCTACAAGACCGAAGTTTTTCGACACGTATTATTTATTGCCTGATAAAACGAACACGAAGCATTTTATTTTGCTCCAGATATCACCCGATCCTTGATACCATTTCCACGTCAAAAAATAAACATCCTATACTACGAGTAACTCTTAAATGTTGCTTATAAAACGCGCGAAATTTCAAGAATTAATTGCGGTTTTCCTGTTATAGTAGGAAAGTATTTTCTCTTACAAATTTTGCTTTAGTTGTTATAAACTTTCTTTTGCTTTAATTAGATGCCTTAAGTTGTGAAAAGCAAAGTATGGATGCAACATTTCTATAACGAGTTTAAAAGACTTCGAATGATCTGCAAATCTGATATTGCTGCTGCTTACTCGGGGTATTTAAAGCAAGTGGAGGATACTCTGAGGGATAATCCGAGCCATATTTTTAAATATATCCATTCCAAACACAGTTAACAGTCCAAGTACAGTTACTGCTTTTGCGAATAAATTTTCTTCTACATACTGTTCTAGGACTAATCTGACTTTAGACAATGAATACTCAAACCATTTACCATTCACATTATTGCCTGTTCTGGAGGAAGAAATAATACGTGTGCTGGCTAAGTTTCCACGAAGAAATACTGCTAGTGATGATCCTAATCCCATTTTTTTGTTGCACGATGCGAGATTTGTTTTGGGAAAACCTCTCGCCTTGATTATCAATATGGCTATTCGAGCCGGTACTTTTCCCATACTTTGGAAGAGAGCTGGATTACGTCCTGTCTTTAAACGTGATGAAGTTTCATGTGTGGATAATTATAGACCAATAGCAATCTTGTGAAACTTTGCTAAAGTTGTTGAAAGCATTATTTATATTTGTTTGTACACCAATATAAAATCCTACATCTCACCCTACCAACATCTCTTTGTACGTGGGAGAGCCCCGTTACCAACCGCGTACCAATTTATCAGTTTCTTAGTGACCAGCTTGATACTCGCGGACAGGTGGATGCTCTATACACGAATTTCAGCAGTGCTTCTGATATTATAGACCATAGAATTTTACTTAAAAAGTTATCTGCTTTTGGAGTGAGTTCTTCCTTACTGTGTCTTCTGGAGTCCTATTTAAACAACAGGTCCTACTATGTCTTATACAATGGCTACAAGTCCTTCGAATTTCATCCGTCTTCTGGTGTTCCACATGGGTCTCATTTGGGGCTTCTATTGTTTGTTCTTTTCATTAATGATTTGTTAATGTCTTTATCTGTTCCCGTTCATGCCTATGCGGATGACATCAAAATCTATTATTCTGTGAAGACATGGGATGATGTGATTCTTTTACAGCACAATTGAAATATTATTGTAAGTTGGTGTTCAGTAAATACACTGAAATTAAATATAAAGAAATGCTGTTCTGTATCCTTCACTAAAAAGGTTAATTTCATGGAGTCGACCTATTCCATCCTAGATTCTGTCCTTCCTAAAGTTGATGGTGTAATGGACCCAAGCGTTTCATTTCACTCCCGCCTCAATTTCGCACCTCACATTAACCATATTTGTGTTTCTTCATTTAGGGCATTGGGTTTTGTGTTACGAACCTCTAAATTTTTCAATAGTACCTCGTTGCGCAAGACCTTGTTCTTTAGCTTTGTTGTCAGCAAATTAGAATATGCTTCACCAGTTTGGTCTCCCTACTTTCTTTAACTTCAAGTATTTATTGAAAATTTTGCAACGCCGCTATTTAAAACATTTATCTTTTAAAATGGATGGCGTATACCCTGAACGCGGCATTGACTATGGAGTTTTACTAAGAAGACATGATGTGAAGCCCTTGGCAAGTCGTCGTAAAGCCCAGGAAGTTCGATTTTTTGGAAAATCGTACTTGATTTAATTGATTGCTCTGATTTACTTTCCTCTATCAATTTCCTTGTTCCCCGGATATCCGCTCGTTTTGTTCTTTTTTTTTTGTATTTTTGACCTTGGCATCTAGGCCATTAACCACGTCAGTGTAATTAATTGCTTATGACAAACAGGGACACATGCTTCACGTCAAGGGGTCCATCGTGACGACTTGGCTCACACACAATACTAGACCATGGATAGAATATCCGCCCGTTCCTCTCCTACTTTTACTTTACCTTTTTCCAGGACCAACTTGCTGCTGCATGGCTCTCCGTTCGCATCTATGTACCACTCTACTGATGCGCTATACAATGACGTTTCTTTTAAATAAAAATTAATGAATTTACTTAATTGTTGTTTTCTTTTCTTTTTTTTTGGATTCTGTAATTTAGTCAGTTTAACTTTGTTGTATAGTATATGTAGATGTATGTGTGTATCTATTGTTAATTTGTCCTGTTATTGGTTTAACCGTTGGAAAATAAATACTATTATTATTATTGTTATTATTTATAAATAAATATTTCTATACCCATTTTATTCTAACAGTAATAAAAAAGGGAAAACTATCAGTAGCAATAACAACAATAATTAAATGGTGGAAGCAATAATTGTGGTAATAACTGTACTACCTGAAATACAAAAAAGCGCAATATTCCAAAATTATTATTGTTAGTCTGCAGCTTATTTTAATAATCACTGTTATATTAATATTTCCGAATATTTTTCTGAATAGATACCGTTAGTTCTAATTTACTAATAAATGAACGGATGGATAAGTTGGTTTATTGCTTTTGAAAATTCAGACATTCCTATTTTTATACGACTTTAACACGTTCCTATCCATCATTATGGCCGCCAACATACTCGCATAAAGACATTGTATGTGAATATCTCGCTCTGAATTAATCTTTTTAATCCCTCTTCTGACTTTTATGTTTAGGTCATCGAAAGCATCCGCATCAATAGATACATTATATAGTAGGTACATCTCGCCAAGTTTACTTTTAACCTGCTGCTTCGAAAGCAGATAAGTAGCGCGAACCACGCAATCGGCTCCTACCTACCATTTTCTATAAAGTATTTTTTCCCCATGATATCAAAAACGCCCGTCCGACGACCGGCCATTCAAACATTTAGGTAGACCGGAAGGACGTGCTTATTGGAGTGTACTACGTGTCTATCTTTTCCATCAAAGGTGTATAATTATAGCCTTTTTCCATCTAAAAATACGCCCCGCACAGTTACGTTATCATAGATGATATCCAGGTGTCTATCTTCCTATTATAACCCTTTTTAATTCTGTCCGCATTAACACTCACTCATCTAGGCGAAGCTTCTTCATTCCATGGAGGATATGTGCTCGTTCTATCGCCCTTTAACTGTTACCAGATCATTATCGCTACCATATGGCACTATACATATGTTCGCAGAATGTGATTTGATACGACCCCGGTGCTTATACGTATATATGCTCATTTATCAGAAATATGTGTGTAAGTTATCTTTGCTCGAGGACTAAATAAATCATAGTTATTAGATTACCAGGAAGTAGTAGTAGTAGTCCAGTTATAATAATAATAATAAACTTTAGTTAGTGCCCAGAAGTTATGAAAACCACAATGAAGCAGTACAATGATGTAAACAAGGTACTAGGGTTTTTTCAACCTTATTACCTTACATATTTATTTGTGCGGTTGTCAGTTACCTGTGACCCCGTATAACATGTAATCTAATTCTCGAAACACTTGTAAATCTAAAATACGATATACGCTTCGAAATCAGAATTTGCGATGGAAGTTTTAATTGGACGAAACCCCTCAAACTTTGACCGTTTGAATATAAACTGCGTTTATATCGTAGTGGACTATTCATCTTGCTGGCTTTGGGTCTGTGTGTACAACTAGTAAATGAAATATCATTTCGTTAGTATATCGAATGATGTATCAAATCAATGTAACAAGATTTACGTAATACACTAACAAGTTTGTTAGAAATATGACAGGTTCAGGATAAATATGCTCTACAGCGGCGAGAATACTGAATTGCGTATATTATCACTAACTTTCATCGCACCACATTCTAAGGGTGGATATACAATATATCTACCTTGCGAAACTTTATTGTATAGTATATAGCTAATCGTCTATACAGCAAACTGAAGATTTATAAGACAATAATTAGACCAACACTGCTGTATGCCACAGAAACGCTGTGCATGACAAAAAAGGATGAGGAGAACCTAAGAATAGTGGAGAGAAAAGTAATGAGAACTATCCTGCGACCAATTAGACTAAACGAGAATGAATACAGAAGAAGGACGAACGAGGAATTGGGACAAGAAATAGAAATGGATGTAGTGAGAAAAATTAAGTAATCAAGAGCAAGGTGGCTCGGACATGTATGGAGAGCGGGTCCAGGAGCAGTAATATATGATGTGACAGAGTGGAAGCCGGGATGCAGAAGAAGAAGAGGAAGACCGAAGAGTACATGGCTGAAGGAAGTGGAGCAGGATATACGAAGGACCGGACACATCAATTTGAAACAAAAAACGAGAAACAGAAAACTATGGAAGAAATTATGTGAAAGCGTATAATCAGAAGAAGGGGCTGATCTCCCAAATTGTAATGATCTAGAGATCCGAATAGGAGGCTCAACCCCTTCGGGGGTGTACAGCCACAATAATAATAATATAGCTAATCGTCTGGGAAAAAAATAGTCCTATTAAATATGGACAAGGTCGAATACTTTTGTGATTAATAATGTTAAAAATATATAGGGCCAAAAAGTTTTGCTTTTGCGTACATATGTTCCTTTGCTATTAATATCACTCATCCTTCCGATGTAATTTCCAGCCTCCCACCAGTGATAATTCCGTTCACTACTGCTGATGACGTATACAGATTCACAAGCAAGTTGAAATATAAATCTACAGCAACTGGTGATAACAACTAACAAAGCGTTCTAATCAGAAACTGGCCTTGTGTGTCCTCTCAACCCTCGGCGGGTATTGTTAATCTTTCCTGCGCAAATTTTCAATGTCCCACTGTTCCGACCCCCAACATTAATTTTTTAATGCATTTGTTTTTGTTTTATTTTATAAGTTACTAGGCAGCAACACAACACATCTCTTAAAATATTTATATCCACAAGACGAGTTCTACGTTCAACCGCTTTACAAGTATCATTCTACACAGTATTAACATTTCAATTATATAAAAGAAAGTGCCCAGCAAGAAAGCATTTTACTTAACCTAAAATCGTCAAAAGTGAAAACCCAGCTGCAAGATCCAACACCCACTGTATGGCAAATTGCAAGAATATGTCTTGAGTAATAGAAGGGGAGGGGTGTTTTTGATGTGTAGAATTGCAGACCGATGGTTATCCAGTCCTATCTATTTTATAGCTTCCTTACATGCAAAATAAAACAGTTCATCGCTGCTCGACAACATGGTTCAATGCCAACTCGTTTAACCATCTCCAACCTAGAAATTATCACGCGAGAAATAGGTGAGTTGCATGTAGGAGGAAAATTTGATGTTACTTTTCGCGACTTGATCGCTGTATATTGTTGTAGAAATTGAGCTCCTTTGTCGTATCCCCATATCTGTTCTCCAGTTACTTACAATATCGTGTATACTATATTGTCTTTAAATCCAGCACCTATTTAGTATCGTCTTTAGTATCAAATAGTTAGGGAAGATGTTGAACAGAAAGGGACCAAGGTTAGAGACCAAGATTACATGGCCTATTTGATTACTTCTAATCCATGCTGTACTTTGACTTATGCAGATGCTAAAAATCTATTACTCGTTGCAGTATAATTTAGATAAATTCGTCGTCCAAATGGGATTGTTGGTAATTACGAAATTCAAGCATAAGCACATGTGATATCGTATCATACTCAAGGATGCATAGTATGTTCAATGCTAATTAGGGAAGACTGTTGTATCTAGAGCATCGTCTACCTTGGTATTGATTTATGCTGCCACCAAGTAGATCAAAATAAAATTACCTGTACGAAGAGTAAATATTTTGCTAATTTTGTTTTATGACGTGGAACCATAACGGAATGTGTAATTACTATCACACACGACGTGAACTTGTAAGGAACACAAATATTAGGTGCTACCTAAAGTTACCTTCAATGATAAGATGTTGTAGGTGCCCCTCCTGGCTCTATTGGTGCTGCCACACCCTTTGAATGGTCAAACCAGGACACTCTTTTACAGTTCTTAAATCATTTTATTAAATTTGTAAAACCAAGCAAAGAAGACCATGTTGTTTTATTTATGGACAATCACGAGATTTATCTTACTATCTAATCTCTTGATTTAGCATCTGATTCTCGCGTGGTTATAGATAGATTTTTCCTGAATACTTGACATAAATCACAACCCTTCGACTCAACATTGTACGGGCTCTTGAACACTTTCTACACAGTCAGATAGTAGATGCGCGATTGGTGAATCATTCAGAACAAACATAGGAGTAGGATGCACTAACTCCTACCAACATTATGAATAGGTTCAGAGCATCCGGAATTCCTATGTAACGGACAGGCTCGGATACATCGAGACTAAAAAATGAGACGGTCAAATGAAGAATTGAGTTTGCCGGGACCTTCTACGTACATTATTAATTGTTAATAGTAATATGGATGCAACCCATGTCAAGCTGCAATCCTGGTGTTACTAGAAGACTTTCAATCTTTTGCAAAGGCTGGGCCACGGAAAAACATGAACAGGGGAAGGAAGCCAGGAAAACCCATGATTGCGACTGCTACACCGGAGAAAATGGAAGTTAAAATCGTTAAAGACAAAAAAGAAGAACAATGTAAAGAGAACACTAAATCTTAATGCTGACCCACAACCAAAGAATGCTGATAAAGATGCAAAAACACACACACAACACAAACAGAAGATTAAGAAGCTTACTATTTTTCTTCTTCTTCTTCTTCTTCTTCTTCTATTGAAGAAGAAAATTTTATCACTTGGTTGATACGAATTACGCAGATGGCAGTGACGAAGAGTGTATAAAGCCTATGTTTTGTGAGTTTAACCAAAAAAGAAAATGAATAATAATAAGAGATTGAAGTAACATTTATTACCATTGAATAGTTTCTGTCTTTTAATAATTCATTAAAATGGTAAGTGAAATATGTGTTTTTATACTGTTGGTATCGTGGGTGGATGTATATTCATTATAAGACAAACCATTTATTATAAGAATAACTTGTACATCAGAAGAATGAGTGCATTTATTATATGTACATATTATATTATGACTATAGACAAACTGTACATGCGCACCAATGAGTATACCGACGTCGTACCATTTTGATTTTCATCCTAGCGTTGCCAACTTCTCAACAACTTCTCCAGTCCATCAACTGCACACTGTGGCGCCAAATTCAAATGTGGAGCAGCCACAATACCTTAGCCACTTTTTCTATGTTCACTTCCCAAAAATGAAAGCATTTTTGCCTTCAAGGTTTCTGTCAAGTTCTAGAGGTGTGACAAATCAAAGTTATTTGACAACCCCCCAATCATATTTTGATTAAAATTCTCGGTCTATTTAGAGGTGAGGTGTACTCTCCGAGAAAGGCATTTTCGCTTATTTCATCGCGGACAAAAATTTGTTATCCATGTTGACCGCTTTTTGACAGTGGGCACATATCTAAACTTTTCCGATTATTTGTAGGCGAAATCTATTCCCCGATGGGGGCATTTCCATTATTTCGATTGTCGATGTTAAATTATTTTTATTTTAGACTTCTATAGATTTTGATAGGTACAACACCTGCACTTCATTTGAATTATCTGAAGTTTTCGGACTTTTAGAGGTGAAAGCTATGAAGATTTTTGGCCAAATCGATTTTGTTGGCTTTCCATTGATTTTGACAGGCATCACAAATGTTATTTTTTTTTTTGATAACTGCCATGAACCTGGAGTATATATTTAGAAACTAAATTTATTCGGGAAATTGTTTTGACGATTCCTATCAATTTTCAGCCATCATAAACCTAGTCCTTTAACAGCCGTTGTGACTAAATTTGATTTGCGACGGATGCCACAACAGTATAGTTGCAGCAGCTCTTAAAAGCTCAGACTTCTTACGACTGTCAAAGAATTAGACTTGCAGCACCTGTCAAATAAATGGGATTTATTGTAACTGTCGAAAGATTAGATTTAGGGAGGATATAACAAAATTAGATTCGCGACGGGTATGAAGGAATAGATTGGGCACGGTTGGATTGGTCTACAGAAATGGAAAGATTGACAACGTTAATACTAACGTAGGTTGCGATGATTGTACCAAAATTAGAATTTTAACGACTGTCAAAAATCTTAAAAATTTCTGACGGCTTCTCAAGATTTGGAGTTGTGACCACTATTAAACATAATTATTATAGTTGTTAAACAAGTGACTGCTTAAAGATTAGATTTGTGTTGATATTTAATTAGAATTGACGTCTGTCGAAAAATTGGATCGATGACAGCTGTCAAACAATTAGATTTATGACGTCTGTCAAAAAATCTCCATAATTTGCCCGACTTTGGAGTATAATCTGTTGGACAAATTTGATTATTACTATTATGATGATTATAATTATTGTTATTATTTTTTAAAATGATAATTTTTGAAACCAATCTGAATACCGAGTGTTTCAAAAGTTGCTACTTTTCTTCCAACAGCATGTACGTTAAAATTCAAGAATACTTGTCATTTGGTAAAATATTGTTTATGTGAAAATGTTAAAATATCCGAGATATAAATACTGGAATTTATAGTTCACACATTATTTTATGGGCCGTTGCGGTCTCGCTTATGTTTATTATTATGTTTTTTCCGTAACACCGCGAATATGCATTCTGCAGTCTGAATATTCCCGTCTTAAAAGTTAGTAGTCGTGGTAAATCGCTGGCGTTCCCTTATGAAGTGACCACAATTAAAGAACTACATACGTAATCCCTAAAGTATGCGGGCGAAATAAATCCTAGACGAGACGATGTCCCTCCGAAGTTCTGTCCGGAAAGTTGACAGCATGAGCAGCAAAACGTCCAGTTTTAATAAACGGCCGAGAAGCTACTAATTCATTGAACAAATGTTTCGTTTGTACAATATTATATTTCACTGACGAAGTTTTTACGAAAATGGTATAGATTGCTGTTGTCCTCTATTTTACTTCAATTGTGATAGGGGCTCTCCGAAAGATCAAGTTTTGAAATTGCCTGTATAATATTATTTAATTTATTTCGGTCACAGTACAATTTTCCTTTAATTCCCAACAATCGCATTCAATTTAATTCAAACCGGACGGGAAGGTGTCGGACATTTAATTCTATTCTTTTACAACTACGTTCGCAATTTTTTTTGTACCTTTCTTTTTCATTTATACCAATGATTCCATCTCCTTCGACCGCACCTGTTGAATAATTTATTTTGGGACTAAGCCGCGACTACATTACGTCCGCGTTGGTTGGCAAACATCTCCACTGATGTAATTCCAGAACGGCGTTATATTCCTCATCAATTTTTTCGTTCTCGGTTTTTCTTCTGTCAGTTTTCCGTCACGTACGTGATACTTATTTAGAAATAAACGAACCCCTAGTAATGTTACGTGTTGCTACTAATTTATGCATATTGTACTGAGAATTTAGTTAAACTTCTTAAACAAAATTGCACCGGCCGAGCTCTTAATTAATGATATAAATTATAACATAAATATTTACATAAATTATTACAAATTATATTTATAAATATTGAGAAATATTTAACATAAAATAAAGATAATTACCTAGTGTTGTGTGTGTGTCAGTGTAATTTCTTTTATTCGATGATGTTTCTTCCTATGTCTCCTCTCTTGAATTCCTTCTTGGATGCAGCTCCATTTTCTATGGATTCTTCCCTTCCTTAACTTCTTTTTCGGTGTGGCTCTATTTTCTATGGATTCTTCCCTTTTTAAACTCTTCTCCGGTGTGGTGAGGTTCTTTCATTCACTGGTACTTCCTTTTAAAACCCTTTTGGTACAAAATATATTCTAAACTTTCTTGTTGACTTATCTATCTTGTCCATTTTCTTCGTCGTCAATCAAACAAACTTTTTATTTTTTCCGGAAACCAGGACTACCTTACATTCTTTCTCCGTTGTCCACGAAACGAAAACTTTAATTCACCATGACTTCAGTTAATCCAAGGCATAACGTTGTTATAGAAACCTGTATTGTTAATGTCCATGTACCTTAGTTTTTTATATCCACTCGTTATTAGGAATTCTTGTGATGGGAAGGTCTCCGAATGTTTACTATGTTTTCTATCTTTTAATCGATGCTTTTCATAATAATTAATAATTTTATTTCTAGTTACATTTTTTTATCGCATTAAACGTCTCTGGCTGGAGTTAAAATAAGAAGCTAATACCCGTAGGGTAATAAAATGATTAAAAGGTGGTGTGCGTGATATCGAAAACGTATAAATAGAACCCAAAAATTAACCGAATGTCATTTGAACATAAACATCCATCACCCAAACATTACCTGTGAATTTTCATATATTGAATTGTAATAAATATTAAATTTTGTAATGGTAATTAACCATTCGAGTATTACTATACTACAATATACTAGGTGATCCGGCAAACTTCGTTTTGCCCAAAATTTTTTCGGCTTTTCTTTTTTCCTAAACCTTCGCGTAGCAATTACGAACAAACCCGCAGAAGGAAGTATCCAATTTGCTCCAGTCGTTTTCAAGTTTTAAGCATACGAACAAACCACGATCCGTTTTTATACATACAGAAAGAAGAAGATTTATTATAAGTACTGGATATTCGCCGACCTCCAGACGTCCAATAATATTATACAATACTATTATCAGTTACCTTATTTAATTATATATATGGTATAATTACTTTTTAGAATAATTTGCTTTATTTTTTAAGACACCATATCAAATCGGTAAACTCCTCACCACACAATTGTTTAATAATAAATTCGGTGACAAATGTTTCGCTAGCACGAAGCCAACATTATAAAGACAAAACAGATTTGAAACAACGGTCGGGTATCTATCAAATTAGTTCTAGTGAATGCGATAAAGCATATATAGGACAGTCGAGATACGCAATAGCTACAGGATTTAAAGGACATATGGCAGATTACGGTTATGGCAGGATAGATTGGTCAAGTATCGCGAAACATAAGCACGACACGGAGTATGACGTAAGAATGGAAAATTTTAAGTTGCTAAAATATTAACATGTTTAATAGTCATCGCGAGAACTTGATCCGTATGAAACGATACACATACGTAAAAATACAAATCTTCTAAATCGTAAAAAAGGTATCATTCAATTATATAATAAATAATAAATAAGAAAAATGGAAATAAAGATGGATGAAGGAAATATAGACGAAAAGTAATGTTTTGTATCGGTACAGACATAGTCATTGGAATTACGCCAGTTCTAATACTATTATATTCGTTTTGACAGCTGGTACACTTTTATTGGCCACAAAGCAGAATTAATTGTAACCTAGTTTATTTCTTCTATTAAAATGTAATGCGACATTACAAACCCATTAGAAATATAGTCGAATCTCTTGAAGTCGAATTTTTGTCTGCCACTCCAAATTGTTCGATTTATTGTTAGTTTAGTATGTATTGACCGATACACATTTATAACATCAATAACGCCTATATTGAGCAGATTTTTTATTCCTGATGTTAGCGCCATTCGTGTGGGTTGCTCTTCGTGGAGAGAAAATAGGAGCATGCAGTGAGAAGAAGTTTATTCTAAAAACGAAACACAGGACGAAGAAATTGTTGAGTTTAGACAGAAGCAATCCGCTCGTATCAGCACGGCTTACGTATAGGCCACTGCAGGCTACAATAACATTTTCATACCATTGGATTTCCAGGGCTAGAATGAAACACCTTAGAGTATTTTATGCAGATGCTTGGCGCTGTAGCATTCCAGATATCATCAACTAAGAAATTGAGTTTCACGACTTTAAGGAAATTGGCTTTGGATCAATCATTGTCCGCTTTGGCGGTATCATCCTGGAGGAAGGATTTTGATCAAGGTCTATGGTAGTCACAATCGAAGCTGTACTTGAACTAACTAAACGACAAAATAGATCTGATTGGTCTCAATAAAATACATCTTTAACCCATCAGTACGATTACCTTCAAATATATATATATATATATATATATATATATATATATATATCTTGTCTACCAATAGGTGTAAGGCATATTATTGACTGTTTCTCATTTTTCTGTCGGGTGAACGAATTTGGCCCAATCTTTCTTGTTTTTGGTCATTCTCTGAGCTTCATTCCAAGAAACTTTTCCTTTCCTCAGCACTGTTGCTAATTCATCATTCCATGTTTTCCTAGGTCTGCCTCGTTTTTTAGATTTTTATGATTTCGCTTGCCATATATTTCTTACTTGCCTCTTATCATTCATTCGGCACAGGTGTCGAAGCCATTTAAGTTGATTCCGTTCAATGACGCCTAAAATTGACTCCACTCCTAGCTCCACTCTTACTGCTTCATTCCTTATTTTCTCTTCTGGTTATTCCCTTCACTTTTCTTAAATATTTCATATCGATTGCCTGTATTTTATTTTTAGTCTATTCGACAGAACCCATGATTCACTGCCATATGTTAAAATTGGTCTGAATACAGTTTTGTAAATTGTCAATTTTGGTTTCTTGCTTATTTCCTTCTTTCCAATAAAGTAATTACTTAAGGAGAAATACATTCGGACTGCAGCACTAATTTTTCATTTATTTCATGTTCCATGTTTCCCTCACGATCTATTAGAGCGCCTAAGTACTTGTACCTATCTACTTGCTCTAGTTTTTCTTTGTCTATTTCTATATTCAGTTTCTTGTTGGTATTTCCTACGACCATCACTTTTGTTTTATTAATATTAATTTTCTAATTTCGTTTACCCAATTCCTCTTCCCACATTTTTAGATTTTCTTGCAGGTGAGTTTTTTTTTTGACGCACAAACCATCAGATCATCGGCAAAAGCTCATGTTGATAAGCCCACTGGTCTTATTGTTAGTTTATTGTATCCTATGTGTACTGTGCTAGCTTTTCTTTCTATTTCTTTAATTATATCATCCATAACAATGATGAATAATGTTGGACTCATTACTCCGCCTTGCCTCAGGCCTTCACTGATCCGAAATATCTTTGATTTCATGTTACTCTTTCTTACCTTCAAATACGTATTAATATGTACAGATTTATCGAGAATGATTGTCCACCGCGTGACCAGTAATTTTTAAAATCTGGGGATTTTTGTGTTCATAGGTTTATGGTATTTCCATATCACTAGGATCATACTAGCATTCGACATAGGCGTACAATCATTATTTCGCTCCAATATTTTTATCATACATTTAAAGCGACAGAACTGTACTTTTCGGTACACAGCCGTTTCATCGCATTTCTGCCTAAGGTAAGCTAAGTAGAATATCATATAGCATAAAATAGAAATTATTATTTTAGGTTAAACTTGAAAATGTTTACAAGTGAACAAGACGCATTCGTTCTAATGGCGCATTTTCGAAGCGGTACTCGAAATGAAGATGGGACCTGGACATACTCAGTGCAGTCTTATATTGAGCAATACGTGGAGAGATTTCCAAATGAAAATATTTTATATGAAACATTTTCTCACCATAAGAATAGGCTTGTGGAACGTTTTGAAAATAAACATTGCATTTGCAAACGGAAATCTACCGGTAGGCAAACTGTATTAAGTGTGGATGTTGTTGATGATCTTCAACATCGAATGGAGTAAAGTCCTATGAAATATCTACCCATATCATTACTTATTATAAAAGAATTCAATGATTCCTTATTTTGTAGGTATCTCTTGTGGAAGCTGCCAAAAGGCTTTGAATAGGATTTTGCATATGCATCTATACAAAGTATCAGTGGTACGACAATTATATCCACGAGACTAACAAGGACGTATTCAATTTTGTCACTGGTTTAGTGAAAATTTAAACAATAACGATGTATTGGACAAAACATTTGTCAGACGAGGCATGGTTCCACTTATCTCATTTATTTTATTTTATAGAACATGGGGAACAAAAAATTCATAATCTTTTATCGAAACTAGTTTACACCCTATTATAATTGGTATATGGGTGGCATTATCAAGATGGCGTATTGTGGAGCCTATAGTTTTTAATGATAACGGTAACTGTTGAAAGATATCGGTACACCCATTTATCAAACAGTTGTACGATGATGAATTGAGAGATAGATATTTTCAGCAAGATAGAGCAACACCTCATACTGCATTCGTTACAATTTTATGATGATCGTGTTATTAGTTATGGAAGATGACCTGCAATATCACCGGATTTAACACCTCTAGATTTGTTACTTCTGTGGTTATCTAAAAACAAAGTGTATAGACAACACGTACATAACATTGATGAGCTACAAGCAGCTATACGGCATGCAATTAAAGATATCACGGTAGAAGATTTGAGAAAATTATTTGACAGTTTAAAAAGGAGGATACAATTATGTATAACATAACATTTATTGTAATTTGACAGAATTTATTTACATTGCTCTTAATGTAACAACAGCTGTTAGACTAGCTGAATAAATAAATTGTCGCAATTATTATAAATATAAAGTCCAAAGTATATAAAAAAGTAAAATCAATTTCTTTTTATTTTAAAAATAGGCACCATAATTAAATCTTTTTAATACGCCACTGTCTACAATATCTTACATAAAGCAATAGTGTACTACCAACTGTTGTTATTTAAGTTGCCTAATTTGGTAGTCACGTGGTGGACAGGAATTGTTGATATCTCTGTATATTAGCTTCGCTGTCATTCTCGGAATTTATATAGAAAGTGATAACAGGGTTCCTTAAATGTTCGTTTTATTTAGTTTTTCCACTTTTCTTAATAAGCTAGGGCGAGAGAAAATTTTCTAATAACGAACTCGCTATTTCATCCTGGATCTAGCGACACAATACGGTCTTCTCCGGTATGTCCTCGTATAATCATAAAAGTTGAAATACTAGAAAGCATCTTGAACCCATCGTTTCGTAACTTAAGTACATAATAAAACGGAGTAATATGACCAGGCTAGGATGGTCGTTCTTTTTTTTTCACTTCATCCTTTCTCATCCGCAAACTCAATCTAACTTGGTCGGGAGTAATTTCTAGGGGATCGCTTGTGCATCGGCGTCCTAAACATTGTCCTCCATAATAATCTAGTTCCCGGTGCTACGTCTAACATACGAACAATTTAACCGCTTAATGGCGGAAAATTCCCACTGAAACGGCAGTTCGCGACGCGAACGGAGAAGGGCGTCGTTCGAATAATTGCCCTCGCCTTTACAACAGACGCTACTTCCAACCCGCCGCGACGTTTCCAGCTAATCATCTTTCCGACGAGCGAGGACGGTAGTACCAGCAGCAACGCAACTGTTGAGAACTTTGTTCGACGAAAGCGCCTACGACTAAAAACGTAGGTGCTCGAAACATCTTTTGATTAAGGTGCCCGGACGGCGGCCTCGAGGAGCAATTTCATTTTCTTTAGGGAACGACGCTTTTAAGCGAGGCCTAAAATTAATAATGCGCTAATTTCCCTGTTAACGCGGTATAAGAACGAAGTGATCCACAAGCGCCTCTTACTAACGAGGAACTCTTATTTGGGGGAGGGCAAGGAAATTTTCTTGCGTTCTAACGAGGCAAAAGACGACCGACGCGGACGAAGTTTAATTTGGAGCGAAATTGTTTTCTTTAATCATGATACAAAAACAGGCTTTGGTTATAATTAAATCATCCTCAATTGTGATTTTCATATATTTTAAGCTAGACACATCAACAACGACGAGAACACAAACAAAAACTACTAGAAAAAAAAATTAAATAATTAAGTCGTTATTGGGAAAAGAAGACGTTTTCAACGGACATTTTGGTTAGATTTATACAGGGTTTGTCATAACCAATGCGTCAAACCTATTTACAAGACTATGTGAGATAAAAGCAAGTCCATGAATGTAAAAGAAAAAAGAAACAAAAAAGAGGGAGCTAATCGAATCGTTTCGGTATCGTATAATAGCATACTCAACCGTGACTCAACATATTGACCTATTTTTTACTATGGTTCACATTTCCTTGTGTAAACAGTAAACATATATACAGGCTGTAACTGTGAAAATGGTTAATTTATTAATATGGTAAAGCTGATATGGTATAGTTAACATAATCAGCAAAAACAATGGCAAATCACGCGAAATGTTTTCCCTTAATTTTAATAAAATCTTGGCCCCCTACATTTTTACGTTACGGTACTGTGTTCCTCGTAGACGTTTATTTGAGAGGTAAGGGATTTTTAAAAGTCGAAATAAATACTCGGGCATTCAGTCAGTATTCGGGTATTCTACAATGTAAGCAGATGGTTTCATTGAAATAGGGTATTATCGACAAGTGAGTAATGCTTCTCTGCCTCTGTCACTATTACAGAAAAATAAACAGATGTTCTATTTCGACGTCGTTGCTTGAACTTGACCTATATTTGACAAGTTCGACGATCATTTATTGGTAATGTTAAAAACATTTTCTTTCAAAAAGATTTATTTATTGGTAAACAATGTAAAGTCAAGAAAACAAAGAATCTTTCACAAGAAATACCTACAATTAGATCTGTTTGACAATAATATGTTTATGTGATTGTTGTGCAAAAATGTTTATAGTAATATGATTAATAAACCGTTGACAACATGTATGTACTGCGCAAGCAGTGTGAACAATTCGCAAATTTGAAGTAGACCGCTTATTCATAAATTATTTATGCTTACTCGATCAATGATCCGATCGTTAGTCGTATTAGAAACTCGCTACAATTATATAACAGGGCCGGACTCAAACCAGTAATTATAAATATCTTGCGAACGGTACGTTTGGGGGCCTACGTTTATTAAGCAAATATTGAATAAATTTTAATCATCTACCTTTAGACAACCTTTTAACCATTTACACAGTTACACCCTGTATACTTTGTCTATTTAAAGTTTTTACTACGTCATCAATTTTTGTTCGTAGATCTTTGTCTGTGAGATAAGCGCAGATCGTGCTTCTCTCTTTTGCGGTAGCACTTGAGAAAGATAGTCAAATTAATAGATTGTCCTCACTCCTACTACAAAACAATGACGTAGGTAAAAACTTAAAATGCTCAAAATACACTTATTAAGCGTTAACGGGCCTTTAGGCTGTACACTGTAATGTAATCCTCTTCCAATTCTCTCTGCTGTCTGCGCCCTTTCTCCTGTTTTGTACTCCCTTCCTTTCCAGATCCTCCGGCACAGCCTCTCTCCATCTCCTTCTCTTCAACGTTTCTCTTCCCTTACCTCCTCCACGCTATGTCCCTTTCCAGTCTGTTGTTTTCCATTCCTTTCAGGTGTTGAAGCCATTTAAATCGTCTAGCTCTTACGTCCTTTGTAATGGTTGGTTTCTCATACTGTGATTTTCATAGATTTTAAAGTACACACATCAACCAACCAGAACACCAAAGAAAAAGAAAGAATTAAATAATAAAATTGTTATTGGGAAGAGAATACTTTTTTCCACGGATTTTTTTGTTAAAGTTATACAGGGTTTGTCATATCTAATACGCTAAATTTCTTTACAAGATTATATGAGGTAAAAGCAAGTCAATGAATACCAAAAAAGGAAGAAGAAAAAGAAGAAAAAAGAAAAGGGGGATCTAACCAATTTATTTCGTTGATTTGTTGATGTGCACTCGGCGTTTGATCCCCCCCTCTCCTTATCGTATAAATAATACATATCCTAAGTAAATATCAAAAATCGGGGTTAACCAATTTATTTCGGTATCGTAGTAGCCACTAATGTATCGCCAAAGCGTTATTAACGCACACTTGCCGTTTGATACGGCGTATCGTATAAATAATACACTTAACCCTACTCAACACATTGACCTATTTTTTACTATCGTTCACATTTCTTTGTGTAAACAGTGAACATACGCCTCTCTATTTTACTCGATGCGAATGACAAAATAATTTCCGTCCGAAATTGTAGGTATACGATTTTTCGGCTGTGATAGTAGGAAAATATTCTTTCATAGAAATGTTGTTGTATTTGGTATTAACTTTCTTCTGTTTTAATTCGATGTATAAGTTGTTAACGATTTTTCACAACTTTTGCGTCAAGGTTTAAAAGAGTAACAGTGGCAAGAATGTATAACGTTCAGATCGTCAGTTTGAAACTGCTAACGAACAAATTCAGGCAGCAATCGGTTTGGATCGTTATATACATTTACTTAATACAACACATGAGCAATTTTGTTATAAAACGTGATCTCAGTTTCCTTTTTCGCAAAACTTCTGGAAAAGGTATCAGTAATGATTTAGTTTACTTTCTAAGAAGACTTTGGTAGTCATGGGTCTACGATATTTCCTGCTGAGGGATTTTAAAAGATCTTTGATAGAACTGGACAGGACATAAATATAGTATTTAAAAAAATATATCTCTTTCCTTATTTCCCACAATAGATCTGTAACGACTTAGTTGTCAAACAAACAGGAGCAAGTATACATTTTCAATCTAGATGTTGACTGCAAGACACATAATAACTAGCTCGTGGTAGCAATTTACATTGAATTTGATTCCCTTTTCTAACTGGTTTGCACTCATTGATTACTTCTTTTTGTTGATCATCGAACTCAATTAAGTAAGAAAACCGGATTGGAATCTTTGTCTTTTTTGGACAGCGCACTCAATTGATGTCGAAAACTGTGTTGAACAACAGATCCAGTGGAAGCATAAAAATAGGGTTATGAGTTCTGTCTTGACCGATCACCAGAGTCAAAGAAACCGATATCATCGGACTCAATTCAAGTTTTAAAAATCACCAAACTCACAGTCCAAAAGAACACGGAAACCACGAAACTCAATTGAAATTAGGGAACAACAAACTTTGTTTCTATTCGGTAGAAACCAAAAGTACTGGTGATCTAACAAACTCGATTGAAGCATAGAGAATTTGTTATGAGGAAAATCTTTGCTGATTATTAAACTTATAGAAACAACTGATCGGCTAATACAAAACAGATAGAATTATTAGTTTCTTTGATGATCACCAGACGCATTTGACTTCGAAGAAACTGTTGATCACCAGTTTCAATTGAAGTTTAACAAACAAATTTATTCTTTGGTAATCACCAACCCGCAAGTGATGCTTGAATAACTCTGCTAAACTAAGTTAAAGTTTAAGGAAACCACGTTTTGTGTTAGATGATAACATTGCTTCAAGCATAGAAATTGATCACCATGGCTGATTTATTTCTTAGAAGAGGGGTTCGGAACTTCGTTTTCGTTGATCACCAAACTTAATGAAGTAAGAAAACCGGCACACAAGCTTTGCCTTCGTTGATCAAAGCACTCAATTAATGCCGAAATCTGTGTTGAACAACAAACCCAATTGAAGCCTAAAAACTGAGTAATGAGCTCTGTCTTTCCTGATCACCGAACTCAAAAGCCGATATCCGTGGTCTCATCTGCACTAATCCAAAAATAGTTGTCTAATTTTATTCTTTACTGTGGCATATATTTTTGGAAGATAATTTTTGTGTAAAGTTGGTCTATCTAGAATATGTTTACCTGTATATTTTGCAAGTAATTGTCTATAAATTGAATTATCATTATTTTGAAATGGAATATTTGCAGCCACATGTGGTTGGAAAAGACCGATAAAAATATTATCAGCTGACGTACATGGATTCTAGTAAATTCCAATTTTCAGATGATCTACCAATCTTCTTTTTACACATTTCATAGTAAAGAGATAGATTACAGTAAATCTCCGTATTATTAACAATTGCGAATCAGTCATGATTCTTAATCCAAGAAGTCATGATTCGTTGATCACCAAACTCAATTAAGTAACAAAACGGGCAGACAAGCTTTGTCTTTGTTGATCAATGCACTCAATTAATGTCGAAAACTGTGTAGAACAACAAGCCCAATTGAAGCCTAAAAAACTGAGTGATGAGCTCTGTCTTTCCTGATCACCGAACTCAAAAGCCAATATCACTGAACTCAGCCCAAGTTTTAAGAAATTCCTTTGATCGTTAAGTTAAATTTAAAACGCGGAGTTGGGCTTCTCCTTTTACGAAAATCTATGTTGGTCATCAAACTCATGCAAAGAAAGAAGAAAGCTGAGTTACGAAGTTTTGTTGATTATCAAAATCTAAGAAGACCAGCTGATCATAAAGCTCAATTTGAGTGAGAAGAGTGTTTGGAAGCTTCACATAGTAAGGTTCAGCAATAGTGTGGTTCCCTCGCAAAAATAATCCATAAAATGTAACTCGCTTGAGTTGAGTTGAGTTGAGTTGAATTGAATTGAAGAATATTGGCACCCTAACCTTACGGAGCTGATGAAGCGGATTCAGCTTTTTCGGTGCTGCCACAGTCGTCTGATTGCTGTTTCATTGCCAGTACTTTACCCTCCTTCAATGATTCTTAATTTTTATCAGCGTGCTTATAATTAATGAAAGGATACAATTAACTTCCGCCGTATCAAATGAATTTAATAATAAAAAACGGGAAACAATTCTTGCCGGACTTGTGATTAAATTGCTATAGTCTCAATGCAGTACGGGATCACTTAGTGCCGCACCGCTTTGATTAGAGGGAGCATTTAAGCCACACCTAACGTGTTAATAAAACCAGCCTTTGACCCACATAGGATTTCCCTGCGGACGTATCTGCAATAACACGTGCCATTTAAGCTCCTATTTACGTTAGCTTGAACTTAATTCAAAAGTGACACGTTTCTTTATTTTGCGGAGAAATTGAAATAATGGATTACTTTGTGCGCAATTGTTTCTCTATGGCGAGTATTACATATACACATATCTACTACATGTTTTCGACAAAAGGTATATTCGAATAAAATCATAAAATTACAATGTTATCAATTTAGTGATCGCATATAAATATTGCTTCGATTATTTAATTGAATTTATATACGAGGGTGAACTAAAAATATGGAAAAACAGGGTATAATACTTATTAATGGATATATGTACTTAAAAGCTGATATCGAACGGACAGCAGAAATGTTATTTAAATTAAATATGGACTGACCAAGAGGTACCAAATGAATGGAAATAAAGGCATTCTTTTCCTTAATCGTGTGCCTTTTACCGTTAGGTAAAAAAAGTATAATAGTAAAAACATCAAAACCATGTGACTTGAGAAAATGTAAAAATTGGAGAGCAATAACACTGCTATCCATATCTAAGATAATGACCAAGATTATAGTGGAAAGACTAAAATCAGAATTAGGCTAGGAACTGAGAAACAACCAAGCCGCCTTTTGCGCTAAATGCTCCAGTATTAGTCACAGAGAACTAGAACATTTAGAATTTGCAGATGACCGCTGTTTGTTAACTGAACACAACAATCACATGTAAACAAAAATTAATAAGTTGACGTATTATTCTGACATAGTAGGCCTAAATATAAATTCAAAAAACTAATATCCTAAAAAATAACTACAAACAGAAGAATGAAATAAAGATAAATGGAGCAGAAATCGCAGAAGAGGAAAAATTTACATATCTGGAGGCTAGTTATGGAGAGTAAAGGTGGATGTGACACAAATATTCAAACAAGAACTATAAAAGCACAACATGCATTTAATTCGTTGCGGAAAATCTGGCAAACTAGTGGAATATCGGAAGTAACAAAAGTTAGAACATTTATGGTACAGAAATGTGGAAAGATGAAACAACTACAAAAGAGTGCAAACTTTTGTTAATAAATAACTAAGAAAGATTCTGAAGATATACTGTTATTGTTAGAATTAGGTCATTTAATCACAGATGACGGAGTCAGACCAGAGCCGAAGAAGGTTGAGCAGTCGCAAACTATCTTATTCCTACATCCTCTAAAGAAATAAGGTCATTCTTTGGTCTCATTGGTTATTAAAGACTGTTCACAAAAGATTTTTCATCTGTACTACTTCTCCCATAAATCTTTTAAAAAAGATGCAACCTTTAATGGGACCAGTCAACAACGACATTCTTTTGAAAACCCAAAATTGCTACTCACCACAGGAACCAATCCTACAGTACCCAGATTTCACAAAACCCTTTGTTTTAACAACTGTCGCTAATAACTATGTGCAGTTAGGAAATATAAAATCCGACTTACCAGTCGCTTATGCTAATCGGAAATTGAACAAAGCTGAATGCAATTACAGCACCACAGAAAAAGAGTGTTATAGAGCGTCATAGTCTGGAGTGTAAAACATTTTCGTTCATATTTGTACGGTAAAAAGTTTACTGTTGTAACGGATCACAAACCTCTTGAATGGCTATTCAACATATCAGATCATACTTTGAGATTAGTTCATTGGTGACCTTCACTGGAAGAATATGAGCACGACATTGTTTCTAATTCTTTGTCAATAATTCAAGAAAAATTGAGTATGTTCTAAACTTGACGAAACTTTCTATACATACGTTTTCTAAGTCGTAGAATACGATTTTAACGTCAAAATCAACGAAGGTTGCTTCGTTTGAAGATTAGAACGTACAAAATCGATTCGCCCAGAACCAGTTTTCACTTTCTCCTTGAATATCTTCTTAACAACACGTCTCCCGTATCGGAAATTATTTTAATCGTAATCTGCAGGAGAAGAGCTTTCATTTGATGTGTAATAAGTCATACTTCCAACTATTTCGATTTTCTTCAAAATGTCTAAGGGGTACCCCTTTGGAAATTCAAAGAAAATTGATTATTTTCTAAATTCGACGAAACTTTGTGTATGTACATTTATGAAGGCATAGAATACGATTTTAACGTCAAAATCAACGAAAGTTGCTTCGTTTGAACGTTAGAACGTAAAAAATCGATTCGCCCAGAACCACCTTTCACGTTCCCCTTGAATATTTTCTTAATAACACGTCTCTCGTGCCGGAAATTGTTTTAGTCGTAATCTGCACGAGAAGAGCTTTCATTTAATGTGTAATAAGTCATACTTCCAACTATTCTGATTTTCTTCAAAATCTGCAAGGGGTACCCCTTTAGAAATTCAAAAAATTGATTATGTTCTAAATTCGACGAAACATTGTGTACACACGTTTTCGAAGGCGTAGAATACGATTTTAACGTCAAAATCAACGAAAGTTGCTTCGTTTGAGCGTTAAAATGTACAAAATCGATTCGCCCAGAACCACTTTTCACTTTCTCCTTGAATATTTTCTTAACAACACGTCTCCCGTATCGGAAATTATTTTAATCGTAATCTACACGAGAAGAGCTTTCATTTGATGTGTAATAAATCATACTTCCAACTATTCTAATTTTCTTTAAAACGTGTAAGGGATACCCCTTTGGAAATTCAAGAAAAATTGATTAAATTCTAAATTCGACGAAACTTTGTGTATGTGCATTTATGAAGGCGCAGAATACGATTTTAATGTCAAAATCAACGACAGTTGCTTCGCTTGAACGTTAAAGCGTACAAAATCGACTCGCCCAGAACCACTTTTCACTTTCTCCTTGAATATTTTCTTAACAACACGTCTCCCGTATCGGAAATTATTTTAATCGTAATCTGCAGGAGAAGAGCTTTCATTTAATGTGTAATAAGTCATACTTCCAACTATTCTGATTTTCTTCAAAATCTGCAAGGGGTACCCCTTTAGAAATTCAAAAAAATTGATATGTTCTAAATTCGACGAAACATTGTATACACACGTTTTCGAAGGCGCAGAATACGATTTTAACGTCAAAATCAACGAAAGTTGCTTCGTTTGAGCGTTAAAATGTACAAAATCGATTCGCCCAGAACCACTTTTCACTTTCTCCTTGAATATTTTCTTAACAACACGTCTCTCGTGCCGGATATTGTTTTAATCGTAATCTGCAGGAGAAGAGCTTTCATTTGATGTGTAATAAGTCATACTTCCAACTATTCCGATTTTCTTCAAAATGTCCCTCGGAAATTCAACGAGAGTTTGTGGAATACGATGCTTACGCTTTAAGCCGAATTTCATATAATTTAGAAGGCAACATTAATAATGATCAAACCTTCGAATCTGAAAAATTTTCATTTTTGCTCATTCTAAGTAGCAATGTGCAGGAACACTCTGATTGGTTTCTAGGATCAAGTGACAATATCGCTATCTTTTCGTATTAGATCTCGATTGTCATGATAAATATCAAAAAGAAATATCAACCAAAGTCAATCATTTACAATAGTTACTGTATAAAATAACGAATATAGGAATATACGGAAATGAAGGCAAAATATCAACTAGAATCACGAAGAAGAAATAGAAGTGGATTGGAGATACACTGGGAAAAGATCAAAATAACATAGCGAAATAGGCACTTGATTATGAATTACATGGGAGAAGGAAAAGGGGAAGACCGGATAATACTGGAAACAGAACCATAACAAGCAAGCATAGAAGGACTGGACTGGGACGGAGAGATATCAAGGGTAAAGCGAAAAACAGAGAAGAATGAAAGTAATTTGTAGAAGAAATTTCAAAGGAAATAAAAATAATGACGTGTTGATCTAGTCAATCGGCTATCCTACACTATTGGCTAAGGAACGTGAAAGCGTCCAATACTTCCATAGGAGTGATGGCCGAAATTACAGTTACATTTATATTTAATGGATTAATTGGAATATACATCACACAAGAACTACATCCTTTTGTCTGTTTCTCGATATAATCTCCGTAAACGTTGAGACATTTGGTAAACTAGTTTCTAGGGAGATACTTGAGAGAGTCAAAATTACAAATGCATAACAAAGTAGAACATCTACATAACTCTCCATAACTTCATTGGATCGTTATGCAGATGTTCTACTTTTTATTCATTTGAGACATTTATTCCAACATGCCACACTTTGAACATTAATTCACGGTACTGCTACTTGTGAAGTTGGTTGAAGCAGCCCACAACGGTGTCTTCTCTCTAATCCGCAAAGCCTTTTTCGGCCAAAAATTTCTTCAAAGATTCCAAATACATAAAAATCCAAAGAGGTTAAATGTGGACTATACGGAGGATGTTGAAGGAGCACCCAATTTCACGCTGCCGATCACAGTTTCATGTGATTGAACGTGTGGGGTTAAAAACTTATTTTTTTATTGGTTCCAAAACTATTTTGAAAATTATATATCTGACCATTAAAAGTAGTGTGTGTAATAATAAAATACTAGTTTTTTACAATGTTAAGAGCCTCTACAGCTTTCATTTAGTTTTCAATCATAAGTGAAGAACTAGTAAATTTACGAGCTGGAAATTTTGCATACCGTATATCGGTTACGATAGCTACGACTTGCCATGGAGCCTTTTTGTAAATTCCTTGTTTGTAGTTGAATTTAACCTCAACTTTAGGGAATAGAAGAATGACCATGGGCTTGCCATCATTTTTGGCCTTGAAGAAAGTAATTATCCCAGCACACGGTGGTCATGGTTTTGCGGATAGATAGTTCCGTTTCTAATTTTCTCTTTTAACTGATGAACTTGAAATATACTGAGTGATGTAGAAATTGCAACACCAAGAAGGGGTTGGAATTTCTGAATGAGATTTTGTTGGAATATTCACCTATGTTATAGTAATAAATGATCAAAGTTTGGGAGGAAAATCTTTATTAGTTAAACAAAATTTAATAATTATTGTTAATAATGTGTGGAGCGCCCTCTCTGATTTATACATTCATTTATACGTCGTGACATTGATTGAATAAAGTGGTTTATTTCGTCTTGGGGTATTGCGTCCCATGCAAGTTGCACCTCATGTCTCAAAGCCTCCAAAGTCAAAGGAGGGCGCTGCCCTCTACCCATTATGTCCCAAACATGTTCAATGGGTGAAAGATCGGGAGATCTTGGAGACCAGCGCAAAGAATTAATCTGGACCTGTTCAAAGAAGTTCAAGGAAATCCTTGCTACATGAGGATGTGCATTATCCTGCTGGAATAATGGATTTTCAAGCTCTTGTAAGTATGGCAGAAGATGTGCTTCAACCACCTCCCCAATATATCGTTGTGCTGTCATATTGCCTCTAATGAACACCAAGGGAGATCTGCTGCCGTAAGTGATCGCACCCCAAACCATAACACCCACGGCGCGGTGTACGTGTCTCTCAACTGTAAATTGAAGATTCCGTCGTTCACCCCGTCTTCTTCTGACTGTCTTACGACCGTCGTGCATGCCTAAAGAAAATCTAGATTGGTCACTAAAGACAACACCACGCAATTCAATATTCCAATGAGATCTTTCATTGCACCATTGTCACCGTTTTGCTGACAATGTTCCGCAGTCAAAGGAAGCACAAGTTGCGGACGATATGATCTTAACCACAAATTTTGGATTCGGCGATAAACTGGTCTAAGGGTTACGTTTCGTCCTTCTTCACCAAACCATTGGTCACTAATTGCCCGAGTAGAGGATAATCGATCTCTAAGTGACAGTTGCTTTAAGCGACGATCTTGACCCTCATTCGTTTTTCTTGAAGCACCGGTTCCCCTTTTACGACGTTCCTGACCATCTTCAAACCAAGCACGACACACTCGCATTACAGTAGACCGGTTTCGATTTACACGGTTAGCAATCTCCCCAAATGAAAAACCAGCTTTGCGCAAACCAATAATTCGACATCTATCCAATTCGCTTAATTGATGGTAATTGACTCGTTGCCGTACTCTAGGCATGATCAAACAAACAAAACACGTAAACAACTGAATAACGATCGAAATAATGTTAATTAACAATGAAAAAAGCAACAAATCGAATGATGAAATACAGATCAAAATAGCTAGCAAAAAATTTAATAATAACTGTCAAATGTCAATGTCAAAATATCAAAAATATACATTACCAGTTGATCTCAAAAGTTAATCAATTATTATTTAATGGTAGTCCAGCCAATCTACCAAGTTTCAACAAAAATATCCTACTCCTTCTTGGTGTTATAATTTCTGTCACTCAGTATACTTCCTAATGTGCTTTTCCGGCTGGTTGTTGTGCGCGAAGACTCGAGTTAGAAATCAAAGGCCTTCGGGATGGATTCCGTCGCTCTTTGGGAGTTGTCGTCTTCATCAATTCGCTCGAAGCACAAATAATTATTACAATTAAAAATCTACCTGATATAAAGATTGAGGTCTTAGGGATCCACCAGCAAACGATGTCAATTCCGCATTTTTATGTATACGAGGAAATCGATTTTTAAACGTAATTAATTCGTTAGTTTCTCTCGTTACCTCCACATTCGTGAAATGTAATTTCCCATATTCATTCCCACGAGTGAGAAGTTCTGCCCAAATTTCCGATGCTAATATCATTATTTCGGAATTCCAAAACGAATGCGTACCGTATCGTTAGCAAATAAGCATTTACATAGTTTTAATGCTCCGGGTCCAAAAAGGGGTAATAACACGCTAAAATTTAATACGTTCCTGGATAATTTACTTCGGTCGCTCGACACAACTAATATTTCATAATCACGTGAAATATTACGGTCGTATACATGCGAATGTAGGTAAATATATTGATATTTTATTCCTCATGTTTTCATGATGACGAATGGATAGCATTCGAAATACTCTTATATATCAGTCTGATTGAAATTTATCGGCTTCAGAAACACGACTTTTTAATTCAATGGATATTGCGTTCATCGCCAATCTAATTCGAACTTGAATAAAAATAACCTCTGGAATTTTTATTGGTGCTGTACGGTTAGCGCTGTGGTAATGAAACGTTTCTTTAATAAAGATTTATTGTTACTTGGAAGATAACTCGTCGTTACATGCGTGCGATTATTCGTATGTATTATTACTAAGGTTCGACAAACGCCCGTCTTATTCGCTGAAAGAACAGTCTATATACAGCGAACACGACACGCGCTTGTCGAAAGAAGGCGATATACCTATCACAGTTATTTCGACAAACGCGTGCGTTGTTTGCTGTATATAGACCCTTCTTTCAGCGAACAAAGCGAATAAATAAAACACGTCGGTTTAGATTTAAGTTTTACAGCAGACTGATCTTTATTTCAAGTGCAGTCGCACGGCTTAAGTACAGTTTGGTACAAAAAATATACATATATACATTTTACAATAATAGTGGGTACTACCTTTCCTATTTGGTCGCTTTCCGAATTCAATACATTTCATTTTACTAATTACTACTTCTTGTTACGCTTTTTTTTTAATGGAACAATAATATGTGATTCCAAACCAATAAAATTCGATGATTATTAAATGGTTGTTTCTAAAGATTTTCATTGTAATTTGTACAGTGTTTTTTTATTATTCTATGGGATAAGAGACCAATTTTGCTGCGCGATTTTGGTCTTTAAGACCTGGTTATTTGTCAAAATGTTAGTTAATCATTGTTTCACCTATAAACATGGAATTTTTCGGCGTGTTTCCAGTAAATTAGCAAATGTTGTAATACTTTGGTTATCATCCTTCTACCATTAAGCGATGGACTTGCATACTGGCTTCCCACAATGATTTTCGAATCAGGAAACAAAATTTCAAAACCTTAATTAGGGAATCTACGAGGCTAACTTTGGATAAATCAGCTAAGAAATTCGTTAAATTACCATTCCATCATAACACTAAGGACCTTCCCAAAGTTTTCAAACAGTGTAATTCGTCGCATTTAAATCAGCTAATTCATTAGGCAATCTTTTAGGAAATGCCAAGGATAAAATTGAAATTAATCAAAAATCAGGTATCTACGAAATCGATTGTCAGGAATTTGGCATAAAATACATTGAACAAAGTAGGCGATCAATCCTACCACAGTACAAGGAACACATTGCTCATTCTCGGTTCAATAGGTCCAAAAATCAAGTGTGGCCCGACATATTTTGGACAAAAAACACGCTATGCCAATTGAAAGTTTTAAATTAAGTACCTGGTGGACCGAGCCTTGCTCGGAGTTTTCAAAATTTTTTGAATAATTTTGAACCAAATAATAACGCCCTTTATTTTAGTTTTGATATTTAATTAATATTGTATATTTCAAGTATATATAGTAGCACATATATATTAAAAGTTTATAAAAGTAGCATTAAAATTAATATTTACAGTTATATTTAAATACTTAAAAATAAATAAATTCAAGCTCAAAATCTTTCTTAAGAAATGCACATTTTAAGTAAACATTTACATACTTTCTTTTTGAAACGCCAACTAATTGTGTATAAGTTTTTTTATTTCGATTAAAAAACTCAGCTCCGATTACTTTTGCAACTGTAAACAAAGTATGTGAATTTACATGTTGTTATTAGTTTTCGTAGATATTTTTCTTTTAGTAACATTCTACTTTCAGCGCCGTCTATGGTTTAGTAGCAAAGTTTTACTTACTTATAATTTTGTTTGGCTGCATGATGTTAAAAAAGTTGCTAACTCACGTTTAGGCCAAAATTGGTGAAAACCTGGACTAAACGGATTGAATCGAGACCGGGACCATGATAAATCGATTTTTCGTCCCCAAAAACTCGTAGATACTAAATTGTAACAAAATCTTGAGAGTAATTTTCGATAACACAGTTTATGTACCGCAGAAATAGGTAAAAGCGGGACAAAAAAATTTCCTGGAACCGGGACCATGCTAGATCAATTTTGTGTTCTCGAAAATCCCCAGATACTAAATTGCATAAAAATTGCTAAAGTCATTTTCGATAATCAATTTCATACACCGCAATACCAGAAATGTGTGTAAACCGGGTCAAAATGGATTTTTCCGGGACCATGCTAGATCGCTTTTTCGTCCCCGAAAACTCCCAGGTACTAAATTTCATCAAAATCTAAAAGCGGACAAAAAAATTTCCTGGGACCGGGACCGTGCTAGATCAATTTTGTGTTCTCGAAAATTCCCAGATACTAAATTGCATAAAAATTGCTAAAGTCATTTTCGATAACCAATTTCATATACCGCAATACCAGAAATGTGTATAAACCAGGTCAAAATGGATTTTCCCGGGACCTGGACCATGCTACATCGATTTCTCGTCCCCGAAAACCCCCAGGTACTAAATTTCATCAAAATGGTTAGAGCCGTTTTCGAGAATCCAATTCTATATACATATACAAGAATTGCTCGTTTAAATATATTAGATTAAGGCGGTAGACAACAACAGGGAACTGGATAGCTACGATAGCATATACATTTATAAGAATAGAGAGACAATTATGAATGCAGATGGGGGACCTATTCTAAATTCCAAATTGTACGAGCTATTGAATTAAATTTTAGGTTTCTCAACCGTATTGACACGCTCCATAGAGTATGAAATTTAGGTTAGAAGTAGTATTAATACACACCCTCCTTAACGAGTGTTCAGTGTCAATAGTGTTTTGGTGTGTTTCGCGCGTTCATTGTGTGATGTTCATTGTGCAGTGTTTTGGTGTTGCACAGTGTTCGTTGTGTGGTATTCGTCTTGGACATTAGCCGGATTCGCTAGTGATATTGAATCCCCAGTTTACCACAATTAGGTCAATTAAGGCTGTTGAGTACTTTTTCAAGATCGGTTAAACTTAATTTTTTTATTGGTTCCAAAACTATTTTGAAACTTGTATATCTGACCTTTAAAAGTAGTGTTTGTAACGATAAAATACTAGATGTTTGTACTAATGAAAGTTCAATTACGAATGGCCGAATTTCATAATTGAGCTTATATAAATGAAAACTGCTTCACACAGTCGCACTGATGAGCGGTATGACCGCGAAACACGCGTCTGCGAATAATGAAAGTAGTCTTCTAATTGAGCACCATAAAATACTAGTTTCTTTCCATGTTAAGAGCTTCTACAGCTTTAATTTTTATGCAATCACAGGTGAAGAACCAGTAAGTTTACGGGCTCGAAATTTTGCATACCGTGTATTCAGTACGATAGTTACGATTTGTCATGGAGCTTGTTTGTAAATTCCTTGTTTGTTGTTGAATTTAACCTCAATTAAGGGATAGAAAACTACGACTTGTCGTGGAGCTTCTTTGTAAATTCCTTTGTTATTGTTAGTTTCTTCAAGTCCAAAAATGATGGTATGGTCCTGGTCATTTTTCTATTCCTTAATTGAGATAAAATAAAACGTAGATGACTCTCTATACACGACCTAATAATAAAATTAGGTTCGTTAATGGGCAGTTAACAAGTCACTGTGTCAGTCACTCGCAGAACGATATACTGTACTGATGAGACCTAATGAGGACGAAAGTAATTAGTCTGCAGTTGCGTCTTGCGATTGACATAGTCAAAAATTCCTACAGGATTATTGGCATATGCAAATTGTGCTTACTTTGGAAGCTTTTGCACGGTTACTTGTTAACTGCCCATTAACGAACCTAATTTTATTATGAGGTGGTGTATAGAGAGTCCTCTAAGTTTTATTTTATTAAAATTGGGCTCTCGAAAATACATTGCTATTTTCCTTAATTGAGGTTAAATTCTAATACCACCTCTACTTTCTAATTCTAATACCACCTCTACTTTCTCTCTCGTAACTTACTGTAAGTTACGAGAAAGTCTGTAGATCTACTCCGAGGTGTCTGAGACTAAAATCGCCATTAGGGTGAATTAATTTCGATTTACAAATAAGTTATACTTACAATGAAAATGGTTTCTTAATATTTCAGCCGATTCAAATTATTATTAATTATTATTACAATTATTCCATTACGTCTTTTTGCCGAATCATTAGTTAAATTGCACGTAAATCTAAACTGATCGTAAACAACGATTACGTCGTGTTTTGCTGCAGTGTGTATGAAAAGCCAGCGGAAGGAAAATGCAGATTAGATTATTCAATTAAGATGTCTGATGTGGGTATATATAATATAAAAAATACTTAGCAATGTGGTTTTGATATCGTATTTTAATCGCCTAAAAGAAGTCATGATTTGTTGACAACGACATAGCAATTAAGAATAATATATATTGCTATTTTCAACAAACAAAATAAAAACAAACCTCTTAATATGAACGAAAGAAAGAGATCTAGCGACGTCTACTCGAAAAAGGAAATAGAATAAAAGAAGAAACCAAAGCTTGCTAATCTTAAACCACATAAATTAATTATATTTACTAAAAGTTGTATTAACAAAAGATCTGGAAGATATAAAAATGTTAACGCGAAAATCAACGCACAACTACTCTATTTTATTATTAAGAACATACTGTGCGTCGACAAAATAATCGCAACTGCAGGCAGAGTGGCCAACTATTAAAAATATTTGGGCGCTAATTATAAGTAAGAAAATCACCCAAAAACTTTAAGTCGCCCAAAATTAAAAAAATCGCACAATAATTGAAAACGTCTAAAAATGTTATGAAATAATAATGCAATTACTGCAAGTAAATAAGCTGCTGTAGTTAAAACATGTATATGTAATATGTAAATATTAAAAAAAATCCCATAAAGATTAATTAAAGAAGGTAATCGGATTTTTGTAATTTTTGATATTTATGGTACGTGTAGTTTGGACCTTAAATAAGAATATTTTGGAGTAGTTCGACGCAACGTTCATAAATTACCGAGATAATCGATGTTGAAGTTTCAGCCACCATTTAAATCCAGTAGATATAATACGGTTGTCATTTGGAGTCGTGGCCTAGTCGATAGCGTTTTGGTGCGATCAGGTGCGGTAGTCACCAGATCGCTGGTTCGGGTTTCGCACGGCATATTTCTTTTTCTTCCATTCAAAACGCACCATATGTTTTTTCATTCTTCTGTTGCTTCCCATGTTTCTAAGATAACTACCATTCTGGCTCGTGCCACACAGCGTAAAATGTCGCATACTAGATATAAAATAATAGAAATTTTTATTTCCTACCTGACTCCGTTCGTTTTTTGTTTTTTTGAAGAAACCTTATTGTTAATTCAAAATGAATATTGTTTATCAACCGATTGTGCATTTTAATGATGTACTTGAAAAATGTTCCTGATAGTTCATATATTTCGTTTGTTCATAATCTTTGATATGAGAAGAATAATGAAAAAAACATATGGTGCGTTTTGAATGGAAGAAAAACAAATGCGCCGTGACGAGACCCGAACCAACGATCTCCTGAGTATCGCACGCTGTCGACTAGGCCACGAGGCCAATTGACAATCGTATTATATCTACTGGATTTAAATGGTGGGTGAAACTTCAACATCGATAATCTCGGTAATTTATGAACGTTGCGTCGACCTACTCCGAAATATTCTTATTTAAGGTCCAAACTACACGTACCATAAATATCAAAAATTACAAAATCCGATTACCTTGCCTTCTCCTTGTTAAATTAAATTACTTCTATACTCGACTCGCCGAACAGACGCAGTAGCAAATTATGGCAACCTTGCAATGCAAATGTCCGACTCACACAGCATAAATCACATGTAAACATATCAAAATAATAACCTCATTTTGTATTTGACATAAATAAAAATTGCAAAATGAGTACTAAAATAATTTTCTTATTTCTTCAAGTATGTTTTGTTGAATTAAATTATGTATCTCCAATATATAGAATTATATATAGTAAATAAAAATACACAATGGTTTTAAGAAGATCTATGTAATATATAAATACAAAATTAGGAAACAAATAATTAATTTTTTTTTTTTGGTACGTATTTATATAAGAAACAGTATCCTAAAAAATTAACTCACTGTACAAATAGGTATAATCAAAAATAATAAATTTTATACATATTACAAAAATTTAATACAGTAAAGGAATTAATTATGACATACTAAAACGTTCTTAACATGTATCTTCTTCGCTATTAGATGATGTAGACGAATCATCATTAATTGTAATGATTAACGGCTCTATGTGTATATCTATGAGATTGTCAATTTCTCACATTTCCTCTGTTTGAATAACATGTTTAATAGCATTTTGCCAACTTTCAACAGAAATATTGTCAATACCTCGTTGAAATAATTCTTTCACGTCTGCCAATTTAAATGTGGTGTTATGTCTCGCAACATACCCCTTCACTTGTGCCCATATTAATTCAATCGGGTTTAATTCACAGTGATAAGGGGGAGTCTAAGTACCTTTCTATTAGTGTTTTCTATTAATTCATTAACAGCATATTTCGGAGGGCCAGATAAATGTTCTTTAATTAAAGCTAACAATTCTGCTTTTACCATGTTTTCTTCATATGCAATACTATTTTCCCTCATCCAGTTTTGCATTTCTAATTTGCGACTATTAGTTGTATGTGGCTTATTCAATTTACGACTATGGTACGGAGCATTGTCAAAAATTATAACGCAATTTTCTTTTAAATTGGCGAGAATACATCTCATCCACTCTTCAAACCTTTCTGCATTCATGTCTTCATGATAATCTCCTGTTCTCTTTGATTCAAAGAGGAGTAAACCATTTTCTACAAATCCTTCATCCGAGCCAATGTGTGCAATTATAAATCTTTTGCCTTTGCCTGAAGGATTTTTAAGACCTGTACTTAAATCTTCTATAAATGCTTGTCTTGCAGTGACAACAGACATATCTGTCCATACTTTATGTACAGTATGTCCAGCATTTACTCAAGTTTCATCCAAGTAATATATCGGGGTACCATTTTCACGATATTTCTTAATTTCACGAAGGTATTTCCGTCTCCAGGTAATAATATCATCTTTTTCTTTTAACCTTCCTATACTCACGTCAAACTGAAAGACGTATACTATACTATATAAGTCGGTCTCACAGACCGTATGCGTGAGTATAGGAAGGTTAAAATACTATTTCGAGCTCGCTTATTATAACTACAAACATAATTATCTTATGATTAGTATATAGAATTTCAAGTAATAAATATTTGTACCGAAAGTTTAGTTCCTTTAATAATGATCTGAGAGTCGTAATTTTGAAATTAGGAATGTCATCTCTTTCATTTATCACTGTGAGAACTTTTTGAACTGTTGGAGGTTTATTTTTAAAAAAGAATGAATGTACAATTCTTCGTATAGCATTTTTCATTTCATCATCCACCATATCTAAAACAGCCCTTTTTCTAGGATATTTTTTTGGTGGTTGTAATTCGTGATTAGTGTTATATTCTTTCACAATATTGTAAACACTGCGTTCACTAATTCCTGTAAAAGATACTATAATAGTTACTATGATTTGGTTATCGTTTTTGGAAAGATACCTGCTGCTTTGGCTGTCATTTCAACACTAACAATTTTAGAAGTGCTAGGCTCTTCTTGAAATGTTTTAAATATATTCAAAACCTTCTGTTTATCTTCTACCGTAAAATGTTTTGAAACTCTCTTCTTAGGAGGTGAGTTTTCCATAATGTAAGTATATACGATAATATAGCAAGAAATAATGTATAACCTACAAAACAATAATGTATTATTGGTGCACTAGAACGATCGATAAATAGTCTTCAGAAACACTGGTTTATGAAATATAATAGATAATGGATCATTTACAAAGAAAGCTAATAAAATATAATATTCCAAATGCAATATGGACTCGATTTTTATTCTATTGTAAGCGGCCACCCTCATCGACCAATTACAAACGTTATTGGTTATGTGACCTATTAAACACACATTATTGCCATAATTTACTACTGCATTTGTTCGGCGAGTCGAGTATAGTTCATTTGATTCATCAATATTGCTGTTTTTTCAGTCATACATATGAACGGAGAACTTGTTTAGCATCTCTTTCGATGGCTCGAAAGTTTCACAACACTCGTTATTTTTAGAAAAGTAGTACCTAACCCTTAAAAGTGCATCTAGCAATGGAAAATATATGTTGCTTCTTACTTTGTTCTTCGCTACATTCATTGTCGAAAAAGCCCATTCTACTGCTGCATTGCAGATTGGTAGTGATGGGATTATTAATGCAAATTCAGATATTTCCCTAAAACTATATTCTGCGCCTGCATTTCTTAAAAATTAAAAACCAATAGCCAAAACTGTTCTGAAGTTGTATAACTATTACATGGCCACCTTATAGTTACAAGGTTATTCCACTGACTTCCAATATAAATTTATCTGCAGTTTCGTCTAATAATTGTATGGGTAACATATGGTACTAAAATTAGGACGACTAACGATTTTTAAACAATGTTCGATACTAAAATACTTAACAGAATTAAACACACACATATTTGATGGCAACCTATTTATTTGGTCAGATGTTAAACTGCACCTTATTAGAGCTTCTCTGTATTTAAAACCAAAATCTACAGTGTTGATTTTACAATATGATAATGGATTGTTTAAAATATCAGATACTTTAAATTTGTTCCATATATGTTGGTTTTATTATGATCATATACTTCTAAGTACACCCTAAATATATCAGCCTTTTCGTGCTAAAATAAAAGATTTACAGTATTTACATTGACAAGAATATTATAAACCACTGTAAGGTACAGATATATAATACCATCGTGCAGCATCTCATGCAACACTCGAGCAATATAATTATTGCAAAATAACCCTTCAATTCAACCCATTGTTCTAATATCACTTTCATAACATTAGCTCTTGCTAATCATCACTAACCATCTTGTAGAAGACACAGCTATAAACTTATGAAATTTATTGTTTTCGTTTATATTAATTATGTCAAAATGTTTTTTAATTAATCTCTTCTTAAAGCACACTTAGAGAACCAGTTGTAGATTTCCTTATATAAAAAGGACTTGGAAGTATGTTAGCAGTTTTTGATGCACACAAATGAAAGAAATGAGCTATACACTTCACTAATTGTTCATTCCGTTTTAAATGTTTTCTATACTTGGCATATTTTCCCATATTGCGAGCGACTGAGTGTCAGAGTTCAGTGGCCGTTAATTGTCCGTTGAATGTAGCGTGGGGCGAAATGAAATTAGGGGAATAACCAGAAGTGACGAATTACAAATGCTCTAAATGACGTTACAGCTACATTATGTAGATTATGTAGATTTTATGAACTGTCGCCCAAATCGCCCAATAAATTATTATTTCTACGCCCAAATTATCGCAAATCGCAAACTTAAAATTTTAATCGCAAAATTAAAAATAAAATCACCCATTTTGCGATAAATCGCCCAAGTTGGTAACACTGGCTGCAAGTGTTCAGCACGTCTCTGTTCGTGCGTTTCTATGACGCAAAAGGAGGAGGTGTCGGCCTGGTCCATGTAATGTAATGTAATGAGGTCGGGTCTGGCCCAAAATGGCCCTTTGCACTGCGACCACGTTGATATATTGTGCCTCCCCATGTTTTTATTTGTTTAATACGTCTAGGAACAGGATCAGCTCCTTCAATGCGAGTGTTAATAGGTCCTCTTCACTCAGCGTATATGCATGTAGTATTCTGTATCTGCTGTGGCCCAGTGCCCCACAATTAGTGATCAAGTGTTCCATTGACTCCTCTTCTTCACCGCAGGATCTGCAAGTGTCCGTGTTGGATAAGCCCATTTTGTGTAGGTGCTTGTTGCAGATATAGTGGCCTGTGAGTGCCCCCGTCAGTGTCTTTAAGCTTCTCCTGTCCAGTTTTAGGGCGAGGTCCGCCCTCCTAGCATCGAAGCTCAGAAACTTTTGGAATGTTCCAGCTCCCTGGTGTCATTCCAGTGTTTTGTTGTGAGGGATGCTGCCCATCTCCCCTTTAAGGAGACCTTTGTTAAACCCAAAAGATGGGATAGGTCCAGTAAAGTTTCCTTCAGCCCCTTTTTTGCGTAGATGTCTGCAATCTCATTTCCTCCGTGCCCCTCATGTCCTGGTACCCGGACCAGAGTGATCTGGTTCTGAGTCGCCAGGTCGTTAAGCATGTTGGGACATTCCAATAATATTTTGGACTTAATTGTACAACTGCTTAGGGCCTTAAGAACTGATTGGCTGTCCGAGAATATTTTGATTCGTATTCCCATGTGTCCCCTTTCGGATAGGATTCCTACACTTTCCAAGATTGCGTATAGTTGCGCTTGGAAAATTGTGGTGTTCTTGCTCAAGGTTATTGACCTGTGTGTTCTAGGCCCCACTATTCCTGCCCCCATTCTTTGGAGCGTTTTGGATCCATCTGTGTACCACTTTTGCGATCCATCCCGTAACCATCTTGGGTTTGCGCACCACTCGCCCCTTGTCGGGAAGACGACTCCGTACTTCCTATCGAAGCAATACATGGGATCCATGTGGTCGCTTGCTTGAGACATACTAAGTATGTCTTCGATTCCCTTCAGGATTGTAAGATGACCAGTAAGGTTACCTGCCTTAAGTTTTTCCCTTCTGTAGATGAAGATTAGCACTGACTCGAGGTGCAGTTCCCAGGTAAGTTTTTATCCAAGATAATTCCCAGATACTTCACCTTATCGCTAGGGACGACTTCGATGCCGTTTACTTTTAAGGTGGGGATATCTATCACCCTTTTCCTAGTGAATGGTAGGATGGTTGTCTTCTCTGGGTTAATTGATAGCCCCTCCAGCCTGCACCATTCCCTTGTTGTGTCCGGGGCATCTTGCATCCGTTCAGCAATCGTTCCTATATGATTACCCCTGATTATTACAGAGATATCATCCGCATAACCAATGGTTCTGTGTCCCTTCCGGTTAAGGACCCTAATCAGGTCATCAGCTAATACCGACCATAAAAGGGGAGATAATACCCCACCCTGTGGGCATACCTTAACCGCAGTGACACTGAGGTCCGTAGATCCGAGTGAGGCTCTGATCAGCCTTTGATTAAGCATACAGCTGACCCATTTTATTATCGCTCTAGTCCATAGTCATTAGTTAAACTGAAATGGAAAGGAGCCGGTAATGGCCGTTAAAAGTATAAGTTAAATATCACTTACACTCATTTATTACTTTTCAATTGGTAAAGGTTTCTGCCAAATTTAATCGAAAAATTCCAATACCCTTTAGTTGGTGCAATTTATAAAAGAAATGATGCATACTTTCTTGGTATATTTACACCTAATTTCAGACTTTTGTTGTTTGGTTTTTCACTTCTATATAGACTAATCAAATTATAGAATTCACAACATTTTCGATTAAACTATATCGTCACAGAGAATCTACTAGCATAAACTAACTAACTATTGTATAGATCTAAAGTGAAAATCTCCAAACGACTTTCACAGTACTACCACATGCACATATCTTCCGTTTCACCGATTTTATAGAAATTTCCGAGTAAAATCGAACCATTGAGCACGAATGTAATGAACGTTTTCAACTTTCGAAATCTAATCCATAACAGCGACTGCACCGAATCGATTGAAGATAATACGTCAAATCACTTCGTAATCACGCAATGGTTCCACCCTATACGCTGTTGCGGCTAACTAAAATTAACATTTAAATTTCATTTCTCGTCCATTAGGCTCGCACATACGAACTGGATGTATCAGCGCGCAGTCAGTTTATCATTCGACCGTAATTAATATCACAAGCGGAGTTTCAATTAGATGCCCAGCTTATTGTTAGTACATATGTATTTCATATTCATTAAAAACTGCGCCTTCTTTAACGAGTGCAGATACAAACAAACGTTAAGCATGATGGCGCACGCACAACAATTCTAAATTTGTCCCAGTTAATTCAATTGTTATAGCGATACAAAACGGAAAATATTTAGATTATATTCCTACGCATAGGTGACTATGTGTTTGTTGAGGAATTCGGTAAAATAATACGAAGCCGTATAATCGAAACTCCTGCATCCTCCTGTATCTATACAGTGACCAATAGTGTTTTAGCTGTTAATTCACAAGTTGTATGATGTCATTTCTTTCTTATATTTTCGTCTGGATTATATTAGATTGCGCTTTGAGTAGTGTGAAGTTGGCAACTGAATTTGTGAAAATATAATAATTCATCGGAGTTCCTGGTAGATATGAAATAGTGCTAGAGTACTTGCGGAAAATTTCAAGAGTTCTGCAAAATTGCGCCAAAAATGGAAAATACCGAAAATGAACGTAGCAATGAATATCTTTTCAATTTTCAACTTTACAAACGTTTAGAATCCTATTGGGAACTGCGATCAGACTGTTTCTAACTTCACAGGACTTATGCTTTGTTCGTTTGCAATTCGATTTCGAAATTTACTTACTTACTTAATCCTGAGTCCTCCTAGCACGAGGTGTAAGACTGTTGAGTCGAGTTGAGCCAACCATCTCTATTCCGTGAGGTTTTTGATCTGCTCCCATCGTATTCCTCTTCATTGTGCCTCTCGCTGCGCAGCCTCTCGCCATGTCTTTCTCGGTCTTCCTCTTCTATTAAAACGTGCCTGGCATTCTGCAAATATGTTCCACCCATTCTAATTGTTTTTTCTGTATTTTCGTTAGTATCGGTTTTATCTTAAAGTTTTTTTCTGAATGTTTCGTTCCTGATTTTGTCCAATCTTATTTTATTTTCTATCTTCCTTACGAACCCCATTTCTCTAGCATTTATTTTACTATTATATTTGTTGGATAATCTCCACGACTCGTTACCATATATAAGTATCAGGTACACCACTTATTTGACCACTTTCGCTTTGATTTATTTAATTATTTCTCTTTTATTAAAGAATATTGACTTCAGTGAGTTATATCGTCTTCCTACCACCCCCTTCTTTGTCCATTATTTCCATATCTAGGGTTCCACTTTCTTCAGCTGTAGATCCTAGGTATTTGAATTCTTTTACTTGTTGCATTGACATTCCATTATAATTTGATGTCTTTTCTTGTTCGCTGAAATAATCATCGGTTTTCTTTCTTTTACATTTGTCTTCATATTGATGTTCTTTAGTTTTCCCATATTACATTGGGGTTATGCTGTAGATTTTCTTCTGAGTTACCATATATAAGCATCGGGTTCACCACTTTTACCATTCCCGCTTTGATTTCTTTTATTATTTGTCTATTATTAAAGAATATTGACTTCAGTGAGTTATATCGTCTTCCTATCACCCCTATTTTGCCCATGATCTTCATATCTAGGGTTCCATTTTCTTCAGTTGTAGATCCTAGGAATTCGAACTCTTTTACTTGTTGCATTGACATTCCGTTATAATTTGATGTCTTCTCTTATCCGCTAGAATAATCATCGTTTTTCTTTCTTTTACATATGTCTTCATATTGATGTTCTCTACTTTTCCCTCATTACATTGAGGTTATGTTGTAGATTTTCTTCTGAGTTACCATATATAGGTATCGGGTTTCCCACTTTTTACCACTCCCGCTTTTATTTCTTTTGTTAGTTCTCTTTTATTAAAGAACGATCACTTCAGTGAGTTATATCTTCTTCCCACCACTCCCTATTTTGTCCATGATTTCCATATCTACGGTTCCGTTTTCTTCAGTTGTAGATCCTAGGTATTTGAACTCTTTTCCTTGTTGCATTGACATTCCATTATAATTTGATGTCTTCTCTTGTCCGCTGAAATAATCATCGTTTTTCTTTCCTTTACATTTATCTTCATATTGATGTTCTCTACTTTTCCCTCATTACATTGAGGTTATGTTGTAGATTTTCTTCTGAGTTACCATATATAGGTATCGGGTTTCCCACTTTTTACCATTCCCGCTTTGATTCCTTTTGTTATTTCTCTTTTATTAAAGAATTTTGACATCAGTGAGTTATATCGTCTTCCTATCACCCCCTTTTTTTATCCATTATTTCCATATCTAGGGTTCCATTTTCTGCAGTTGTAGATCCTAGGTATTTGAACTCTTTTAGTTGTTGCATTGACATTCCAATATAATTTGATGTCTTCTCTTGTCCGCTGAAATAATCATCCGTTTTCTTTCTCTTATATTTATCTTCATATTGATGTTCTTTAGTTTTCCCTTGTTGCATTGGAGTTATGTTGTAGATTTTCTTCTAGAGCCTGTTATTATTGCCATCTCGTTTGTAAATGGAAGTTCCGATAGGACCACCTTTTCCCATTCTCCAATAACCCAATATCAGTATCATCATCCTCTTTTCAGCATTCTTTAATGCCTCATGCAACACTATCGAGAACAAAAGTAGGCTTAAAATACGTCCCTGCTTCAGTTCATTTCCCGTTTCAAACTCTCAAGATTCTTCGGTGTTAGTTCTTACTACATTTAGTGTTGTAGTGTCTTTAATTAAATTTAATATTTCTGTATTCTCTCTATTTACCCCTTTGTTCTTTTCAAACCTTCCCACACACCCTTCCTCCTTAATTTATCGAGCGCTTTTTCCAAATCTAAAAACATATGTGTTTTCTATATTTTCAATTATGCTATTTTTTATTACTTGTCTTATAAGAATTGGATCTTGGGTACTTCTACCTCTTCTAAAGCCAGATTGGATTTCTTCCAGTGACACCTTTCAATAAGCCCTTTTATTCTGCGTAAAACTTTTGCTGGGGCACTCGTTAAGGTTATGCCCCTGTAGTCCAGGATGTAGTAGGGATAATATGATTCTGATATTTCATTCCCTTGGTACTTTGTTATTAAAAATGAAAAAGTAGAAAAATAGAAATCTACCTCACTCTCTCACATAAATAACCTCACTGAGCTTTATTTATTCGTCAACTTTCACTGAAAGCTGTGCAAGGACTGCACTGCAGCCTACATTGCACATACCAATAATTATATAATGATAATCACGTTTAACAAGTCTGTGAATGCATCTTTTCCTGTCTCATCCAAATATTTGCCTATTTCTAGTGTTATGCCACCTATACTCTTTCCCTACTTTCCCTAGTTTTAATTTACCAATGGCTTCATTCAGTTCTTTTACCTTTATTTTGCGTATGTTCAAATTTTTACCTTGACTGTCTTCTTCTTCCGCTATATCTGGTTCCTCCATCCCCACTAGTTCATAAAAATACTGTTTTCATCTTTCCATTTGATTAGTTTCGTCGGTGATTATACTTCCGCCTTTGTTTTTTATACTTTTCATGCTATATTCTTTTTTTTTTTCGTTTCAGCTGTTTTAAAGTGCCGTAAAATATTTTTATTTCTTCTGAAGTTATCACCCATATTTTCCGACTTCGGAGTGGAGAAAATGTTCTGAGAATTGCTTTGAACGCATGAAAAAGTGTATAAATCGTAAAGACTAATATTTTGGAAGGCAATAAAACTGTTTGTTCCAAAGAATATTTTTCCTTCTCTAGTTTTCGTAACAAGTTAAAAGGTTTAGTCGTACAATCGCGTTGAAGTGTTTGGTTTCCTATTATAGGAAGTCACAAAACAATTAATTTAACCAGATGATTTCGTCCCTACGGTATTGTAAGTCCACGTAATCGTTAATACAAATTAGATAGAGATCTAACAACAAAAGCCATACAAACCAAAAATTACGGCGGTTCGTATCTAGTTAATAAGAAGTTACAGCAGATGAGGTTTCGCGTACAGAACAAGAAAAAGACGCCGCTATCAATAAACGAATTCGCAGAACGTGAATCGAGTTTAAAGTAAACCAATAAAATTATATGATTGCATCATGAACCGAATTGGGCAGGATCGCTGGTATAAACTAATAAAACCGTGTCGTACCGTCGAAACTGTCTGCAGGATAAATTTAGGCACTTTTTTTCTTGTATATGCGTGTAAATTATACGAATCGAATGAAGGAGCATTGTATGTAGCAACGTTAAGGTCACAGAGAAATTATTCGTAAAATTCTGAAGGAGATTGAAACTGGAGCAAGCTATATTGATTTACATCTGCTGGGCTAAATCCTTTCCGCAAAGAAGTCCTTTGCTCTACTCAGAAGATCGGATGGTGTTCCGGTTTGTCGAATTCATTTTTTGTCCGGTTTTTCCTGTCTTCTCGTATATTTTGACGAATCTGCTTTTATAACACCAAAAAATACAATATTGTTCAACAAACAGCGTTTCCCAAAATCAACTATGTGTGTACATACAGCCATTTTAGATTTTTCAGCCGTATTGACCCGCTCCATAGAGTATGAAATTAAGTTAGAAGTAGTATTAATACACGCCCTCCTTAATGGGTGTTCAGTGTCAATGGGGTGTTTTGGTGTGTTTCGCGCGTTCATTGTGTGATGTTCATTGTGCAGTGTTTTGGTGTTGGTGTGTTCGTTGGTGTGTACCCGACACTTCACGGTCAAACGGGTTTCAGGATTAAGTTAAGCAAGTGTTCGTTGTGTGGTATTCATCTTGGGCATTAGCCGGATTCGCTAGTGATACTGAATCCCCAGTTTACCACAATTAGGTCAATTAAAAGTGTTGGGTACTCTTTTCAAGATCGGTTAAATTTCAATTTTTCTTATTGGTTCCAAAACTATTTCTGACCTTTAAAAGTAGTATTTGTAACGATAAAATACTAGTTCTTTTACAATGTTAAGAGCTCCTACAGCTTTATTTTTCTTCAATCATAGGTGAAGAACCAGTAAGTTTACGAGCTCGAAATGTTGCATACCGTGAATTCGTTACGATAGCTACGACTTATCATCGAGCTTTTTGGTAAATTCCTTTGTTATCGTTACTTTCTCCAAGTCCAAAAATGATGTAAGCCCATGGTAATTTTTCTATTCCTTAATTGAGGTTAAATTCAACAAGAAACGAGGAATTTACAAAAAAACTCGCCGATAAGACATAGCATATCGTAATGAATACACGGTGTGCAAAATCTCGAACTCGTAAACTTACTGGTTCTTCACTTACGATTGAAAAAATTAAAGGTGTAAAATACTAGTATTGTATCGTTACACACACTACTATTAAAGATCAGATATACAATTTTCAAAATAGTTTTGGAACCAATAAAAAAATTTAACTTTGAGCGATCTTGAAAAAAGTACCGAAAACTCTTAAACTCTTTCTAGAACTGTAATCTAACAATAAGACTAACAATCGAAATGGCGGCTAAAAATTCGACTTATTGTGAATATAATCGAGATTGTGCTCTACTCTTTTCACTTAACGCAGATCATTAACTCCTTTATTTTCCCGGATGCGAAACAGGTGGAGATCGGCTTTGAAAAAGCGAAAAATCACGCTTTAATATCCGTTTTAACGCGCATCGCGCTGCTTATGAAGTAATTGAAGTCGCGCGAAAGTTGTTTATAATAACTTTTATCATCATTTACGATTTTTCCTAACTACGAAAATATCAACCGAAAGAATAAATAAACTTCAGCATGTTTATACACACCGATTCCGCGACGACGTAAATTCGCGAATTTCTAGGAGATAGCAAACGATTTCTTTTTATTATCAACACTTTTTTGATCGCGAAAAATACTAGGCGTGGGAACGTTCCCCTTCATGAGGTATCCTCCTCAATTGTGGATCCATCGATTGTGGAAAAAATCAAATGACGATGACGAATCGATGAAATGAAAATCAGGACGAAAGCATGTTTCGAACGGAAAGATCGTATTATACAGCGTGTCCCAAAATTGCTGGGGCATAGAGCTACCACGCATCACAGAGGTCAAAATAAGTCGAATGGACGCAATTTATATACATATCAAAATGTATCGTTTGTCCGTGAGAAGAGTTCAAAGTTTACTTAAAAAATCACGCTTTTGAAAACCACGCTCACCCCCTGGTAATTTTTACAAAATTTTCTCAGAGGTGGTAATATGGTTCTAAGCCTTTCTTAGCGAGGAGACTTATTCATCATCTTCATTTTTGACTCTTATAGAAACTTCGTATTTCGCATAGTTTCGAAGGAAAAATCTTTTTCTCAAATACTGATTACCTACATTCTTAGTGCAAGTTTAATATAAATATAATACACAATTTAGTTGGCGGTGTACACAAAGACACAAGTCATGATTTTGAGAGGAAAAAAATTCATAATCGTCCCAGTTTATTGTTCACAGTAAATAATTTCAATAATTTGTTCACGTGTAGTTGCTTTTGTATTGCTTTTTATCGCGATCACCGTTATTGCTTTAGTTGCTATTTCTGTTGTTGTTGCAGTTACTTTGGCAGCTATCAAATATGGATTTCCCTCTTAATGAGCAGGCAGACATGCTATTAGTTCTTGGATACTGTCAAGGTAACTGCCGCAAAAGTGTCCGCGTGTATCAAGAGAGGTATCCAAACCAGAGAATTCCAAATCACAGAACTTTTGCCCGAATCGAAAGACGTCTTCGAGAAACAGGAGTGTTGAAGCCAGTCAAAATTGACGCTGGAAGATCTCGATAACCCCGAACACCCATTTCGGAAGAAATTGTTCTTCAAATGATTGATAACAATCCTGAGACTAGTACCAGAACATTACAACGAGAGACTGGGATTTCAAAAAGCACTGTAAGGCAGATCTTTAGCGATCAATTAATTCGTCCATTCCACATCCAACTAGCGCAAGAATTATTACCACTTTATCGGGGTTCACGTTTAAATTTTTCACAAATTGTTCGGGAGCGCAGAGTAGTCGATAACGGATTCCACATTTAATATCTTGTTTACTGGTGCGTCTTGGTTTATACGTCGTGGTATGACGAACCTACACAATGAGCATATTTACGCAGACGAAAATCCACATGCTATTAAAGATGGACATTATCAACAAGCATTTAAAATTAATGTCTGGATCGGAATTATTGACAATTTTTTGGTTGGACCGTTCCGATTGCCTGATCCTTTAAATGGCGCTAGTTACCTTCGTTTCCTTCAAGAAATTTTGCCAGAATTAGTGTGCCCCTTAATTTGCGTTGAAACATGTTCTTCATGTACGACAGTGCACCAGCTCATTTTGAACGTGCCATAAGAGTATATCTTAATGCAGAAAATTGGTTTGGAACCTTTGGTGTAACAAAGCAAACACACTGACAAAGTCAATGCACAAATTTCCACTATCACCAAACAACCAACCATTAAGAAATGTGCATAATTGTTATAAGCTGGATGCATTTGAAAGCATAGAAATATTTAAATGTGGCCGCCTCACTATGAATGCCGATAAAGGGCCTATCCCAGATAGCTGTTTATTTAATTTAATTAATTCTAAATAATTCCAGGCCTTTGTTTACATATTTCTTAAGTTTTTTCAAATTGCTGCCTTTGCATTGTAATCGGTTATTACTGCGAATCATTACGGTTTCCTCATCTTAATGACATTTACGGGGAGTTCGACTATTGTAAACAATTAACAAGGAGCTCATTAGTCCTTATTCGTTGTATTACTCACCCGAACTTATATAAAGTACGTTGCTTAGATTTATAATTCACATTTGATCATCTCCTGATGATGCTAACTTGGTTAGCGAAACGCGCGTCGAGAGACATGTAATATTTGTTTGGTGATAGTGGAAATTTGTGCATTGACTTTGTCAGTGTGTTTGCTATATCTTAATGAACAATTTGTTGGTAGATGGATTGATAGGGGACAAGAAGCACCCATTCAATGGCCTCCGCGGTCTCCAGATTTAAATCCTTGCGACTTCTTCATCTGGGGGCGTTAAAAACACAAGTGTACCAGGTTCAAATTAATAATTTCGAACAACTGTAAACACACTACAAGATAACTAGAATGTTTTAAGAATGGTGCATTTCAATTTTTTTACGCCCTATTGACCTCTGTATTAATGAAGGTGGAGGTCACATTGAACACCTGTTGTAACAAAAGTTTTGTCTTTGTGTCCACCACCAAGTAAATTTTGCACTATAATTTTATTAAACTTATACTAAGAATGTAGGTTATCAGTATTTGAGAAAACATTTTTTCCTTCGAAACTATGCGAAATACGGAGCTCGTATAGTCAAAAAATGAAAATGATGAATAAGCCTTCTCCATAAGAATTGCAACAACTAGAATTAGTTAAACGGTTTTATTGAAATTTGATAATTATCAAATTACCAATTGTTTTATTTTATAACAGTTAATGTTACTAAGTGTAGATACGCAAAAAAACACTTACAATCGTTAAGCTGTTTTTACTGAAAGTTTACACATCTCTTTGTTTTATCAAAAGATGAATTTTCTGAAAATTTCATTAAAATTGACGAACAACTTGCATGTGTTGCAATTTTTATGAAAGCCATTATATTTTCGAGGATGCAAACAGAAATGTGATCACTGTGATCAGATCTAAATGGATCTAGATTTGTGTAATTAGTCCGGCATTAATCTTTTTGTACGTTTATATGCGAATTTAATGCGGATGACTTTACGTAATACGGTTACAATGTTCTATGATGACTATTTAGCTACATCGATCAAATTACTCGGATCGATCAGCTACACATTTGTCTTCGATATTAACCTGACCAGCTTATTGATTTTGAGGTTTGGACTAATATATGTATGTATGTAGAATTAGCGGTTTGCGTTGCATATTTCGGTTAAATGGTGTAAATTGTTTAATACAATAAAAGCAAAGGTATATATCGCCAGCTTAATCAGCCTAACCTCGTAACTCCAAAATGGCAAATTTTTTCAGGAAGCGAATAAATCTTCCATTTCATTTTTATTTGGCAACTTTGTTTGTATATTTGAGTATTTTAACTTGTAATATACTAGCTTAACTATCTTCTACAGTCCTTTGAAATTCTGTACTTATTAAGTGATTGTAATGGAGTTACGTGGTTTTCCACAAATTATTAAGTTAAGAGGGAAGTAAGGAGGAAAAATTCAAGTATGCAGGTTTTTGATGATAAGCAAATGTTTATATTAAATTGCACAAATAAGAATTGAAACAGTTGTCCAAAATTGATGAAAGTATATATCGGGTGTGTATAAATTGGTATCAAAATATGGTACCACATTCCATACGTCTTGACGAGGTTCTAGGAGTTCCGACTTTTGTTTCACAAATAAGCGTTCCTGTTCAATATCTGTTGATAGATATAGCTGCAATTTAGAGCAAACAAAAATTTTCAATCCTATTTGTCGGTAAACGCTGTTTCTTTGACTTCCAATTATGTTTCGAACATTTCGTCATTAACACACTTTCACGAAAAATACATCTTGCAACGTTGCAGGTCAACAGAATTCTACTCGAATGTGATTTTTCTTTTTCGCAATTATTTGTATAGTCTTGATTAGTTCTTGTGTTTCTGTGTTTTTCGTTCTTTCATTATTATTTTATTTACTCATAATGGATTTTGCGTCGAATGAATAGGCCGAGATGTACTTACATGAAGTACGGTTTCTGTAATGGAAATGCATAGCAGAACAAGAATATCGCATACGTTTCCCAAATCGGAGGAATCCTAAAAAAATGTATTTCGAAGGTTGGGCTTGTCATTGGTTGGAATGCGAGGCAAGTTTACATTAGAGTAAAATACCGATTTCCGCATACAAAATTTATGTTGGCTAAAATGAAAATATCACTAAAATTTTTAAATGTCATATGTGATTCTTGCTGTGTCATTTTGTGTTCTCGTTCGTTTACTTTTTACTTCAAATCTTTCAACCTAAAAATTTCAAAACAGATCTTTTAAGAGCTATACAGCTACAGTTCCAATTATAACAGGTAATCTTCAGTCGATAATGTTTGTTCTCATGCTACATTATACGATACATTCTAGCGCCAATATGGACCCCAGAGAGGAAGCGGGCACTTCGAGAAATCCTCAACGCAAGCATATCCGAAGCGGGCAGAGACTTATGGCATACAATGCCTATGTTAAGTACTGCACTGAAAATTCCAAGTCAGCTTCGATAAAATTGGCTTCAAAGTTGGTTGGCATTGGAGAAGGTTCAATGAGGGCTATTGTAATGGAGATGGAAAACTCTGGGCTTGTACGTTCTCCTATCAAGAAGCGAAAACGGGAAACCACATGCACTAAATTGGATGAATTTCAGAAAAATTGTATTAGAAGACATATACATTCTTTCTACTTTAAAAATGAGATACCTACCTCTTCAAAAGTATTAACGGTAAATATATACTCACTGCTGTGATTTGGAAATTACTTAACAATTTTATAGGTTATTGAAGCTGATGATACTTTGCCTGCAATGAAACGTACTACATTATGGAAAATATTGAAGGTATTAGGGTTTAAATGGGAGAAACGAAGTCGAAAGAGTATTTTAATTGAACGCAATGATATTGTTTTGTGGAGACGTAATTACCTAAAGAGCATTAGGAGATTTCGGACAATGGGGAGAAAAATCTATTATTTAGATGAGACTTGGGTAAATGCTGGTCACACCAAGGTGGAAAGATACAACAGTAACTGATGCTGGACAGGCATTTATTGATGGCCTATCACGCGGATTACAAGATCCTTCTGGAAAAGGGAAAGTCTGATTGTGCTGCATATTGGTAGTGAAACTGGCTTTGTTGATAATGGTCTTCTATTGTTTGAATCAAAAAAACTGGTGTCTACCATGAAGATATGAACAGTAAAGTTTTTAGTGAGTGGATGACAAATATACTGCCAAGCCTTGAACTCGGATGTGTTATTGTAATAGATACTGCTCCATACCACTCAGTCAAAACAGAGAAAATACCTAATTACTCCTGGAGAAAAGACGTAATAATTGAATGGCTCACATCCAAAGATATTGTAGTCGATCACAATTTATTAAAGGTTGAACTTCTTGATATGGCAAAAAGAGTATATAAGTAACCATCCAACCAGTTATGTCATAGATGAAATGATAACAGCAAGTGGTCGTACAGTATTATGATTGCCTCCATACCATTGCAACCTAAACCCTATTGAACTTGTTTGGGCTCAAGTGAAGCATCATGTTGCTACTAACAACACGACATTCAAGTTGCCAGAGGTCAAAGCACTGTTACTTCAAGGATTGGATCTTGTAAATGCTCAGCGTTGGGAAAATTGTGTGAAACATGTGATTGCAGAAGAAGATAAGATGTATGAACTTGATAATATCGTGGAAGATTTGGTGGAAATTTTGATTATAACAGCAAATACTGGATCATCATCAGAACCATTTACTGACACTGACAGTGAATAAATTTATAATTTTTAAGATATTGCGAAAGTTAAATATGTTCACAATTATACTGTACTTTTTTAGAAATGATGTACGTATGTATATATTAAATATATAAATATTTATGTTAATATATGAGTGAAATAAAAGTGTTTAATTTTTGTTTTCTTGTTTTTATTGACGTTACTTGTTCAATATTTATTTATTTTCATTCAATTACATGCTAAAACAATGTTTAACCTGTAGTTTAACATTATCTGATACTTTCATCACATAGCCAGTTACCTACCTATCCATCTATCCATGTTTATTATTGAGGCTAGAATGTTGGAGTCTAGGTATTTTTAAATTCTTAAATGAGGTACGCTCGTATTCACATTTTAAATACTAGATATTACATTTTAAATGAGAGCGGTTATATGTTACACGCCAAATTAAAAGTTTTGTGTATAATACCATTAAAGTTATTCAGATCTTAGTCTGCTGCTTCCCTTGATGTAGATTTTGAATTTGCCGCTATTTTGCTTATTATCCCTGTGTGATACGTTTGCCGATCTCAGCGCGCTCTACTTCGTCTTAACGTGAATGGAGTATAGTAAAATATTTTGGAAGATTGAAATTCAGAAAATATTACGATATCTACTATTGCAGTAGTATGCGAGTGCAGTGTTGCCGGAGGTACGCTTTTAACATTCCTTAACATTCCTCCAGCGTACGCGGTTGAAGAAGAAATTCCACATCATCGACTTCTTTCCTATTAAATATTTCTCTATGATGATTATTTTGCCTGGGAAACTTCCGGATGAATGAATTGTGATTACTTGATGATTGTTCCTATTTCCTAACTATAAAGCTGTTGTTCGATGGATCAGGTACGGATTGTAGCAAACGGATGTGTCCACAATGAAAACGGATTTAAATGTTTTTGTTATATTTATTTTACACCATGCGTGTAAACTAGCGTTGAATCGTCAGAAAAGAAAACTGTGTAGGAACTTCTAACGAAAGACTTAATGTACGTAGGATACAGTTACATCATCAATATACAATCATATAACCCGGGGAATCACCAAGATGTTAGAACTAGTGATGGGAAAGTATAACGTCAGGGAAAAACAAACTATATATCAAATCAAGCAAAGGCCGCCAAAGGCGATGTACGCATGACATATTTTATTGATTTTATGATGTGATCAAATAGAACTGTCGAATACGAAACAACGATGACCTGTTATATTGGAACCGTTATTTCAAAATAACGAGAACGGTTGGAACTGTCCTTTCAAAAGAACGGGTTTTCCCATCACTACTACCAACAGTATCATACACGTGTGAGTCTTATCTACCCCTGACCCCTGATTTGCTATGGATAATAATAAGGATGAATAAAGATATTATAGCTAGAAAGCTGATAGAAACCGGGAAAACATCGAAAACAAGGAGAGCTAAAACAAAGGAGTCATCTTTGGACCAAATTAAAAATCTGAGTACGTACAAAAACGGGTAAATCCTTGGGTGAAATGAAGATATCAACGTGGAACCGAAGAAGGTTGGAGAGAATGGGTAAAGAAAGCGAGAAATTGGTCCGACGATCTAAAGGGCGCAAGGATATTAGTAGAAGAAGAAAATTGCCTTTTTCCTTTATGCAATTCAAATAAATCTTTAATATTTCCTACAGAATAAATTCATTTCGATAAGAATTCTGAAGTTTACGACCGTCATTTTAAAACTTTTTAATGTATATGGAGAACCAGTTACTTAGCCTAAGAAGTCTTCAATCTAGCACAAGTTTTGTTCAAGCTGGCGAGTGCAGATTAGTGCTGAACGTTGCAAGTTTAAAGCCGGTGCAATTTGAACTTTCTAACCCTAGCCGAATTTAATTTTCTATTACTTTGATAGTACGAGGAGCGCCTTTTAAGTTGTTACAAAAACTAGGAAAAAGAGTCCTTTCGGTAAAAGTCCTTAAGTCCTGGAGGCACAGACTCTTCGTGAACGATTCCCTGGTTATCAAAAAAGCAAATCAGCATGCTTTTTATCTTTGACTTGTTCCCTCTTGCTTTTTTGGCCTTCGAGAGCGTGGAGTGTGCCACTTACAAGTTTACAAAAGTTTCCGTTGTGTGCACAAGTTTTAAGCAAAACCTAGTCGCACACCGTTGCTTCAAATTCATATCACTCATTGTCAGAACGCACTAGCAAAAACCTGTTTCGCTGAAAGAATCGTACAGAGCAAACAACCTGATTCTAGCCAGTTCCAACTCACACTGATGGCGTATCACACGTTGATTTGCCTCCCCTGTACATCGCGCGTCGCCAGTATTATTCGATCGAATTAACGAAATTAATTAACACCAGAAAGACTGAAACTTAGTATATACCTATATTGCCCAAAAGCAGTCAAAATCACTGCATTGTGAAAGAATACCTAATGTGTAAAGAATTTTTTTAAAATGAATTTTTAATATTTTTTATATTATTTACAGTTATATAAAAAGTTATTAGTAAATATTAACAATAAAAAAATTTACTTCACTTGGAAAAAAATTATGAAAAAAGTGGAAATCTTTTTATGTGTACATCTCCCGCAAACATACTTTTGACATTTTTCACATATATTATTTGTTTTGTTGTTGTGGCAAAGAGGTACTTGACAAATTTTGCGTTTGTTAGAATGGGTTGCATTTGATGATGTTGCAGTTGATCTTTGTGGGTCTTCATGCTCTGATTAATTTTTCTGGCTTACAGCTCTGTATTCGGTGGAAAGCTGTTCTGCTAATTGAAACAAGAACTCTTTTCATATAAAATATAAAATAAAATATAAAATCCCAATAAATGCACGTATTTCGGGGAATGCTGCTGTCCAATCGTTCCTCAAAATTCGGCGGCTTTCTTCTTCTGTGCACTTTTTTATATGTTTGAAAATATTGTTATCTATTATCAACGAGAATACACTGATAAGATTATCTGCCATAATGTTCCTTTTTGCATAGCCTGTTGGCCCTTTCACACCCTTGAAAATACAAGTACATGGTAACCTTCCAGGACTACCACCTTCGTCAAATTTTGACCACACAGTACCATCGGCAGCTGTTTCGGTCTCCTGAAAGGTGTTTTCAGTTTCTTAATCAGAGTCTGAACTACTTAGCACCCTACACCTTTACTTGGCCATATTGATGACACTTTCATTTTCATCATTGGTGATCGACTCTTCATCGCTATCGTCAGTGTCAGATGTTTCACTTTGAATATAATCCGCTTCATCTTCAGGTGATAGTTCAGAATTTGTTGCATTTGATTCTACATCGGAGCACTCTTCACTTATGTTCGTTAGCTTTTCCAATAACTCACTTCTATTCGACATTTCTTTCATGAATTTAGGGCGCAAAAGGAATAAACTAAACAACATGTTAGAACAAGTAAACACTGTAGAAAGATTCCAATAACAAGTACTACTTTAGCTTATTGAGAAACTGCAACTTATCAAGTATACGCCCAAATCGACAATTTATGATGTATTTGTATGTTATCATGTGACGGTAATCGAAAAAACTGTAATTTCAATACAGAGCCGAACTGGTCAATAAGAAATTTACTCAATTCAATAATTAGAGTCATTTGATTATTTAAAATTTCCCAAGCAGTCAAAATGACTGCTTTTGGGTAACATAGGTACAGCACATATATATATATATATATATATATATATACTGGAGATGAAAGAGGGGAAGGTAACTACAAATATTGATAAACGCATTTATATGTTGTACAAAAAGTCACAAAATTCTAAGAAATTGTGTCATTATATACATAATTGTTTTTCTATTTGAAATTAAAAAGCAGTCAAAATGACTTCCTTGTGCAATCTAGTGTTAATTACGTTACCAATCTCATTACTTTATTTCTATAACTCGTACATAGTACATAACCTCTCTTCTACCTTGCAGTGTAGAAATAGAAACTTTAGACATAACTGTAAAATTTTAACAAATTTATTACTGATAAATTGTAAATTTACTTTCAAATAACCTGTCTGAATGGTGTAAATTTATTCTATAAGTACGGAGCGTAGCGGTACGCTATAAACAAAAGTGACAAGAAAGTGATTTAGCGCACTGATTCATCCTTTCATCCTATTCCTTATTGCTCATAAAATGTTTTCGCTAACAGCAAATTATTTATTTACCTTTTAAATAAATTAACGTATAATACCTTAAACTAAATTTACTGGACTTGAGCTATAGAAATAAACATCTGTCGAAAAAAGATATCCGAAGACGTACAGTAGCTAGGAAAAAATATTTGCGTGCTACAGGATATTCTAGTGGAAAAATAAGTTACGTGGTATGTAGAAATTTCTTACTGGTGTTTTTGGAATGGAGTAAATATTTCGTAAATATAAAAGGCACTTTACTAAGCGCGTAAATGAAAATATTGCGAACGATTTAAGATGGGACGAGAAGCATACGCATAAGGGATGAGCGAAGTAGAAGATGTGGAGGAAACAGGGTGAATTGAACGAAAGCATAATGCGGATGACAGAGTAGAACGAGTCCCACACCAAAAGACTGCTTGGTGGGTCACCTAAAAGCTAGCTGGCAGTAAATGTCTCACGAGCAACTATTGACTCTAGAAATAAACATATTATTACATTATAAGCATATCTGCAGCACATTCGATTATGCTTATTATATAGTAAGTTGTCGCAAAATTCTCGATTCTCATTTGTACGAGTAGTAGTTGTTTTACAGACGAAAATTACCCATTACCTAATTACAAAATGAAAAAAATTAAAAAATAAAATTCTTGCACTCATGTGATCGTCCTCCAGGTCGGAAATTTCGGTAAGCATTGTGGTTATGAAAACCCTGATGCTGAGCAAGAAGGTGACTCCAAGGAAAGTGAAGATCCGCAGGAAACTTAATCGAGTTGCAAAGACTTTTTTATTGGGAAAGGCAAAAGTACAAAGTGATGTATTTGTTGAATATATTTTAGTTTTGCGTTTTACGTAGACATACATATAAATAGAAAAACAACATTTTGTTTTGTTTTTTTTGTGCATGTTTTTTTTTATTTTTATATCAGGTCTAACAAGGAGAAGGCAAGGTAATCGGATTTTTGTAATTTTTGATATTTATGGTACGTGTAGTTTGGATCTTAAATAAGAATATTTTGGAGTAGTTCGACGCAATGTTCATAAATTACCGAGATAATCGATGTTGAAGTTTCACCCACCATTTAAATCCACTAGATACAATACGATTGTCAATTGGACTCGTGACCTAGTCGATAGCGTTTTGGTGCGATAGATCGCTGGTTATAATAATAATAATAATAATAATAATAATAAATAAATTAATTTATTGCTTATGACCATAACCATATGATATTAGCATTGTCCAAGAATTACATATATGTAAAGGTATATGAGAAACAAAAAAACAACCAACACAAAGCACTAGGTAGCGTATGCTCATCACACATTAAAACAATTCATTAAAATTAAAAAGACATTAAAAATTCCTCATAGGAATAAAAGCATTTTTGGAGTAAATAAGCCTTTAGAGAGCTCGATATTTTTTATTTCGTGTGGCAGCTTGTTATACATTTTTATTGCACGATATAGAGGAGTTGCCTCAAACATTGCTGTCCTATGTCGGGGTACAAACAAACGAAATAAATGAACTATATGCAGGCACATTCTTCAAGTACCTCATTAAAATGCACAATCGGTTGATAAACAATATTCATTTTGAATTAACTTAACAATAAGGTAATAATAAAGAAATGTTACTTCCCATGTTTCTATGATAACTACCATTCTGGCTCGTGCCACACTGCGTAAAATGTCGCATACTAGATATTAAATAATAGAAATTTTCATTTCCTACCTGACTCCGTTCGTTTTTTTTTTTTTTTGAGAAACCTTGTTAATTCAAAATGAATATTGTTTATCAACCGATTGTGCATTTTAATGAAGTACTTGAAGAATGTTCCTGCATATAGTTCATTTATTTCGTTTGTCCATAATTTTTGATATGAGAAGAAGATTGAAAAAAACATATGGTGCATTTTCAATGGAAGAAAAGGAAATGTCCCGTGACGGGATCCGAACCAGCGATCTCGTGACTATCGCACCAAAACGCTATGGACTAGCCCACGAGTCCAATTGACAATCGTATTATATCTAGTGGATTTAAATGGTGGGTGAAACTTCAACATCGATTATCTCGGTAATTTATGAACGTTGCGTCGAACTACTCCAAAATATTCTTATTTAAGGTCCAAACTACACATACCATAAATATAAAAAATTACAAAAATCCGATTACCTTGCTTTCTCCTTGTAAGGTCAAAAACGTCAAAATGATGTGATGAAATAGAAAACAATGCTGTTAGTTAAGAAAAAGTTTTATTTTGTTTTTCTCTTTGATTTACTTACTTCATTTTAGTCTGTTAAATATGATCCCTTCCCAACTTTTTGAATATCTCAAGAATCCTAGCCCCAAGAAACAAAAATTAAAAACCGAAAAATGTGAATGTGTCTCACAAAAATGAAAATAGTCAGGAAGGTTAAACGTGTGAAGACGGCCCTTAAACCGACTTTGGAGTCCATTGTTGCAAGTGATAAAATAGTGGTGCTGTTTTACAAAAAGGAAATTTAGGGGAAATCGTTTCAAAGCCGATAATGGATTGTAAGAAGTTGTAACAGAATATTTTGAGGGAAAAACTTTAGATTATTTTTACAAGGCTATAGAATTATTAATTGGTCATTGTAGGAAATGTGTTGAAGTTGGGGAAGGTTATATTAAAAAATTAAAATTCTTATATTTTACCTAGTTTATTTTCTCTATCTCAGACCGAGAATTTATAGCGCCTATCTCGTATACATAGATTGCTTGCGAGAATCGAACACGAACGACCAATGAAAGAGCTGTTGCCAACACAAATAAAATATTTTTCGCCATTCTCTACGCGTCACATGATTTACAACGCGTAGATTTTCATATGAATCGATCTATGCTGTGATGCGAAAATTATTAAGTTCGTTAAAGCGTTGCTAATACAGATAAAGCTCGGTTGTACATACGTACATACATATAATATACTTTTTTAAAAGATATAAACCTTTCAAATATCAATATCGACGATTTTCGGAAAATTCATGTCATGTAATAATATATTTATAAGCGCGAAACGACCGTTGCGTTTAATAAAACCCCGAAATGCATTTATATTGCATGAAATGGAATTAGGTTATTGCGGTTCGAAAATACGAATATCCACAAACGACCGGTCTGCGGTGATTACGCCGTAGTAAATGTTATCCTTTTTCGTGATTTTCGCACAATTGTCAAATCCCGCGTGTCACAAAATTGTTAACAAGCCATCCGGTTTGATATCCGGTGTTAATTTCTATTAATACTGTTTTCATTAAAATTAATGAAACCAGAAGAATAATTGCAAATTAATTTAATGCAACATATTTGAATTAGGATTTCGTCATTTCAAAGTCTAGCAAGACAAGAAGACATCTAAATTATTTTTCAGAAATATCAAAATTACAGAAAGTTAATGTAGTTACCGAATTAGTTGATCAAGCTGTTAGATTAGCTAATCACGAGTTTAGGGAAAAGAATTTAAACAAAGTTAAGGAAATCTTAGATAAAAAATAATTATCCAAATAGTTTTTACGAAAAATAATAAAAATAGAATTCATAAATTATATGATAGAGGTATAAAATAACGACAATAAAACTTATAACGCTATTTCTTATAAAAAGATTTAAGCGAACAAATAAAAAAGTAAAAACAATATGAACATAACTTTCATTCCAAATTATAGTAACAGATCTAACACTAAATCTAAAACAAATAAACAAAATGTAATCCAATGTAATTTATAAAATACACTGTAAAGACTGTGATGGTTGTTACATCGGTCAGACAAAACAATATTTAAACAAAAGGTTGTATAACCATAGGGTCATTCCATGTCAAGTGGACCAGTTTTGAAAATCGTCCCCACCCGACCATCTCCAATTTGGCTGAACATTTATACGGTACATATATGTTTGAAACGAGGTTCTGCATAGTAGATATAGTAAGTAGGTAAGTAGGTATCATATACCTGAAACACCACAGCCCTTTCTGTGGAGGATTTTGCAAAGTTTGACATGTGGCCATTGCAGAACTATGGTAGCTGTGATGCTGAAATTTAACATTCTAGCTCAACTTGTGCCTGTGAACATGAAAAATTTAGTATCAACATCCCCAAAACAATATATAGATCGCAATTTAAGCTCAAAGTGGCTTCAAAATTACGTCGCGTAATGCACAAGCCAAGTTTTGACCCTGTACGTCTCAAAAACAAAAACAGTTGGTAGGTTCTGCTTTTAGCAGTACACTACCCACCGGCAAGACAAATATATTGCTGCAATATTAGAACAAAGGCTCGCATACTTGTGGAGATATTAACACACAAACATGGTACAAAACACTTAAAAGCCAAATCTAACCTATTTCCAAAGTGAAATATCTCAATGTACGACCAGTCCAAATTCATTTATTTTTATACCACTGGAAAGAGCAGAATTTTTTCTACCAGAATCATATTTTTCTATTTTAGTGTTTTTTGGTTTGAGGAAGAAAAATCCTTTTGAACATGGTGCTATTTCTTTCGCGAAATCAACATTGATTACAGTATTTTTTAGATATGGAGATTTTGCAAAGTTTGTCATGTCGCTATTAAGGTACCACAGTAACTGTGGTGCTGAACTTTAAGATACTAGCTCAATTTTTGCCAGTGAACAAGAAAAGTTTACTGTCAACACTCGCTGAACAATATGTGAATTACAATTTGAGCTCAAAGTGAGAAAATTACATCGCGTAATGCACAAGCCATACTTTGACAGTGTAAAACTAAAGAAGAAAAACAGTTTGTAGGTTGTGCTTTCACCAGCCCACTAACCAGCTGCACGACATTGTACTACTATAATTGCCCTGCTTTTCGTTGTTTGCCAATTACCCTGGGATTGTTTCATGAAAAAAAAAAAAGAAAATTCAAACATTAGAGCATATAGTGCCTCAAAATGGCTGTTGAAACATATCTGAATCGGTAACCCAAATTCTTTAAAATATTACCCACCCGCACCGATTTCGATGAAATTATGCTGATTGAACTATAAAAGACCAGTTTCTATTTCTGGTAGTAACGCCTTTGAAGGGGCGACAAACTTCCCCAAGAATAAGATAACCCTTATTTTGTAAAATATTACGCCTTCCACCCCCACCGATTTGCAGAAACACCGATTTGGATAAAACTCCCTAATTACTTAGACCTGGTTGAATTGTGTTAAAAGAGCGATTTCTGTTTCTGCCAGTAATACCTTTGGAGGGGTGGAAAGCTCCCTCAAGGATGGAACCGTTTCTTGCCAGTTACTCTACAATTCTTACAAGACGAAAATATTCAAACATTGGAGCACATAGCGCCTCAAGAGGGTTATTGAAACATATCTGAATCGGCAACCTTTATTCTTCAAAATATTACCTGCTCCCACCCCAACCGATTTCGATGAAATTCTTGGCTCTTCCATTGGGACGATTGGGCTTTCGACGTCATAAAGTAATGACCCTTTTGAAGAAATCAGGATTATCATTGACGTCATTCAACAGCTCCTGAGCGATGCTATGTGAAAGTTTATCTGGTCAAAATTAAGCAGTTTCGGAACAAACCTTACTGACACACGTCTCATGCCTAAAAGATCCGGAAAAATTTCATGGCACGAGCCGAGATGCCGACGTCATCAGCAATTTCTCTAATAGTGATTCGACGATTTCCCAACACCATTTTCTTCACTTCTTCGACGTTTTCATCAGTCGTTGACGTGCTGGGGCGTGCAGAGCAAGGTTCATCATTGGCATCGTCTCAGCCTACTTGTACCACTTATAAACATTTTTTTACTCGCAATCAGAGTAGACTTACCCTATGTCACTGTCAACATTTCAAGTGTTTTGGAGCACTTAATTTAATTTTTTTGCACAAAATTTGATGCAACTTCTTTGATTCATTTTGTTTCCGACAGCAGAAAATCGCCGAGCACACCAAACACTTCTAATTTTTGCCTGTAACAAACAAACGAAGAATGCCATATAGTCGAAACTGTGAACATATGTTCGGGACGAGTGTACCACCATAGAAAATCGACCGTAAGTATCCCGCAAAACTCAAAAGGTCATCTTACTTTTTGAACACACCTCGTACTTCTGCAGATATATATAATCTTTCTCTAACTTTTGGTACTTATTATGGGTCCTATTCTTCGTATTTCATTGTTTTAATTTGTTAACTTCTTATGAGAATAACATAATTACATTTCTAACGCATCCACAGCTTCTCTTTATTGTGCATGTTTATGTAACTAAATGGCGATCGCTGGGGGCGGGAGGGGTAATATTTTTAAAAGAAAGGGTTTTCTTATTCCTGGTGGAGCTTCGCATCCCTTCAAATGCGTTACAGGCAGAAATCGAAACTAGCCTTTTACATAGTTCAACCAGCTGTACTTCTTCTTCTTCTTCTTAATCATATTCCTATCTACCTTTCGGTGTAAGGCTTGGATGGGGTCAAGTTTCCTATTTTCCATATAATTCTCTCCACCGTTTTCTGTCTCCGGTCTGATCCTTTATTCTCTCCCACTCAATTTCCCCCTCTGCTGCTGCTCCCTGATATCGTCATTCCATCTTCTTCTTGGCCTTCCTTTTTGTTTTTTCCTATCACTCGTGTCCCATACACTTTCTTTGTCAGTCTATCATCACTCATACGACACACATGACTGAACCATCTCAGCTGACTCTCCTCCATTATTCTCCATATGGGTTTTATTCCTAGGTTTTGCCAGTAATTCTAGTTTCTTATCTTGTCTTTCTTGGTCTTGTTTTCTATTCGTCTTAGGAATCTCATATCCATGGCGTTCACTCGCGATTTTACCTTTTCTGACCTTGTCCAGGACTCACTACTATATGTTATTGTTGGTCTTATCACTTTTTTCACAATTTTCGTTTTAATCCGTTTTGGCACTTCCTTTTTCCCCAGAAACGTAGTTCTCATCATATAAAACATTCTTGCCGCTTTTTTCATTCTTTCATTAATTTCTTGTTCCATTTTACCGTCCCATTGAATTACTGTTCCTAAATATTTGTAGTTATTCACCTGTTCTATTGTCCTCTCTTCGATTTTGATGTTATGTCTTTTCCTTTCTCCTGCTATTATCATTGATTTGGTCTTTTCGATCTTTATTTTCATGTTTATATTCTTTATTTCCTTATTTAGGATTTCAATGTTCCTTTGTAGCGTTTCTTCTGATTCAGTCAGAATTGCCATATCATCCGCAAACATCAGTTCACACAAGTTAGTCTCCTTCATTTTCCAGTGACCCATTTTTAGTGGTTTCATTTGTTTTTTTAGCACTTTTTATGGCTTCATCTAGTACCATAGAAAACAGCAGTGGACTAAGCACACAGCCCTGCTTTACCCCAATCTTTGTTGCAAACTCTTTAGATTCTTCGTTGTTGGTTCTTACTATATTTGTGTTATTCCTATACATCTCTTTTATTAACTCTATTGTTCGTTTGTCTATATTTCTCTTTTCTAGGACATTCCATATGTCTTCCCTTCTTATCCGGTCGAAAGCTTTTTCTAAGTCTATAAAACATATATGTATTTCTTTTTTCTTGTTAATTATCTTTTCATTTGCTTGTCTTATCACAAATATTAAATCTTGTGTATTTCTTTCTTTTCTAAATCCACATTGAGTGTCTTCTATGCTCTCCTCAGTTATTTTTCTTATTCTTTTTTCTATAATACTCGCTAATATTCTACCTGGGACGCTTGTTAGGGTAATTCCCCTGTAGTTATTGTAATCCCTCTTGTCCCCCTTCTTATAAATGGGCAATATTATTTCCGAGTTCCACTCCTTCGGTATGTTACCTTCTTGTATAATCGTATTCATTAGCTTGGTTATTTGTCTTATCCCTTTTTCTCCCATATATTTGATCATTTCTGGTGTTATGTTGTCTCTTCCTGGAGCCTTTCCTATTTTCAGCTTCCTTACGAACTCCATTATTTCTTCTTCTTGAATTGGCTCTATATTTTGTATTTCCTCTGTCTCCTCCTCTTTTTCCCTTGTCTCGACATTTGTTTCTGTCAGCTCTTGGAAGTGTTGCCGCCATCTTTCCATTATTTGATCTTCCTCTGTAATTATACGACCATACTTATCTTTTATGTTTACCATGTTATATTCTCTTTTCTGTCTTAATTGTTTGAGTGTTCCATAGAATAATTTTTGATTTTCTCTATAATTATTACTCATTTTCTCTCCAAATTTTATCCAGGACCTCTCTTTCGCTTTCTTAATTTCATTTTTGACCTTTCTGCGTTTCTCCTTATATTCTTCCAAATCGTCCAGGTTTCTTGTTTCAAGATATCTTTTCCAACTGGTTTTCTTCTCTTTTACAATATGTTTTATTTTAGTGGTCCACCACTCTGTTCTTTTTCCGGTCTTGTTTGATATTTTTTAACTCCACAGCTCTCTTTGGCTGCTTCCAATAAGCTGTTTTTGAAATGATTCCACTTTCCTTTAATTCCGCTTCCTTCCGGGTCATCAAATCTTTTAGCTAATATTTGTTGATATTTTTCATGATATTTTCTTTCTTTCAATTTGTAACTCTTGTATCCTCGTTCTTCTTTTGTCCTCTCTTTTCTCTTCTGTTTTCTCATTCCCTCTCATATCCATTTTTACCAAGTAGTGGTCACTTCCTATCTCTGCACTGCGTGTTACTTTAATATCTTGTGTCATTTCCTCTTTGTGTTTGCTTGCTAAGAAATAGTCTATAATTGATTTTTCTCTCCTGCTTTCTTCGACTCGCGTGAACTTGTGAATGTCCTTGTGTCTGAACTTCGAGTTTTCTATGACTAGATTGTTTTCAATACAAATTTCTATTATTCTGCTTCCATTGTTATTTTTTGTTTGTTCTCCCTCTTTTCCCATAATATCCTCGATTCCTTCATTCAGATTTCCTACTCTGCCATTAAGGTCTCCCAATATATAATATTATATATATAATATAATATAATATAATATTTTCCCCCTCGTCTATTGTTTTCTGGAGTCTTTCAAAAACTCGTCTTTTTCTTTGTTACAAACGTCCTCACTTACCCCATATGCCACTATTAGTGTCCAAGTCTCGTCCAATATACTAATTTCTACCTTCAACAATCTCTCATTTATATATTCTTCTTTCATCATGTCTTTCAATCTAGTTGGCGTTATTAACAATCCAACCCCGCCTCTTGCTCTTTCTGTCTCTTTAACTCCAGACCAGAACATCCAGTATCCCTTGTGAATTCTCCTCAGCTGTACATAATTACCAAATTTCATTTCCGTAAATCCAATGGGTATTTCCATAGTGTGGGTGTATGTATTTGCGCATTAAATCAATTATTTAATGAATTTAATTAATAAAAATTTTTTACAGATCCTATATATCAAGAAATCCTAGTCATTAGTTATTTTGTTGATAGTTTCCGAATAGAAAACAAATGTTTGTTTATACATTTATCTAGTTACGTATATTTGTATGGCATATGAATTTGACTGCGAAAGTTTGAGAGCACCATCATGATTTGGCAATTTTGAAAAGCGCAAAATTAATATCAGATTCGTGTTTAGCGATACCCAACATCCCAAAATTCTCGTTCATATACAAATCGACAAACCTTCAAATCAAATTGTTTGATTCGCCATATCGAAAAATGCAAGTGAGATGGCAATTTTGCGACCAACTCCAATAGTTACGAGACTAATACCCCAAATTATCCCCATAAGATGATTTTACCCCCATCATTAGCACGCAGAAAATTCGATTTTAACGCGATTTCAGATCACTTTTCGTTCCCTCAAAGTTAGATTTAAATTATTGGTACTTGCAACAAATTTGAGTTCTAGTGGTATCGACGAAGATATAAAATAAGAAATTGAGAGTTTACTATTTTATTATGTTAGAAATTGTTTTTGAACTTAAACACACCCAGAAAACAGAATATTTCTAGCGAAAACAATAAAGCGAATAGCAGTCTCATGTGTATTCGTTGCATTGAAATTTTATTGGATTTGTTTTCAGAAAGCCGCCATAAAGCTAATATCTTTCGGCATTAAAAGTGTTAGTGTTATACACTCCCAAAATCGCTTTCGCTGCCAACACTCACTCACTCGTGCGATTGTTTGTTTTTACTAAAATCACGTTAAAGTATGTGTAATATAATCTACGTATAACTTCCTTAATTTTTAAAGTTTATCATCAATAATAGGGAAAAACCGATATTGTTAACGACCATATTTAATAAAGGCATCAAAAATAGTAGCGGGTAATAATAAAGTATATCATTTACAGTAGAAAGAACGAGAACGAAAAATAACAGGTAAAGTCTCCCAGCGTCAAAGTTTCTATAAACAACGAAACGCGATACAAACTAATTTCGTACATCACACAAACGTCGGTTTTCCTCGCACGTCTCGTTTTACTGACAGAGTTTCACTCGAAGAGAGTCGGACGGACATGCGGAGCATTCATTTCGAAATAAAATTCAAGCAGAGAACGGTCGGTATATTCGATATCACCGTTGTATAAATGGGGCGTGAGGATTTTTCCGCATGAAAAATTGACACTGATATCCTGTTTCTGAAATACATACCGAACAACTTTTAGGACGGCAAGAAAGATATCAATATCATTGCTTTGTTACAGAGATTTTCCGTGGCTTTTTCGAATCGAACTTATTGTCCTTCGATATTTTTAGGCGACGTTTGTAGGTAATACACGACCAAATCTGATCGTTAAAATGCAAAGACTAATAAGGAATATTGAAAAGAGTGCAACGCGAACTGTACGACTGATGGGATAATGCATAAAATGACTTTGTTCAAATTTTGATAATGCAGCATCAACAGAAATGACTGACAATTAATTTGCAGAATTTTGGAGAATGAGTTTTTAACCCGTTCGGTACGGGAGACGATTAAGTTTTAGTTTAACAGAGATATGCATATTAAACTAATATATAGCTTTTTTGTGTGTCCCTACCCTGGGAAGAGATTTTGGGGGTGGGACATATATGTCCCATCAGGAATTTGGCATGGGACATATAAGTCACATCAGTGCTAAACATATAAAAAATATATGAGTATATACATAAATAAATAATATTTATTTTAAATTTCATGTTTTTTTATATATTTTCTCAAAATTCGTTTTGTACATTCAAAAAAAAACGAAATAAAAAGCATTTGAAACATTTGAAAATTATTTGTGAAATGGTGCAAAACAATCTTTGCACAACGTAAGTTGACATTATTGACATAAAGTGTTACAAGGGAACACCAGGATTGTCCGACACGGATTTTGATAGGTCTTATATATGTTATAGAGGCACCTCCCTGAGTACCTAAGTACAAGCTTTTGTCCTAACGCGTCCTAGTTTTTGAGAAAATCGTTGCAAAAGATGTTGAAGTTTCCGATTTAGCCTCTTATAACGTTATTTTTAAGTACTGTTCAAGCAAGTTCCGTAGCGCATTGGATAAGATCTAGGCTTATAGCGCAGGGAGATGTGTGTTCAAACCTTGTCTGAAACCTTTTTTTTTCAATTTTTTTGTGCCTAATATTAACAAATATATTTCATTTCATGTAAAATTATTCAAAAATAATATTTTTCGTCATGGTAATTTTCCGAATAATTGAAACTCACAATACACACCATAACGCAGATTTACCTCCAATTTATTTATTAATAAAATGATCATTTCAAATATTCGGAAAATTACAATGGCAAAAAATATCATTTTTTAATAATTTTACGAGAAATGAAATATATTTGTTAATATTGTGCAAAAACAGATTGAAAAAAAAAGTGCACAGGCAAGGTTTGAACACACATCTCTCTGCGTTGTAGCCCTAGATCTTATCCAATGTGCTACGCTGCTTGCTTGAACAGTACTTAGAATTAACGGTATAAGAGGCTAAATCGGAAACTTCAACATCTTTTGCAACGATTTTCTTAAAAACTAGGACGCGTTAGGACAAAAGCCCGTACCTAGGTACTCAGAGGAGGTCCCTCTATAGCACCCATTAAAATCCGTGTTGGACAATCCTGATGTTCCCCGTGTTAGTCCGTTTTTCGATTTCCTTTTGTTGGCAACCTCTACACCGACGTCCCGTAGGTCCTTCAATTGGCAAGTGAGTAGCAGATTGACCAAAAGTTTTCTTATTTTTGGAATGGTAACCACCATGACTAAGGTTTCTCCTAACGGCCGCTGTTTTCTGTACTTCTGCAATGAGACCTTCTGCTAGTAGACTTAAAAAATCAAGAAATGGTTCCTTTTTACGATGTAAATTCATATATATGATCCATGAATTTACAGCTGACATAATCACCAATCTATAAAGAACTTTCTTCTACCATTTCTGTGATTTACGGTCTAGTTCATACATTCCGGATAACTAATCAGGTCGACTACGGACAGTGGGACACATATGTCCCAATAGGTCCGAAAGGGTTAAGATTGCAGTAGAAGCCTAACTCAACAACAATGTACAGAATCGCCTCGTTCAAGTTTTGCTAATGAAGCACCATCGGAAAGGACTGTTTAGAAGGGTAGATTGAAAAGCTTCCGAACTGACAATAAAAACAAAATAATACGGATTCAAGTTATATTTTATTTTTCAATATAATCTAAGCGAGGCCTTCATCAGTTCTTCATTCGACCAAAATCTCTTTCCATCCAGAAATATTTCCAGTTTCGGGAAGAGATGGGAGTCTGACAGAGCCAGATCAGGCGAATACGGCGGATACGGAAGAATTTCTTACTTCAATTCAATCAATTTTTGCGAAACGATTCATTCAAGCACATGAGCGGGCACAAGGTCGTGGAGAAACAACACTCTTTTCTTAATCATTCCCGAGCGTTCTCCCCGAATCGCAACTTTCAATTTGTCCAAAAGTGTTGTGTAATATTGGCCAGTAACAGTGTTGACCTTCTTCAAGATAACCAATTACCAAAGTTTCTTTTGCGTTCCAAAAGCTCGATGCCATGGCCTTTCCAGCCGAGTGAATGGTCTTTGCCTTCTTCGCCACCGATTCGCTACGTGCAGGCCAGTGTTTCGTTTGCATTTTTGTTTCTGGTGTGTGGTCACGGATCGTCCCTAAAAATCCGTTGGATTCCTCGTAAGCACGTCCAAAACAATCGGCCGAGGTTTGAGCTCGAATGCGTTTTTGCTCCGAATTGAGCAAAATTCCTTTGACGTCCCAAGAAAACTGATGCCATCAACTTTCCAGCCGAGTGAATGGTCTTTGCTTTCTTCACAACCGATTCGCGACGTGCAATCCACTGCTTCGTTTGGTTTCTTTGTTTCTAGTGTATGGTCTCTAAAAATCCGTTCGATTACTCGTAAATACTTCCAAACACTCGTCTTTGAGGTTTGACCTCAAATGCTTTTCTGTTCCGAATTGAGCAAAATTCCTTTTACGTCGCAAAAACTCAAGCCATCACCTTTCAAGCCGAGTTAATGGTCTTTGTCTTCTTCGCAACCGATTCGTTACGTGCAATCCCCTGTTTTGTTTGGATTTTTTTGTTTCTGGTGTGTGGTCACGGATCGTCCCTAAAGTTCGTTGGATTCCTCGTAAACACGTCCAAATAATCGGCTGAGGTTTGAGGTCGAATGCGTTTTTGTTCCGAATTGAGCAAAATTCCTTTTACGTCGCAAAGAACTCAAGCCATCACCTTTCAAGCCGAGTTAATGGTCTTTGTTTTCGTCGCAACCGACTCGCCATGTGCAATCCTCTGTTTCGTTTGGCTTTTTTGTTTCTGGTGTGTGGTCACGAATCGTCCCTAAAAATACGTTGGATTCCTCGGAAATACTTCCAAACAATCGGCTGAGGTTTGAGGTCGAATGCGTTTTTGTTCCGAATTGAGCAAAATTCCTTTTACGTCGCAAAATACTCAAGCCATCACCTTTCCAGGCGAGTTAATGGTCTTTGTCTTCTTCGCAACCGATTCGTTACGTGCAATCCACGGTTTTGTTTGACTTTTTGTTTCTGGTGTGTGGTCACGAATCGTCCCTAAAAATACGTTGGATTCCTCGGAAATACTTCCAAACAATCGGCTGAGGTTTGAGGTCGAATGCGTTTTTGTTCCGAATTGAGCAAAATTCCCTTTACGTCGCAAAGAACTCAAGCCATCACCTTTCCAGGCGAGTTAATGGTCTTTGTCTTCGTCGCAACCGATTCGCCATGTGCAATCCTCTGTTTCGTTTGGCTTTTTTGTTTCTGGTGTGTGGTCACGAATCGTCCCTAAAAATACGTTGGATTCCTCGGAAATACTTCCAAACAATCGGCTGAGGTTTGAGGTCGAATGCGTTTTTGTTCCGAATTGAGCAAAATTCCCTTTACGTCGCAAAGAACTCAAGCCATCACCTTTCCAGGCGAGTTAATGGTCTTTGTCTTCGTCGCAACCGATTCGCCATGTGCAATCCTCTGTTTCGTTTGGCTTTTTTGTTTCTGGTGTGTGGTCACGAATCGTCCCTAAAAATACGTTGGATTCCTCGGAAATACTTGCAAACAATCGGCTGAGGTTTGAGGTCGAATGCGTTTTTGTTCCGAATTGAGCAAAATTCCCTTTACGTCGCAAAGAACTCAAGCCATCATCTTTCCAGGCGAGTTAATGGTCTTTGTCTTCGTCGCAACCGATTCGCCATGTGCAATCCTCTGTTTCGTTTGGCTTTTTGTTTCTGGTGTGTGGTCACGAATCGTCCCTAAAAATACGTTGGATTCCTCGGAAATACTTCCAAACAATCGGCTGAGGTTTGAGGTCGAGTGCGTTTTTGTTCCGAAATGAGCAAAATTCCTTTTACGTCGCAAAGAACTCAAGCCATCACCTTTCCAGGCGAGTTAATGGTCTTTGTCTTCGTCGCAACCGACTCGCCATGTGCAATCCTCTGTTTCGTTTGGCTTTTTTGTTTCTGGTGTGTGGTCACGAATCGTCCCTAAAAATACGTTGGATTCCTCGGAAATACTTCCAAACAATCGGCTGAGGTTTGAGGTCGAGTGCGTTTTGTTCCGAATTGAGCAAAATTCCTTTTACGTCGCAAAGAACTCAAGCCATCACCTTTCCAGGCGAGTTAATGGTCTTTGTCTTCGTCGCAACCGACTCGCCATGTGCAATCCTCTGTTTCGTTTGGCTTTTTTGTTTCTGGTGTGTGGTCACGAATCGTCCCTAAAACTCCGTTGGATTCCTCGGAAACACGTGCAAACAATCGGCTGAGGTTTGAGGTCGAATGCGTTTTTGTTCCGAATTGAGCAAAATTCCTTTTACGTCGCAAAATACTCAAGCCATCACCTTTCCAGGCGAGTTAATGGTCTTTGTCTTCTTCGCAACCGATTCGTTACGTGCAATCCACGGTTTTGTTTGACTTTTTGTTTCTGGTGTGTGGTCACGAATCGTCCCTAAAAATACATACGTTGGATTCCTCGTAAACACGTGCAAACAATCGGCTGAGGTTTGAGGTCGAATGCGTTTTTGCTCTGAATTGAGCAAAATTCCTTTTACGTCCCAAAAAATCGATACCATCACCTGTCCAGCCGAGTTAATGTTCTTTGTCTTCTTCGCAACCGATTCGCTACGTACAATCAACTGTTTTGTTTGACTTTCCTTTGTTTCTGATATGGTCACGAATCGTCGTTAAAAATACGTTGGATTCCTCGTAAATATTTCCAAACAATCGGCTGAGATTTGAGCTCGAATGCGTTTTTGTTCCGAATTGAGCAAAACTCCTTTTACGTCGCTAAAAACACAAGCCATCACCTTTCCAGTCGAGTGATTGATCTTTGCCTTCTTCGCCACCGATTCTTTACGTACAATCCACTGTTTCGTTTGCATTTTTGTCTCTGGTGCGTGGTCACGAATCGTCTCTTAAAAATCCGTTGGATTCTTCGTAAACACGTCCAAACAATCAACAAGGTTTGAGCTTGAACGTGTTTTTGCTCCGAATTGAGCAAATGCGGCACCCATCTTATAGAAAGCTTTCCTAAACCCAATTTACTCTGTAAAATACGAACTACTTGTTCGTCGGATTATTCCACAATTTTTGGCGTGGTGGCCGTTTACGGACATCCTAAACTTAGTTCATCGCTTGTATGCGAAATTCACGGTGGAAAATGAAGGTAATGAATCCTTAAAGACGTCAGCGAAACTTGATTTGATTTCCATTGTGGTTTTCCCTTCCAAATAGAAAAATTAGGACCGCTTGAGCTTCGTGTTTATCCATAATTGAAAACAGTAAAAGGTACTTGACTTAAATGCTTGTCAACATCAAACTATTTGACAGATCGATTTAATGCGGTCAATTGACATGAAAGAGTTGCCAACACAACGACATAAAGTATTTCGAAAAATGGCAACGCCCTAGCAGCGATTTCGGGAAACTTGTCAGTCCACCCTCGTACATATTAGGTATATTAGTCGTAGAATCTTACACTATACTCATTAATTTCCTGCTATTAAGCTCGAAGACAAATCGTCGCGATTGTCGCTTAAAGACGCATAGAGTCGTATCTAACTGAACTCCATCATGAATTGTCTATTTTTTGCCGACTAAATTCTCCTCTACAGTATCACCGGCCGTTTTAGACCTTTGAACTGCAATAAGACTGCGACGCCCCATTAAGCTTACTCGGATTCTAAAGGGCTTTCTATGATTGTAGAGGCGTAATAGATTGCGGAAACGATTAGAATTAAGGGAGACGTTGGGTTTATCCCTTCAATCTTCCTTTTAATGTTAATTGCAAAAGGCGGTGATACGTAATCCAATTAAATTACCGAGGATATGAATAATAAAGTGAACAAGTATAAGCAACAATTTCGCCTCTATCGTAATTTATCTTAATGAGCAAAATACCATTTATAAAACGGAAGCTTTCGGAGTAATGAGCCTGTTGCATGCGCTTTCCGTGTTATTACCCCGCCATATAGAAGCATCGCCGACATGAAAGCTCGCGTGCTACACATACAGACATACGTATATGTTGCGTTCTATTTTAAAGAAAATTATTTTTTGCTAGTATCTTTTCTTATTAGGTCTTGCTGTAGAAGAAAAAAGAAAAATGAAGACAGTCGGGAAATTCCGAACAAATACCCATGTCTGTATAAGCATAATTGTGTTCGTGACAATTGTCAGGGTACGTAATCGTTTCGTAAAATATCTCGGACATGTTTTATATTTTCGCCTCTACTTCACTTATTTTCTTGTATTTTTCATCCAAATAAAGAACTTGGAGACATCGAATGACAGTCGCAAGAATCCCTTTGGTGCAAAAGCTGTCCGAAAGGTAAATGTACACTTCCTTTTTTTCTAGAGTAAATTGACTTTCTGCGCTGACTCGACGCAGGGCACATTATTCAACTTATTTTCCTTATTGCAGGCACCTAGGGAAATAACGTAAGTCTTTGTTAAATTTGTTTTAAGTGAAATATTGAGCTCTTTTTAGGTTTTTAATCTGTATAAGTACCATAGAATAGATAAAAGCGAGAAGGCGTGTCGGCAGCTTTGATCTTCATGTGGTCGATTTGAATGTCCTCGAAATAGCTTAGAAGTTAGCTAACGCCATTTTGAAAATACGAAAGGTGCACATTTGTTCGTATTAATTGAAAAATATTAGAGTTTTGCATATGTTAAAAAAATAGTATTTGCTAAAAAGTTAAATCAGTGATACACAACAATAATATATATATATATATATATATATATATATATATATATATATATATAGCAGCGTTCACAGGCCTTCTAGGCCCATTGCTTTGTAAAATGTTTCCATTTTTCCCTGTTCCTTGCAATTATTCTCCAGTTCGCGGATCCTTTCTCTGCCAAGTCTTCACTCACTGCTTCTCTCCATTTTTTCCTCGGTCCTCCCCTCCTTCTCTTTCCCTCCGGGTCTCTCCATCCTATATCTTTCACTATTCTGTCCTCCTGCATTCTCTCCATATGACCCGCTCACTGCATTCTTCGGGCTTTAATTGCTTGTGTTATACATGGTTCGTTGTATAGTGCATAGATATCATCATTGGTGCGTCTCTCCCACATGCCGTCCACCTTCTTCCCTCCGAAGATCCTTCGAAGTATTTTCCTCTCCCATATCTCTAACTTTGTTTGTGAGCTTTTTGTCAACGACCATGTTTCGCAACCATATAGCAATGTCGGTCTCAAAACGGTCTTATACAGTTGTAATTTCGATCTCGTTGATATATTCTTGGATTTTAATATGTTTGAGATTCCCCCGCGCATCTGTTGCTCTTAGCTATCCTTAAGTTTATTTCCGTTTCTTCTTTGCATTTGTTGTCTATCAAAGTTCCTAGGTACATATATTCTTCCACTTCCTCAAATTCGTATAACTCCCAACAACAATAATGGTATATTTTAATTTTAATATGCACACACCATCCCAGAATGATAACATTAATGAAGCTAGCCAAATATAACACTATCGACGTATTTTAAACATGGCTCCCAGCCATGCGCATACAGAATTGACCACAAGATTTTCTAACTTTGTCGCTTCTTTCTACTATTCAGTTCTTGATCAATAGTGTAAAGTCTCACCGCCTGTGGCGCTAGTTATCCAATTTTAAAATTGGCGCCAATTTATTTTGATTTAGTTTATGTGACAACATTGTAGCGTCCTCCATTATTTCATTCGTATCGATCGTATTGATAAGTGTGTTGTAAACAAACGTACGGTGATTAGAAATATGGTATTTTGTTGTGTTTCAATGTGCAAAAATTCATCGAAACATGCAATTTTGCATACAATTCCGAAAAGATCAAAAGGTAAGTATATTTGGCATAAAGGTTAAATTTTGTTATTAAGGTTATTTATTGACGACTCACTACTAATCGGTATACTTCGCACCACACAGTTTGATATCATTTATACTACACCATAATTTTTGCAATCGGTTATAGATTATTTATTGATCGCGCACGATCTTATGTAGATATTATAAAATATTAACTGCGTACTTTCAGCGACGCAGAAACTGGTGTATTGCTATAGGAAGAAGAGATCTGATCGACATAGATCTTACCAAACGAGCAAGATACAGAGTGTGTGATATGCACTTTGAAGATGATTGTTCCACGTGTAGACAACAATTAACAACTTCTACATCTTCAGAACAGATCACTTTCATGTCGTAATTAGAGTAGTGTTGGAGAAATTGTGGGTGTACGGAGTGAGGAGAGTTCCTCTTCAGTTGTTGAAGTCGTATCTGCAAAATAGATCTCAGCTAGTGGAATGGAATGGTGAGAAATCAAGTACTAAATCCATCAAAGTGGGGGTGCCACAGGAGTCCATATTGGGTCCTCTCCTCTTTATAATTTATATCAATGATCTACCAAAAAATATTAAGGCGGGTAGGGTGAATTTGTATGCAGATGACACGTCCATTTAGGCCCCTCTAAAGATCATAGGAGATCATGGCAGAAAATGCGCAAATGGCGTTGTTGGAGGCTGGGGAATGGTTCGCTAGCAACTATCTCAAGCTTAACACTAATAAAACAACCAACTTATGTTTAACCACAAAAGATATGCCAAATCTGGAAAACAAAAGAGTTCTTGGGACTGCATATAGACAGCAATTTTAGATGGACTTCCCATGTGCAAAACTTATTGACCAAGTTGACATCGGCACTGTACGTCATCAGAAGGGTCAGGCAGCTATCTACGTACCAAGCGGCTCTAACCGCATAATACGCCCACTTCGTGTCCAGGGCCTCACACGGAATCCTGGTGTGGGGGACGTCTGGTGAGGCGCACCGTGTATTCCTTAAATTATTACCAAGGCAGGATATAGGGCTAGTTGCAGAAATCTGTTCCGGGAATGCAAAATACTTACGCTACCATCCATATATATCTATACTTGCCTACAGTACGTTTATGATAACATCAACTCCTTTCCGGTGCATTCACAGAACCACAGCTATCGAACACGCCGAAAAAATGACCTAGTCCTTCCCAAAACAAGAATTAATACAACAAGAACATCTACGAACTATATGGCGCTAAAAATATATAACCACTTACCGTCAAGTGTCAGAATAAAACCAAAAAAGCAGTTCCAGGTTGAAATTAAAGATATACTTATTGAGCATGTCTTTTACACAGTTGACGAATACCTGGAGACTGATATTAAATAACACGGGTTTATATGGCAAATTTATTATTATTATTAGTTTATTAATTTGTTTATTAGTTTTAATTTATCATTAATTTATATGTATTGTTATGTACACTTACATTGACGAGTTTCCACCCAATAGCAGGATGGAACAAATAAATCTATCTATCTATCTATCTATAAACCCAACACCTTACTTCGACCAAATAGCCGCCGTAGATATATTTTTCCGAAACTTATTATGTTAAATTTGTTAGTAATTTCTAAATTAATAGCACAAAATAATGTGGAAAGCAAACTTTTTATTAGTTATAATATCTGCAAAATATATTGCAAATGACTTCTTCTTTTGCAATAATTATAATCTTCAACAGATATTTTTTAATGCTTTTTACGATTTTTGTATATTTAATTATGTCAGTAGAATTAACCTGATACTAAAAGGAAAAAATACATCGAATTTGAATAATGATCTACAAAAGCTTGCACTTGATATATTCAAAAGACTAAACTCAGAAATCCGAGAATGGTTTGAATGTAAGAGTGCTATGTGTATATCGAAGCGGTGTGTAAAGAAATACGCTCTTGATTTTTTCATTTTATCGCGGGAAAAACTGCTATATTCTCGAAGCTTACCTTACAGCTTGTGACTGTATTTATTAGGAAAGAAACATGTCTCCAGCTTCTTTTGTAATTATTTATTTAAAGTTACATTAAATTTCATTTTAATAAACTGCTATGCATGATATTTTATTTGTTTCTATTTTCAATATTAAATAAACAAAAGCGTTTTCAAGGGCATTGTAAAATTCAATAAGTTTGCGATTATCGACTCTAAAAATGGGATCAGTTTAAGCTGCTGACTAATACTATTTGTTGGTTGACCAATTGTAACAACGAAAATCGCAATCTTATTGACTTTTGCATTTGCACAGTTGCCTATCTACTAAACTACAAATTTATACATTTCATAGTTCGCGGGTTTTAGTTTTAGTTAACAGTCTGGTCACGGAATTGTACTGGCGTATTTGACAACGAGAATATCTGAGAGAGGGGCCCAACTTTATATACTTTGTCTATGAGCGTAGGTCATGGGGCATGGATTCTTTTCAAAAGAAGTTCAGCCTTTTTCTAGAAATCTGACTGAATGTAAATTTGATCATTTTCCAACGTTAGAGACCATATCTTTAAATATTTTCAGAGAAGAGGTTCCAGAATTTAATACTAATATCCTAACACTAATGACATATTTCGAGCAACGATTCGATTGCTTCAAGAAAATTGATAAAATTTTGTTCATTACCTGAAATCCATTTTCTGTAAATGTAATACAATTACAAATAATTAATTTACAGTGTGATGAATTATTACATGAATGCCAAGAAATATTTAGTAATTTTCAGCTCAACACGGCTCAACTTATATTTGTGAACAAACTTTTTCTTTAATGAATCTACATAAAAGTACAAGATCAAGATTGAATGATTCACATTTGGAGGCTGTGTTAAGGATAAGTACTACAAGTATATAGCCAGATATTAAGAAGATAATAGGCGATGCAAGGCGCCTCAACATCTCACATTAGTTTTTATTTTTTGTTAATTTGTTGTACTAAATTGCTTATATTTATTGATAATAAAATTTTGTTTACTTAAATGATCCGTTTTTGTATTTCACATTTTTTAATTGTAATATTTCGTTCGGCCCGTGAAAAGAGTCTTCTGTCCAATTCGGCCCGGGGGCAAAATCTGTTGGCCACGGCTGATCTAGCGGAAGAAGAAGAAAATCTGCAAAACTAAACATCGTCCGTACCTTTATGACATATTGTATATCAGTTATAGCGATAAGGTCGTGGCTAGCTAATAACAACGATAATACGGTTACCAGTGAGTTGCTGGATACCGATGACGACATCGGCTGTGGTTTTTGAGCGTTAGCAGCGACAGGCACGCGTCAAACTTCCTCTTTAATCATATCACGATAAATATGTGAGTTTGTGTAATAGGTTTTTCCTAGTCAAGCGACTTTTCGCTATCAGCAGCTGATGAAGCAACATCCCTATTATTATTAGCGATAAGGCCGTTCATTTTCCTTTTTAATGCTGCATCGACAGGCTTATGAGCTTGTGGAAACCTCATTCAAATTTTTATTAGCGACCTACTTATCGCTATCGGTGATTTTAGGACGTTATCAGTAGAATCAATAAGGGCATCTACATTGTTATTGGCAATAAAGCTTTTCAAAATTCGTCTATAATTCTGTCTTGAGAATTTTGTGAGCGTTGGAATACGCCAGAAGACCTTTGCAACCGAATCATTTATTGTTATCACTGGTTTTAGGACGTCAGCAGCGGACGAAGCAACAACCATGTTGTTATTAGCAATAAGGCCGTTCAGTCTTCCTCTTTAATCCTGCCTCGACAAGTTTATGAACTGGTGAAAACGTCATTAAATCTTTATTAGCGAGCAACTTATCACTATCAGTGGTTTCTTGAAGTTAGCAGCAGAATCAATAATGGCATTTATATCGTTCTTAGCAATAAAATTGTTCAAACTTCTTCTATAATCCTGTCTTGACTTCACTCATTCGAAATTATATTTTTTCTCTCCCTGTACTTCACTTTCACAATCAGACTTTTGGTTCTTTCTTCTGTGCTTCCCATTACCCTATATATATTTTTTTCCTGGTTAATTTCCAATCCGTATCCTTTTGCTTTTCGCCACTACCCGATGTTCGTTGCTAAGAAGAACTGCTTTTATTTTTAGAGCGAAGCTCTTTTACCGAGGTTCTGCGGCAAGAATTAACTGGGAAAAATTTGGAAATAAGACGCTTGAAATCGTCACTAGACGCTTTTCTAGTTTTACGATTTTCTAGCTTTAAGATGTAAATGTAAACATGTAAATATAATCGTAATATGATTGAGAATATAGTTGCTACAAATTATTAGTGCACAACTCTTAGCGAAAGTTAACTCACGTGTAAAGCAAATTACACACCTCTCCTATTTTTAATTTACTGTTTTTTATTATTTTTCTAGCACTGCATTGAAAACTGTCGAAGGTAACAGATCGAATTACCTAAGACCCTTTCTAACTAAACACTTTTTTTTAAACTGAAATCCCTTCCATATTATTTCATTGTTCTTGCCAGGGTCATTCTTGTTAATCGTATTAATTTCCTTGGTATTTCCATTTCGATCATTGCTTGGCACATTTTCTCAGTGCTCATTGAATCGTATGTCTGTTTGAAGTCTATGAATAGGATGTATATCTGTATTCTATGTTCGTAGCAAGTTTTTTTGTAGCTCTTTAAATGTAAAAATTTGGTTCACTGTTGATCTGTTCTTCCTAAAGCCCGTCTAACACTCTCCCAACATCCCCTCCGTGACCTTGTTTAATCTGCTTGCTAAGATTTTCGCAAATATTTTGTAGCATTAGTCCAGCAGAGCGATGCCCCTATAATTATCGCATAGCATTCTATTCCCTTTTTTATATATTGGACTTATCTTACTATAATATATGTGTTGATAATAGTATAGAAAATTATGATAGCACCGTTTTGCATAATGGCATCTCAGATCACTCCGGTCAGAAACTAATATGTTACTTCAACGTCGGTGAAGAGCGGGCGTCTTCTGTGACATTCAAGAAGTTAAATAGTAGAGAGAATATTAAATATTTCAAGGAGCTGTTACAAAGTGAAGATTGGTCAAATATCTTGGACACTGAAACTACACAAATAAAGTACGAAAATTTTATACTTAAAATAAATTCCAATATTGTGCTGTATTTTCCTGATGTTACAAGAACAAACAAAAGACAGAATAATAATCGATGGATAACAGAAGGTATTAGGATATCATCTCGAAAGCTTAAAGATCTATATAAATTGACTTTAACAGGAAACGAAGAAATTAAGAACTATTATAAGAAATATAAGATGATATACAGAAAAGTAATAAAAAAAAGCAAAGTCAATGCACTACCCTGCCATGCTTGGGAACTCAACAAATAAAACCAAAACTGCTTGGTCAATTATAAATAACAATACAAAGACAAAAAGTAAATAGAAATCAGAAGGTAACTTTGTCTATAGATGGTGCACTATGTGAGGAATCGAAAACGGTGGCCAACTATTTTAATAATTATTTTAATTCTATGACAGATAATCTCCCTCTACTAGAACCAATTGGTCCGTATGTATCAACGTTGGAGAAGAATCCTAATTCTTTCTTCTTGCATCCTACAGATGAAGTAGAGGTTTTCAATATTATCTCAAGCCTCAGGAAAACTATGTCATCTGGGAATTATAACATTAACGCCATTTTGTTGAAAGAATGTGCAGACGAACTTGTAAAACCGTTAACAACAATTATCAATAATTCGTTTGCTGAGGGTGTATTTATAGAAAACCTAAAAATACCTAAGATCAAACCTATTTTTAAAACAGGGTTTAACTATATGGTTGAAAGCTATAGACCAGTATCTTTGTTGAGCACATTTTCTAAGATAATAGAAAAACTGGTAGCAAATAGATTAGTAAGCTTTTTAAATAAATACAAAATTTTAAATCCTAAACAATTCGGCTTTCGTGAGGGGAGATCTACCATATTGGCTGTGACCCAATTTATGAATGATTTGTATAGCAGCCTGGATAGGGGACAAAATAGTATGGGCATTTTTGTTGATCTGAGCAAAACATTTGATTTGGTCGATCATCAGATTTTGCTGGAAAAACTCCATTGCTATGGAATTAGAGGTCTGTCCCTTGAATGGTTTAACCTTCCTATACTCACGTCAAAATGAAAGACGTATACTATACTATATAAGTCGGTCTCACAGACCGTATGCGTGAGTATAGGAAGGTTAAAAGCTACATTAAGAACCGTCAAGACTATGTGCAAATAAATGAGACACAATCTGACACACGAATAATGAAGAAAGGTGTTCCACAAGGCAGTGTGCTGGGCCCACTACTGTATATTATATACGTCAATGACATGCCGACAGAGAATTTAGTAAGTTATGCTGACGATATGACTGTATTAATTACATGTGGAAAGAATGACAATATAAGAAATGAGGCAGAGAGAAGTGTGGAAATATTGAATGCGTACTACCTAAAGAATGGACTACTGCTGAATACCAAAAGACAGTATTTATAGAGTTTCACTGTGCGAGGAGGGATAGAACTTCCTCACATCTCATAAAAGTAAACAATAGTAGTCTTGCACAAGTACAGCACTAAATTCTTGGGTGTCACAATGGATGAAAACTGTGGTTTCAGTGATCACATCCATCTGACATCTAATAAACTGAGTTCACAGTGCTTTGCGCTGTATCGATTAAGAGACATGGTAGATACTAGCGCATTAAAACTGTATTATTTTGCACATATACATTCCATATTAACATATGGAACAATAATCTGGGGTTGTTCGATGGATATGATCAGGATTTTTAAGATACAAAAAAGGGCAATAAGAACAATGAATAGAGTGAACAGCAGAACAACTTGGAGAACTTTTTTAGTGAAATGAGAATTATGACACTCCCGAGTATATACATATATCAATCGCTAATATACGCGAGGGAAAACGGGAGCAAATTTGCAAAAGTGACTGACTATCATAACTACAATACCAGAAACACCAACTTGTTAGAGATCCCTAAACATAGATTAAAGCTAACAGAAAAAGTCCACATTATTTGGCAGTTAAAGTTTACAATAGATTACCAAATGTATATAAATTTCTTCCACTAAATAGATTTAAATATAGAGTTAAAAATTTAATGATCGCGAAGGCCTATTACTCACGTAATGAGAACTTATGTGATGACGAGCTGTGATAATTATCATGTGATTTATTGGTCTTGCAGATACAATAAGGAAGTTTAATAAGCGTATGAAAATATTTTATTGTTAATGCCTCTAAAATGTTTTTATCTTGTGATCTGTATAACGTGTTTGTATTTTATTTTCTTTTTTTTTTATCTATTTTGATATTTTGTGATATTTTGTTTATATTGTATGTTCTTTATTGATATTGTGACATGTCCTATACTCTACTGTAGTCAAAGGGATTAAATACATTATTATTATTATTATTATTATTATCCAGGCTCTCCTCTTTTTTTATGGCATCCTTTCGTCTCTCCATATCCGCTTCACCAGATCTGTAATTTCTTCGTGTTTTTTCCTCCCGCTTTTATTATCCTTATTAGTATTTGATATTCAACCAGGGTCTCTATTGTTTTTGTTATATCACTTATTTCTTCTCTCGTGCTCTGTCCTCTCCAATTTCATGTATATTACTTGGATTCTCACTCTCGTCCTTATTTAATGGCTCTTCGAAGGGTTCTTTCCATTTTTCCACCTCCTCTCCTTTTGACGCACCTGGCTTCGTTTTCATATACATAGATTTTCTAACGTTCAATCTTTGCTATTGGGTTCCTTTCGTGCTTTTTATAGTTTTCTGGATCTGGTAATTGCCATTATCTTCTCTTCGAAACTCCTTGTAACTATTTTAGTTACGCATTCTCGTAGGGATTGTAGGTTCAATGTCAATGGTAGAAGCTTCTTCCGAAGTTTTATCCTGTTATTATTTCCCGATACGGCCTCGGACGAAGTCTATATCAGCTTTTTTAGGAGCCAGCATCTACGTAGATTAGTTCTTGTCTTCAATATCTTCAAACGAAGTCGCATTCTAACAATAGAATCGCATTACTGGCGCATCATTCGGTTGGCTCATTTATCCAGTCTAACGAGGCAAATCGCATTTCCAATTTGGGTTTCTTGAACTCGTCCGAAAACCTCGCTTGCACAAAAGCTTCGACATCGCGTACGACCAAAGCCGGACACGTGCATGATTAATATCGATCGTTTTCTTTGTTTAATATAGTTTGATGAACTCCAATTTAATACCAATGTCTGCATCGTGCGTCTGTTTACGCAGACGTAGGCATCAACACTGTGCGGATTTGTATCTATGCAAATGAGAAAGTAGACACATGTACGATGTCTACGGATAAGTACGTCTGTCGAATGCGAGCAAATACAGACCGGTCATTTCGCCCTTTTCCTCGTCGTTTACGCGTCCGAGGATGCGCTCACCGTTCATCTTGAACGTATATTCAATTCACAATTGATTGAACGCAAATATGCGCATTCTCGTTTAATGTGCGACGATTTCGAAGGGCATCAGATGAAAAATGTGAACCTAGACGGAGTTGAATACTCTTTACTTTTTCATCTTAATCCCAAGTTTTACATCAAACACGTTTATTCGCTCTGTAAACTGTAACACTTCTGTCAAGCTCGACGCAGAGCCTTTTTCAGTTTTGCAATTTGAATAATTCAGTTGAGTCTGAATCTTGATCACGAATCATTTATTTATATATCATTGTCATATGCTAGAAAAGTTAATATTATTAATATGCCATTAATAGTGAATAGTTTAACTGTATAGCAATTGGAAGCAAATATTATATATATATATTATTCTTTTACCATCATTTCCATCCATTGGCAAGTAATCAACCACAAATGGCAAGTAGTCAAATTGCACTATAAATTGTTATACAAAAATTTATACGACTCGACTCCAAGTGCAAAGGTTATTCTTCAATTGTCATAACCGCCAATTGGGACCAAAATATACTTCTCTCTCCAATACACGTTCTTCACGTATTGCGGTACTTTATATATCTGTACTTCATTCACATTAAGAACGAAGCGTTGAAAAGGATAGGAAAATATGTATGGGCTTGTCATTGGTTGAAATGCGAGGCAAGTTTACATTGGAGTAACATTCCGATTTCCGCATACAAAATTTATGTTGGCTAAAATGAAAATATCACTAAAATATTTAAATGTCATATGTCATTCTTGCTGTGTTATTTTGTGTTCTCGTTCGTTTACTTTTTTACTTCAAATCTTTCAACCTAAAAATTTCAAAACAGATCTTTTAAGAGCTATACAGCTACAGTTCCAATTATAACAGGTAATCTTCAGTCGATAATGTTTGTTTTCATGCTACATTAGACGATACATTCTAGCGCCAATATGGACCCCAGAGAGGAAGCGGGTACTTCGAAAAATCCTCAAGGCAAGCATATCCGAAGCGGGCAGAGACTTATGGCATACAATGCCTATGTTAAGTACTGCACTGAAAATTCCAAGTCAGCTTCGATAAAATTGGCTTCGAAGTTGGTTGGCATTGGAGAAGGTTCAATGTGGGCTATTGGAAAGGAGATGGAAAACTCTGGGTTTGTACGTTCTCCTATCAAGAAGCGAAAACGGGAAACCACATGCACTAAATTGGATGAATTTCAGAAAAATTGTATTAGAAGACATGTACATTCTTTCTACTTTAAAAATGAGTTACCTACCTGTTCAAAAGTATTAACGGTAAATATATACTTACTGCTGTGATTTGGAAATTACTTAACAATTTTATAGGTTATTGAAGCTGATGATATTTTGCCTGCAATGAAACGTACTACATTATGGAAAATATTGAAGGTATTAGGGTTTAAATGGGAGAAACGAAGTCGGAAGAGTATTTTAATTGAACGCAATGATATTGTTTTGTGGAGACGTAATTACCTAAAGAGCATTAGGAGATTTCGGACAATGGGGAGAAAAATCTATTATTTAGATGAGACTTGGGTAAATGCTGGTCACACCAAGGTGGAAAGATACAACAGTAACTGATGCTCGACAGGCATTTATTGATGGCCTATCACGCGGATTACAAGACCCTTCTGGAAAAGGGAAACGTCTGATTGTGCTGCATATTGGTAGTGAAACTGGCTTTGTTGATAATGGTCTTCTATTGTTTGAATCAAAAAAAAACTGGTGTCTACCATGAAGATATGAACAGTAAAGTTTTTAGTGAGTGGATGACAAATATACTGCCAAGCCTTGAACCCGGATGTGTTATTGTAATGGATAATGCTCCATACCACTCAGTCAAAACAAATAAAATACCTAATTACTCCTGGAGAAAAGACGTAATAATTGAATGGCTCACATCCAAAGATATTGTAGTCGACAACAATTTATTAAAGGTTGAACTTCTTGGTATGGCAAAAAAGTATATAAGTGACCAACCAACAAGTTATGTCATAGATGAAATGATAACAGCATGTGGTCGTACAGTATTACGATTGACTCCATACCATTGCAACTTAAACCCCATTGATATTGTTTGGGCTCAAGTGAAGCATCATGTTGCTGCTAACAACAAGACATTCAAGTTGCCAGAGGTCAAAACACTGTTACTTCAAGGATTGGATCTCCTCAAGGATTGTGTGAAACATGTGATTGCAGAAGAAGATAAGATGTATGAACTTGATAATATCGTGGAAAATTTGGTGGAAACTTTGATTATAACAGCAAATACTGGATCATCATCAGAACCATTTACTAACACTGACAGTGAATAAATTTATAATTTTGAAGATATTGCGAAAGTTAAATATGTTCACAATTATACTGTACTTTTTAGAAATGATGTACGTATGTATATATTAAATATATAAATATTTATGTTAATATATGAGTGAAATAAAAGTGTTTAATTTTTGTTTTCTTGTTTTTATTGACGTTACTTGTTCAATATTTATTTATTTTCATTCAATTACATGCTAAAACAATGTTTAACCTGTAGTTTAACATTATCTGATACTTTCATCACATAGCCAATTACCTACTTATCCATCTATCCAAGTTTATTATTGAGGTTAGAATGTTGGAGTTTAGATATTTTTAAATTATTAAATGAGGTACGCTCGTATTTACATTTTAAATACTAGATATTACATTTTAAATGAGAGCGGTTATATGTTACACGCCAAATTAAAAGTTTTGTGTATAATACCATTAAAGTTATTCAGATCTTAGTCTGCTGCTTCCCTTGATGTAGATTTTGAATTTGCCGCTATTTTGCTTATTATCCCTGTGTGATACGTTCGCCGATCTCAGCGCGCTCTACTTCGTTCTTAACGTGAATGGAGTATAGTTGAAAAACTTGAAAAATCTTCGATTCTATCGTAGGATAGATATACTATGTCAGAAACCTTCGCGGGAGTGTACTTAACAACTTCTGAATGTTGCATGGCCATCGGATGAATGTGCAGTAATGCATACATTCAGGTAAATCTACGAAACGTTTAGATTTTAATTAATTACGAAGCACTTTAAGACCTCCTCATCGTTATGCACATTCTCATCGCTTCTACGAAAGAACCCTAAGTACGCCGCGCTTTTTAATGATGAAAAATAAGGAACGCTGGTTGTTGGTTCATTTTACACTTTCCGGCGCCTACAAAAGGATAGGAAATTGCTCCCGAAGCAATCCAATTACATCCGCGATTTTTATTCGCTCTCCCACCGCCGACGAGAACCGTTTAATTCCTTAATTAAATTTCGAATAACTTCACTACTAACACACACCTTCGGCGCGCGAGACCCTGCAATTTATTTCGCGAATGTTTCCTGCGAAAACGTATTTATTCGTTACGACAGCGATATATCGCCCGACTTACAAAACCGTTTACCGGTGTATAAGGGCGCGAGGAGGAAGCGAAACTCGCGTTAGTTAACGTAAATATTTTACAATTTTCGTCGTAGTTAGAACGGCAAAGGTAGCAACGTAACGTCGATGTCGTTAAATTTTCATTCCGTTGTAACGTGTTCCATTCCGAGATCAAAGCGAATCGTAATTATTTAGATAAGTTATGAAGCCGCGTGTTGGTGGTAGTCCAATTAGGGGTAGCGTGAAGATGGAATTCGCTTTCGTTTTAGGGGCGTTTGTAAATTAAACGGTAGCTTACGAGGTGCAAGTTAAATAATTTTGAACAGGGTTTGCAATAACGAACGCGTCAAATCTATTTACAAGATCATAAGAGGTATAAGTAATTTAATGAACGTAAAAGAAATGATCAAAATTAGGTACAAAAAGTGTTGGTTTAGAATCGGTGCAATATGTATTGTCGGAAAATGGGGGTAGTCGAATCCCCCGCCCCCTGCCTCCGCGTGAGATCCGGCCATGAATGTGTGAATAAAACACCTCTTCAACACTTCAATGTGTTTGTCATATGGGCCGAGATTTTACAAACGTTTACATTTCTTTCTCTGAATTGTAAACATTCACCCTTATTGTCCAATCACATGTTCGAAGTTGTTTGGAATGTAATATTTATTGCCCGATAAAACAAACACGAAGTACCTTGCTCCAGATATTACTCGCCTCTTAGTACCATTTACGTTTCCACGTCGAAAAACTAAACATCCAATACTACGAATAACTCTTAAATGTTGCTTATAAAACGAACAAAACTTCAAAAATTAATTGCAGCTTTCCCGTTATACAAGGGACATATTTTTTCGTACAAATTTTGTTTTATTTGTTATTAATACTCTTCTGTTTTAATTTGATGGACAAGTTGTGCAAAAGGTCAGAATTTTCACAAGATATGAGCTACATTCATTTATAAGATTATATAAGGTAAATGCAAGTCAATAAATGTAAAAGAAAATAAACATTGACATCGCCTATTCTACTTAAACGTTAATATTATACTCGGCGTATTGCTTGCTATCGATATGAATGCGGTATTTCCACAACACATTTTTTATACGATGGCATCGCTTCGTTACAATCGTAGGTACTTTGAAACGTTTTGGTGGAACAAGGTAATGTAGGAATAGAGACCATGGCTGGGAAAACAAGAGAGAGGGAGACCTCGGATGAGATAAACTTTAAAAATTAATTGCTGTTTTCCTCTCATAGCACGGACATACTTTCTGTTACAAATTTTATTTTATTCGTTATCGATTTTCTTCCGTTTTAATTTGGTGTATAAATTGTGAAAAAGACAGGATTTTCACAAAATATGGGTCAAATATTAGTTTATATGAGGTAAAAGTAAGTCAAAAAATGTAGAAGAAACTAAACAGTAACATCCACTATTCTACTTAAACGTTAACATTATACCCGATCTTTCCAGAAAATATTTTTATACGAAGTTATCGCTTCGTTACGGCCGCAGATACGCTGAAACGTTTCCGGAACAGGACAGATAAGTGGAATAAGGTAATGTAGGAATGGCGACAATGGCTAGGAAAGCGAAAGAAGAGGAGACCTCGGACGAGATAAGGCAACGACCTGAAAAGAAATAATCAGATTGCAGTGGAAAATAAACAGGAAAATGGTGGAGTCTAAGAGATGCCTATGTCCGAACTTGGACGAATTAAAGACGAAGAAGACGAGGAAGAATCCCGGGAGTTCTAGAGGTAGTGCACTTTCACGCTCAAGAGTTGACCATCACAATCCCAGGTGTAGTTCTTGATGATGGTGTAGATCTTCGTTTGAGATATGCGACTGATGCGAATATTGATTTCTTGTGTTTAACAAGTAATAAGGGAATTGAAACCATGTTTGGGGTAGCGAGGGAGATGAAGATCTCAGATGGGATAGGGCGACCGCCTGAAGAAAATAGGTGGATTACAGTAGAAAAAGACAGCACAAGGCAAAAGCAAATTGTGGAAGTACTGGATGGCTATGTCCAAAGTTGGACAAATTAAAGGGAAAGAAGAAGATGACGAATTCCGGAATTTCTACGGATCGTGGATTTTCATGCTTCAGAGTTAACCGTCACAATCCCAGATGTAGTTCTTGATAGAAGTGTAGATCTTCGTATGACATATGGGACTGATGTAATGATTGATTTCTTGTGTTTAAGAGGTAATAAGGGAATTGAAACCATGTTTGGGGTAGCGAGGGAGATGAAGACCTCTGATGGGATGGGGCGACCGTCTGAAGAAAATAGACGGATTACAGTGGAAAAAGACAGCACAAGGCAAAAGCAAATTGTGGAAGTACTGGATGGCTATGTCCAAAGTTGGACAAATTAAAGGGAAAGAAGAAGAGGACGAATTCCGGAATTTCTACGGATCGTGGATTTTCATGCTTCAGAGTTAACCGTCACAATCCCAGATGTAGTTCTTGATAGAAGTGTAGATCTTCGTATGACATATGGGACTGATGTAATGATTGATTTCTTGTGTTTAAGAGGTAATAAGGGAATTGAAACCATGTTTGGGGTAGCGAGGGAGATGAAGACCTCTGATGGGATGGGGCGACCGTCTGAAGAAAATAGACGGATTAGAGTGGAAAAAAGATAGTACAAAACAAAAGCAAATGGTACGACGTATGGAATGGCTATGTTCAAATTTGGGCGAATTAGGGTCGAAGAAGGAGAGGAAGAATTCCGGGAGTTCCACTGGTCGTGGATTCTCATGCTCAAGAATTGACCGTCACAATCCCAGATGTAATTCTTGATGGTGGTGTAGATCTTCGTTTGAGATATGCGACTGACGCGAAGTTTGATTTCTTATATTTAACAGGTAATAAGGGAATAGAAACCACATTTGGGGTAGCGCGGGAGAAGGACACTCCAGGTTGAGATGGAGTGAAGACCTAAAGAAAATAGGCGGATTACAGTAGAGAAGAACAGCACAAGACTAAAGCAAGACGTGGGAACTACGGGATGGCTATGTCCAAAGTTGGACGAATTAAAGGCGAAAGAGAAGAGAAAGAATTGGAGTCTGTAGAGGATAGTTTGCAGAAGGGGAAAGATGTTGCTGAAGAGCAATTAAGACGTTAAGAAGAAAAATAACCGAACATTAAGATCTCCGTGTAAGTCTCATGGTTGTTAGAGACCGTTCTTCGACCCCGTTAGTAATACAGACGGTGCTATTGATCCAATTAAAAGCAAAGTGATGCAGATGACAGTGATGACAGTAACATGGTAGCTTTGCGGGAAAAACAGTTGAAGTTCTTCCGGTGGGTGGTATGAATTTTATGACTATTTACAATGGCACATATGATGGAAACTCCTGTGAAATGTGAAGCGAGATCTGTGATTTTTAAATGCAGAAAAATCATGATTTACTTTCCTTCAATTTTCTTTTAATTATATGTATCGGCGGTAAGAGCAAATGGAGTCTCCATGATTGCTGCCGCGTGACTGCCCGCGCGGTGAAGGTATAGACGCATAGGAATTTTACAGTGGTGTCACTACACCCAAACAAAAGTTCTCTGCGACTCCCCTTTTCCGCCTACCGCGCAGATTGTTAAAAATAGTCTAACTTACTTTTGAAACGCCTCTCGTACATAATGATCCAGAATGATTGACGGTCACGTGGCAACTGTATTGTCATTTTATTTTCAAAACTACTTTCCAAGGGAAAATTGATAGTTCAATTAGGATTCGTTTTAATTCGTTTCGATGATCAGCGCCCTCATCATAGGCGTGCAGATAAAATTTTCACTTGTCATTTTAGTGGTCATTTTATTAGCGTTTTCGTTATTCCGATTGTTTTTGACTTATTTTATCACAAACATTTTTCTTCCAGATTATAACGGCGAATATATTATATTTTGGTAGGTTTACTAACTGAAAATGTTAATCTCAAGTTTTAGGTTGCGATGGTTTTGACCACCGATTACTTGAAATTCAGCTAAATTCTATATTTGGGCAAATAAAGTAATAACCTTTGTTACTTTTTTCTTTCTTTCATCGCTTTAAATCGCAGTTTTTAAGAATTTGATATAAAGTTTGTTTTAAAATCCAATAATTGTAATACATTGAATGACAAAACCATGGATTGTTGGCACGCCTATGGAATTTATCGTTAACCGCATGCATATGGAGCGGAAAATGTCATATTAGTACAGACGGGCACACGTCAATCATTTCGGATCACCGTGTATAAGAGTCGAATTTGTTTCTAAGTTGAATTCTTCGCCTAGAGCGCTTACTTTTGGGACGTCCCTCGTAGGTGTCGTCATCGAGAGTTTCGACTGTATCCTCGGGAAAATAATTAAATCCCTTTCCCGAAACCGAATGCATTCATTGGTGAATTTACTTCTATAAATAATTCACGAAATTTATTCCATATTCTATGCGATGGGCGCTGTATTTGCATGATGTATACAATCCACGTGCACCTGTTTAAAAAAAAAACGATACGAAATTTTATATACATAGGCGTTTTTATATTACGCGGAGCGTGCGTACCATAGTTCTATACTTCTATGGCGAACATCGTTAATTAAAAACTTTCCCGGGGAATCCAATATCCTGCCTTCGAATATATGTAGGTATGTATAATTACGCATGGAACTGACGTGATGCAATATTGACGTTAATTAACAACAGTCCTTTGATACTTATTACATGATATTTTCGAGATCGATATCTTCCTGTGTAAAATGGGAATTAACTTCCGGCGGGGTTTCAACATCAAAAGCTTTCGAAATTTCATTGTGATTCGATCTGCTATTAGCAAAGGAGCAGATTATAGAAGGAAATGAACTGTGCGGGAAGCTCTTATAAATTAGAGGTCAAAATCTTAAATTTTCAAACGGTTAAAATCTTAACATGGAATCCTATCGGCCATATCGACTACAACGTTTGGAGTGGATTGCGAATTTACTGGAACGTGGAGTAGCATAGGCTGGTGTTCAGTGATGAATCCTAATTTTGTATAGGCCGCATGAAGATCACACGAAGACGTGGGGAACGTCGTGATATTCAATTTATCGTTGAAAGACGTGTGCACCCAGCCGTGGTAGTCATGGTATGGGGTACTATAGCATATAGAGGTAGGTCTCAGTTGGTGTTTATCCGAGGCAACATGAATGTCCAGCGTTACGTTGATGAGGTGATGGAACCCCATATTCGATATCTTCAGCAACTCGAAGACCAATTTCTTCAACAGGATAATTCCAGTCCCTACCTGCGAAAATTTCTCTAAGCCGGTTCGAAGAGGCGCATGTCAATATTTTGCCATAGCTACCCAGATCTCCTGATCCCCCGCCAATTGGAAACGTGTTGAGACATTATGGGAAGCGAACTGAGAACCTTCGCATCTTCCACAAACACTGGAAGCCCTGCTGCATGAATTGTAGATTGCTTCGACACTATACCCCAAGAAGACATCAACTACCTGCTGGTATCAATGGCACGAAGAGTGGGGGATACGAAACTAGGGGAGTGTACTGAGAATTTAGATAATGTAATAAACAAGATTGCACCGGCTTAGCTGTTAATTAACGATAGTATAAAAAGCAGGAATTATAACAAATTGTATTTACAAGATTTTTTTGAAATATTTTACATAAATTGAAAGTAGTTATATAATGTGTTATGTGTGTGTGTAATTTCTTCTGATCGATGAATTTCTTGCTATGGATCCCCTCTTAATTCTTTCTTCGGTGAGGTGAAGTACTGTTTATTTAATGGTTACTTCTTTTAAAAACTTTTGGTTTTAAATATAGTTGAAATTTCTATTTTAATTTAATTTTAACTTAGTAAAATCGTATTTCGATGATTTTGCGTGTTGTAGTTTTTCGGTCGTCAACCAAACATTCATTCATCTTTTCCAAAACCAGGACGCTTTCCCCATCCAAAGGCCACTAAATTTCGCCTATTGTCTAGGTAACCAGATGTTTACTATTTTTCAAGCATGACGTTATCACAGAGGTCTAGATTGTGGCTGCACCTATCCTTGAGATGAACACACACTCGGCAATAAAATTCTTTCTTTTAATTAGGACTTCTTGTGACGTGAAAGTGTTGATTGTATGTGTTTAAATGGTTACATTGCTTTCTATCTTTTAATCGATGCTTTTTATAATGATCGATATTTTTATTTCTAGTTACATTTTTTTCACCCATTAAACGTCTCTGGCTGGACTCAAAAAGAAGCTATCACCCCCAGAGTAACTAAGTCTTTAAAAGGTGGCGTGAGTGGTATTGGAAAAGTGTAAATAGAACCCAAAATTAACCAAGATGTCATTTAAACATGGGACGTCCATGACTCTCCACTCAACATTTACTGCGAATTTTGATATATTTTTAATTGTAATTAATGATAGATTATTTAGCAAATAAAAGTACATTAATATTACAGGAGGTCCAACATATTATAAATGAAGGAAAAAATAAAACGTGTTAATCTTTTGTCCTTTTTCTATGAAGTTTTAAGCAATTATTACATTTAAATAGGTTAAAGTTTCTGCTAAGTTTTGGTAAAAAATTCCAGTCTATAAAGGAGAAACGGATTTATCAAATTTAAAGTTTGCTCCAATTTATTAAGTATACCTAAAGCACAGTCACGCTCGTGTTTATTTATGCATTAATTACGCCCTTTTAGAATATCCAAAAATAATAATTAACGCCGCCTGTATGGCATTCTTAGGTAGAGCCCTTCGTAATTGATCTTAGAAGGAATCTGAAGTTATCTCAATTCTAGTAAATTTGCCTAATATCCATATTTCACAATAAAGTGATTGTAGATTTCGACAAATACAAAATACTTCTTTGCTTGATTCTTCGATGTAAGTACTTTTTTGCAAGTCACTACTAAACCATCCATTTACCTCATCATTTCAGTCTTTCGTTCTTGGTTGCTCTGTATGTTTTTCCATTGAGTTTTATATCCTCTTATTCGAAATTCTGGCCGCTAATCGGATCTTCAAGTGCGTTCCTGTACTCGTCAGCTACTTCCCCAATTAGCAGTTACTCTCTTATTCTGAAGGTTGCTCGCGTCTTTCAAACTTTCAGGTCGCATTTTTATCAGCAGTATGATGTGATCATCACATCTCTTATCATTTATTCTGCTATGCTTATTTTTAACGAGTGTATGGTCAATCTAATTTGTTACTCTTCCATTTGGAGTTGCCCTGATTACCACGAATAATGAGTTTTCGTCAGACCCACTAACCAGGCCTGTGAGTCGACACGATTGCTGCCAATGGCTCTTTAGATGGTCTCATACGCATGACCGGTAATACAAATTCAAACTTGCATATTTCAGGCAAAAAAATCGTACAGCGGCAATTGACAATGAAGAAGCTGAAGACTAGTACGAAGCCGTTTTCGAAAATATAAAGAATTTCTTCGCGCATACCCCGATTTCTGTCGTTGCACCTGTTGCTGTTAATTAATCTTTGTTCGTGGCCCATTCTATGCGGTCGACATCCCTACGTTATCGATTTCCATTCTTACGGATAGAGGGAGCCTTCATGCCTGTTTTGGAGCGAGATTACTATACCCCTTTCCGATTGACCTATTATTCGGGGGCTTTCGGGGTAAGACCTTGGTGTTTTCCTTGAGAAATTATCGTTTAAAATCTCGGCAAATTTATGGATATTGTGGAAAATACTTCCCGTTTTCGGTGCCTCCTTTTGGGATTGGATCGGCGAACCGGTGAATAGTGTTGATTGAGGATCGGAGGAGCTGATTAATTCAGTAGCAGTTACATTCGCAGCCATTTTGTGCTTTACCCCATTCTAACGGTAAGAGGTTCACTTTATCCTTCTTGGTTATCGTATTCTTAGGTTTTTCTGTTTTTTTAGGGGTTTTAGTCCTGGCCGTTTATCTTGGCCGTTTTAATATTGAGAAAACGTAGTTTGATATCGTCGTAGTCTTGAGCTATTGTACCATTAGACCGAATCTTGGTGTCGAGTCATTTGGAGTCATCTTCTTGGTCAATGCTGTCATCTGGTCGACAAATTTGATCTACTGCCGTTCAACTGGGCGTATTTCGCCATTCTATGGCATCTGGTAAACTGCTGGTCGCATCGCACAGCTGCGAGGGAACACTCAGCTAAGTCGCAAAGCTAAGCTAAGTTGTCAAATTTTGCATTGTAATTCGCGTATTTTTTTTTTATTATTGAAAACCTGTTTAGCGTTTATGCATCACTAAATTTTGTAAATTAGCGAAGTGTCTATAAATTCCGAGTAAATATTTAGTTATCGGGAGAGATTCTCGCATGCCTCCCATATCAATCATTTTATTTAAGTAGACTTGGTACAACCACTGTAAACCATGGCGTTGGCCAAAGCAATCGGTACACATAAATGTATAGCGATTTGAATATCTTGTGGAATTGCCCCTGAGATTATTGCTTTCCGTTGACTATTCAATAATTATTAAAGACTCGTTAACTCTCATGGTTCGTTTGCTTTTTTGTGGTTGTTTTCTTTAATGCTAATCATTTCCTACCCGGGTTACTCGAATAACTTTGTGGATTCCTATTTATCCAAGGCTTGACAGGGTAAGTGTAAAACAGATGGCGCCTCTTTGGGTTTATTTAACCCGCTTCCTCGCCGACTAGCTGGCTGGCACTGGCAGGCAGTGATAGCAAACTTCCTTCCTGGGACGAAATCGGTAAGCTTTGTGCTGCGGTTTTAAAATGAAGACTTCTCACTTTTGGGATTGAGTTCAGTCTGGTGGCGCTAACACACGACGTAACATCCTTCGCAATAAATTCATAAATTCGGTCCAAATTGGACATTTACTGACAACTTAATCTGAAGTTGCTCCAAACGCACTACATAATTTCTGTGCCCGAAATCGTTTTCGGATTCACCTCCTGTCATTTCTCTAACTAACCCTCGCAGGACCGTGTGACTTGTGACAGTATATCACATCAATTGTAACAGTTAGCTTTTTGCGACTAACGAAATTTCTATATTCCAAACATTATTTCTAAATAAACCAAATGGTGGATTTCAATGAATCTTCCTTTTATCATCCATGCGAATTATTAGGTGGTATTATATTTCAATATCGTTGTATGTTGTGGATTTCTCTTCAAAGCATCTATACATACTCTTAGCACGGTTCCACTTTCATCGGGAAAATTAATTAACACGCAAATAATCGTTAACTCTATAACGAACCGAGGAACAATAACCTCGTTGCGTTCTCTTTGATGCTCTAAGTTTAGAGACGAAGCGATCAAGATTGGTTATAACAACTAAGCAAACGTATCCGTTAACAGCCAAGGGATGGATATAAGTTTCTAACAAAGTCTATCGCGGATGCCGATACTTATGTCTGTATGTATATCTATGTCTATAAATACGCTTATACGCCTATACTTATCTACACTCATCTATTTCGAAATGTCTGCTAATATTGTGTACACAAATACATACATAGATTCCGTTCATAAGGGTGTATTATTGTAGTGTAAATATGCATTACCTAAATTGCTTGTCGATAGAGATGAGAATAACGACCTTAATGGAACGCTTTTGTAAGATATATAAGTGTATATAAACGTATTATTTTCGCTTCAATTTAATGATTCACGGAATAGAATTAGATGTGTGCTCTGTGAAAGTAGAAAGGCCAAAGAGCACACGATCATTTCTTTAGGGGTATAATATGCGCTTTTGTGAAATTTCACTGCATGTGTTTCTAACAGAAATGATCGTGTGCTCTTTGGCCTTTCTACTTTCACAGACCACACATCTAATTCATTTCATTCATACATTTCTTCAGCATAAGGTTAGATGCCTACGTAGAACAAGTAACGATATCGTGTGAAGCAACGATATTAAGAACACGGTAAAGTTAGGAATTAATTAATTTAAATTGTAATTGAAATTAAATGTGTGTAATTCGAAAATGCGCCACCACCAAAAGTGAATCGCTGCAGGTACAACTACGAAACGAAACGCCTATACAAGCGCGGTCAAAACTAACGAAATACACGTGCGGTCAAAAATAACGTAATAATGCGTTTTTGTTATGATAACAGAAATCGTAGAAGTTAATACATCTTTTTCAGCATAAATAAATTCATCCTGCTCCATATCACTATCACCATCCTCAGAATTTGTATCCAATTGTAACGCATCTGCCTCTCCAATATACATCTCATACACATTAAAGAATAATTCTGATTTACTCTTTCTTCTTACTGCAACGCCCATATTTAATAAAGTTTCAAGCTTCTTATACCAACTATACGTTCTTCTATAAACTAGTTTATCCGAACCCAGCTATCCTTGAGCATGACCACAACTTCGCTTAGGATGGCGTTAACCTAGAAGATGAGTACGACTTTGACCTTGAGGATGACCTCGACTTTGAAATCACCGTTACCCCGAGGATGACCTTGACCTTGAGGGCGACCTTGAGCTCGAAAACGACATTGACCTTGAAACGACCTTGACTTTGAAAAGGCACCAACCTCGAGGGCGTCCTTGACCTTGGGGATGACCTTGAGAATGGCCCTGACCGCGAGGATGACCTTGGCATCGAGGACGACCTTTACCTTGAAATGACTGTACTGAGGATGACCTTGGTCTTGATGATGACATTAAAAAACGACCTCAACATTGACTGACCTTGACCGCGAAAACGCTCTTGATGATGGCCTTGAGAAACGACCTTGAGGATATCCTTGACCGGTCATTGGTGTTTTCAAGGTCAGTGTCTTTCTTAAGGCCAAAGAATGTTTCAAGGTCAAAGTCATTCTCAAGGTCAACCGTGAAGATTTCAAAGTCGAATACATGACCTTGATCCTCGGGATGACCTTTGAGTGACCAGTACTGTTGGATATCTAAAGTAAATGCTTTTCCATGCTTTGTAATTCATATCTATGTTTCATTTTCGTTGAACGATTCTATCTCCCTTTCGATTATCTTTTTCGCTATAACTGTTTCTCATCCCTAGCTTTCAATTCTACAAAATTGGTTGGAAACTTTCTCAACGTACTGTATCAACAATGCTATATATTATATCAGGTGTTCAAATATGTTTGCAGGAGGCGTAACCAAATAATAAATATATGCAACCGAGTCTGCATCGTTGCTTATACTGTTCTAGTCATAGTTCCAATCATTTTATTTTAATTCGACTTATAATCGCTAAGGACGATTTCAAAACAAACCGTCTCTAGTAACTAGGTGGGTTGCATAAACTGTCGGGTTGGTATCACCGTTGGGTGGCAACCAACTTTACAAAAGTTGACTTACAAACAATCGGGAATTCCCCGTATATTCCAGCATCTTCTATCCCTTTCAATCACCGCGTTGAATGTTCAAAACTTCACTTCAGTCGCTTAGAGTGTCTTTATTTATACTAAATTCCTTACTTACTCCTATAACTGCCATTGAAAGTCGACAAAACCGTATTTTTTTCTAGGGAAAAGACCATACCTTAAACACTTGATGAACCAGGACAATTTAATGTCGAGACTTGGATTCAACGCCAAAAATACATTGGAGACCACGTAACGTATTTTACGTATGTTACTGTTTGTGAAAATTTGACATATTCAAGCAACTTTTGGGAGGACGTGCCACGTCTTCCTGTTATGCAAGCACTCTTATTTTTATTTTAAATATGTTTTTATACTAAAACGACTTTCTTAGGGCGCGAGGGGGGCGGGCATTTACGGCCCAGATTTCACAGAAAATGTTGTCCAATGCAGCTAAGGTGCACCGTAATGTACCGTAGATGCCATATACATTTCATCAGCTTGATACTTCAATGGAATCTTAACTTTTATTGTTCTATTTTTGCTACTGGCATTATTTTGCACGTCTTCAACCTCACTTTCATATTTATAACTTTCATCTAACTACATCATTTTCTTTATCGATGTTTCTCCATTGCTTATCCACCTGCGATTAGCTTTGGAATAGAATGAGCTTTCATTGAAAACCACATATTTTTCCGCTCCAAACACAAAATTGTAGTAAGGGTAGGGTAAATATGCATGTTTAGAACGCTGACCGCGGCTTTACACCCTTTGATAATGTTTACCTCGTGCTAGCGAAACACGTGTTACCGAATTTATGATTAAACAATTGTGTGGTGAAGAGTTTACCGATGTGATATCGTGTCACTATATTCCTGGAAATTATCAATGTCTTCTTATCTACATCCCATAACTGCAAACACATCTCGTCATTCAAATGCATCAAATTCACTTCTTAACTCATTCGATATATCTGCATATGCAGTTGAATTAAAAATTCTTAAATTGCTGATAGGTGGTTTCTTATCATACAATAGCTCTTGTAGTATAACACTGTACCAAATTTACACTGGGGCTTCTATTTATGATGTAAATAGCTACTCTAGCTACATTGCTCTAAATAAGCGGTTTCCAAATACATTTTATCGTGAATCACCATGGTTTCTGACGATCGACTCACGCCGCAGCCAAGTTCCTTTTTCGTGTTTTGGACAACTAAATGAAAAGGCGCGAGTTTTATACATATTGTGTACACGTATTTCTGTTATAAGTCTTTCAAAATATGGTTGTATATTGTACTCGTAGCTCACAGTCCAAATTCAAAAAGGGGGTTGTAAACTTCCAGTAAAACGGCTGCGGATCCTTGGCGGTTCAGGGACCACCAATTGAGAAACTCTGTTCTAAATGATCGGTGCATTCTAAGTCGATAAGAAATTACAATACAAATATTACTTACAGTATCCACATTTTCTTCAAGATTTCCTAAAAACCATGGATTCTCATCACATTGCTCATTTTTCTCTTGTCATTTCCCTTGTCATTTAGATAATGCTTATGATGACTTCCTTTGTAAGATCTTCCTCCACTCTTACGGCGTTCACCGTTCCCATCATACACTCCATAATTCTTGTCGAATATGTGATTTGTATTATGATTTTTATGTCTGCAAATCTCTACAGTTCTTAATAAAGTATCCGCATTTGCCACAACGATAACATCCCCTGTGTTTGTTTGACAGAAAAGTAGCTGTTTCAGGCATCTTACTGGTATTATCCAATTCATCTCTCTATTTTCTCGCTTTACTTAACAGTTTCGCCCTCATGGCAAAATTGCTAGAAGAATTGCAGAAGCGTTTTAAATGTAGTAGATATTTTTGACTTGCAAAGTGAGGGTAAAGAAGGAGTGCCTATAATCTAAAACGACAGTTGCGGCTTGAAGACATGAGAAATTAATGTAGTAGACCTGATGCCTACGTAATATTCAAAAAGGTAAAAGAGTTCAGACTAATTACCAGCTCAAGAAGCTGTCCAACTTTTCTTGACCAACTTCAGAGTGAGAAGAATTGTTACAGTTACAGTTACATCATTACTTTTGGCCTCGCTCTCGCTTCAACATGTGACGGGTAGATAGCGCCCCGATTTCGTTGAGTTTTCGATAAATCGTGCAGTTCTTGGATGCGCGGGAAAAACATTCAGCTTCTGACGTTGAGTTGGAACAGATCGGTTTCCGTGACTAGTTTATTCCATTTTCGTTTTTAAATCTCGTTGTCGAGGATATACACCAGTAACAAAATGTTTCGATAATCGGTTTAAATGCATTCCAATGTATATAGTAACTCTTAAGAGCTAATATTTTGAAAAAAAAACAATCAAACTCTTTGTTCCGAAAACTAATTTTCTTTCCCATTCTCTGTAGCCAATTAGAAGGCGCCCCAGGTATTCCTGTTTTATTCGAAGGTGTGGAGATTGAGTTGAGATTTTATTGTCAACTAAAATGGAGACTTTCGAGGCGTTTTATTCTTTTTGATTTGGAGAATGACAACTTAGATGACAAAGTACATATTTAAAGGTGTCCGCATTGATGGGGTGCAAGAACGACCTCATGGAATTTGTTCTAAGCCACATATTGTCTTACTACCCGATTTTAAGTGACGGTTTTATTCCCACGATACCTTACTTACGTAAATTTATTCAAATGCGGTTGACATCGCGGGTGTCCTAGATCCACAACCAATTAAAGAGTACTCACCGTCGATGCTCTCCGGCTCTCATTAACGAGATTCGAGATTGCAACGATCGAAGTCCTGCATTTTTCTAATTACCATTAGGGCGAACCGCGCACGCTGTTAACCTTACGTATATACACAGATACCAACAATTCCTGTCCACCACGTGACTAGTAAATGAGGCAACCCAAATAACAGCAGTTGGTAGGACACTATTGCTTTATGTAAAATATTGCAAGTGGCGTATTATAAAGTTTTAATGAGGGTGCACAGTTTGAAAATAGAAAGAAATTTATCATTTTTTTATTCTATGCCTCTCAATTTGAGGTAGATTTAAGTTAAATAATTGAGACAATTTATTTATTCAGTTAATCTAACAACTGTTGTTACATTAAGAGTAAAGTAAATAAATTCTGTCAAATTACAATAAATTTTGAAAATGTCATCCGTTCAGTTCTATACATAATTGTATCCTTCTTTTTAAATTGTCAAATACTTTTCTCAAATCCTCTACAGTGATGTCTTTAATTGCATGCCGTATAGCTGCTTGTAGCTCCTCAATGTTATGTATGCGTTGTCTATACACCTTGTTTTCTAGATAACCAAAGAAGTAAGAATCCAGAGGTGTTAAATCCGGTGATTTTGCAGGCCATCTTCCATAACTAATAACACGATTATCATAAAATTGTGGTAGCTATTCCAATGTATCGAATGCAGTACGATGGTTGCTCCATCTTGCTGAAAATATCTATCCTTCAATTCATCATAGTGCAACTGTTCGATAAATGAATGTAAAATGTCTTGTTTACTTGTAAACACTAAATTTAACCTAAAATAATTATGCTATAATTATTTTATGCTGTATGATATTCCACTTAGCTTACTTTCTCAGAAATGCAACCGAACAGCTGTGTAGTGAAAAGTACAGTTCTGTTACTTTAAATGTATGATAAAAATAATGGAGCGAAAACGTAAAGAATGTCAGCAAAAATTGTGAATAACGATTGTACGCCTATGTCAAATGCTAGTATGATCCTACTGATATGCAAATACCATAAACCTACTGGTCACGTGGTAGACAATCATTCTCGATAAGTCTGTACCAACCAACAGCTAAAGCACTCTCAACGTGGCGAGAAAAGAAACGAACACAAACAACCGATAGGCGTTCCGATTCCGTAAGCGGATGCAATTTCTTGCCCATCCGGTTGCAGCATACTTCGCTTCGTTTACCCTTCTTCGATAATTTTATTACCCGACGCAAACTTCTTCCTCGCCTTCGTCCACTCTAACCGTCGGTAATTTCATTTACTAAGCCGGACGCATTAAATCGACTTTTACAAGCTTAAAGATAATTTTCAGGAGACGCGTCCTTGTAATTGAGTTTTATTGAAGAACGTATGCCGCGACGGATTAGCGATGAATCATACGACGGTAATCGATAGACGTGTTGATAAATGAGATACTAAAGTATAGAATAGGTAGAAACACATCGAAGCAGTATGCATACGTAGCTATACAAAGTTACGACTAAAAATTTGAGTGGAAAAGAAGGAAAAAGAAAGGATATGTATAATCTAGAGCAGGGGTCTCCAAACTTTTCAGCCTTGGGGCCATACTGATTACTTCAGTGAGTTTTCTGCGTATTATACTTGTCATTAAGCTTTACCTAGCAAGTAAATAAGTCCGAGTTATTATCATTCTGTGTTCTTTTTATCCAACTTATCACAACAACAATAAGCTACTAGCTGTCGCGGGCCGGATTGATGACACTGGCGGGCCGGATTTGGCCCACGGGCCTTAGTTTGGAGACCCTTGATCTAGACTAACCGAGTTAGAGTTTATGCGCAATTTCAGAACTACATTAGTAATCTGAACGAAAGTGTTGTTACCACCAAATATAAAAATGTCGTTAAAGACATAAAAAATGCCACAAAGTTCTTAAAAGGACATCCCGAGTTGTTAGTCACCCAAGACCTTGGAATTGTTGTCTGATACTTCCACTTATCAGAGGATTGATAATGATCCACTGAATCTTATCAGATGAAGTTGTTTTCTCTCATCAATTAGTTGGAGAGTACTTCCGAAATCAGTGCTGACTTGGCCTTTAAATTAAAGGTGCAGCAACCAGTTTTTCCAAAATTATATTGCCTTCCTGAAATTCATAAGAAGAATGTCCCTCTTCGTCCAATAGTTTCTTTTATAAATAGTCCAAATTTCTTGCTTCAATCTTACGTAATGTGGTCATCAAATACCCAAGAACTCTTTTGATTTTGTGGAAAAAATTAGAACTTCAACATTACCAACAAACCATGTGTGCATCTCTTTGGACGTAGTATCTTTGTTCACGAACGTATCTCTTGAACTAGCTTTAGAAGCCATAGAAGAAAAATGGACAGACATTGGTATCAGTAACTTTCTCAATTTAATTAAGCTGTGCTTTGACACAACATATTTTTCTTTGAATGATACCCTTTACATACAGAAGTTAGGTACTCCTATGGGGTCTCCATTATCTCCTGTGTTGGCCGAGATGGTACTACAGAGGTTGAAAAGGTGTGTTTTCACAAAACTCCCTTTTGTTCTTGTTCTTTGTTTATGTTACGTGGACGATACTCTTACGGTACTACCAGAAAAATACATTCAACTTACTTTGAATTCTTTTAATGGGTACCATAATAAACTTAACTTTACTTCGTAAAAGGAGATTAATCACTCCATTACCTTTTTGGATGTGACCATCATTAGAAGGGACACAGCGTTGATTACCAATTGGTATAGAAAGGAAACTTGGTCAGGAAGATATATTCACTTCTTTTCTTATGCTCTTAGGAAACAAAAGTTTACGACTTTAATCAGCTTGATTGACAGAGCTGTCTTACTCACTAGTTCCATTTTTGTAAAGGATAACCTGAACATTATTAAATGTACTCGAAAAATAGTTACTCGCTAGAGCTGATAAAATCTGTCATAAAAAAACAGAACAACTTTCCTGGTAAATAAAGTCAAAAATCCCATCATGACAAATCAGTCGCAGTCATTGGGGCATAACTATGCCCAATAACTATACCTTGAACCCATCTTCAATCGGTATAAAGGAGTTTTTGGCAAATGTAACCTTCTGCTGGCTTCTAAATCGGAAAATACGACTTCCACACTTCTTCGAAAGCTTAAAACAAAAACTCCATTTTTGAGTAAGACTAATGTAGTTTACCAAATTTCTTGCAATGATTGCAACAAAGTTTATATACATAGGTGAAACAATACAACACCGGAAAGAGTGCTTAGCCCAGGCTTAACAGACTTCAAACTGGCCAGAACCAGAGCACTTTATCTGATCACATTGTTAATCAAAATCACGCCTTTTGCTTTAGCAATCCGAAAGTTCTATACACAGAAACGAATAGCACGAAGAGAAAATTTGTAGAGAGTTATTTTATTAAATTGAACTCGAATGCCGTCAACAAAAGGTCAGAATTTAAGAATTTACATTTATCTTATCAACATTTTTTGGATACGTTTGCTCCTTAAAGGTTTCTCCTTTCTCTGTTCCGAGGGTTTCATGTGCCCTCAAATTTTCAAAAGTTTGTTAGAAAAACCGTAAAATAATTTGTTGGAATGTTTAAAAATAATTTAATAATTTTTGCATAAGTCTATTAGTTCTTGTTGTGTCTACGTCGTTTGTGTGCTTCCTTTTCGTCCTTTCCTGTTTGCAGGTGGCCTGCGCCAGCGTATGGGTCCTTCTCTCTTCTTCTTCCTGCCTCTCGCTTGGTTTCCGATTTGGCCGTTTCCGTTGCCACCTGATTTACTAGCAGACACGTTCACTGTGACTGGCAGATTTTTAATAATAAATATATATAATATATAATAATAATAAATTGTTTTTTAATAGGAATTTTCAAGGAGAGATTGAGTAGCAGCATGATGCATTAATAGGACCCTCCCCCACCCCACGCATCATCGGATATTAACCGGTAAGTTTAGCTTTCCTTTTCTTTTCCTTTCTTTCCTCTACCACCACCTCGTTTCCTCTTGGTTTTGATTTTAATTTTGTTACCTTTTAGATACTGAAAAAGGGGTGAATTAACCTCGAAACGTCTTCTGTCGCCCATGGACTTTTAAATAAAAGTACCTGGTAGACCGAGCCTTGCTTGGAGTTCCCAAATTTTTTTGTATAATTTTGAACCAAATAATAACGCCCTTTATTTTAGTTTTGATATTTAATTTATATTGTATATTTCAAGTATATATAGTAGCACATATATATTAAAAGTTTATAAGATTAAAAGCGCGCGACGACGAGCCGCTTTTTCTCGCCGATTTCAATTAAAACTCTCATATCGCATATTACAATCTAACGAATTGTTATTTCTATATTATGAAGAGGTCATCTTTTTTTTTTGATGTACTTTATGTATAAAAGGTCCGTTCGTTTAAATGATATTCAGTTTCTCCTATACTCTTCTACGAATCTCACGTTCTACAGTCTTGTGTACGGGTAAATTATTGAAATTTCGCATAAACCACCGTGGTCATGGCAGAAGTGAATAAAAAACGTCGCGATCTATCGAACGAAGAAAAACGACAAATTCTCGATAACTTCGATAAACTTCCGAAAATGAGTCAAAGGAATGCTGCGGTACAATTAAAAATTTCGCAACCGCTGTTGTGTAAAATTTTAAAAAATCGTACAGAAACAGAAACGTGTGCGCGTTCGAATGAAAACATAAAACGAAAAAGGGAAAGATCTGGAAAGGATAATCAAGTTGAATCAGCTTTAAAAATTTGGTTTACAAATGTTCGCGAAAAAGATGCCTCTGTGAATGGTCCTATCATGCGTCAAAAAGCAGAAGATATAGCCAAAACTATGGGGAAAGAAAATTTCATTGCAACAGACGGATGGTTCAATCGGTGGAAAAAGCGAGAAAACATCGTTTATAGACCTCTGCACGGTGAAGAAAAAAGTGCTGATTCGTTAGCAGCCGCTGACTGGATGCGTTCGGAATGGCCAGAAATTATTGCAACATATCCGCCTCGGGACATCTACAATGCAGATGAAACAGGACTCTACTTTCGCGCGATGCCTAATCATACTTATTTGTTCAAAAACGATAAAGTAAGAGGTTGCTTATCTTCGAAAGAACGAGTAACAGTGTTATGTTCTGTTAATATGGAAGGTGAAAAGGAAGAACTTCTAGTGATAGGAAAAAGTAAGGATCCTCGGTGTTTTAAAGGTGTTAAAACTTTGCCCGTGGAGTATTTTGCTAATGCGAATGCTTGGATGACAAGTGTCTTGTTCAGCGAGTGGTTGCTCAGGTGGGACAAAAAATTGAAACGCCAAATCGTCTTATTAGTAGACAATTGTACTGCGCACAAAGTGAATGCAGTTTTGACGAACATCCAACTTATTTTCTTACCTGCGAACACTACGGCATTGATACAACCATGTAATCAAGGAATCATTCGAACATTCAAAGAATACTATCGAGGGCAAATTCGAGCCCAAATTATACAAGAACTTGATGAGAATCGAGATGCACCTACTGCAGATGCGATAGCAAAAAATCAGTCTTCTAGATGCGCTGCATTTGCTGGTGAAGTCATGGAGGCAAGTTCAACCAGAAACGATCCGAAACTGTTTTCGAAAAGGAGGTTTTTCCAAAACTGGTGATGAAGAACCTGATCTCCATGAAACGTGCGCTGACATTTTAGAAGGTATGAAAAAGAACTTGTTTTGTACATCTAACTAATATTTTTTAATTTTTTTGTAGTTCAAGGTCTGTCCAAAAGCGAATTTTCCGATTGGGTGGATATCGACAATGATGTTCAAACAGCTGCCACAATGACTATATCAGACATTTGTCGGGAAGTTGTGGATCAATCGTCCGAAGGAAGTAATCCTGAATTACCCGAAGTAGGAGAAGAAGAAGAAGAGGAAATGTCTGAAGAGCCGCCAACTAATGGCCAGATGCAAGAAGCGTTAAATATTCTCGGACGTGGTGTACAATTCCGAGAAAGTAATTTTGATAGATATTATGATTTTGAAATATACATACAAAATCTTATTAATAAAAATAAACGTCAAACGACGATCGACCAGTTTTTCGAATGAAATCGTAAAGTGTAAATAAATGTACCTACGTATTGTATCGATGATAAAAAATAAACAAATTTGGTAAAATATTAAAAATTGTTGATTAATCGTTAATTTTTCCCTTGAATTTTATTTGTAAGTCGTTAAATAATTTGATTACATACATACATATTTATTATTGACTACATCAGCATAGAAAAATACATTTATATTTACCTTCCGCTTACTGTTATCATTCGGTTAATGTTATCAAAAAGGGTTTGTTCCAAATTGATCACAATAAGCGGCTTCTACTGTATATTCTTAAATGGGAGGAAATTCTCTATACGATAGGGAAAACCAATTTACAAAAAGTGCAAGTGTCCTTAGTGTAATGACAGCTATATTCAACTTTTTTTTTTCAAATAGCACAGTATACTTTTTTGTAATATTCAGATGGTACCTTTTATTCTCTTGACAGCCATATAAATTAATATGGGCCTTACATGGGAAAATTTTCGAAAAAAGCTTGACCTAAAGTTTGCCATGCAAAAAATTGTGGTTTATAGTGTTTATCCAGTAGGCAATGAAATCAACAGCTTTCTACAAACAAAAATGTGTTTTTATTCGAATAGCAATTAATTAACTAATAATTACAAAACTAATGAGCAATAATTACAAATTATTATAAAAATTGTTCAAAATTGCTTCCATTATTATTAGAGCATATCTCTAGACGTTGCAGAAAATGTTTGTTTGTCGCTTCTAATAAAGTGTGCATGGAAATGTTTGCACACTCCTCTCTTATTCTGCCTTTTAGGTCATCCACATTTATGACGGCTACCTTATAAACACGTTCCTTCAAGTAACCCCACAGAAAATAGTCCAACGGCGTGAGGTCGGGAGAGCGAGCTGGCCATGCCACAGGGCCATGTGTTCCCATCCATCGTTGAGGAAAATTAGTGTCCAAATAATTTCGTACGATCGCACTGTTGTGTGCTGGAGCACCATCTTGTTGGTAGAACATACACCTTTGTATTTATTAGATGTAGTTGATAGCATACATTTAATTGCTATTCGAATAAAAACACATTTTTGTTTGTAGAAAGCTGTTGTAAGGCCCATATTAATTTATATGGCTGTAAAGAGAATAAAAGGTCCCATCTGAATATTAAAGAAAAAAAGTATACTGTGCTATTCGAAAAAGGAAAGTTGAATATAGCTGTCATTACACTAACGCACTTTTTGTAAATTGGTTTTTCCTATCGTATGGAGAATTTGCTCCCATTTAAGAATATATATACTTTGTTGTATGTATTGTTAACAATAACGAAGTTACAAGCCTGGGGAGTGAAGTCTGGGACACCTGTATATAATACTAAAAAGATCAAAAGCAATGAAACTGGTACGAGCATGCACTGAGAATGAACCCAGACAGACTACTAAAGAAAAGAATTTTCATATGAAAGGACCTAGATAAAGAAGAAAAGGAAGACCTACAAGGAAAGGGATGGACCAGATCGAAGACTGTGGGAAGGAAAAGGAGGAACCCCAGAGGACCTAAAAAGGCTAGCAGGAGACAGGATCGGGTGAAAGAAATGGACCAGAGAAGAATCGGAATCCCAATCCGACACCTGAAAGGGCACTAACGATCTGATAAAGAAGAAGAAGAAGTATTTTTTTATTCCTTTAGAATCCTGGCTGTCTCAAGTATCTCGTTTAAACTAGTTTACATTACAATACTTTTACTTCTTATTACCGACGTTCTCAACGATATCGAGTTACGATCTCAAACGCGTGCTAGAGGCGATACAAGTTCATACGGTCCTAACTTGTATTCCTGCTTTCAAGAAAACTCCGCGCGAAGTAATTAAGGCAGAAACGAAAGGGACATTTTAAAACTTCAACGCGTTACGAAGCGCCGCAAGCGAGGCCCGCGCGAAATCTTAATTCATTAAGCATGTTTGCCTGCAATTAATTGCTTAAATTCGTTTTAGCAGTAAACGCGATAGACGTCAGAACTTCAGTCACTTTCAGTAACATCCATCTACATACTACGTTACGTATGTGTGTATGTTTGGAGAGAAGTTTCAGTTTCCTAAACTTACCGGACGGAAAATGTGATTCGGCGGTTTGCTATGCTAACACAGCTGTTCCGCTCGGAGTGCGTGTTTGATGTTCGCAATGCAAATAAATAAGACCGGTCTCTCCTAATATCGGTATGCTTTGTTTAGGATCATAGCTTATTAAACCGCATAGACCGAAATCACAATTATAAATACAGTAGGGCCTCGTTTATTAGACATAAACGGACCGACAAAACTAAGAAGTTAGTTAAGATCCCTGCAACAAATGTATAATATATCAACAATGAATGAATGATAATATGGGATTAAATGATTTAAAGAAGAAGAAATGCTGCTCTTCCTCCATTCCCGTATCTTTGGTTCCCCCTCCCCTTGTCCCCGACCAAGAAAAACATGAAATGGTGTGCTAGGAGAAATTTTAATGAAGAAATGAGAAAAACAGACAATTGTGTGTACATTAACTTTAGTTCAGAATTTTACAGTTGAATCTAAAATGTAGCCTCTACACCACTATGTGCTTTCTCACAACTTATGCATTAAATTAAAACAAAAGAAAATTTATAATAAATATATAAACAAAATTCTTAATGTCGGATAATAGGGAGAAATTACAATGAGCCTATTAAACGACGAACTAGGTCATAACTTTACAAATTAAGCAGTTTACGGCATTGAGAACTTGGAGAATCTTTTCGCCACCCCCAGCTCGTTAACACTAGCCCAAGGATTCGCGTCCCACATTTTTGGGAACCACTGATCTTCGATATTCTTTCAAATTTCTTTAGCATCTGCATAATTTATCTATTGAAATTACCCGCATAGATCCAAGATGGACAGCACGCTAAGAGGAGGCTAAGAATTAGCATTCCTCCCATCGCTCACTTCTGATGCTTCCTATATTTCTTCTTCTTTCTCTGTTCTGTTTTTTTCCTCTTTCTTCTTCCGCTTTGCTTTCATCTTTTTCCTCTTCTTGTTCGATTTTTCTGTAGTGAGATGTTATTGGATTTAGGTCTCCAATATTTCTTCCATATTCCATCAAAATTTATTTTACATCTAATAATAATAATAATTTCTTAATAATAATTCTTTGCTCAAAATTGGCCGTATAAATCACGTATTGATACCACAGTGTGAGGAGGCTGAATCTTCTACCTTGCTTTCTCTTCGGTTTTGTTTTCTTCCCTATCTTCGTCTTGTGAGCTTTTGCTCTACTTTGAGAAGAAACCGATTCTTGTACTTCATCTCATCTTTCATTTTGGCTGCTTACTATATTTCCTTTTCTCCCGTTAATTTTTCTCTCCTCTTCTTGTTCGATTTTGCTCTAGTGCGATGTTAATGTGCTTAAGTCTTCAATATTTCTTCGATATTCTTTCAATTTTCTTTTACGTCTGCTCGCATAAATCAAAAATTAACACCACATTAAGAGGAGACTGATTCTTATACTTCCTTTGATCTCTCATTTTGAGTGTTTCCTATATTTCTTCTTCTTCTTCCGTTTTATCTTCTTGTACGATTTGGCACTGTTGAGATGTTATTCCGTTTATGTCTTTAACATAACTGTTTGATATTCTTTCAAATTTCCTTCGCATCTACATAATTCTTCGATCCAAACTGCGCGTATAAATCAAGAATTGACACCAATCCGAGAGGAGACTTGTACTCTTGTACTCCCCTAACCTCTCACCTTGGGTGCTTCCTACATTTATTTTTCTTCTATTTTGTTCTTTTTTCTCTTTCTTCTTGAGATGTTACTGTATTTAGGTTTGTAACATTTCTTCGTTATTCTTTAAAATTTCCTTCGCATCTGCATAATTCTTGAATCGCAATGGCTCGCACAAATCCAAGATTAGGACAACATCGAGAGGTGATTAATTTTTCTACTTCCTCTCATCTCACATTTTCGATTCTTCATATATTTCTCTCTCCTTAGTTTTGTTTTCTTCTCTTTCCTCTTCTTGTTCGATTCCTCTGTAGTAAGATGTTATGCGTTTAGGTCTTCAACATTCGTTCGATGTATTTTTCGCATCTGCATAATGCATCTGTCTACACTGCGCGTACAAATCAAAGATTAACATCACACCGAGAGGAGGTTGATTAATGTACTTCGTCTCGTCTACCACTTTAGGTGCTTCCTATATTTCTTCTCCTTCCGTTTTGTTTCCTTCTGTTTGTTCTTCTTCTTGTGGAATTTTGCGCTGCTAATATGTTAGTGCGTTTAGGTCTTTAACATTCCTTCCATAGAAGCTGCTTGTACAAATTAAAGACTGACACCACACCAAGAAGAGGCTGATTCTTCTACTTCCTGTCATCTCCCAGTTTATATGAAATTTAAAAGTAAGAATATAGATAGAACTGATATTAGAATCATAATTCATTTGTGTTTCAATCAAACGGCCAAAGTGAAAATAAATAATGAATTATCCGAAGAAATTGGGATACAACGGGGGCTAAGACAGGGATGTGTGTTATCGCCTGTTTAGTCTTTACTCTGAAGAATGGGAATAAAAGTGAACGGAATATCTGTGAATAACATCATATTTGGAGATGATACGGTATTAATCTCTAGAACGATAGAGGATTTACAGAGACTCGTAGACAGAGGGGGTAGAAGATGGCGAGGAAAGTGGACTTATATTGAATGTCCAAAAATCTAAGTTGATGACTATAAAAACACAACAACACGCGAGAGCCTTATGGATGCGAGGAGAACAGCTAGAGAAAGTTGAACCGTATTTAACAAGGTGAAGATGTTATAAAGACAGTGTACAATTTAGAATAAGAATGTTGAGATGCTACGTCTTTTCAGTCTTTGTGTATGGAATGGAAACCTGGACGTTAAATAGAGGTATTAGTAACCAGTTAGAAGCATTTTAAATGGCGGCATATATTCTTAAGAATAAGCTTGATGAACAAAATAACGTATGAGGAGGTGATACTCAGAAGATCGAAGAAAGGGAAATAGTTGCTAAATAGTATAGAAATAAGGAAACTACAGTACTTGGGACATGTAATGAGGGGGGACATATATAAATTACTGCAGATAATAATACAGGTAAAGATAGAAGGTAAAAGAAGCCAAGGAAGAAGACACATTTTGCGGATAAATAACCTGAAACAATAATATGGACGTATCTTTGTGAAACTACTTGGAACAGCAGCTTCAAAAGTTAAAATAGGCATGCAGTTAGCCAACCATCTTAGAGGACATGGCACTTGAAGAAGAAGATATTTGAGATACTTGTACTTCTTCTCATCTCTCACTTTGAATGCTTCACATATTTCTTATTCTTCCCTTTCTTTTGTCTTCCGTTTCTTCTTCTTCTGCAATTTTACGTTACTGATCTTCGATATTTTCTTCAAATTTCTTTCGCATATGGCCCAAATCGCGGAAAACGAAACCAGAAAGAAAAAACATTTTATTTCAAATTTCGCAGGTTCTTGTTTATTTTAACGGTGTACATCTCTCATAGTATCGAGCAACAAAATTGTCAACGCAAGACACTTTGTTTACTTTGAGAATTCAAGTTTGTTTCTCTGTTAATTCTTGATGGATAAAAATGGACCAAAATACAACGCGGAACAAAAAGGAACGTTGTTTTCTTCGTGCTATTTGCTTTTTCTAGATAGCATTAGGTGCATTCAATGTAACTGATCAACATATTTAAGAAAAAAATGTTATCAGCTTTGCTACAAAAAGAAATCAACCAATCATGTAACGTAACAATCCGAAATCCGAGAAAGACTTTTGATGCAAAATTTATCACGTTGACAATAGCAAAAGTCCTAATTTCCTTCGAGTACTTTTGGTCAATTTTCCGAAAATAATAAAGAATCAGCAGTGTTTCCGTTTATGTTGCTGTTTAAAGCCAAAAACAATATGTAACGTAACAGTCATTTTTCCTCGATAATCAAATATTTTGACTATGCCGATGTTCTAACCTCAAAAACATGTTTTATGTTTAAAAGTAGGCAACAATTTGATGATTTAGAAAACCAGCAGCTGTCCAGAAAAAGCGGCTAACGAATGTGAAGGAGGCAGAAGATGAAATGCCGATAACAAAAATGAAAAATCTCGTTAAAAATCGGCGTGCAGCAATACGTGCAAGGGTAGAAAAGCACATAAAAAATTCCAAATCAAATTCGGTGCAAGAGCAGCCTACTTTGCAACTTCTCACGGGGAAGGTTGCATCGATGGTATAGGCGCAACTGCTAAGATAAAAAAAAAGCATATTTTCTTTTGTAAACGCATTATAAATTGTGCTCTAGATTTCGTTGCTGCATTCAATCTAACTGAATCTAAAATCGCTATGGAATAAGTTATCGAACATGATTTTCTTGACATAAGTTGCAGTTTGGACGCACCTGCTATATACGATAGTGCAAAAAATATCCGCGACATATCGTCGATTTACCAAATTCAAATAATTGCTGGAGGAAGCGTCATTTTTCACACTTCAAAACAAGGATACAAATTACAATTTTAACAGTTTTTTACTTTGTAAGTCAATTGCAACGATTATTAACATTAATGCACTGAATAACTCAAGTATTGTTAGTACATTCGAAATGCATGTCTATTAGTCCGAATTACTTGAATGTATAATGTTAAGACAACTTAGTTAATGTTATCCGCTGTGAAATAAAACAATTTAAGCCCTTTCAATGCTGAATTCTTTTTTATGCCAACGTCGATCGCACAGGTAACATAACAGTCGAAACATTTTTGCTTCTAAATAATTAAAAAAATTTTTTTAGGATAATTGATATTTAATTTATTACATTCATTCTAAACCTTTAGAATTATGCCCTTGACGTTGTAAATAGCCTGCTAGAAAAGCATATTTTTCGATCGTATAAGGCAACTCCAAAACCTTCTACCAAAAATTATGTAACGTAACAGTCCATGTTTAGACGTTTATAACTTCTAAATTACGAAGCACACAAAAATTTTCATAATCATAAATTATGTTACCCCTCAGATGCATGTATGTAAATGTAAATGTCTTTTTGCTGACTATTTCGCAACAACTGTAGAAACTGAAATGTATAATCACTTTGGTGAAGTCATAACGGACCCATGCACGACTGGAGAATGTCTCAATTATAGTTTCTATTTTCAGTCGGTGACGCCGCTCGAGGTGTTACAAGTCATTCAAAATCTGCCTAACAGAAGGTCAACAGGTTTAGATGAGGTGCCCACGACGTTAATTAAGGCTTGTGCGCATGAGTTATGTCCCTCATTGGCTGACATCGTTAATGAGTCTGTTTTGGCAGGAAAATATCCATCTGCCCTCAAATGTGCGGCCGTCGTTCCTGTTTCTAAGAAGGGCGATCCCGCGGGACTCGAGAACTATCGTCCTATTGCGGTACTTAGTGTCTTTTCCAAGATCATTGAAAAAATTGTCTGCACAAGAATTGAATTGTTTTTCGATAAATATCGAATTTTAACACATTGTCAATACGGGTATTGGGCAGGTTTATCCTGCGAGACAGGAGTTGCGGAAGTTGTTCAGCATATTTACAACTGTCTTGACTGCGGCGAGTTTGTGGCGGTGCTGTCATTTGATCTCTCGCGGGCTTTTGACTTGGTAAAAGTGACTTCGTATCGACCAAGATATACGCCTTGGGTTTGCGGGGTTCCATAAACCAATGGATAGTTTCATATCTTGAGAATAGACAAATAATTGTTAAAATTGATGGGAACGAATCAAATGAATTCGATATGCACCTGGGAACACCACAGGGAAGTGTTCTTGGCCCCTTAATTTTTTGACATATGTCAATGACTTGCCGGAACATATACGCTACGGTCGAGTATTCATGTACGCGGATGACACCAGTATCATCATATCAGATAAAGATCCCAACGTTTTAAAAAATATATTAAACTCGCTGTTGATGACTTTGTTGCCTATTGTCGTAGCAATGCTCTCATTGTCAGTGTTCGGAAAACGGTATTGATGGAAGTGCATAATATTCGCAGAACGCCATTGACTTTAAATATCAATATTGGCGGGAATAATCTGGGGATGGTATCATCGCTAAAATTCTTGGGTGCCGTAATTGACAACAACTTAACATGGAAAAATCAAATTGATTTCATTTGCGGGAAATTAAATAAAAGCTTTTACGTAATTTTTACCTTAAGAAACATGCTAACAGTGGAGTCTCTGCTAAGTATGTATTATGCACTGGTATACTCAACATTATCTTTCAATATTACGGTATGGGGGCAGGCTTCTGAAATTGGCAGAGTTTTTGTTGCCCAAAAACGAATAATAAGACTTATTTTTGGTGTGGGGCGATACACGTCCTGCAGGGAGTTATTCTACAATAATGGGATTTTAACAGTGACATCTATATATTTGTATAAGCTCTTGACCTACATCTAAAGAAGTCGGGACTTGTTCGACAGAAATAGCAAGTACCACAACTATGACACGCGAAAAAAGGATGATATAAGGGTCCCTAAGCCAATGCACTCTTATTATAAAAAGTCCCCTATTAATGCGGGTTGTCGATTGTATAATGTTCTGCCGAACAGAATAAAATGCTCGTCAAGGATAAAAACATTCAAATACGAAATAAAGAATCTTTTGCTTAGCGACGTATTTTACAGCGTCGGGGAGTTTGAGGAGCACATTCACAAAACATATAAAAATTAGGTGTCTGCATTTGTCTGCCTGTTTCTCCGTGTTTCTGACTTATATACATATATATATATGTGTATATGTATATGCACACATGTGCATGCTTGTACGTGCTGTGTAGTGTATGTGTATGCTATGCTTCTCTTGTTTCTAACCGTATTGTAGATTATTGTACTTTTCTTTTTTAATGATATGACATGTCCAATTCTTGTATACCAAGGCTGAATGTTTTAATAAAGATTATGATTATTATTATGATTATGAAAATATTCGATATATCAAACTATTCGTGTTTTCGAAAATTTAATGTCAAAAACTATGAATGTAACGTAACAGTTTGCGTTTTCTACTATACAGTATGTCCCCGGATTGAGTTTACAATAGGTATGATTGACCAAAAATTTTCGAATTGGAATCTCATATTTTGGGATTCCGCCCTGCTTGGTGTGAAACTTATTTTTAGTTTACGTTCGATTTTTAAAGTGAAGTATGCCTTTTAGTTCTAGGTAAACTACCTTTTCCGTTCACAGTGCGCCAAAGTATTACTAAGAAAAGTTGTTCAGAATGAAGAGCTATGGCGTTATGCAAGCTTTTAGAATGATCGGCCTGCTTTAATAAAATGCAATATTGGTCAGTTCCCTTTTGTGTCAACTTCATTTTCAACTTCGTCTTGTGTCAACTTTGTGTCAGCTTGACTTTAAAGAAACAAATCTGCAATTAAAACTACAATCATACCTTGAGATGGGTTAATGATCACAAAAACAAAAAAAATATGTATAAGAAATTTTCAATTAAATTATTAAAACAAAAAGCAAGTATTAAGTTATTCTATTAACCCTCCATCTTCGTCGCTGCATAATTCAATCCTCCGTCGCAGTTCCTTAAAGCTATTCCGGTTTTCCTGAATTGATAAGGCGGATATAACATCCTTTATGCGATTTTTTAATACCTCGGCATCATTGGGTAAATTTTCTGCATACAGTACTTGTTTTAAACGTTCCCGCAAATAAACATCGGCAATGGTCAAATATGGGCTCCTTGGGGGCCATAAAACTGGACCATTCCTACCCATCCAACGGTGACCAAATTTACGGTTGAACCAATTCACAATAATAATTTTAAATTAATAATTTAATTGAAAATTTCTTATACATATTTTTTTGTTTTTGTGATCATCAACTCATCTCAAGGTATGATTGCAGTTTCAATTGCAGATTTGTTTCTTTAAAGTCAAACTGACACAAAGTTGACACAAAACGAAGTTGAAAATGAAGTTGACACAAAAGCAAACTGACCAATACTGGATTTTATCAAAGTAGGCCGATCATTCTGAAAATTTGTATAACGCCATAGCTCTTCATTCTGAACAACTTTTCTTAGTAATACTTTGGCGCACTGTGAACGGAAAAGATAGTTTACCTAGAACTAAAATAGTGTTTGCTCAACTGTAAAGGCCTACTTGACTTTAAGAAATCGAAAGTAAACTAAAAGTAAGTTTCACACCAAGCAGAGCGCAATCCCAAAATATCCAAAATATGAAATTCCAATTTGAAAATTTTTGGTCAATCATACCTATTGTAAACTCAATCCGGGGACAAGCTGTATACATAATCTTTCGATCTAAAATGCTCGTATAAATCTAAGATTAACACCATACCAGGAGGAGGGTGATTCTTTTACTTTCTCGCAACTCTCACTTTGGCTGCCTCTTATTTTGTTTTTATTCAACGCGCTATTCGAAAACAATCAAGTCCAACGTTTATTTGACAGTCCGCTGTAATCTCGAAAACAATATACCGAGTGCTATCATACTTCAACAGGTTTTTCCCCGATTGTTCTCGCCGATGTGACAGAAAATTCTAGCGATACGACGACGACAACTGCGGACAAAGATATCGTCGTGTTTTTCGTCCGGGCCTCGAGTACATTCACCCGACCCGTATACGCCGCACCCGGATCGACAATACCTTCGGTTAGAACTACAATACGCGAAAACTAGACTCGAAGTCTGGAATTCTACGAACACACCCCGACAACGACGACGACGAGGGAACGGAAACACCGCGCCGACTTCCGTGCTCCTATCCGATTTCGCGAGAGATTTCCACGTCGTGCGAATTCTTTTCGTCGTGTTTTCGTTCCAGATTTCCATATATTTCTCGAAGATAAGGACGCATTTGACTTTTTCCTTTATTCTTTCGGCGCCGAAACCGTCGTACGTACGTACTCGGTTTGTGTGGGCCTCGCGCTATCAGATTGTCGGAATTAATCCGGAAAATGAATGAATGCATTCTCGATGATTGTTAAAATTCGCTGAAGTAGAATGTTTGTGATTTTGCGGTATCAACATCAACATTCTGTGTGTGAGATTCGTAAAGTTATTATTATTATTATTATTATTATTATTATTATTATTATTATTATTACTGCGTTTCATATCTATAGCCCACGATCATAATGTTGTAATACCCTACATGTACAGAAAAACATAAAATTTTGATAAAAACGGGTAATAAAATATGTATATTCAATGTTCTCGGTAGAACATTTAGTCCAATTTAGAGCCGAAACTCAACAGAAGCGTTTCAAATTTATAACCCAAACTTCTCTTTTCGTCTATCAGAATGCAAGAAGATAAAAGTCCAGTATTATTTACAAGTTAATAATAAGCTAAAGATAAAATTCTTAGCATCACGAACGTCAGGCAGTGACCTTCGCTGCTGACCATACCCATGATAGTAAAGTCAGAAAAAGAACTGAAAAATAGCAATAAAATTAATCAAGAAAAAACCAAATACATGATGATGAGAAGCACAGAAGAGAAAACAGAAACTCTGACTGCGAGAGTACAGGAAGGGAAAGAACATAATTTCAGGAGGGCAAATCAGTTTATATACTTGAGCGTACAGGAAGTCAAAGCTCCTCGACGACCATCAATTTCCAACAAAGATTCGTCAAATATTCATTTTGAGCATTTTTAATCTTTGTTATCGTTATAGACGAGACAGTCTTCTTCCCCGGTTAACCCCTCGCTAACCCATTTTCATCTTTCCCCAGACTGCAGCCGTTAGCAAGAGGATCAAAGGACGGAAGGAATCCAACGTCGGTCCTAGATGCGAAAAGAAGTTCCAAGAGAGAGATAAGTTCCAGCGCGATGTCATTGATTAGCTCCAGGTATGTATCCAGAGAGGCAAAAACCAGAATATATAATACTGCTACTAAGATCAACAGTAATACCCGCAGCAGAGACGTGGATACTAAAAAAAACGGAAGATAATATTCTAAGTAGATGGGGAAAAATAGAGCTATCTATCGAGAGAGGAAAACAGACGAGAGTTGGAAAAGAAGGACGAACAAGGAATTGAAAAGACTCTACAAGGAACGACGTATGATAAAACATATAAAGATACAAAGACTAAGATAGTTAGACCATATAGGGAAAATATCGAATGAACGAATGCCGAAACTGATAAACTAAAAGGAAACCAATTGGGACAAAAGGAAGAGGGAGGCAGAGAAAGAAAAGAAGAAAATGGGAATAAGGGACTGGAAAACAAAGGCGAGAGACAAAAGGGAGACAAACAGTGTGTAACGATTACCAAGAAGTGAATAAAAGTGAAAGTGGAAAACACGCACTAGGTCCTCAAGGCCTGTTGAGCGATTTAAATAATTTACAAGGTTATTAGGCAGTCTTCAGACTTTTTAACTTCAGAATTCGTTTACGCATTGAAAAACTTAGGTGATGAGTCTTGTTTTACACGTCGTGGCATGACGAACCTACACAATGAGCATATTTATGCAGATGAAAATCCACATGCTATTAAAGGTAGATATTATCGACGAGAATTTAAAATTAATGTCTGGGTCGGAATTATTGACAATTTTTTGGTTGGGCCGTTCCGATTACTTGTTCGTTTAAATGGCGCTAATTACCTTCATTTCCTTCAAGAAATTTTGCCAGAATTAATGGAAGACTTGCCCCTTAATTTGCGTCGAAACATGTTCTTCATGCACGACGGTGCACCACTTCATTTTACACGTGCCGTAAGAGAATATCTTAATGAACAATTTGCTGGTAGATGGATTGGTAGGGGACAAGAAGCACCCATTCATTGGCCTCCGCGGTCTTCAAATTTAAATCCTGGCGACTTCTTCATCTGGGGAGCGTTAAAAACATAAGTGTACCAGGTTCAAATTAATAATTCCGAACAACTGTGGGACAGAATTCAAAATGCTGTAAATGCACTACGAGATAACGATAACGATGACGAGACGATGTTTCAAGAAGGGTGCATTTCAATTTTTTACGGCGAATTGACCTCTGCGTTAATGAAGATGGAGGTCACATTGAACACCTGTTGCAACAAAAGTTTTGTCTTTGTGTCCACCGCCAAGTAAATTTTGTATTATAATTTTATTAAACTTGTACTAAGAATGTAGGTGATCAGTATTTGAGAAAACATTTTTTTCCTTCGAAACCATGCGAAATACGTAGTTTTTATAGTAAAAATGAAGATGATGAGTAATCCTTCTCGTTAAAAAAGACTTAGAACCGTATTACCACCCCTAAGAAAGAATTTTTAAAAATTACCAGGGGACGAGGGGGTTTTACCCCTTCTACAATTTCCTTTCGGTTTCTTTGATTACTGAAAGTAGAGTAATCCTCTGAAATGTACTTTTCCCAAATTTCATTAAACTTATTTCGCGCATTTCTGAACAGCGTACAAAAACGTGATTTTTGAAGTAAACTTTGAACTCTTCTCACGGACAAACGATACATTTTGGTATATATATAAATTGCGTCCATTCGACTTATTTTGACCTCTACAATACGTTGTAGCTCTATGTCCCAGTAATTCTGGGACACGCTGTATATTATTAATGTTAAACTTTCCTATTTAATTTTCTATGTAGCAATTTTTCATTTTATATTTACATCGGTATAAGGAGCGTAACGTAGAGAGCTCAGCTCAATTTCAAACGACATTTCCACTCCATTCCAAATTCCGTCGTAAGTAGCAACGGCGCGATTATGCTTTTACCGCAACCGGGGATAAAATGCAACATTTAGGTCCGATAAAAACCGAGCTTTTTCCTTTATTTCCTTCTTTTATTCTCAACAAGTTATTTCCCTCACCTAAAGTGCTTTTTACCTTAAGAAAGAAAAACAAAAAAGAATCTCCTTATTTTTCCGTTTTGCTTTCCTCTCGACGACGACGTTCGAATTTTCAATTCGGCGTAATTCCCCAATCACCAGGACCTCTTAGTATTCATCTTTGCGTCCTGCATTCCCCGCGTTCTCGCGGTCGGTCGGCATATACATAGCTTTTTTTCTCAAGTCGAGCGCGGTGTAATGAGTTCGAGGGAAGTTAGGACTTAGGTAATCCGATATTGAACGTAACGGGTAAATTCGAAATTGTTTCGGGGATAAGTCACGCGTGAAATATCCCCTCCTGAAAAGATGGGTTCCGTGCTCCCGATTATGTCGTATATGTACTTATCTATAAGCTCGGGCGTAATGGGATTTTAGTTTATGGGAAAACGATATCGCCGGATTAAATTTACTTTTGGAGCACAACGTAAATATTCGAACATGTGTGAACGGAAAGTTTTAAGAGCGCATGGAGTCGAAGAATGGAAAGATAACAAAAATAACGGCGAATTATCCTCCACCGAAACGGAAGTGAAAGACAATGAAATATTTGGAACCGCAAAAGATTTTTTACGGTCCTGACCTAAATCTCAACGATTACTTTACATTCACAAGGATCAAGAATGGTAATAATGGCGTAATCAAGGATTCTATCCGCCGGAAGAAGCAATCATTGCTTTCAAAAGGGCAACTTTGAGTATCCAGGTGACATTTGGTTTGGACAAATGCAGAGATGTATCGAAACTTGAAACGCAATAAATCACGTTCAGTCGACCAATTGTTTGTATTTTATGCCATTAAAGAGTCAATTCTCGTAGAATATACGTATGCCAATGAAGATTTTTGGAAGAAAGGGCTGTAAATCACCAAAGAAAACCCTAACAATACAGGGATCTTTCGAATGTTCTAGGAATTCGGGTCTATTGGTCAGGGATAAGTCCTGGCATGTTTACGCAGCCATCGCGTATAGCATTATTTAGCAGGGTAAGGTGAGGTAAGTGTTTAGCAAAATCTAAATAGGTCATCTTTGAAAACATATATAAAATACTAGCAGACCCTCAATCACACTCTATATTAACTAATAGGTTCCTTCAAGAGTTAGTTTTAGGTTATTGCAGTTAATATAAACAAATAAGATACTTTTTTGATAGATACACATTTTTGAATTTTTATCGCGTTTACTACACACTTGCCTCTCAAAATGGGGCAAGTGTGTAATCAGGCAATTACAGATGACATAATTTAACTAGATTAAATCTGGAGTAAATGTGTAAACCGCACAAGAAAACTGCATAGACCAAAAGCTTTATTTCAGAATTAAAGTTTCACATATTACTAACAAATATATTACTGCACATTGTTTGCTGAAAAATCTATATCAAATTTTATAAAAAATCTCGACCTGACAAGCTGGGTCAAAACGATATCGGATCGTGGTACAAAAGAATTTTCTTCGTCCACCCAAGTACAAGTTGATGCTTGAGTATTTAAAGCGGGTGTTCTTTTAGCAAACTTTATACATATAAGCTTTTTCTGGCGGGCCTTTAGGCCCCGAGGTTTGTTATCCGTTTCCAGTTTTTCCTGTTCATCGCCTTCCTCTTCCAGTTTGTTATTTCCTTGTCCTTTAAGTCTTCTAATACTGCTTCTCGCCATCTTCCTCTTGGTCTGCCTTTCTCCTTCTTGTATCCTGGCGTTTTCCACGCTATCCTCTTAACCGTTCTATTGTCGTCCATTCTTTCCATATGCCCCAACCACTGCAACCTTCTTGCTCTGATAATCGCCTCTATCTGTGGGTTTTCAAATGCTTCATATCCTTCTTCGTTGGTTCTTCACACATAGCCTTCCTCGGTCTTTTTCCCTCCCAATATCCTCCGGAGTACTTTCCTTTTCCATCGCCTCACTACTTCCTTCGTAGTTTGGTTCAAAACCCATGTCTCGCATCCGTATAATGCCGTCGGCCTTACAACAGTTTCATATAGTCTAAATTTTGTGTTTTTCGACAACTGCTTTGCTCTGAGTAAGTAATTCATACTTCCAGCTATTCTATTGGCCTTACTCAATATCGCCTCGATTTCTTTTTCTTCTTCACATCTGTTTGTTATACGTGTCCCTAAATACACGAACTGGTGTATCTCCTCGAAAACCATTTCTCCAAACTGTGTACATGCTTTGAACTCTGTATTCTCTTTTCTAGCTTCTCCCACTTACATGACCTTACTCTTATTTTCATTTATTTGTATTGTATTGTATTTTCCTTAAGTTCGTTTTGGTCTCTGGTTATGACAGCTAGGTCATCTGCATATCCTACTATTTGGTGACTCCTGCTCAATATGTCCCCTTCTATATTGAGTTTACTCTTTCTTATAACCTTTCCCAGGACCATATTGAAAAGTAACGCCAATAGCGGATCTCCCTGCCGAAGGCCAGTCTTTACGGTGAAGTTTTCCGAATTTCCTCCTTTTGCTCTTACATTGCACCTTGTCTCCCTTAGTGTCATTATTATCAGTCTTTGTAGTTTTGCGGGTACTTCAATATCATCCATAGCCTCTATCAATTCGCTCATTTTCACTGATTTTACTTCTACTAATTTATCCTCTGTCGAAACTACTGAGCCAACATAATATTCTAACATTGTCCTCTCATTTAAGCTTCAATATCATCGTATTCATAAACTGGGTCCGACAGTTCACTTTGACTGTTACCATTTTCGGTTAAATTCTACACAAGTAATTACCTTTTCCCATTATTTTTTTGGCTTTCTTTGGTTCTGAAGGTGCTTGTTTAATAGTCTCCAACAATAATTCCTCAAAAGTGCAGTTTCTGTTACTTGGTGCTGGTGTACTTGAAGATGTTCCAGGCTGGTTATTTTCGCGTTTAGTTGCTGAACGATCTGGCAAGTTATTGTTTTCATTTTCTAGCATAGAATTATTCTAGGCCTTATACTGCTCCCACCTCTTATAAGCTAGAGGATCATACTGTTCCTTAATGACATTTGAGTCATATGGAAAAATCCCTCCTTTTTAATACCATTAAATTAAATTTCCGGCGATATTTGCGACCACACTTGTCCGTCCAGTTAACTAATTTTCTTTTTTGGAATTCTTCGGGCCTTATTGTGCCTTTACCATTCCGATAACGCTATATCCCACTTTCCTTTGAGTGTTTTGAATACGCTTGAGTATAGGGACCGCAGCAAATGCGAAGAGTGCGGGAATAATTTCAAAATGATGAAATTATTTTATCTGGCTATTATTTTCTTAAATCTACGTGTGATGTATTCCCATCATCAATTAAAAATATCGGTCTATTAGGTCCAAAAAACCTAATAGCGAAGCTTTAAAGTAGGAAGCAAAAAGATCAGACTCCACCCACCCATTTTTTGTTGCGTCGTATCTTGTACCTGGATATGCTTGTGATGCAGGAGCAATCCATTCCCACATGTTTTTACCCTTATACACAATTAGTGGCGGTGCTTTATGACCATCGGCACTTACCGCCATTAGCAAAGTTGTATTTTCTCTACCAGATCATTGAAAGGTCATTGAAGGGTCCATCAAAGTTCCAGACCTAACGCGGTTTATTTTCTAGTTGATGTTGACTTAATTGTACTTTCAAAAGTTGAAAATATTGGTCAATCATAAATGGATCTAAGCATCTCTTGCGTGCGATTTCTACAGACTGCGGTTTCTTTATTGACATTTTATATGCCCTAGCAAATCTTAAGAACCAATTTTTTCCAGAACGGTTATTTTTAAAGGCAGTTTTCAATTTGTTTACAGTGACAAACTTCTCAACAATATTCAGAATTTCATGTCGTCCCATTTTTCTAAAGTGATGATGCCTTCAGCTAGTTTTGCCTCATCTTGTGAAGGAATTGCGATATTTCTACTCATACTTTTACTTTTTGTATCCCTCATTCCTCGTCTATGGTAGAATCACCATTGCGGGGTGTTCGATTTGAAAACTTAAATGAGGTCAAACCTGCTATAATCAGGTGGATTGCAGACATTCCGAAAAAGTTCTTGGAAGACCGTTTAGAAAAATTAGTTTCACGTTAGGTTAAGTTCATTCAATGGGAATTATATTAATAAATTAAAATTTTGACGACAGCTACCAATTAACTTACTTACTTAGTCCTGAGCCTCTCTACCTTTAGATGTAAGGCTGGAGGGGTTGAGTCTTGCATCTTTGCTTCCATTGCTTCTTATCCTGTGTTAGTTTCCGTATGTGTTCCCATGGCATTTCTCTTTTCTCTGATTTTTTCCTGATTCCGTCAATCCATGTGGCTCTTGGTCTACTCCTTCTATTTTTTCCGCATACTCTGGTTTCGAACACTCGTTTTGTTAGTCTTGTGGCCGTCATCCTACACACGTGATCAAACCATCTAAGTTGTCCTTCTATGATTTTTTCGATTATGGTCTCTATTCTTAGGTTTTGCATTCCTTATTCCATCCGTCCTTTCCTCATTTTCAATTTTTCTCAGGAACCTCGTTTCCATGGCGTTTAATCCCGATTTTTTCTGCTCTGACAGTGTCCATGTTTCGCTGCTATATATGATTGCTGGGCGTATAACTTTCTTGACAACTTCAATTTTTATTTTTTCAATATCTCTCTTTTCCCTAAAAATCTTGTTTTCATTGTACTCAAGATGCCTCCTACTCTCCCCATTTTTTAATTTATTTCGCTGTCCAATTGACCGTTTACCTCTATAACTGCTTCTAGGTATTTAAAGCTTTCTACTTGTTCAATTTGTGTTGGAAATTATCATAGTTGTTATTTTTTCCAATATTAATCTTCATATCGATCTTCAATTGTTGTTCTAGTACTTTAAGGTTATGCTGCAGGTATTCCTTGTTATCTGTCAACAGAGCCATATCATCTGCGGGCATAAGTTCTGTCAGTTGAGTTTGTCTCATTTGCCAATATCCCAGTATTAATTTTCTCATCTGTTTCTTTGCTTCTTTCACTGCTTTAGTGAGTATCACTCAAAAACAGAAGCGGACTCAGGAAGCAGCATTGTTTGACGCCTTTCTTGTAAAGGTTTCGTTCGAAGTTTCATTGTTTATTCTTCCTATATTTCTGTTATCTTTATACACATCCTTTATTACCCCTATTGTATTGTAGCTACCAAGTAACTGTGCAAATTGTAATCTGGACTTTGCACACATCGCTCGTATAAAGACACCTTACATAACCATCACCAGCAGCAGTTTAAAGTTTTCGACACTTAAAATTGGAGGGCAGTTTTCGAAGCGTAATCTGAACTTCTGTCCCTAATTAAGCACTAATTGCAACGAATAAAGTCCCTGGCAGTTCATTAAACATTGTTAGCGCTGATGAAATTAAACTTAAGGCTGTCGAATTACTAGTCCTTTCTCGAGACGACGCCATCCGCTATCGCCGTAATCGCGAAGAGTACGTTAATTAATAGTTACTGACAGTATCTATGTTTAAGCACACATCGTGAAATTAGTGCGTGAATAATATGTGAGTTGACGTCCGACCCCATTTCGTCACAAATAATCACGTAACAATCCAGTGTAATAATTAGAGCAAGATCGCAGTTAGTACAATTTTCCTTATTACCAGGATTGTCCTCTTAGTATTTTTAGCACGTAGTTTGAAAAAGTTAAAGGTAAAAATGTTTCTTTTTCGAAAGAAGAAAAAGACTTTTAAGAAAAGGATACGCGAAAGAAAATGAATTTGAAATAAAAATCGTAAAAGACAAATACATCACAGTACAGAGGAAACAAATGAAAAGAATTAAAAATTGAAGGAAACAGAAATATATGAGTATAACAAGCAGAGATGAGGAGAATTTGAAAAGCAAGATATATATTGAAAATAAAATCAAAAATTATAAATATTAATCATCGGAAAAAGGCATACCATAAAGAATTAGAAATAACTACCTATAAAATAAAAGAATAAAAAGGGGAATAAGTTTGAACAAATAAATTATTAAACAAAGAATTTCAAATTTACTAAACACGTAATGTTAAAGTAGGAGAAGAAATAAAAACAAATGAAGGCATTATAAGTATACAAATAAGAAATGAATAAACAAGATCAAAGAAAGAAAATTAAATCATTATATTAATTCCTAAAATTGATAAATTAAAGAGGAGAAAAGAACTAAGGACAATAAAAAGTTAAATGAGGAAAATTAATATAATGTAAGCTAAAGAGAAAAACACAAGTAAATTAAAATTGAGGAATAAAAGAAAAATAGGAAAATCAGAAAGATAGACATTTTAAAGAAATAAAAATAAAGATCAAAAATTTGAAAATGAAAGATCAAAAGATATAAAATTAAATAAAAAGTTGGCATCGGCAAAAATTATCGTTTTTAATGAATGGTCCCGAAAACCAATCTGATCTCTTCCCTTAACATACTAAAAGAATTGCATGTTTCAAAAGTAAGAAGACTTTTTTTTTAATCGAAAGCAAATCTCCGATTTACTAAGTCTAAATTTATTAAAAAATTCTAGGAAATTTTTCCAAAAATTCAACGATTCAAATATAAAATTAAATTAAGGCGGGACTTAACGTGGTGTATTTCCGGTTGTCAACTTTTGTACGGCGTGGTATTCGGTATCGGGACGGAAACTGTCCAAGATGGCGAGTGCTGTGTTGGAACGAACCTATAGAAAACGCCAATAAAAACAGTTTGGCGTACAATTCAAACCATTTCAAATATTTTTAATAGGTAACACAAATTTGATTGATATAGATAAAAAATTAACAAAAAAGTAAAAAACACTAACTTTCATAAGTGAAAAAGTCTTCGATAGTGTAGTAGCCGCCCCGCATAAGGTGATTATATAATATTCTTTTAAACTACTTCGTTGGTTCATTCTTCAGTTCATCTGGTAGGTAGTTATAAACCTTCGCTATATTAGTAATTTAGTTTGTGGTGGAAGAAAGTGCCCGGATTTAACTCCACGTGCACCATAGTTATGGTGAAGTTCTTGTCCACGAAACCGCTCATAGTTTTCCCTCATAAACACGGCACATTCGTAAAGGTACAAACTGGGTAAAGTAAGTATACTGTTCTCAGCAAAAACATTCCTACATGTCGCAGTTCTGTTAGGCCAAAAATACTGCGAAGGCGCCCCTTCTGCAATACGAACACCCTCAACACTCAACAACAGATGAACCCCAAAATATGATACCATACCGAAGCCGCGAATGCAGATATGGAAAATAAGCATTAAGAGCAGTATTGACATCAACCGAGGATGATATAGCACGTAGCGAATAATGAAACAATGAGATCCTTGCTGAGATGTTGCCAATGTGAGTTTTCCAGTTCAGTTGACAATCCAATGCTATCCCAAGAAATCTCACATGATCGACTCGTTTCTATATACGAAAGATTGCAGCCCTTGTTTGAAATAGCTGAAAGCCATTTAATTTGTTTTAGCAACATTCAGTTTTAAAACATGATTGTTAAACCAAGATTCATAATATTCTAAAGTTGATGCTACTTCTTCTTGCAAAAATTGTTTTGTACTAACAACCACTGAACTATCATCTGCAAATAATATAGTTTCATTCGTGTATATACTGCTTTATTTAAATCACACAGTAACTGCAGTTTCAACCGAGAACGGTCATTTTCAAACTCTACAATACACCAATTTTACAAGCTTCTTTCTAACATCTGTAGAACACTCCATGCACTCTTGGATAATACAGTCAAAGAGGGGTGTATATATCAGGTCAGCTTGGTCATTTAAAAGTGATCTACAGAAGTTATAAAGAAGCTTGTAAAATGGATGCATTGTACAGTTTTAAAATGGCCGTTCTCGGTTGAAACTGCAGTCACTGTGTGATTTAAATCAAGTGGTATATTCAAAGTTATTAAATTGGTTTTTTTACTTACACTTGTTCTCTCCAATAGAGGAAAAAGCAATCGTAGAACGGGCGATAGTTCGAACAGTAAAATTGAGGAAAGCGAATGAACGATACTGGTACCCACACTTCCCAAAGTCAAATTTCCGTGTATATCCTCGACAAACGAGATTCAAAAGCGAAATCAGAATAACCTAGTCACGGAAACCGATCTGTTCAACTCAACGCTAGAAGCAGAATGACGCGGTACCATCTACACATCGAACGTTGAAGCGAGAGATGCTACAAGTAACAATACAGAAAACTGTAAGAAACAAACGTTACATCATAATTTCATATTAGTAATCCAAACCCTCAGTTGCCCATGTATTCGTACCGTATTATCCAACTCTAACTAACCTAACTAAATATTGTAAAATTAATTTTAGCCCTTGACGTTTCATTCATGGCGCCCTGTATATGGCTACATGCAGACGTGTGTCCCGTATCTAACCAATTTAAACACCAATTGTTAGTAGGTACGCAGTTTACTAATCGATTTTCGGTCTCCGTTTCAAATCGATGAATTCCCACTAGAATAACGAATAGCGTCTTCTTCCATTCAAATTTGTTTATATACCCATCGCGAAAATTTTAACATAATTGCGACATCGAATCCATTGCGAATGATTTCTCATTGACCTAAATCTCGAAATATCCGCACAATCGAAACGAACGAAATAAATTAATCTTCTGGATACGGCAAGAAAAGAAAATCAATAAACCTATTTGTTCTTGTAATTAACCCGAATATTAAGTGACGCACGTACGTATGTGCGTACGCAAATGAGAAACGATTAAAAGGAGCGACGTTTTTGTGCGAAAAAATTTCTTCTTTTTCTTTCGGGATGTAGCAACAGAAAATTTAAAATAAATAAAGAAAATCGAAGCAATGCAGTTTGTAATGTAAAGTGTAAAGGAGGTGAGAGTTGTCATATCGGTCAAACAAAACAATATTTAAAGAAAAGGTGGTGGAATCCTAAGCTGTCATTAAATAATGATTTGGATGCAACGATCACAAGTATTTCGATCATAACTTTGAATTTAAAAATACAATTATTTTGAAAGAGGTAAATAATTAAGAAAAGTAATATACGAAATTAGAAGTATACATCACATCTTCACATATTTTAACATTTATTGTTCGGTGGTAATTTCATCGAAAATACGGATGACGGTGGCGCGATGACGCTCTAATTGAGTATTTTAGTGGAACACTAATTACCGAAAACGCTGTTATCGGTGTTATCAATGTTATCGATTAGTTTTTGCAGTTTTCGTTGATAACATTTATCAGAGTATGTATACATATTCGTGTGTCATACACTTTTATATCGCGAATGTAAATAATATCGCTTTATCCATACTGTGCAATCTCGAACGACTGAAATTGCTGAAAAGAAAAAAGAAAAAGAAACATGCATGAATGCGGATTAGTTTGTTTGTTCACAATTTCTTTCATTGTATTATGTGCGTTCTTTTCTACTTTCTCCTGGACTCTTTTCTCTTTACAATATACAAGAGACTATGCAACTTACGCGACTCAAAACAATTAACGGATATTTTTACGTGTTTTCTGAATTCTCCGTTTCCATGCTCAAAAGTACTTGTCACGAGTCACGCACGAGGAGAGAAACGTAAGCCCCGCATTCTTACGGAATCGCGGTGAAATTGCCCCTTGTCTGTTTGACGTACCACGATTACGAAATATTCTAGTTCTTGTACGCCACCGAGTAGAAACGCTAAAATCACCTTCAAAAGTCAGTGACACCCGTATCAAATTGTTTTAACACTTTTTATCGTAAAAATAAACCCATTTGCACCCACAGGCAGTTAGTCCTATTGTTTCTGCTACTCAACAGGTTGCTCCCAGACAATCTGAAAGCCACCTCTTTCCCGAGCCTCATGTTTCTGCCTTGTGTCATAATAATAATAATAATAATAATAGACTTTATTCATCCAACAGGATATCCCATTAACAGGATGATACAAAGGTGAAATAAATATAAATCGTACACGCTATCTAAGAAAAAAAACTAAATATAGGATGTAAAGCAATACCATAACAAAAAGAAAGCATAAAAAATTAAACATTTTAAACATTTTAGTGATCTACAGCTTCACCAACAAAGATGTCTATAATAATGTGTTGTGTAATAATAATAATAATAATAATAATAATAATAATAATAATAATAATAATACGTTATTACCCAACAGCTGCTAATTACAGAATAATATTTATAATAAAAAACAAACTTAATCATAGTAATAGAAAACCTCCAAAAAATAATAAATAAAAATAACCTCAATCGTTCCGTCATACTCAAATCCATATGTTATACTTAACCTTCCTATACTCACGCATACGGTCTGTGAGACCGACTTATATAGTATAGTATACGTCTTTCATTTTGACGTGAGTATAGGAAGGTTAAGCTACAAAACAAAAATAAATAAATAATTATGCAACACTAAATTTTGTATTTAACAATAATCTTAGATTTCTTAGTGAGGTGTTAAATAAATCAATTTCATCACAGAACCTATTATCATTTACACACATTGGTAAGACTAGTGAGCGCGAGTGGTGAGCGGTAGCGGTAGTTGATACATAAAAAAGACACCCATGTCTAGCACATAGCCTAGGGACATAAAAACTGAATTGCTGCAACAAATCAGGAGCATAAAGAAAGTTGTCAATCAATTTATACACAAAGACAATCTGTGATATTCCAAGGAAACATAAAATAAATAAATTGATTGTGAGATAACAGCTGATCGATCATAAGGATAGTTATGTGGAAGAAATAAGTGACTAGTGCGATAATAGAGAATTTTCAAACATTTTCTTTGCACCCTCTCAATCATGTTAGCATACTTCACATACTACGGCTTCCACAGTATGGAGCAATATTCAAGCTTTGTTCTAATAAATGCATTGTAAAAGCTAATAAGTGCTTCATTGCTGAGATATTTGGCATTTCTTGTAAGGAACCCAAGCATTCTTAACGATTGTGTGCAGATATTTTCAACATGTAAATTAAATGTTAGCTTCTTATCAAATGACACACCCAAATCAGTGAAAGACTCACATCTATCCAGAGGTGAATCATAGATATAATATGTAGATGGGATAACATGCTGTTTCCGCGTAAATCTCACCACTTTACATTTACTTATATTAAATAGAAGTTTTCAAGACTCCAGCGTTCAAGGTCGGTTAATGATGAAGAAGTACATAGCAAAAGATGCGCAGACGTTTCAGCACCTCATGGTGATCGCACGTCCCGCTTAAGTTTTTTTATAAATATTATTTCTCAAACTGGAAGTCAGTCACAATATGCACATTCTCTACAGAAGCGAAGCTACAAAACTAAAAGTTTGAAAGCACAATCAACATCACTGAAATGATATACCTAAGGGGAATTGCAAGGAGGGACGAAAATGGACATAATATGGGGCGAAGAAATAAAAGAGGAGTTCAAAGAAGAATCAGCAATGACAAAAATCAATACAAAAAAAGCGGATGAGCTGGTTTGGACACATAAACAGGGTACAACCAGCAACGTTAACAAAAAAAGTGGCGGAAGCGAAACGACACAGGAAAAAGAGAAGAGATTGACCTAGGACAAAAATGCATAGATCAGATAGGGAGAATTCAGTACCAAAATGGCTATCGCAATGCAAGACTTGGAGACGAATACAGTGGATCGGAAGTAGTGGAAGAAATGGGTGCAGGAAAATATGGACTAAATCTCCATCCGGTTCGCCCACATGAGGATAAGAATATATATGGTAAGAAGAAAAAGAAGAAGTAGGGTGAAATCCTTCAAATGTTTATTTGCGATTTGTACACTAAGTTGTGGGTACTTTTGGCAACATAAGGAAACTTAAGGGAAATGCTTAAGTTTTATTATACAGCGTGTCCTAAAATTGCTGGGACATAGAGCTACCGCGTATTGTAGAGGTCAAAATAAGTCGAATGGACGCAATTTATATATATGTATATACCAAAATGTATCGTTTGTCCGTGAGAAGAGTTCAAAGTTTACTTCAAAAATCACGTTCTTGTACGCTGTTCAGAAATGCGCGAAGCAAGTTTAATGAAATTTGGGAAAAGTACATTTTAGAAAATTACCATACTTTCCGTAATCAAGGAAACCGAAAGGAAATTGTAGAAGGGTTAGAACGACCCTCACCCCCTGGTAATTTTTTAAAATTCTTTCCTAGGGGTGGTAATACGGTTCTAAGCCGTTTTTAATGGGAAGGCTTATTCATCATCTTCATTTTTTGACTTATAAAAACTCTGAATTTCGCATAGTTTCGAAGGAAAAAAATGTTTTCTCAAATACTGATCACCTACATTCTTAACCTTCCTATACTCACGGATACGGTCTATGAGACCGACTTGTATAGTATAGTATACGTCTTTCATATTGTGAGTATAGGAAGGTTAATACAAGTTTAATAAAATTGTAATACAAAATTTACTTGGCGGTGGACACAAAGACATAAGTCATGATTTTGAGAGGAAACAAATTCATAATCGTCCCAGTTTATTGTTGACTGTAAATAATTTCAATAATTTGTTCACTTTCAGTTGCTTTTGTATTGTTTTTTATCGCGATCACGTTTATTGCTTTAATTGCTATTTCTGTTGTTGTTGCAATTACTTTGGCAGCTATCAAATATGGATTTCCCTTTTAATGAGCAGACACACGTGCTATTAGTTCTTGGATACTGTCAAGGTAACTGCCGCGAAAGTGTCGGGCGTGTATCAAGAGAGGTGTCCAAACCGCAGAATTCCAAATCACAAAACTTTTGCCCGAATCGAAAGGCGTCTTCGAGAAACAGGAGTGTTGAAGCCAGTCAGAATTGATGCTGAAAGATCTCGACAAGCCCAAACACCCATTGTGGAAGAAACTGTTATTGAAACGATTGATAACAATGCTGAGACCAGTACCAGAACATTGCAACGAGAGACTGGGACTTCAAAAAGCACTGTAAGACGGATCCTTAGCGATCAATTAGTTCGTCCATTCCACATCCAACTAGCGCAAGAATTATTACCATTTGATCAGTGTTCACGTTTAAATTTTTTACAAATTGTTCGGCCGCGCAGAGTAGTCGACAACGGATTCCACACTAATATATTGTTTACTGATGAGTCTTGTTTTACACGTCGTGGCAAGGCGAACCTACACAATGAGCATATTTACGCAGATAAAAATCCACATGCTATTAAATGTAGACATTATCAACGAGAATTTAAAATTAATGTCTGGGTCGGAATTATTGGCAATTGTTTGGTTGGGCCATTTCAATTGCCTGATCGTTTAAATGGCGCTAGTTACCTTCGTTTCCTTCAAGAAATTTTGCCAGAATTAGTGGAAGACCCCTTGATTTGCGTCGAAACTTGTTCTTCATGCACGACGGTGCACCACCTCATTTTGCACGCGCCGTAGGAGAATATCTTAATGAACAATTTGCTGGTAGATGGATTGGTAGGGGACAAGAAGCACCCATTCAATGGCCTCCGCGGTCTCCAGATTTAAATCCTTGCGACTTCTTCATCTGGGGAGCGTTAGAAACACAAGCGTACCAGGATCAAATTAATAATTCCGTACAACTGTGGGACAGAATTCAAAATGTTGTAAACGCACTAGGAGATAACGACGATGTTTTAAGAAAGGTGCATTTCAATTTTTTACGCCGAATTGACCTCTACGTTAATGAAGGTGGAGGTCACATTGAACACCTGTTGCAACAAAACTTTTGTCATTGTGTCCACCGCCAAGTAAATTTTGTATTATAATTTTATTAAACTTGTACTAAGAATGTAGGTGATCAGTATTTGAGAAAACATTTTTCCTTCGAAACTATGCGAAATACGGAATTTTTATAGTAAAAAAATGAAGATGATGAGTAATCCTTCTCGTTAAAAAGGGCTTAGAACCGTATTACCACCCCTAAGAAAGAATTTTTAAAAATTACCAGGGGACGAGGGGGGTTTTAACCCTTCTACAATTTCCTTTCGGTTTCTTTGATTACTGAAAGTAGAGTAATCCTCTGAAATGTACTTTTCCCAAATTTCATTAAACTTATTTCGCGCATTTCTGAACAGCGTACAAAAACGTAATTTTTGAAGTAAACTTTGAACTCTTCTCACGGACAAACGATACATTTTGGTATATATATTAATTGCGTCCATTCGACTTATTTTGACCTCTACAATACGTGGTAGCTCTATGTCTCAGCAATTTCGGGACATAGGGGGTATTTGGCTGTATAATCCGCAATTCTATAAACCAGCTACCCAAATTTTGTTGATTTTGAAATTTCCATTTATGTAGCGACCTTAACTCATTATTAATAACAAAACCGTACAATACCCGTTAATCGTTTCGAGCATCTTCACGTAGCTTACAATGTGGCTAAAAAGGGCGAAATCTACTGGAAATTCGTCCGACGTATGTCCGTGACGCGCTACACGCGTCTACCACCTTTCCTTCAGCATTAAGACTTATTGCTTCTATTACTTTAAAAAGCCCTTCAGACCTTAATCGTGATTTATTATCGCGTAGTAAACCGACACCACGTCTTTTATTCATCCACTCTCTTTCTCTCTCTCTCTCGTTGCAGGCCGTAGGTGTTTTATTTATACGTCTACTTACCCTCTTGAGGAATCGTCTCCGCCAACCTCATGCTGTTGTTGCTGTTGGTGCTGCTGCTGCTGCTGTTGCTGCCGTTGATTCGCGAACACTTGCTCGTGACAGTTGACCTCGACGCCGCTTTCATCGTCCGCGACTTTGTTGTTCGTATCCATGGAACCTTCGCACATAGTATCTGTCACCTGAGATTTTATGTGTCCTCTTATTTCTTCCTACACCGTTTTCGATTCGCTATTGATCACGTCGGACATCCCGCGACGCTCTCGTCTTTGCAAAGTGGCGTAAGAAAGCGCGAGGGATCCTCCCGGTCACCTCGTCAACATCTCATGCCTATTTCTCCGCTCACCTGAAAGAAGAGGAAAAAGAAACAAAAAGGTGTAAAATATCGTTGGCGTTTATTGATGTTTGTATCTGATAGAAGGTGGTTTTTAAATTCGAAATTCGCAGGTAAAAGGAAAGGTACGTGGGCATTTCAATATAAAATTATTTTAGAAATGATAACGATAACGGTATCCGAAGTGGCGGTTACCACTACCATTACTTTTTGTGCGATTTCGTTTAGAAAAAACGTTGGTCTGTTATCTTGTTTTGCTAAGGAAACGGTCGCGGGAAACTCAAACCATCGTATGTTAAAAGATTGGGGGAAAGGATAGTTCCATTGATTTCATTTATGGGTCTTACCTCTCCAACGAGTGTTTCCGATGTGAATATGTGAGGAATCCTTGTGTAATGATTAGGCCCTGGGAAACTTAGGGAAGTTGTCCCTCACCAGCTGCCGTGTACCCACACCCGTGTACGTCGCAAGCGCCCGACGGATGGTATCAATGCGCCTCCATATCAACCCTTTCTACATGGATGGCCTTTTTATCAACCTCCCTCAACTTTCCGAGGTCTAATTATTATACAGATATTTTTGGATGGATGTAATGGAAACAGAAACAAAAACGTTGATGGATGGTGCTCAATTCGATAGATCAGAACTAAAGTTTGTGAAGTTAGTCGTAATTTTATTTTATAAATGTATATATTGCGTGACTTTTTAATTATACCTATCTTATATGATAGTTTTCTACCACAATTAGGTCAATTAAACAAGAGTGATTGAGTGAGTTCTGAGAATATAACTATTATTTCAAATCACTCTTGTTTAATTGACCTAATTGTGGTAGAAAATTATCATATAAGATTTTACTTTGTGCAATAAAATTTTAGTTGTCTCTGACTTCATGGCGAAAAGACTTGAGATTAAATAAGTAAGATTTTAGTTGTACGGGGGCGCCTTTGGAATTGTTACAAAGACAGGAAAAACAGTCTTTTTGGAACAAAGTGTTTTATTGCTTTCCAAAATATTTACAAAAGATGTATACACCTGCGTTCAAACCAATTCTCGAAACGTTTTTTCCACTCTGAAATTGGTATCTCGAAGACATAGCATTTCAAGGCTTCGAGAGCTTCTTGAGGGGCTGAAAGTCGCCATCCAAGCATTTTCTGTTTGAGATTCGGGAACAGAAAGAAATTGTTAGACGATAAATCAGGTGAATACACGGGCAATGAGACGTTTATTCAACGTTTTCGCCAAATAATAATAATTGTTTGACGTACATATGTAAGTACTGTGTGAAAGCTGGCTTCTCATGATGCAGAATCATGTGACGTTTGCGTTCGGTTTTCCCCATTTCGTCGATGACTTCTGGCGAACAAATTGTTGTAGGGGAGGGCGGGGTATGATGACAAAAAGGCGGGAAAAGATAACGAATTCAGTATTTCTCACATTTTATCACCGATAGCAGCACGTCCCAACATGCATAATAATCCCCTAATAATGGAAAAGGTTACTAAGGTAAACAAACGTGCGTGCACTTTGAAGTAAGGTTTGATAGAAACTTCATGTACACCGTACTTCATTGTAATCTAAAGGGTCAAAACGCAGGGAATCAGCATTCAACGGTTTTTTAACTTCTTTACTATAATATTCTGAAAGTAGAACTCAATACCTACTAATTCATACGAGACCCATTTCTTTTACAATAGTTTTGGTTAATTGTAAACGTTGTTTTAATAAAACGACATGAGGGGGAAGATGACAAATTTTAATCACCATTTCAGAATTCTGATTCTGTAATATCATCTACTGCAAATGATTGTCGTGCAAACCATGACCCTCAACCACAGCACCCCTCCCAAACTATCTCTCAATCTATGGATCTATTTCCATTTACTTCTTCCGCCCTTCCTCCACTTCTAGTGGCAAATAAAAGGACTGCTAGAAAACCAAGGAAGAAATTGCCGCCGTTTTTTTATCAGGAACTCCTGTAAAAGAGCATTGGAACAGAAAAAGAAGGAGCAAGAAGAGCGAGAGCTGAAAGGACAGAAAAGATTGGCTGAGATGACAAACAAAAAAATAACCACCACGTCAATTGGACTTCCCTTCATCTTCTGATGACGAGCCATCTCATTCCGTACCTTGATGATGATATAGACCCGCCGGATTTCGAAGAACACGAATTGTGCATCATATGCTCGGAAGAAAGCAAGGGTGAACTGTGATACTACTGCTTTAAGTGCTTCAAATGGGCTCATTCTAAGTGTTCTGGATGGGATCAGAGAGAGGCCAGCCATAGGCGCTATAAATGCGACTTCTGCATTTAAATACCTTCTAAGTTACATTTCATTTTAAGGTTTCAAAGTTTTATAGAAGTTCTTTTTCTTTTTTATTGAAGTTACTTATTAATACAGGTTTTCTTTATGTTTTCAAATCCCCGGTTTTCACAATAACAAATGTCGAATATTATGAAAATAGCATCAGCAGACACATCTCAATAATGCCACTTATTGTTAGTGGTCGTTTGTAAAAACATAAAAGGCGCCCCTCGTACAATATTTAAACCAGCCTTCTTATTTGATTTTGTTATATACTTAACTTGCTGTTCCTGTATCTAAAAGCTTCGAGCTTAAATTCCATCGAATACGAAACTTAAGCCTAATTACAAACGTTTCCAATCAAATTTTTGTTTTCAACAAATTTTTTCGTCATAACCCGAGCATCTTCCTTTTCGCATTAGCGTCACAAACATACCGCGACACTTACGGTGTTGTAAAATATGTTTTTAGTTATCCAAATATATTAGCTTGGAATGTTGGATGCTCGCCACGTTGACGTATCAAACGAATTTATTATGTGTGACATAATTTGAACGTAAGTCACAGTAATTTTTCTCAAAATACATTAAAGAATTTGCACGGAGATCTCATTTCGATCTGCGAAACGAGTGGACTAGTAATATCTTGTTTCCGTTTTCAAATCTTTCGTAAGTTCATATTTGCCATTGGCATTAACTAGACAAAATCTTTCGAGAATCGCCGTCTGGAGTAACTATCCAGGTAAACATTTTGGAATTTCGGAATTTTCGGCGTGTCTCCAGTAAATTACCTATGTAGATGTATGTAGATGGCGGGCAATTCTCGCCTACCCGGAGAGACACCCCGATGATCATTGGATTATAGTCAGATCGGGAATTGTGCTCCAAGTTGTGAATATCAACAAATGTAGGTAGACGAATGTGTTAATTAATTTTAGGGCGGAGAATTGAGTCTGTTCGAATGCGCCCGGCTGAAGAGCCGCAAAAACGGCGAGACCGGTTCCCGGCTTTTGCCCCGCTTAGCTCACTGCAATTCCCAAAATGGTTCGGCTGTAAAATAGTGACAGGTGACGAAACTTATATTCCCTTTTCCAGCCTCCCTACCGACCAATACAGTCGTATAGGAATTCACAGAGATGAAGAAACTCCTACAATGACTAAGAAGCAGCGACCTATGAAAAAGGTTATGTATGCGGTATTCTTCAGAAGTACGCGCTTAGTAAATATAATTAAACTAGAGCGAGTTACAGCTAAGTGGTACAATCAAAGATGTTTGCCTGAAGTATTCAATAGAATTCCAAACATGGGAATTATGCTCCACCGTGGCAATGCATAGTCCCATACGACAGTTTCAACTCTCCAATTTTAGCTGAAAAAAATATAAAAGTAATAGAACATCCGCCGTACTCACCTGATTTACTAATGTGTGACTTTTGGCTATTTTTTGGGGCTTAAACGAAATTTGCGGGGTAGAAGGTTTTCGTCTGAAGAAGAGATTGATACCGTAGTTCACGCTTATTTTGATGGTATTGCCAAAGAAGATTGGATAGGGAGTTTTAAAACAGCGGAAAGAAAGAATGGTCAAGTGTATCATTGCCGAAGAGAACTACTTTGAGCATATTTAAAATAAAATCCTAGAAAATATTAACCGTGTTTTCTTTTCTCAATAATTTCAGCTTATCCCTGGTATTTCATAAGGGACGATTTGGAAAAAGAAAGAAGGAAGATCTAGAAGTAAATGGATGGACTAAATTTAAGAGTATTGGAAGGAGAAACCCCAAAGGGCCTAAAAAGAATAGCAGCAGACAGGATAGGACGGAAGAAATGGACAACACAAGTACCGGAACCCTAATTCCAAGTCTGAAAAGACACCAAAGATCTGATGAAGAAGCAGAATACATCTGGTTCTTTTGAACTTGTAGAAATATTATTGAAATTTTGACGTAATCATAAAGTAGACATGTGGGAATTATGTATGGAACAACACATCTGATAAATGCCCTCCCCGGCCTTTGCTGGCACATTTGCCTTCTCTTTACGAAATTTTCGATTACGGTTTGGCATAAATATGGCTGGCATTTAGTGATACCGCGTCTAATTTCCTCCTTCAAAGTTTGGTAAGGCAAGGTGGTCGTGGGCTTCTTAACATAAAGTTTTAACTTCAAGAAATCCTAGAGAAAGAAATCCGAAAGCGTTAAATGGCACGATCTAAACGGCCAATTCTAGTTCCCAACACAACAGATATGACCAGGGAATGTCTCATGTAATAATACCATTCTGTGGAAACCATAAGTCTTAGAGACACCATCAATTTGAAGGAGAAACTGGGTTATTACGCCTCGATACTGCTGGGTATTGACCATTCGTCCATTTTGGGCACCGTCTTCGAAAAGAAATGGTCCAAAATACACCCCCCTTCTCATGAAACATGTGGATTTTCGTCACTCCAAATGGGGCATTTTTGCTTCTTTACGAAGCCATCAATATATATATTGAACCTCATCGTTAAAGCTGATTTTGTTAGATATCTCACCGTTCACTTATTTTTGTTCCATGAATCAATTTTATTGACAAACTGCCGTGTATGGTCTGCAGGCTTGAGTTGTTGTCGGTTGGATTTTTATAGCCACGAAGACGCAAATTTTTCGTGAGAATACACTGCATCCTGCTATTCTTTGACATGTTCAGTTTGTGCAATTCTTCAGCACGATGCTGAATAGATGTTCCCGGATTCTCGCCCATATTTTGATGGATGCTAAACGATCTGGTCGAACACGAATTTTTCGATAATTCTCTTCGTAGTTAATGCACTTGGAACGTGTTTATTAGCAAACAATTGGACGCAACTTTCGAATCGTGGCAGTCAAACTTTCAGCATTGTTTAAGTCAAGTTTAACAATAAGAATGCGTTGTTGTGTCAAATAGCGATTCACTTTTGCTAATGGTAGACTGCTTATCATCAAAGTGTTATAATTAGGGTTGCTTAATTTGTGCCAATACTACAACTATCTAAAACGTTTGTACTATATCTTGTTTAAGAAGTAAAGAGGCGAATTTCTGAACGCACCACTTTTATAGTAAATTCTAATTGGTCGCAAAAAAGCACCAAATGACACTGCACCAATCCTGCTATAATCGTATTTTATACCTAATTCTATGAAATGCATGGACATTTGTATATTACCGCTACTTATTCATTATTGTAGTGTTTATTATATTTTTCTGTTTTCTCCGCCGCTTTCGAAGTATACACATTTACCATTTCTTTTTAGGACTCCACAGATCTTATAGAGTGTAATTTGGAGTTGGGGTTCGTTCAGAAATTCGTCTCTCTATTTTAGAAACAAGGTACCTATATAATAGCAACATTGCGCTATCCGAATAGAGATGGCTTCATACTATACATTATAACTGAGAACGTTTAGGGCAGTAGTTTTAGATAGTTGTAGTACTATTAGTGCAAATTGAGCAACTCTAGTTATAATGGTTTGACTGTCAAAGCACAACAGCAAGAATGGCGCCAAATTTAAAATTTCCGCTCCTTTTGGGAGACGCTTTACAACTATATAGTCTTGGTCAAAGATAACGCGAGACCGCGGAGGCATTTCTCTCCATATAAGATGGATATACATTCCACTACCACAATGGGAATTAAAGAAGAAGCGCCACCTGGCGTCTCTTGCTTCCTGGAGAAGCTATGAGTGGTATTGCCTTAAAAGAAGAATAAGGATGACATACAAATACATACATATCAAAAATAACCGAACTTGATATCTTGACTAGATAGTTTGTCAATCAAACCTGTCACGAGTCGCCATTCAAATGTCACAGTTGAAAGAAATTTTCGCGATATTTTGCTGTCCACCGTTTCCGAGTAAAATAGCATCAAAATTGGCATTTTTACCGCCGGAGCCGAGTTATTCGTTGCAAAACGAGACCCAAGACAAGTACCGTTTATGCCTGATGGAAACGGCGGAATGGCAATATCCCGAAGAAGATAAAATTAATATCGAGGCGACGTACGTGAGGACGAAACGCCGACATAAGGTCGCTTGCTTCTACATAAAATGCTCGGATGATGCAAAGTTCACCATTTTATTTTCGCACGGTAACGCGGTCGATATGGGTCACATGTCTAGTTTCTACTACGGTCTGGGTAGATATCTTAATTGCAACGTCTTCGGCTACGATTATTCTGGATACGGACTGAGCGAAGGTACGCCTACCGAAAAGCACCTTTACGCGGATATAGACGCCGCCTTTTCGGAATTAACGACGAAATATCAAGTGAAACCTGGACGCGTTATTTTGTACGGGCAAAGTATAGGTACGGTACCGACGGTGGATCTGGCCACCAGACAGCAAGTCGGTGCGGTTATCCTTCATTCCGCTTTTTATCCGGGTTAAGAGTGCTCTGCCCGAATACCTCTAGGACGTGGTTTTTCGACGCCTTTCAGAACATCGAAAAGATCGACAAGGTCACGGCACCTACGCTCGTCATTCACGGGAAAGACGATAACGTCATAGACATTTCTCATGGGTTAAGAATTTACGAGAAGTGCCCGAAAGCCGTCGAACCCTTGTGGGTGGAAGGGCACGGACACGATGACGTAGATTGCAGGTGCGCTGCTTATTTAGAAAGATTGAGATTCTTTATAAATGTAGAATTGGAGGAAGAATAAACAGTAATTATGAAAATTCTTTTACATATCTTTACTTTGAAAAACGAGCACTAACAACTTATTTTGGAACAAACTAAAATACATATCTTTGTCAGGTATTTGACAGTTTATTTGTTTTTCTAATCATTTTTTAAATAATACACGAAGTACCTATTTAATTAACCACAATTGGGGCCAATCAGCAACACAAAAAACAAAATACTTTTTCTACGATCCCTAATTAACAAGGAAAATGTTCATATTTTCTTCGCAACTTGAGACTATCAGTTAGATGAAAATAAAAAATTGCAAAGCACACCAAGTCATCAAAGTTGGAACAAGGTTTACAGCAATACACAGCTCGTATGTGAGCTATCTTGAAGACCGTAGCAATAGCTGGCAAAACGTCGTAATCAATACATCCAGAAAATGACGGAAACAGTCTAGTCCAGACAACCGAAGTCTTGACTCTCCAATCCCAAGCAAATCTGGTGTATTTCTATCACCTAATCATATAGTTGTTGTTGAATAAAATCTTTTGTATTACCAGAACAGAAGAAATGCTTGAGGAGGAAAAATTTGACAATGCAAAATTATAAAAATTCCATTACATCCACAGTATTCTTTGGACCTTCTTTTGGAGCGAAGGCGATTTGTAGCTTTTTCTGAGCAATCATAAGAAAAATGAACAATGCGCACCCTTCGCAAAATAAAATGTTAACCATTGATTTTTATCGACAAGTGAAGCAGCAGACATGATGAGATTCGACAAGTTGAGGGCGAAAACGTTTTAGGCGGAATCGGAGAGTAAAGTGTTGGTTAATTTCAAAATTACTGTATTCATCGCAACATCAAGTGTTTTAATGAATTTGTTTCGTTTGGGTGAAATCGGTAGAAAGAAGTAAAAAGCGATATAGGAAGTTCTTTGCAGTTTGCGTGAATTGGAAACTTAACTAGCGACTTTGCCACCCATTTGGCCGAGTTTGCTGAACTAACGACCTAGAAGGCCCTCAAAAATAAAGATGTTTTTGGTATAACTGACCGATCAGCATTGACGTCTAGCGGTAACGGTGGGCAGTGGCGGTTCGTGCTTCTCGTGATTTTGCTGTTAGGATAATTAAAAAATAGACGTTGTAATGCATCCTTTGGCTGAAGAGGAAGATGAAGAAATGAAAATAATATTGTCTGGTGTAAGGGCTGAAATATTTATACAGCAGTCCTGATGATGATTGTTTTAATACACAATTCTCTTTCTGACAAAAACGAGGAGAAAACTAGCAACTTTAGTTTGCCTACGTACATTCTCTGTATACAAAAATCGAAAATGCAAAGGTGCCCAAAGACTTATGAGCGATAGTGTATATGCACACATATACACAGGTAACCGACAAACCATAAAATGGCGAAGAATTTTCAATAAGAAGATGAACTTTTGATTGAAAAAGTGAGAAAATCGCAAATAAGAATAGGGAGACTGTGATTACAATGATATACAAAATGAATAAAATTTGCCCTTGTCACACCTTTCGGAAATAATTCCAGATACGTATTTCGGCAACTAAGCAACCATCCTCAGCAGCAAATTGATGGAATTCAGTATCACTAGCGAATCCGGATAGTGCCCAAGACGAACACCACATAATGAGCACTGTAAAACTCTGAAGCACTGCACAATGAACCAAACTACTGTTGAGTCTTGGGCATTGGCCGCATATCACTAGTGATACTAAATTTCCCTCAGTTTTCCATTGAGGATGGCAACTTAGTTGGCGAAATAAGTATCTGGAATTATTTCCGAAAGGAGTGTTAAGGGTATTTTTATTCATTTTATATAGTATTGTAACAACAATCTCCCTATTCTTATTTGTGATTTTCCCACTTTCTCAATCAAAAGTTCATTTTTTGATGGTAAGTTCTTCGCCATTTTATTATTTGTCGGTTTTCCTGTGTATATATGTGCATGTACACTATCACTCATAAGTATTTGGGCACCCTTGCATTTTAGATTTTTGTATACAAAGAATGTACGTAGACAAAGCACAGCTGCTCAGTTTTCTTCTCGTTTTTGTCATCATTTAGCAATTTCTTATAATTCTCTAAGATAATAGCCACAATCTCTCTGATTAAGAAAGTTATTTAGCTTTCTTGTAAGGTAAATTTCACCATTCGTCAACAATTTCTTTTCCCTGAGGGTGATTCATCACCGACCGCACCGAAACTCGTTGGCTTATTGTTACCCTTAGATATCTACTTCATCAAATATATGTCTTCGATATGACTTGCTAATCGTAACGCTTTTTATCTCTTCTAGAGAATCGGGATTCAAAGTGTGTAAGTCCAACATTACTGAACCGCTGGCATTCACAGAGAACGTGTTACTAAGTCTCCTATTCCGCGCAACAGATTTTGCAGATAGAATCTTCTACTATTTCTATGATGTGCAGATATTTATTAAACCGACAGTGCCGTATCAACACGTCTACTGTGGTACCAATGTGGTTCCTGCTCATTCCCAGCAATTATCGTGTTATTTGCTCTGAATATACAATATACATGCGAGAGTGGTTGATTCTGGGGCGGTGCCTAGTCATAAATAGACCGCAAAAAGTTAAGGGTGATTGACTTCCACCAATTACGTCAGCAAAGCACGCTGCAAGCGCTCGCCGAATCCTATTAAGGCGCCTACATTTCGACCCACCCCGTATAGGCTTGGAGGCCGACCCGTTCATTAGTGGTAGAGATGATTTCCTCCTCCTTAAAATTTCCGGGGTCTAGTCATAACCTTTTAACATAGTCGTTACTGTCTAACTCCAGTAAAAATAAATGAACTAAAGAATTCACCCAACGCTCCGAGATGGCATAAGGGCAAGAGAAGAAACAAAACGCTGTCGATAATTGTTTTGCAAAAAAATTGGAATGTGAGTGTGTTCAAATATAAAATATAATTCATTAAAAATTAAAATATTCAAAATATAAAACTACAGTCTGGCAAGTATCTCGTGACAATGGTGAGTCAATCTGCGTATTGTGTACATGAATGGGCGGAGGGTATACGATGACCGATATACAGAATAATTTAAACATAAGTGTTCATTCAACACATGTGGATAGCTTTAATCGGACCCTTTTGCCAATGCGCAATTTTCAACAGATATTTGCTAGGGCTTGGGTAAATCTCCAATACCATCAAACCATTCATTCAAGCACACCGCTATTTTATCGAGTGAGCGACGATCCAAATATTCCGCGCAAAATTCTAGGGATTGTATCTATGTATTTTACGTTTGTTCCCAACATTACGAACAAAAATAAAACTAATATAATGAATGTCGTTTTGACATAACCGTTCGTTGATAAGTAATTAATAGGATCATTACACATAATACAATCCACTCGCGTCGCACATAACCTTAATTCTATTTAACAGCTACCATTGACTATATCTTGCTTCAGAAATAGAAAGACGAATTTCTGAACGAACCCCAAGCCCAAATTACACACTATAAAATCTGGAATAAAATTTACGCGGCAGATTAGAGCGATACTTCGAAAGAGGCAGAGAAAACAGAAAGATATAATAAACACCGCAATAACTAACGATAATAAACAAATGTCAATTCATTTGACAAAACTACGTACACCATACGATTATAGCAGGATTGGTGCAGTGTAATTTGTTGCTGCTTTTGACCAATCATAATTTACTATAAAAGTGGTGTGTTCAGAAATTCGTCTCTATCTTTTTGAAACAAGGTATAACTGATTATCCCGCTTAACCAGCAGGGAAGCGGGATATTCAAAAACTCAAGTTTCATAATGCAATAATAGTAGCGTGTACTTTCCCACTACTTTACATAAACTATGTGAAAACTAACCTAAAAACTAACTAAAACTAACTTCACGTTGCTGTCTCTTCTCTTGTCGACCGATCTGTCACTGGTTTTTCGCGGCAAATTCAAATTTGAAAATATTTCCGTAACATCATTCTTTACTTAAATTTAACGGTGTGAAGTATAATCACAGATTCGTCATCACGCTACAACATGATTTTTACGTCGAAACAAGATGCGTTCATACTGATGGCTCACTTTCGAACGGGAACTCTCAATGAGAACGGCACATGGTCGTACTTATTGCATTCGTGTCCGAATCAACTTAGCAAGCTTTCCCTGATACAGATATTCCTTGCAGAACGTCTGTTGATGACAAGTGCCGAATTATTCAACGCTTTGAACAAAGGAACTGCATCTATAAGAACAAATAAACAGGAGAGCCACCTGTTTGAACTGAAGAGGTTGTTGGTGATATTCATAGTGCATTAGTGCACTAGTGCAACGTGCACAAAAATCTTTGAGAGAACTGTCTACATAAACAGGTTTAACTTAAAAATTATGTTAATTATTGGAAAAGGATGTGTTACGCCTCTGGTTTACGATTCATAAGGGTCATTCCAACACACCACAAAACCAGTTTGTGGATCGTCGGGTACATGCGCAGAGAAAATTTGGCGTTCCAAGTTTGTTGGACGACGATTTACAAACTGGTTTTGTGCTGCGTTGGAACGAACCTATAGTGCATAATAAGTCAAGTTCTACAAACGCACGTCTTGTTTGCTGTATATAGACTGTTCTTTCAGCGAACAAGACGCGCGTTTGTCGAACCTTAATAATAAGGGTATAGGAACTTTTATGTTTGATGATATCAATTTGCATATTTGGTTCACCGACCTTGCTATCCTCAATTATTTTCACTCACACTGTACTATTGATTTATGATTTTCTACAATTTCTACTGGAATTAGGTACAACAAATACGAACGCGGTTTTACCAATTACTATCCCAACTTCCTCCATTTGTGCAAAATAAACGGCATGTTGTGAACGATGTGATCTAGAATAATATAATAACACCCACACATACATCAATTAAAAGTTACACAAATCCGATAAGAAAAGTAACAGGTATTCATATAGATAATTGTGTAGCCTCGATGTTTGCTCCTATATCAGGTACAGCCTATCCCGTTGCTATACCTGACAGTAACTTGACGTTATATTTATCTTCTGCTTAAGCGTGGTTTGATATTGTTTTGTGCACTTCGTACTTCGCAATGAAATATTATTAATAGTTTGCATAGATATTTACATGTTTTATTTTAAGAGTTCTCCTCGGTATTTCGGAGACTTTCAGAGTTGGCGACAAATTATATACTTATTTTTCACGTAGGATGATTTGGAATTTGACGTAGGTTTTCTAATTTCGAACAAAATTTTCGAAATATCGACGTACTTACGATGTTGGAACAGAATGTCGTACTTGTTAACTAACCGTATCTTCTGAGTGTCAAAACTATTGCTTGAAATTACGTCTGTGGGATTAATATCTCGAAAAACGATTCCCCAGTTGTCCAAAGAAGTGTCTAATCTATATACTTTCAAATTTTTTCTTATTTTTTTCTATTATTCGCTTCAGAAATATGGCCGGCAATTTACAACGTAAAACCAATCGCAACGCCCTAAACGTTTCCGAGGTCGAAAAAGAGATAAAGGGAATTGAAGGCGGAAAACGAATACCTCAGAGCGATCCTGGATAACAAAAAGCACCTCCACGACAAAGAAAAGTCCAACCTACAAACCCAATTAGAAGATTTGCAGAGTAAACACGACGTCGATAACGAAATAGCGGCGTTGCGAAGTAACAACCAGACGCTAGCGCAAGAAGTCGTCGAGGCGGCGGCGTCCGAAGTTCGGGAATTGACCGAGATCAGCGCGAAATTGCAGACTCAGCTCGAAGAGATGAAAGCTCTGCATAGGGAGAACGTTTCGTTGCAGGAACAGTTGGAAGATCTACAGAATCAAGTGCAGGGGAATAACGCCTCTTCGGAAGTCAGGCTGGAACACGAACGATTAACGAATCACGTTGTGGAATTGAAACATCGATTGAACGAGTTGATAACGGAAAGGGATAACGCCAAAGCTCAGTTCGATGAGGCCAAGAAGACGTTGGAGGAAGCAAAACAGCAGATGGAATGAATACGTAGCTTGTTCAACACGTAATATCCAATAAATTCTTATAAAACTCTGGAAAGTACGTTGTGATAAGTTTAGAAAATCAGATAGCTTTTTGGAAGGCATGTATGTACGAGGTCTGTTCAAAATGTACCCAACCAAATATCATCGCACTCATTCATTGCTTTTGCGAGAAACATGGCAAGTCGGATATATTTTGAACACACCTCGTAAGCATGTAAAGTTCCGAAATTTAGTATCCAGGCACCGTTTGCTATGGCGCATCTATTTGTCTTTCTCTTAAACAACCGCCAAACCAATGCTTGTGACAGAGAAAGGTGCAAGTGCAAAGTCCCTTTTTGTTCAGATACAAAAGTCCGGCACCGTACATACGAATTTATCAGTTTGTCTTTACTTAAATCTAAGATGAACTTTTCTCTCATTCGGAGGTATGGTTCATCACCCACCGCACTAAAGCTCGTTGACTTATGGTACCTCTTAGATACGAGGGGTGCCTTTTGTGTTTTTACAAACGACCACTTAGCCGCGTTATTGAGATGTGTCCACTTAAAAGATGTCCTTGACGAGAGCATCTTGCTAATGGGAATCCTTTTTTCTTCTGCCTAGCTGCAGGAATCGAGATCCAAAATGTTTAAGTTTAACACTGCGATGAGATGAAAATGAGATGTCAAATTTTGGTCAAATTATCGATTTTCATCGATCTATTGTAAATTTCCTATTTGCTAGTTTTTGTCCAAATTGGTGGTCAGGATTATCTTTTGGTAAGGCCTTATAATTGCCTTAAACAATAGCCATGATCTTTCTGGCGAAGAAAGTTACTTATTTTTCTGTTTTGGCGAATTTCACCATTTGTCACACATCTTTTCCTTGGGGGATTGCAGTTCATCACCTACCACACTGAAACTAGTTCGCTTATTATTTACCATAGAACTCTAATCAATTCGGTTGGTGCCATCGATGAAATCTATACAACCTTGGTAATGGTATTCTCTTTTACCTCTTCTGGCTGCAGAAACCGTGATGCAAAATGTGTCTAACACTTCGATTAGATGAGAATGAGATGTCGAACTTTCGCCAAATTATTGATTTTTATCATTGTAAATTTCCAAGTTGTCAGTATCTGTCCAAGTTGCTGCCCGAGATCATCCTTTAGCAATTCCTTATCATTCTCTAGGACAATAGCCATAATCTTTCCAGCCAAGGAAGATTTAGTTTTCCTTTGTGGCGAATTTCATCATTTATCACAAAAAAAAAATTCTTGATAGTGTGGTTTATGTCCCGCCTCACTTACCTTCGAACCTATAAGCTCTACCTCTTAAATATCTACTCAATCACGTCTTCGATCAAAGCTGTAGCACTTTGTTAATAGGAGTCCTTTTTACTTCGTCTTGCTGCAGGAATTGAGATCTAAAGTTCAAATTTAGGTCTAACACTGTGACCAGATGCTATATCAATTACGAATTGTAGGCTAATCGCAGCATGTTTTTCAATTATGACAAGCTTAGAGCAGATGAATCTTTGATTTGTCTTAATTATCGTCCTTGTGCAGTTGTACCCACTATGATTCTTAACAGCACTGTATTATCTGATTATTTCCGTTATTTCCTGGATGTATTAAATCGGAAACTTTGGCAGTGAATCTGTTACCATTCCCAGGAAGTGGACAGAAGTTCAACACTTGAGACTGTCCAGCGAATTTCGAAATAAAAAAGTTGAAGCACACAAAAAACCAAAAATGTGAAAAGCATATCAAGTCCCAAAAGTGAGAACGAGCCTAGTAACACATAGCTCTTGTATGAACTAGTTCGAGGACAATAGCAATAACTGGGGAAACATCGAATTTAATACATCTTCTGGAAATGATAGAAATAGTCTAATTTAGACAATCTATCAAACTTGGATGATTGCTACCAAAATAACCAAAGTCTCAACTCTCCAAGCTCAAACAAATCTAATGTAATTGTATCAGGTAGTGTATGATTTTTAACTTTTGGATAAAATGTTTTCTATCGTCAGAGCAGAAGAAATTGACAAAAATTTAGCACTGCAAAAATTATTGACGTCCTATAACATCCACCATATACCCTCCCTCGGAGCAATGGTGATTTTATAGGTTCTTTTGAACAGTTATCGGAAAAGTGAGCAATGCGAATCCCCTTGAAAAATGAGGTGTTAAACTTTTTGTAAAGTACTGATTCTTATCGAATTGCCATTGCCAAACCAATCTATAGCCATGTCGTTAATCGGCTTTCTATTAATCAGCATGGTTTTGTGAAGGGTAGATCGACTGCGACTAACTTGCGCTCTTTTGCGCAGTTTGTGTCCGGTGCTTTGGATGAACGCGGACAGGTTAACACAATCTATACTGATTTTTCAAATGTTAAAATTCTACGGAAGTTGAATGCTTTTGGTATTTATATATATTATATCCTATTTGTTCGAAAGTTCAAATTATATTGAATAAAATCGTTTTACATCCTATTTGTCTCGGTCGGGAGTCCCCCAGGGATCAGTGTTGGGCCCGCTGCTTTTCCTTATTTTCGTAAATGACATGACATACTGTATATCGTCGCACTGCCTATTATATGCTGATGATCTGAAGATTTTTCATCGCATTGAAAATATTAGAGATTGTGGAATCTTACAGAATGATTTAACCAACATTGTAAACTTTCAAGTTGCTAGTTTCTATCGATGGCCACAATTTCTCTGGCCAAGGAAGTTATTTAAGGCGAATTTCATCATTTGTCACCCTTTTCTTTTCTCGTGAGGATGTGGTTTGTTGCATCGAAAGTCGTTAGCTTATTTTTGCCCTTAGATATCTACTTCATCAAGTATCTGCCCTCGATGTAATCTATACCATCTTTCTAATCGGGATTATTTTTACCTTTTCTGGCTGTAGGAATAGAGATCCTAGTCAAACAATTCCTTCATTTCTGGCATTCACGAAGGACAACTGTCAACTTTCTTATTCCTCGAAACAAGTCCCTGAAGATAGAGTCTTCCATTATTTCTATGATGTGGAGATGTTTGTTAAGCCTATCAGCAAGCCCTTTAATCCGTGCTCATTCGCAGTACGGTCCCACAGTGTTTATCATCCAGCTGCTTCAGCAAACTCGTCATCTCAATATAGTATAGTTAGATTCCTTCCTTTTCATTCCCCTCCTTTTACTTCGGCCCATGTAATGGTAGTGTTAATCTCGATTATATGTCCAGAGCACGTTTCAATTGTAACAAATATTGCCAGGTTTGAACTTGTCAAGAAGCAAACAAAACAGGCACATAATCTCTACAAACTTTATCCAACTTTTCTTTCATCTGGATAATCCTTCCATTCTTCAAATAGAATTGTTTTATCACTGAATGAAATATCCTATTAATTTTATGATAATCAGCCCTCCCGTGTTTATCATTCTGCTCCTTCAGCAAACTCTTCATCTCAGTTCTTGCTTGCACGGAGGATCGCCTTTCAATCCGGCATTGGTTTGACTGTTGTTGTTTCGACCCATGTGGTTGTAGTGTTAAGCTCTATCATGTGCCCAGGGCACGCTTCAATTGTAACAGATGCTGCCAGGTTTGAACTTGTCAAGAAACGAACAATTGTCAAAGCTGGCACAGAATCTCTACAAACTTCATCCAGCTTTGCGTTCATCTGGGCAATTATTCGTTTCTTCAAATAAAATTGTTCTATCACTTAATAAAATTTTCAATGTTTTTGCGGTAAATGCGAAGGAGTTAATGGCAAATAATCAGTACGCCTGTATGTCAGCAAATGAATGCCTTTCTGGCTATAAAATTCTATCAGCATATATTCCAACAACCACGCATATAAAAAAATTAGCACATAAAAGCAACTTTGCAGTTTCTGTCCAAGTTGCCACCGAAGATCATCCTTTGACAATTTCTTAGAATTTCCTAAAAAAAAAAATAACCACAATTTTCCCGGCCAAGAGAGTTATTTAGTTTTCTTTTGATGCGAATTCCATCACTCGTCTCTTTGTCATCCATTGGTTCGACTGTTGCTTCGCCTTATGTGGTTGTAGTGTTAAGCTAGGCGTCCACCTATCCGCATCGTACATATCGGACGCATCGCATCAAACGGATCGTAGTATTCTTTACATAGGAAGCCATAGAAGTGCGTCCACCTATCCGCATCGTGCGGATCGCACGGATCTACCCGTCGGCAATGCCGACGCCGTTGCTCCGAGAGGCAACTTTTGCGATGCGTGCCGATGACTCACTACGAAAGTCCGATAGTTGCATCGGCAAATCCAATAGCTGTCGATACTGTGAACGCATTGGAAAGAAATAATCCGTTTGAGTAGGCGTCCACCTATCCGCATCGTACGTATCGGACGCATCGCATCAAACGGATTATTTCTTTCCAATTCATTCACAGTATCGGCAGCGATTGGATTTGCCGACGCAACTATCGGACTTTCGTAGTGAGTCATCGGCACGCATCGCAAAAGTTGCCTCTCGGAGCAACGGCGTCGGCATTGCCGACGGGCAGATTCGTGCGATCCGTACGATGCGGATAGGTGGACGCGCTTGTATAGGTTCCTATATAAAGAATATTGCGATCCGTTTGATGCGATGCGTCCGATACGTACGATGCGGATAGGTGGACGCCACCTTACTGTGCACGCATTGGAAAAAATAATCCGTTTGATGCGATGCGTCCGATACGTACGATGCGGATAGGTGGACGCCTAGCTTTAATCTCCATAATATGCCCTGAACACGCTTCAATTCCACCATTCAAGTCACTGTCAGGTTTGAACTTGTCAAAACTGGCATAGAAGCTCCATCAATTTGATCCAGCTCTCATCTGGAGATTTCTTCGCTCCTTAAAATAAATTGTTGTATCACTGAATGAAATTTTCTATTTTTTGCGGTCTAAATGGCAACTAAACAGCCCCCTTCCCTTCCCCCTCCTCCGCCCCGTGTTTGTGTTTGGATTGTTGCCCCTTCAACAAATTCCTCATATCAGTTCTTGCGGTGTGATAGGGAACGTCTAGGTCCCACTTCCTATCCAGAAAGTTCGTCTCTTCATTTCCTTGTAAAAGTAATGATTTATCCCGAATGCAATTAAGCAGTTGTAAAAGCGAACCTGCCAACATCTTCTAAATATTTCTTGAGAGAAAAAGTTACTCTACAATCCGGCAGTAAAGGAATCGTTTCATTGTTAATTCATCATCATGACAGATTTAAAAAGAGGCACTTAAACGATTTACAATTCCATCGTGCCGTATCCGGCGCCACCGCTTTATTGAATTTATTTGAACTCTCGCAGTCGGACGTTGAAGTACTCTCCGACGAAAAGGGAAGCGTTACGTAGTATTATACCATTAGGAAGAGCGCTGCTGCTCTTACCAAAGATACAATAGCAATTGTATTCGGCGCATAGAAGAAGATATGGATTCTTTGAAGTTATTGCTTACGTGAGCCGGTTGCTAAGAAAGGCTTCGTGTAAAGTAATAAGTAGAAAGTATAACAGAGATATCCCTCGCCTTTTTCATTTTCTCTGGAGATTTTTTCCCAAATCATACCCGGTTTCGTTATTATTATATTTATATAAGAACTGCGAGGCTAAAAGTATTACGATTAACTTGGTCCCTCAAACGTTGATTTAAGGGACGATCGATATTTACTGTTCTTAATAATGATCAGGGATTTGATGAAAGTTTAACTTCCTAAGGGGACATATTTTTGCGAACAATTTTGGAGCGGATGGATATTGCCAATATTGTCTCTTCTTAGATAAATATAACATTAATTGGTTTGCTTCTTTTTCGAGACAAGGCATGTGTATCGTTGATATTTCTATAATAAGTTTCGCTTCTGTAAAAAGCCAACTTTTATGATGTAATAGGGACGAGTAATTGTAGAATTTGAATTTAAAATGGTGTGCAAACCATAATGATTTCAATTTGTTTGTATTATATAATTAAGATCTGCGCTTTATTGCGATCGGTTATCATCGGTTATAAATAGCCTTGCCCAAAAGCGGTTCAAACCAATCTGTGACTCGTCCGTACGGGTGTTCTAGTAGCGCGGCGAAACATATGTGCTGTCGGTACGTCGCACAATTGTTCAGGTACGGAAAAAATCATTTTGGGAAGGTATGAATCCCTTGACATTTAGGATCTTATTAGACAGTTAAATAGTTCATCTAAAAAATAGAATTGGTCCATGATTGCGACCAATTCAACATGAAACATCGTCGCTTAAAGTCGGACTAATCGCAAACAGGAAATTTGGTCTATGTTACTGATAAACATTCAAAGCATTCCCGTTCCATAAATTATTATTCAATTCATAATGTTATTATCATGTTAGATGTAATAGTAATTAGGGTGTATGTAACCGAAGAAATTATTGATAAACACCACATATATTATGTAATATCGTACATAATTTAGACAAGTCCACTCTTTGCTACAAACCCAACTTCAGTAAGGGTTCTAGTGGGGTGCTACGTGGTGCTACCATCTGAGAATGCTACCAATGATATCTTTAAATCCTCCATAATTAACCCTCTTAATTGCAGCTGCTGAATGCGAAAATAGCCCAATACTAGAATAACGTATATCAACTTAACATTTGGGAGCGTGAATATTATTATTATAATATTTACTTATTGTATATATATATATATTGCAGCGCGGTAAGCTTTGTAGACCTTTGGCTTCTATGTTCTTAACTAGTTGTTTCCATTTCTTCTGGTCTCTTGTCTTTTCTTTCCAGTTGCTCCCTCCCAATTCCTCTACGTATTCTTCAACAGATGCAAACCATTTCTTCCTTGGTCGTCTTCTTCTCCTTTTTCCGCCTTCCCCTGCAACAAGATCCTTTTTGCCCATCTTTGTTCTGGTAATCGCATTACATGGCCTAGCCAGCTGGCTCTCAGTGCCCGTATCTTTTGCGTTATTTTGGGTCTATTCTACATGTCCATCACTTCTTGGTTTGTTTGTCTGCGCCATAGTTCTTCTGCAATTTTAATGCCTCCAAAAATGTTTCGTAACGTTTCTCTCTCCCACATCTCCAATTTAACTTCATCCTGTTTGGTCATGGTCCAGGTCTCGCACGCATACAGGACATCTTATTACGGTTTCGTATATTCTTATTTTTACTGTTCTTGATATGTTTTTGATTTCAGCACTGCTCAAAGTGCCCCGTCGCTCTACTCGCTTTTAAAGTTCTTTTTCTATTTTCTCGCTTTCTTGTCCTTCATTTGTTATGGTTACTCCCAGATATTCAAAATGGTTTACTTTTTCTATTCTGTATTCTTTTCCTTCCGTTTGAAATTTTATGAATTCATTTTCTTTAGATACATCTGTTCCCATTTCCATATATTTTGTTTTCGTCTCGTTTATTAGTAAGCCGTACTTCTGTGCTTCCTTCTCAAATTTCTTGAATACTCTTTGTAATTCCTTCTTAGACGTTGCTAGTAAAACTACATCATCAGCATATGCAGCTATGGTTTGGTGTTTATGGTGCAAAATCAATCCTGTCCTCTGGATTTCGCTTTTTCTCATCATCATTTCGAGAACCAGGTTGAATAGGTCAGTAGACAGGGGATCTCCCTGTCTTGGTCCTCTCCTGATATTAAATTGTTTTGAGTAGCTTCCTTCTAACACAATTCTACCATTGGTGTTGGTCAATGTCACTTTTATCAGCTCTATTAATTTTTGTGGTATTTTCAGTGTTTCCATCGCCTCATAAAACCTTCTACGCACTATGGAGTCATATGCTTGTTTATAGTCTATGAAGAGCATATGTAAGCTCAAATTTTGTTCATAGCTTCCATTTTGTAACATTTTACACCTTGAACACTTGATCTATTGTAGATCTTCCGCTTCTGAAACCTCCCTGAAACTCTCCAATTATTTCTTTCTCATATTTACTTAGTCTGTTGCGTATTAATTTTGCTAAGATCTTATATGTTGTGTACCACAACGTAATTCCTCTATAATTCTCGTATAGTGTTTTGTCTCCTTTTTTAAAGATAGGGCACATCACGGCACTATTCCATCCTTCTGGCATTTTCTCTTTTCGCCATATTTTTTGTATTAAGTGGTGTACGCTTTCGTGGAGTCTTTCTCCCCTTTCTTTAATGATTTCCGCTGGTATTCCATTCTCTCCTGCACTTTTGTTATTTTTGAGTCTTTTTATTTCTTCTCTTATCTCTTCTTCTGTTGGTTCTCTCTCTTCTCGTTCATCCACTCTTGATTGGTCTGTCATCCCCTCTGTGATCAATTGTAGTGAGGTATCTTCTTCTTCGTCCAGTATTTCATCGAAGTACTGTGTCCCAATCGCTGCTAGAGGGTTGCTATTTTTTATAGGAAATTGGATGTAGTACGCTACTACCGCTGGACGGTATAGGAATCATATGAGTAAATAACCTGGCGATAGAAGCAATGCAAAACATAGGCAAAAGGAAAAACGGAAGGGAAGAAGTTTTTATACGATTTAATTTCTTTGTTAAGGGTGTGTGCAGCATATAGTTGAGAGCGACGATTTTAAAATGGTTTGTTTATTAATAATAATTCTCGTACAATTGTGCCTGAAAATTATATTACGACTTTTCGGGTAAATTAAAGACTTCATCGTTTGATTTAAAACGTAAAAGAACTAAAATTCGCTGGAATTACGATTATATTCTGCATTCATGGCTCGCGGTGTAGAACGCCGACTTCTATGCTACATATGTAGGAACGCACATATTTGAACTATTCTATGCAATATCGCCGCCGTTACGTTTAACCATTAAAATTCATAAACCTGCGGAAATGAATGTGTTACAATTCTTGTCACACTTCCGTTCTACGAAGTATGCAAATGCGTTACTCGTAGTATTTACTTTTGCGAGTTCGTTAAGAATACGTAATAAGCAGTAGGTAATATTATTTCATATTTGTGATTTTATTCCAGAGATTTGTTGGTAATGAATTAGAACGATTATATGAGAAAACTGTATTTCGAAGCTAGTTAGCAGCAAACATTAATATTGCTTTTACAAAAATCAAGAAATTATTTTCGATAGAATCCGAAGAGAAGACATTTGGAACGTGCTGATTAATAGAAAAGTAGACAAAAACACAATAAGGATAATAAAGGATCTATACAAAGATAAAACAAATACAGTAAGAACAAACAATGAAGAATCGAAAGAATTCGTTACAAAGCGAGGGGTCAAACAGGGCTCGGTCCTGAGCCCGCTTCTGTTTTTGGCGGTACCCGATGAAGCAGTGAAAGAACCAAAGAAAAAGATGAGAAAATTAATACTGGGATATTGGCAAATGAGACAAACTCAACTGATAGAACATATTCTCGCAGATGATATGGCTCTCTTGGCAGGTACCAAGAAAAACCTACAGCACAACGTTAAGTACTGGAACAACAATTATTGAAGATCACTATAAAGATTAGTATTGGAAAAAACAAAAGCTATGACAATTTCCAGCATAAAGAAAGCCCACGAAATAAGATTGAATGGGAAACAAATTGAACAAGTAGAATGCTTAAATACCTACATATGAGGACAGCGGTAAATTGGACAGCGAAATAAATGAAAGAATGGGGAGAGTAAGGGACATCTTCAGTACAATGAAAACAACATTTTTCGGGATAAGAGAGATACCGAAGAAATGATCAAAAAGTTATACGCCCAACAATCATATATAGCAACGAAACATGGACACTATCGGAGACGCAAAAATCGAGAATAAACGCCATGGAAATGAGGTTCATGAGAAAAATTTAAAATAAGAAAAGGACGGACGGAATAAGGAATGAAATAATTAAACAAAACTTACGATTAGGGACAAGAAACGAAGAAATCATAGAAGGACAACTTAGATGGTTTGGTTACGTGTGTAGAATAGGGTGACCGGATCTCATAGAGGGGGAAAGAATGTCGGAATTTTGTTCGTCTGGACCCCACAAAACGATTCCCCTTTCCAGATATTGAGATAGCCGAAATTTGAGCTCGATTAAACTACGTTAACCCGTGCCGCTCGTCGCTCAAAGTTTGAAAAAATCTAAATTTTTGGCCAAAAAGCTGACATATGGAGCCATAACTCCAGAACGGTAAATAATAAAAACACGCTTAATATCTCAAAAGAAAGCTAATGTTGTTCTTCAAAATTTATATTCTATACGTAATTGTTGTTATTTTAAGTCAAACCGAGTTACAACAGCCTTAACTCCAAAAACGTGACCTCGTACTACTAGGAACATACTTCGTATATTTTGTTATTAAGTGATAAATTTTGCTTTTTTTGGTATATTTTTGAGTTTAAAATAGAAATATAATAAAAAAACAAGTAATACTGACAAGTCTAATGACATTTTTATTTTAAAATATAAAAATCAGGTATATAATACATACGAAACAGACACAGAAAAGATACAGACGCAGTACCTTATATAGAGCTTCTATAGAAACGAAAACTACTTCACACAGTAGAAGTGGTTTTCTAATTAAGCACAATTTTCCCACGGCGGGCTAGCCGAGTGCGCGATTGTAGCTACTATAGGAGTTTGTGGCAAAACAAGTTGTCTACTTCTGTAGAATCAAATAGCTACAAAAATGCGCAATTAGTACATTATGGCCGAATTTCGTAATTGAACTCTCATATGTACGAACATCTAACACCCGAGCTTATATAGAGCTTCTATAGAAATGGAAACTACTTCACACAGTCGCACTGATGAGCGGTATGACCGCGAAACGCGCGTCTGCGAATAGTGAAAGTGGTTTTCTAATTAAGCACGTAGTACCTACATGAGTTAATAATTTTACATAGTTATCTAATCTATTCTAGAGGTTTTGTTAAAGTAGTTTTTGAAACGTCAGGATATAATGCTCGGCATTTGCTTACAACTTGCAGGACATATTGCTTTTGGTCTTCATCTTTTGTCAGAAGGTCGTTAAAGTCGGTTATTAATTGAACACCACGCTCAGCCATATCATTAACTGCTTTTAATGTTTTGACAATTTTCAATCCTTCTCGGAAGTCTTTATTTTGAGGCCAGGTGTTTCGATGTTGTCTTAGGAAATCTGTTTTTATATTAAATCGGTCAAAGAATGTAAACGTTTCTTTGGTAAGTAAATTTGCCAATTCTCCATCAACTACCCCTTTTAATGTTTCTTTCCTAACTTTTGGATTTACAACCCTAGCGTGCTCTGATGGTTCATCTATGCTACTGAGCAATTTATTAGCCATTAACAACTTTTCATCGTCTGTAATGGTGGGATCAAAAAATGATAATCCCACTAAATTTGCATGCAAATACCACAAATGGTTCGAAAATTTGGTCAGGGCTATTTCTGCAATGTCGTTGTCACATTCTTTATAGTCTAACAGACTATCCAAAATACCTAAATCTTGCTTTGGTGCAAGATGACCTGATGAGCATTGAACCAAGGTTTACAATAAATTTTAACTAGTAAAACAGAAGTGGCACGCACAGAACTTTCTTCTTCTTTAGACAATGTCTAAAGAAGAAGAAAGTTCTGTGAAACGTGAAAGTAGTTAATGATATGGCTGAGCGTGGTGTTAAATTAATAACCGACTTTAACGACCTTCGAACAAAAGATGAAGACCAAAAGCAATATGTCCTGCAAGTTGTAAGCAAATGCCGAGCATTATATCCTGACGTTTCAAAAACTACTTTAACAAAACCTCTAGAATAGATTAGATAACTATGTAAAATTATCAACTCATATAGGTACTACGTTTTGTAGCTATTTGATTCTACAGAAGTAGACAACTTGTTTTGCCACAAACTCCTGTAGTAGCTACAATCGCGCACTCGGCTAGCCCGCCGTGGGAAAATTGTGCTTAATTAGAAAACCACTTTCACTATTCGCAGACGCGCGTTTCGCGGTCATACCGCTCATCAGTACGACTGTGTGAAGTAGTTTTCGTTTCTATAGAAGCTCTATATAAGGTACTACGTCTGTATCTTTTCTGTGTCTGTTTCGTATGTATGATATACCTGATTTTTATATTTTAAAATGAAAAATGTCATTAGACTTGTCAGTATTACTTGTTTCTTTATTATATTTCTACTTTACACTCAAAAATGTACCAAAAAAAAAAGCAAAATTTATCACTTAATAACAAAATATACGAAGTATGTTCCTAGTGGTACGAGGTCACGTTTTCGGAGCTAAGGACTGTTGTAACTCAGTTTGACTTAAAATAACAACAATTATGTATAGAATATAAATTTTGAAGAACAACATTAGCTTTCTTTTGAGATATTAAGCGTGTTTTTATTATTTACCGTTCTGGAGTTATGGTTCCATATGTCAGCTTTTGGCCAAAAATTTTGATTTTTCAAACTTTGAGCGACGAGCGGCACGGCTTAACGTCGTTTAATCGAGCTCAAATTTCGGCTATCTCAATATCTGGAAAGGGGAATTGTCTTGTGAGGTCCAGACGAACAAAATTCCGACATCGATTTTTTGCGGTCAGCCTAGTGTAGAATAACGGGCGAGAGACTAACTAAACGAGCGTTCGAAACGAGAATATGCGGATAAAATAGAAGGGGAATACCAAGAACCAGATGAATTGACGGAATCGGGAAAGAATCAGAGAAAAGAGGAATGCCATAGGAAGACATATGGAAACTAACGAAACATTGGAAACAATGGAGGCAGAGATGCAAGGCTCAGCCCTTCCAGCTTTACACCTAAAGGCAGAAAGGCTGAAGACGAAATAAGTAAGTAAGTAAGATTATTTCTTTGTATACACTGAGTCCATATAGATACAATACATCAAAACCTTTTGCAATATTACATTTTGGTCAATTTTGAGCGCACATCTCATACGAATCATATGTGACTCTTTGGTTTTATGCATGTGCTTTTGATAAAAAATATTTTAGTGTTTCCTGCCTTTGCGAAAAAGAGAAGATAATTACGAATAGAACCGTGTAGCCATTTCATAAATTTCAAGCTGACTTTTTACTACGAATAAAGTAAATTTGGTTAAATAAATATTCATATTAACGTCATAAAAATTTGAAAAATAGTCTCAAGAGCTTGGAGAGAGTTAAACATACAAACAAAAAGTAGAAAATAAAATTCTACACATATCTCTCACATAAATTATCTCACTGATTGTGATGCATTTAAAAGTTGCCAAATAAATACATCTCTGTGAGATAATTTATATGAGAGATATGCGTAGAATTTTATTTTCAATTTTTTCCTTTTGAACGTCATAAGAGTTTAAACACCTTGAACACGGCAAACAGGAACAAAGTAAGGGAATGAGGATTCTCTCTCTCACTTCCTGTCTCTCCCTATCAGAAAAAGTGTATAAACTTGGATTTTTCTACCTAAATATTTTATCATATTCTGTAAAAGCTGAAAACTTTAAATCCGATAAAAATTCGCCGGATAATTTATTAACTATTCAGGTAAAATGTTGATTTTGATTTAGTATACCGGAATATTAACTCTAGATTGGTATACATTCGTCGAAACGACGAACACTGTTTTTATTTTTGTTTTCTTTTGTCTCTTTACACGTAATACACAGATTTGCTCTGTAACTCTAGTCGACAATCAGCTTTTGTTGTGTGTGGTCATGCGTTACTGTTCGATGCTAAAAAGTAAGTTTTTTTATTAAATTCTTGGATCTCACTTCATCGCTTCGACGAAATGTACCATTTATGTAAGTTTTTTTCGTGTGCGATGTATTGTTTGCTTTTAACATTTTTATAGCAAATATTAAATATGACATCCAAAAGTCTTGTGGAGCATAAAATCGATTTTCTTTAAACAATTTTTAAGTTGAGAGTGAAGAGAGTCAATTGGATGACATTCCACTTCTATTTAAGAAGAAATATACAGAGTGTATTGGAACTTGAAATTCCAGAAGCATCAGAGAATGATAAAATTTGCAATAAAAGAAGCAATTGTAAGCTTTGTCACAGAATAGACAAAAGCGAGAAGTTAGAAAATCTTGTGGTAAATTATGTATGCGCATGGCCGGGAACCATGTTCTAAATACGACGACACTGTTATATTTGGCTAACTTCACTAATGTTATTATTCTGGGTTGGTGTGTGCATATTAAAATTAAAATATACGATTATTGTTGTGTATCACTGATTTAACTTTTTAGCAAATACTATTCTTTTAACATATCCAAAACTCTAATATTTTTCAATTAATACGAACAAATGTGCAAATGTCGTATTTTCAAAATGGCGCTAGCTAACTTCTGAGCTATTTCGAGGACATTCAAATAGACCACATGAACATCAAAGCGGCCGACACGCCTTGTCGCTTCTGTCTATTCTGTGGCTTTGTCCATGTATAAGAAGCGCCCAATGACAAAAAGTTCCTGCAATTTCTGCAAATAATGCATTTTGTGGCGAGCACAAAAGTGAAGCTTGCATTTCATGTGCAAATTTAATGCCAAATTAATTACTTTTTTGTTTTTAAGTTGTTTTACATATTTATTTATAGAAACAAACTTAGTTATAGAAAAAGAAACATGAAAAAGAAGTCGCATTTAAGCTCATTTTATAACAGTACCTGTGAAGCAAGGTCAAATTTTGTGTTGATTTTTATTTCTTAAAAATAAATTAAATAACGCAAAAATTTAAGAAAGAAGTATACCAATCTAGGGTTAAAGAGCTGAAGCATTGTGGCAGATTATGTGAATCGAAAACAGGGTAAACAAGGCCCTCAGGTTATCTTGTCTCCCGCCGATTCCTGATCTTAATTCCCTTAGAACTTCACTGAAGCGTAAACTGCAATAAAGCAATTGCAACAACGACGGATGTAGAATGGATGCATATGTATAGCTTATGAAAAATTAGATTGATGTTACCATATCATCGATGTTAGGAATTTACTGACACAGACAGTTATGACCTTCGGTTTAAAATGTGGCAACGAAGATTAGAAGAGACAATGTTATTTTCGTGGAATTTGTACAGACTACGAAGGTAGATTGACAAGTTTCCAGAATCGTTGCTAGGGGCTTGCTATTTTTCCAAATACTTTATGTCGTTATGTTGGCAACTCGTTTCTCACTCACTCACTTCGGTTTATACGGTTGTTGAAGATGCTTGCCTCGAGCTAGCGAAACACGTGTCACCGATTTTATTATAAACAATTGTGTGGTGAGGAGTTTACCGATGTGATATTTGTGTCATTAACTCTTTTATATCAATTGTCTGTAAATGTTAAATCGATCTGTCAAATAGTCTGGTTTAGACAAGTATTTTTCTTCAAGTACCTTTTATGTTTTCAATTATGGACAAAAAACGAAGTTCGAGCGGGGGTCATCAAATTTTTCTATTTGGAAGGGAAAACCGCAACGGAAATCAAAGTAAGATTGGATGCCGATTGGATCGACATTTGATGCCGTTCTTGAAGATTCATCACCTTCATATTCCACCGTAAGTTTTTGGATTTTGACGCCCGAAAACCGTCTGAAATTGAGGAAAATATCCATGACATGGTTTTAGCATATCGCCGAATGAAAATGCGTTAAATTGAGAAAGCCGTTGCCGTATTTTACATAATGAATTGGGCTTTAAAAAGCTTTCCGCAAGATGGGGTGCCGCATTTGCTCAATTTGCAGCAAAAACGCATTTTGGGCTCGAATCTCGAGCGATTGTTTCGAAGTGTTTACGGATTTCAAGAGACGATTCGTAACTACAGATAAGGCCTGGATTTATCACTACACACCAGAAACAAAAATGCAATCAAAACAGTGGATTGCACGCGGTGAATCGGTTCCGAAGGAGACAAAGACCATTCACTCGGCCGGAAAGGTGATGGCATCGGTTTTTCTGGGGACGCAAAAGAAATGTTACTAACTGGTTATCTTGACAAATGCAAAACTGTTACTGGCCAATATTACACAACAATTTTGAAGAAATTGAAAGCAGCAATTCAGGAGAAACGCCCTCGAATGATTAAGAGAAAACTGTTGTTTCACCACGACAATGCGCCCGCTCATTCAAATGCAATCGTTTAGCAAAAATTGATAGAATTCAGACATCAACCTGTTCCCTGTTCCCTGTTTTGTAAAATTCATTCGTTTATAAGAATTACCAAATATAATCGAGTAAAACCAATTGCAATTATTTCGTCTTTCAACTTATTAGTTATTTCGACAGGACTGAAAACGTGAGAATCCGTACTAAATTTTTCTTTCAGTTTCCACACAATTGCTTTTAAAATTCTCTCGCGAAAAACGTATCAGAAGCAAACTGAAAATAAAATTTCTATTTTTATTTATATTCAGTGAAAAGAAGAATCGGTACGCGTTACTCAATACGATATTTATATAAAAGCCCACGAAAAAACGAAACAAATAAGCACAGAAAAAAACGAACAATCACAGTGTACAAACATGTGTTTACTTCGACGAAATACAATAGGTAAGTTTTTTTTTCTGGCGCGCTTGTTATTTTTCGTAGTGTGCCAGGGAAAAGAGCTATTTTGGAGTCTTTTTTGGTTATCGAAAGAAAAACAGGGAAAGGTGATAGGTACCTCTGTAACTAATGTACTTTCCTAAGGCTTACGAAATACTACGCACTAACGCCGAAATGTCGAAATAAATTTATTCTGTTATACAAGGTGCATTTACAATTACTTCTAATAGTAGCTTTCATGTGCTATCAATTCCCTTTATGTCATCTTTATTATCTGCTGAAAGGACGAAAGAAAATCGTTAGAATTTAGTACGTAATAACATTTATAACTCGCGTAAAAATTACAGCCGTAAGAGTGCTTTTAGTGATACAATAAATACATGTTGGATGCGCGTATATGTAGATACCGAACAGATGAAAAGAGCTTATAAGCTTTTTTTTTCAATAAGGGGAAATGTGGGCGTTTTTATTTGTTGTTTAAAATCTAAGGACGCGGTTAGAAAATGAAGGAGAAGACGAGAAAGTGTGTCAGAAATATACATCGTCGGAAAAATAAAATATTCAGTTAAAACGTGCTTTTCTTCAAGTCATCGGTAGTAGTTCGGACCATTTCTATCCAAGTATCCAACGGTTCTTTCAAGGGAGCGCCGAAAGTTATCTTACAGATAGAGAAGTAAACTCGGCCAAAGAATTTATGTGTCCCCCGTCGAGGATAGATTATCAATATTACTTTCCACGAGTCAGAGACCGAGGTTCGTCCATTTTCGGTATAGTGGGTAAACCCCCTCCCAGAAGAGCAGTTCGGCTTTCGGACCGGACTATGTACGAAATATCAACTTTGGCGACTCACCGACGCCATCCGGGAGGGATTAGAGCGCAAAGAGACAACCGCACCGAGGCGGTGTTCTACGATTTTTCGAACGCATTCGATTGCGTCTGCCATGACGGCCTCATACCCCAGATGGCCCATTTGGAATTCGGCGGAGCGCTGACCTGACTCATACATTCCTACCTCTCCGGCCGCAGATTTAGAGTGCGGGTGGGAAGAGCCGCCAAATCGGCCCTATACACCATGACGGCGGGTATTCCACAGGGTTCATTGCTGGCTCCGGATCTGTTTACTCTCTTTACGTACGATATTCCCAGGACACCGGGGACGGAGCTGGCAGTATATGCAGACGATACGGCATACTATATCACGTCTGCTTCGGAGAACCTTGTTAGCCAACGCTTGCAAACTGCGACCGACGATCTCAAGGATTGGGCTTCCAGGTGGAGATTGGTCCTGAACAATGACAAATGCGAAGCTATTAGATTTATGAGACGCCGTCGCCCCGTCCACGACACCATCTCAGTGGGCGGAGTCAGGATCCCCTGGAGCCCAACACTGAAATATCTGAGCTTAACGTTTGACGCCAAACTCACATGGCGCCCACACGTGCAGGCGGTGAGTGCTAAATTTTTACGAGCGAGGAGCACCCTTTTCCTCCTGCTTTGCCGGAGAGGAAAGTTGTCCCTGAGGGCGAAGAGAATCCTGTACGTCAGCATCCTGAGGCCAATAATTACTTACGTAGCGCTGGTCTGGACAACGGCTGCTCCCAGCCACATCGCCACCCTTGTCGCCCTACAAAAACCCTGGGAATGCTGACCGACGCCCCATGGTACATGCAAAATGACCGCATACAAGCTGATTTGGAAACCGCCGCACTGAATGACCATCTGCGAGCCTTGGCGGCGTCAACGTGGAGGCGGGCTGAAGACTCAGGGCGTCAGCTGGTAAGGAGCTGGCGATGTTGGACCCGGATCGACCGCCGCTCCCTTTGAGGGTCCGGCGCATCGGAGATCTCCTTCAAGACATTATCAATCCTGAAGATGGACAAAACTAATCAAGATCTCCGACGCGCCATATAAGCCGTGACCTTCAAAATTTCGGTTTTTACTTCCACATGCCTTCAGGGCGGCGAGGGAGTAGCCGTCCAACGAGAAGGACGTGAGCCATTGGGGCCGTAAGGCTTCGGCTCGAGAAGGAGAGATCGACCTTAGGAAAGGTGTAGTAGGTAGAAGGTTTCCTGAAAGAATATACATATCCACTCCAGATTTTATGGTTTACACCCCTTCAAATGTTAGTTTACGATTCCTAATTACATATTTAAATGTTGTATAAGTAAGTAGCTGTTAAGTGCGCCGTGTATTTCTTCAAGTTAAATTTGTAATTTAGTGGTTAAGCACATTATAACGAACAATTAATTAAATTGTGAGGTACAATTAGTGTTTTTATTAATAACTACAACGGGAAAAATATTGTTGAAGTGTAAGATTTGGCCTACAGTCCAAAACACCATTCTACTCCAACTTCGCGCGTCAGCAAACCTACATACATTGACATGTGCATCGTACAATTATTAAATATACCGCATCTACGAATAATTATCTACGCATCAGATATTAATTATGATAGAATACGGACGAGAGTATAACGTTACCCTTACTAATAGAAAATTTAAATATGTAACTAGGAATCGTAAACTAACACTTGAAGGGGTGTAAACCATAAAATCTCGAGTGGATATGTATATTGTGGTGTATCAAAATTCACAATTAATGTTGGGGTTATGGTTTTTAATTATCATTTGGTTTATTTTGGGGTTCCATTTATACCTTTTCGACACCACGCCCACCACCTTTTGAGCATTTTATTGCCCTACGGGTGTTAGTTTTTATTTAACTCCAGTCAGAGACGTTTAATCGGAGACACAAATTTCACTAAAAATAAAGTTATTAATTTTTATAAAAAGCATCGGTTAATAGACAGAAAAGCATTGTTAACATTCAGACACATACACAACACTTTTACATTACAAGAATTCATAAAAAATTACTGGAAATAGCCAAAGATCCATCGACATTCAATACAGGTTTCTATAACAGCGATATACCTGGATGAACTGGAGTCAAAGTGAATTAAAGTTTTCGTTTCGTGGACAACGGAGAAATAAAGCAGTGTAGTCCTGGTTTCGAAAAGAAGTTTGGTTAACGACGAAGAAAATTGACAAGATAGATAAGTCAACAAATAAGTCAATAAATATATTTGGAATAAAACGGTTTTGAGAAGAAGTACCAGTGAATAAAAGAAGCTCACCATACCGGAGAAGATAGAATCTAAGAAGGGGAAGAATCCATAGAAATTAAAGGTGCATCGAAAATAGAAGTTAAGAGAGGAGATATAGGAAGAACCATCATCGAGAGAGAAATTACACTCACACACACACACAACACTAGGTAATTATCTTGATTTTATGTTAAATATTTTTCAAAATTTATAAATATAATTTGTTATAATTTATGCTTTTTATATCATTATTTACGAGCTACACCGGTGCAATTTTGTTTAAGAAATTTAACTAAATTCTCAGTACAATACTAGCTAGCTACCAACGTATTGAACGAAACTCGAAGAAACTGTAGAAGATTTATAATTCTTCGATAATGGTAACCTTTATTTAACCACAATGTACATACAAACCTTCATTGCTTATTTCAAATTGCATCAAAAAAAAAATGACACACCAAGCGACTTTCCATTTTAACGTAATTTCCATTTATTGCTCGAATCCTTCAAACCATTTCTGTAGAAAATCTATTATTAATAGTGTTTTCATTTCGTAATATAATCGTATATGTTATGTTATGACCGGTCGCGCATATTTTTAGCGCTTTTTAAAAACTTGATTTACAATTCATAAATCACGCTCCGAAACAGTTATGTAGTAATCTAAATACCGTGATCTAAAGTATATCTTTCCGTTTTTCTCTTTGCGTCAGTGACAATTTCATCGCAAAATCTACGTACGAAATACGAATAAATACAGTTATCGCTTTATCAATCGCGTAGGAGAATGCCGTGCCAATATACTAGATAATTTATGTCGACTCATCGAATATTGTAATTTCGTTGCTTTACATCTAACTCGGCATATCGTTCGATGTATAATTACCAATACCTACGTATAGGTACTGACGACAATAGTTATATTGAAACGTGTATTAAATATAATTCAAATTAAAAAACATGACCAAAAAATTATGGGGAATAACCGCAATAAGTGCAATAACATATTCCCCATACTCGACGTGCATCTGCCAGTATATTCGATCGATTTCTCTGGAGCATCAACAGATATGTTTGTTCGCTGACATTCTACTATAATGAAATCATAATTAACAACAAGTCCGTTCTAAATGGATGTTTATCTACTCGGCGACATTTCACTTAATTAGCGTTCTTTTGAAAATTGTCATAAAAATGGCTCGCTTTTGTTATAGTAAACAATTTATTTAAGCCATTATACACTACCAAAAAAATGCATATGCACATAAATAAAGGCCGTATAATATGCAGTTTGCATAAATTTGCATATTTGCATAATATATGCATTTTGTATATTATTTGCATATTTTGTAGGAATTCAGCATATTTGAAGTATCCGAGTTTTATTTATTTATTGGATATAATTTATTATAGGATAGGCATTACTAAAAATATGTCGTGGTTGTAACAAACAAAGAGTTAAACAGCCCTCTTTAAATTAAAAATAGCATTCTATGAAGCCTCTGCTCGATACTTTTCCGATAAGCGCTTCCAAAAATTTATTAATGCTGTTCCCATACTTCTAGACCGGGACAGAATTCAAGGAAAAGCTAATGTCCTGAAACTTCTAAATAAATACAAAAATACATTTTACCAGAAAATTAGGAGCAGGGGTGTTTCTTTGTTATTCGGAGAAATTTATTCCCATATTCGAAAGCAATCTTATTTATTTTAAACGTCATTTTACGTTGGTTTTTCGAAGTGTAAACTTGTGGGTTGTTATTAATTATACACCTAATAGCAAAAATGCCGAAAATAGCGACTGTGCCTGGATGGATTGCACCTTATTCAGAATTGCGTATGGATGGAGGAAAAGTATTTTGCGTAGCATGCGGTAAGATTGTAAGTAAAATTTAAGTTTATTTCCTCTTATTAATCCATAGTTTTTAAACGATGTTTAACAAAATCACCAATACAACGCTTCGACAAATAATTTTATTTTAAAATTTTATTTTAAAATGAGTAAAATGAGATGTATATTTCATGCGTATTTTTCGCATATCATCAGCACAATACGGAATATCTGATATTCCGTATTCTGCTGATGATTTTTAAATAAAAATCATTTTAAAATAAAATTATTTGTCGAAGCGTTGTGTTGGTTATTTTATTAAATGTCTTTTATTCCGATTGCTTCGCAAACTCTTTACACTCTTTATTAGTTTTTTATTACTCCTTTATCTTCTACTAACACTTATTTTATAAGAAAACAACTGATGATGTGATATTTTTTATGCAGGTTACAAGTGAGAGAAAATTTCAAGTCGACCAGCATATTAAAACTCCATCTCATGCTGCAAAACTATCAAAGATGAAATTGCGAAGAAGGGTCAGCAAACATTACCTCAATGTTTGCCATCAACCTCAAAAAATCGGAACAAGAACAATTTCATGAAGATTTGTGCCTAATGTTTGTGTCGGCAGATATTCCACTACATAAAATAAACAATTTAAATGTCAAGTTATTTTTGCAAAAGTACACCAGCAAATATAATATTCCCGACGAGAGCACTTTAAGAAAAATTATATTCATCGTATCTATGCAGAAACATTGAGTAGCATTAGGAAGGCTATGTCAAACAATTACCTTTACATATGCGCAAATGAAACTACTGATAGTGTGGGCCCGATACATAGTTCATTTAATGATAGGTATCCTTAACGTATCGGTTCCAGCAAAATCTTATTTATATTCATCCAAACTGTTGGAAAAGGCAAATAATTTGACAATAACAAGGTTTATACAGGAAGAACTGGCAACCTTTTTCTTACCGGAATCGGTTCCAACAGAAAAAAATCTATTGTTTTTAACGGATGCCGCACCATACATGGTGAGGGCAGCTTGCAACTTTTAAATCTTTTACCCAAATTTAATTACCACAACTTCCTTGGCGAACGGACTAAATCGTGTTGCAGAAGAAGTAAGAAACCATTTTCCCTTGGTAAATACTTTAATTAATAGTGTTAAGAAAGTGTTTTTAAAGACTCCATTAAGAGTTCAGTTTTACAAACAACATCTACCCGGTATTCCGCTTCCTCCTCAACCAGTAATCACACGATGGGGAACGTGGTTGGAAGCTGTTATTTTTCATGCAAATCATTACGAAGAAATAAAGACAATTATTATGGATCTTGATAGCGATACACAATCTGTGCTAGACGCCCAAAAGGTGTATTCGAGTAAAGAAATACCTCAACAGTTGGCGCTTATTAAAGCCAGCTACAGTTTTATTTCCACTTTTATATTGCAATTGGAAAAAAATTATGTCGCTAATGTAGAGCGTTGAAATAATAAACAAATTTGAAAAGTTATGTTTTGATGTTAAAGGAAGGGTGGGAAAATCCGTGTATGAGAAATTTTTAAGTGTAATAGAAAAAATGAGCGTTTTAAAAAGCTAAAGGATATTGCTAAAATCTTGTGTGGTGAGTCAGTAGAAAATATTGAGTTGACAATAGAGGATATTTCTAATTTGAAATATGCTCCTATAACAAGCGTGGACGTAGAACGAACCTTTTCAATATATAAATACATGTTATCAGACAAGCGCCACAATTTTTCTATTGAAAACTTTGAGAAATATGTAATTGTAAATTGTTTTCATACTTAATTGTGTTGTAAAATGTTATAAATAAACTTGTAGTAAACATAATAGAATATTTTTTCTAGAGTATTATATTTTCTAGCATTACTCCTAGTTTTTTATCTGCATATTTTTCATAAGAAAGTGCATGTTTAGGCCAAAACATCTGCATATTTATGCGCATATTTCCACTTTTTTGCATATGATCCGGCCTCTAGCAATAACATATTTCCATACGCGACGTGCATCTGCCAGTATATTCAATCGATTTTTCTGGAGCATCAACAGATATGTTTGTTCGCTGACATTCTACTATAATGAAATCATAATTAACAACAAGTCCGTTCTATATGGGTGTTTATCTATCCGGCGGCATTTAACTTAATTAGCGTTCTTTCGAAAATTGTCATAAAAATGGCTTGCTTTTATTGTAGTAAACATTTTATTTAAGCCACCTTGAATCTGCTGAAGAGACGGTCCGTGATAATATCTCATTTGGGGCATTGAGACTACAAACAAAAATCGCATATGCACATAAATATCAATATAGCGGTTTGAAAATTGAAAATGTTTAGTAAATTACATGAAAATTGGTATTGAGGCGATGTTTGGGTCGCGGATAACGAAACTAAGGTTAGTGTCGCATTTTACAAAAATTTTCAATACCGTGTTCTCCAATTATATTGAGTAATATTTATCTGTAACCCGCTAGTGGTTGAATTGTAAAATATGCGCTTCACAGTGAGAAGGAACGTAGCAGTTTAACATCCTGAAAAGGCTCTGTTACCTCTAATATGCTGCCAAAAGTAAGTAAATGCCACTGGGCGAGCCAGGAGCGGTTCGGTATACGTATGTATACGGTTCGGTGGCTCCGAAAAAGCACTGAGCCTGTTGTGCTGTTATATATAAGGTGCGTTTCATATTTATAACCCACCGTCACAGTGTTGTAAGATTCTTCATGTACGTTATAAAAGCATAACACTTTGATTAAAGTGAACAATAAGAACTGTATCTTCAATGGCAACATCATTATATATATATCTATAGATACATATGTATATAAATCAATTGCTGTTCGTTTGTCTCCCTAAAACTTGAGAATAGCTGGACCGATTTGGCTAATTTTGATCTTGAAATATTTGTAGAAGTTCAGGGAAGGTTTAAACGGTGAGAAACATAAATAATAAGTAACGGAAGATACTAAAAATGGCAATTTAATTTTCCAAGAGATAATGTCCCTAGCTGTGAAACATTTGATGTGTTCTGTCTTTTGTCTTCTTTTTTATCTTTTGTCCTTCTTTTTTAGGTGCGTTCAGAAATTTGTCTTCTTCATAGTTGTTATATGAGGCGTAAAAGTATCAATTAGTTGTCGAAAAAAGAAAATCAATATATATATAAAAATGGATCGCGGTTCGTTCGGATGCTTAAAACTTGAAAACTACTGGACTAAATTGGATACTTCCCTTTGCGGGTTTGTTCGTAATTGCTACGCGAAGGTTTAGGAAAAAGAAAAGTCGAAAAATTCTCAACAGGTGGCGCTGTAGGCGGCCATTCCGTTTGACACCTCGGCATATGTTCTTTCTTAGCTTCGATTTGATAATTTGAGCTGTGCGGTCACAGTTAAACGACTTTCCGATATTTTTATAATTCTTTATTGATTTTTCGAAGAAGATCGTTTACATTTACGAAATATATCATTGAGAATCTGTGGATTATCCATTTTTGAGTGATATTATTTATCGATTTGTTTTGTTTTTCCAGTTGTTTTCCTTTTTCGTTCGTTTGCTTTCTTTATTTTGGCTATTTTAAAGGTAATTTATTGATTAGTGAAAACTTTATGTGCGATTTATACAAAGTGCTAATCATTTGCAGTTTTAAGCGTCCGAACAAACCACGATCCATTTTTATATATATTTATGATTGAATGCAATTGAATTCGAAAAGTGTTTCATTCAATCTATTATTGAAATTATATTATTGTGTCATCTGTTAACGATCGCTAATTTTCGGTCGAAATAACAAATTTCGGGTGGAATCGCGAATGCTCAAAATTAATTCAATCAAAAAATCTATTTTGGGCAAAACGAAATTTGTCGGGTCACCCAGTATTATATAAATATTTGTAACCCAACCCTCTTTTTTGTCTTTCAGAGTGCTAGAAAATAACAGTCCAGTATTTACTAGTTTATAAGGCATCCTTGAGACTTTATTACTTCAAAAACTCGTTTGCGCATTGAAGAAATTTGGTTTCATAAACTGTTGCCAGGCGTTGAAGACGGGAGCTTTTAACTTATTAATATTGCCGTCTTGATGGCCGATTTTTTATTGGGTCTTGAGCACTCTATCCATTTCAAAACATGGATTTTTTTCTGTCAAGCCAAGCCCCAGTTTCAGTGGTTGTGCGGATTCGGGCATTCTCTTGCTGAAAAATTCAGTTTCGGTCAGGATGTTGCTGCAGGAATAGTACTATACTGCTGTGCAACACAATCCTCTGAAGATGCGCCCCAGACCATTATTGAATGGAGGAATTATTTCCTTAAATCACACCAATAAAAGTTTGAGCCATCTGGTCCATATAAATTCCGTCTTCCGTTATCAGAAAATATCATTACAAGTCGAAAATCAAGGGTTAAGTAAACAGGGCCTATATTGATCATTTGGTTCCCCAAGAACCAATTAGTGTCCATATTTTGCCTTTTTCCACTTTAGATAATACTGGCATTATTTCCTAACACGTGAATAACTCAAACGGAACTAGCACGTCTTTTAATTAATGAAAAAAATTGCAAATGGGTTATAATTATGAAGCGGTAATTTCGCCAGTGAAACAGGGCATCTTCACGTTTGCATTGAAAAATAAAGGAACGTCAAAACTTATGCCAAAACAGAGCAGCCACTATAAACTACTTACCACTACCACAGTGCTTATGATTCTGTTATTTATTCGTAGGGAATTAATTTACCAATTGTTATTTCTAACATCTTCTATAGCCTCATGCCTGAGTTATAAATATGAAACGCACCTTATATAAAATATTTATTTATTTATACCACGTATATTTCGAAGGCGTGACGAAACTTTTTCAAGTTTCCACCAACATTACCACAACTTACAGGGTGGACCAAAACAACCTGATGGCAATGACAGTAATCGAAAGTAAGTATATTACATACCGTTTTATATATGCAAGATAATATCGGTTAAATGGTGTCCTTCACGGGATACACATTGCTCCAACCGGTTTCGTAAATTTCCCACTACGTCCTCGAGTGTGGTGTGGTAAACAAGAGATTTGACATTGCGGTTCACACATCACCACAAATATAAATTCATAGCGATTTCAATTCCAAATTGTATATACCGCAATCGACGGGCGCACATCTAAATGCGCGAACAATAGTGCCCCTATGTGTGTAAACTGAAACCAAAGACTGCTGCGGTGGAAATGAACATTCTGGCACTTGCTATCCCGTTTGTGCTAGACGCGGCTTTCTTCCGATCGATGAGTATGTGCTTGACCAAGTTTATCCATATATAAAATAAACTAAATTATCCTTACTCCACCCGGAAAAAAATCGTAGATACGCAGATACGTATTTCGGCAAATAAGTTGCCATCCTCAGTGGCAGACTGGAGGAATTAATTATCACCAGCGATGTCCGCTAATGCCCAACACGAACACCACGCGACGAGCACTGTACAACTCTAAAAGACTGCATAATGAACATCGCACACTGAACTTTCGCGCGAAACACACCAAAACTGAACTTCCATTATACACCCTCTGTCCCAAAAGTAAGCGCAATGCGTCTATAAATCAGAAACCAGTGGCGTCATCTCTTGATAGTTGATTGATTATTGTAGTGGGACTCTTCCTTACCAACCTGACAAATTTTCATGACATTTGGTGCATAGTCAGCTGATACATCACGCATCCTGTGAGAGTGTTTTTCGTAAACGGTCAGAAAATGAATCACGAACAACGAGTCAATATTAAGTTTTGTTTTAAACTTGGAAAAACTGCAACCGAGAAGTATGAAATGCTGCAAATTGTTTATGGCGACGATTGTTTGTCGAAGAGGCAAGTCTTCGAGTGGCATCGACGATTTCGTAAAGGCAGAGAAGATGTTAACGATGACGAAAGAGCCGGTCGTCCTTCGACAACTTTGGCCGAGGCAAATGTGGAAAAAGTGCGCGAATTTGTGAAAATTTCGAAGAAATCGTCAGTGAGATTTATGGAAATGGAGCTTGGCATCCCTAAAACAACTATTCAGCGCATTTTGACTGAAACCCTTGGTTTGAAGAAAGTCAATTCGAAGTTTGTTCCGCACAAATTGACCGACGACCAAAAACGCTTCGAATCGAACACTCCAAAGACATTATTGCACGAGCCCGTGCAGATGAAAACTTCTTGAAAACGATTGTGACTGGTGACGAGACGTGGTGCTTTCAATACGAACCAGAAAGCAAACGTCAAAGCGCAGAGTGGAGGTCACCAGAAGAAGGAAATCCGAAAAAATCACGAATGGAGAAGTCGAAAATCAAGTCAATGCTGATTTCATTCTACGATTCGAAGGGAATTATCCATAAGGAGTTCGTTCCATACGGCTCAACGGTTAATGGTGCATATTACCTCGATGTTATGAGGCGTTTGCTGGGTCGCATTCGTCGTGTTCGGCCCGAATATCGCGAGCCAGGCAGCTGGAGATTACTGCACGATAACGCACCGTGTCATCGAGCAACGATTGTCACCGATTTTTTGGCGAAAAATGAAATATATTCGATACAGCACCCACCGTATTCGCCTGATCTGTCCCCATGCGATTATTTCCTGTTCCCTCGTCTTCATTTGAAGCAGAAAGGAGTTCGTTATGCATCCGTAGACGCCATTCAAAGATCGACGACCGGCATCCTAAAGGCCATCCCAGAGATCGACATGAAAAAGTCGTTTGAAGCACTCGTTGACCGTGCAAATCGATGTATTGTAGCACATGGAGAATATTTCGAATAAATACAATGATTTTTGTGGACATAACATACATAGCGTGCTTTATTTCGAACTATTGCGGTTACTTTTGGGACAGAGGGTGTAAAGAGCGTATTTATATTAATTATAAACCAAAAATTAATGATCTGTGCAGCGTGCCAATACGGTGGAATAATCCTACACTAAATCTAAATTTCATTCAATAGCTCGTACAATTTGAAATTTGGAATAGGTCCTCCATATGCATTATAAATATATATACTTTCGTAACTATCTAGTTTCCTTGTATTTTCCACCGCCTTAAGGAGCAAATTGCTCCTTTTCGGTTCAACAGGGCCGAAAAATCAAGTGTGGCTCGACATATTTTGGATAAAAAAGGCGCATGCCAGTAGAAGGTTTAAAATTAATCAAGGCGGTAGAAAATAACAGACAACTAGATAAATAGAGGGTTGTGAATTCAGATGGAGGACCTATTCCAAATTACAAATTGTACGAGGTATTGAATTAAATTTAGATTTACTGTAGGATTATTCAACCGTATTGGCACGCTCCATACAGCATGAAATCTAGGTTAGAATTAGTATAAAGCCGCGCATAATGGGAGTTCGGTGTCAACAGTGTTTTGGTGTGTTTCGTGCGTTCAGTGTGTGATGTTCAGTGTTCGTTGTGTAGTCTTCGTCTTGGGCATTAGCCGGATTCGCTAGTGATACTGAATTCCCCAGTTTTCCACTGAGGATGGCAACTTAGTTACCGAAATACGTATCTAGATTTTTTCTGAAAGGTGTGGTGAAGGTTATTTTATTTATTTTATATATTATTTTAGCCACAGTCCCCTCATTCTTATTTGAAGTTTATCCATATACCGTGTTAGTCTCGCGGATGCGATGTAAGCTGCATCTCCTCCTAGTAACTGAACATGAAGATTATCGTGTTCACTACTTTGTGCAAACATTATCAAAGTAAAATTTATGGAAATCCGTGCCTTCATGATTTCAATGACATTTAGGGAATAAACGATTTGAACCGGCTAAGATTATCGCAAGTAGACGATCTGCAAAAGTCGGGAAAATTTCTGAAAACGACTTTCTTCACCGATGACGACAATTGAATTGTCGAAATTCGCACTGAGGAGCGCCCAAATCGATGTTGTAGAAATATGAAACACGTTATCGAATTCAAGCGCGATATTTTAGTCGAGAGACACTAGGGGAAAAGATGGAAGCCTCTTATGTGTGTGGCTTCTTGCGTTAGACACATTATCGAATAATTTCATCGCGTTTCTTAATACCTACGGGAATCTTTTTTGCTGCTGTAAGGCATTTGATCTATTTAGGATCATATTACTAATGGAAATTAGTTTACTTTGACAGCTACGTACAGTAAAACTTCCTTATAACGCTCCCGTTTATAACGATTTCCCGGCTATAACGCTTTTTTCCTTCGTCCCGGTCCCAACGACTAATTTTCTGTAGTACTTTTATTCGTTATAACACTCCCATTTCCCGCTTATAACACCCCATTGAAGAATATTTTTTAATGTACATACATACTTCAATTATTAATTTTTTAACTTTATTTTACAAACACTAAAATGGGATATGATTAAATTGAAATAAATGTTTAAGAAGCCGACGGAAATGGTCTATATATTTCTGGGAAGTGAACATCATTACGATTTCTATGAAATATTAGTATCAACAAATCCCACCAAGATATTCCACGAATCTTGGCTAGACAATTTCCTGAGAATCTGACTTATTCGTTTGACGGTTGCGTAATCAAGGTTTCCTTTCAGTCTTTTTACTTTTTACGCTGCTGGCTACATGTCGCAAAAATCGTTTTCGTTAAAAGAAAAACTGATCTTACAAAAGACTTTGATAAATCTAATTTAAATCGAAAAGATTTTGCAGCGTCAAAAAACGTCAATCCTTCAACTTTACGTACAATTTTAAAGAAGCGGAGTGAATTTGTTTCGGTGCATGAGGGAACCAGTCGTAAAAAACTACGATTCGTGAAATATGAAGAGCTAGAAACGATTCTGAAAAGTTGGTTCGTCCAAGACAGGAGCTCCAACATCCCAGTAAGTGGTCCAATTTTACAAGAAAAGGCCCTCCAGGTGGCTGACGGTCTTGGAATAACACACTTTACCGCTTCAATTGGACGGCTCGATAGATTTAAAAACAGACATTCTATCGTGTACAAACAAATTTCTGGTAAGTCAAATTCAGTAGATCCTGATGTAACATTCGACTGGAAAAGTCAAAAGTCGACCTTCACCTCTGGCTACAATCCCTCAGAAATTTATAATGCGGACGAATTCGGGTTGTTTTTTAAAGTGATGCCTGATAAATCTTTAGTTTTAAAAAATGAAAAATGCCACGGAGGAAAATTAAGCAAAGAAAGCCTAACGGTCCTCGTCTGCACGAATTGCACAGGCACAGAGAAGAAGAAACCGCTTGTAATTGGAAAATACGCTAAGCCACGTTGCTTTAAGATTGTGAAAACCCCTCCCTGCATTTATTCCGCTCAATCTCGCGTATGGATGACTGGAGATAGATTTGTGCACTGGCTTAATGAGTGGCACAACGAATTAAAAGATCGAAAAATACTTTTGCTTGTCGACAATTGCGCTGCGCATCCGAAACAGGTAAATATCGAAAACATCAACTTGATTTTCCTACCACCTAACACCACAAGTGAGCTTCAACCACTTGATCAAGGCATCATAAAAGTTCTGAAGCCAGGAAAAGAATGGACCAATGATATCTATCGATTATGGACAGCTCAAATTCGACTTCTCCAACAATTTCTGTTTTTGATGCTATCCACTTTTTATACGCTGCATGGATGGATATTACGAAAGAAACCATTCTTAATTGTTTCAAAAAGTAGGTGTTCGTAACTTTACAAGGGAAGATGAAACCGAAGAGGTAGAAATTGATGAAGGCTGGCGAGACCTTTTGCAAATGGAAGAAAGATTGACCGAATTGGAAAGTTTTGATGACTTCGACAATGGGTTAGTGACCAATGAAATTTTAAGCTTGGAGACACTAATCGCTGATTACAATGCACCATCAGAAGTGAAAAATGAAGAGGATGAATGCAGTTCTTCTTGTACGTTGTGCAAATAGCTGGAAAAATGCGTAATTAGTACATTATGGACGAATTTCGTAATTGAACTCTCATATGTACGAACATCTAACACCCGGACTTATATAGAGCTTCTATAGAAACGAAAACTACTTCACACAGTCGTACAGATGAGCGGTATGACCGCGAAACGCGCGTCTGCCAATAGTGAAAGTAGTTTTCTAATTAAGCACAATTTTTCCACGGCGGGCTAGCCGAGTGCGCGATTGTAGCTACTACAGGAGTTTGTGGCAAAACAAGTTGTCTGCTTCTGTAGAATCAAATAGCTGCAAAAATGCGTAGTTAGTACATTATGGACGAATTTCGTAATTGAACTCTCATATGTACGAACATCTAGCCCCGGGCTTATATAGAGCTTCTATAGAAATGGAAACTACTTCACACAATCGCACTGATGAGCGGTATGACCGCGAAACGCACGTCTGCAAATAGTGAAAGTAGTTTTCTAATTAAGCACAAATTTTGTTCATTTTTTGCCGTTTTTAAGATTTCCCGGTTATAGCGCTCCTTTTATAGGGCCCTAGAAGGGCGTTATAACGAAGTTCTACTGTATAACTAATTTCGGTTCTGTCGATGGTTGTGTGTAAAACCGAAAAGTCATCAATGAAATAATGGGTTTTAACAAGAATTTAATTTTTTTTTTGTCTATTGGCATAAGACTCAACTTACGAAAATCACGTAGAAAATGTAGGTATCTTCAGATAGTTTAAAACTTAAACGTACAACATAAAAGGAAAATTCGTTTTATGATTGTTGTTTTCGAAATGTGCATCGCCCGTATTTTATTATTCCATAACAATCGCATGAAATACGTAAATACGAGTAAAGTTCGGATATTAATACGTCTAGCGTTTCTTTTTAACAACCGTAATAAAAACTTTCCTGGGACATCATAATACCCTCCGCGTAAATATCAAATATTTACATAATCCAAACGTGTTTCCGAAATTTCAAAACAAACATCAGCACAACAATCCACTTAATTAAGAAATTTTGTAAACGACGAAGACCTACATAAAAGCACAATAATTACATAAACGTAACAACAGTGGAGCGGAAACTTACTTAAGACGTAATCTATAGAAATCTCACCGTCATCGTACCTACGATTGCGATTACGCGAGCCCGGACACTTTCGAAAATGCCGTGTACGATGAAAAGGGTTTTTCCAGTACGCGTACGTTCGATCAGAGAAGAAAACACACTTTGATTAGTTTTATATTTAATTGAAATTTATCTCTGGGTTTTTTTTTTTTAAAACGCCGAAGAAATCCAAATTCCGTTTTTTTTTGGGACGGGGTTTCCCCGCGCCTTTTCGCCGTTTGTTCTTTCGAATTTCGAAAACTTGCGCGATACGCGCCTTTCCGTTCGTCGTTCGCGAATTTCGCGCGTGCGATCGCGTTCCGGTGCGAATAACGTGTACGTCGCCTAATACGCCGGCGAACACTAAAACCGGACGAACGTCTCGCGCCGTTTGCAGAAACGTGCGCGTGCGAAATGCCGAACTTTGACAATGGAACATAAACATAATACGTAAATAGACGACGATGGTAAATCAGGAGGACGATGAAGATGATGAGAAACTAGGAATCAAACATGAAAGTAACACATCATTCAATAAGTTGACAGGATGACCGATGAAACAACAACTTTTAGGCAAAATTCGACTTTACTCATTAGCATAATCTCATTGAACCCTTTCGGCCCCGTTCCTGAATGAAATGCCATAATTCCCGTCGTTATTAGGTATAAATTAAGGATGGAAGGATTGCGGTCTACATGAGAAGTTATATATTGTTTGATGTGTTTCAGACTGGCTCTGATATTGAACAAATTTTTTTAATTCTACATATATCACATTTCAAAATTGCTCTTGGCGCGGTCTACAAACCACCACTACTGAATTATAAATTCTTTTTGGACTGTATTGAGAATACTATTACAACTATCTTGCCTAAATATGACAGAATTTTGCTTTGTGGGGACTTTAACATAGACTGCTTGAAGGCCGATGACTACCGAACTACTTACTTGCTTGATTTCTTTGACTCACTGGGTTTTAAGCAGTTGGTGGACCAACCGACCAGAACTACGTTGTATACTGCTACTCTTCTTGATCTCTTGTTTGTTACTGATGATCTGATTGGTGATAAAAGTGTATTTAATTGCAGCTTCTCTGATCATGATTTTGTTCTCTTTACCATATGTGTCGACTGTGCTAGGCCTTCTCCAACTTTTCATTGGTACATAAATCTTAGTTCAATTAATCTTCACGACTTTAACTCAGATTTGGTATCCCTTCCGCTGCATCGTTTATTTTTCATGCCTACTATCCATGATAAAATCAATTTCTTTACTTCTAGTCTTTTATCGCTGTTCGATAAACATGCTCCACTTCTCTTTCGTAAGTTCACCAGGAAACGTGTTCCTTGGCTCACTGACAATTTGAGATTACTAATGTCATTGAGAGATAAGAGCAAGGCCAAATTTCGTAGAACGAGGAATCCACATGATTGGTCTTCATACAAAACTTTAAGAAACTTGACCACAAAAACCTTTAGGCTAGAGCAAAAAAGCATATTTCGATTTCATATCTCGTTCTAATAACTCAGGAGCCATCTGGAATGATCTGCGTGCACTTGGGGTTTCGAAAAGCTGTGATAGTGGTATTCCGATGTATTTAAATGATCCTGATGCAGTTAATACTTACTTCATTCAATCACCTGCTCCATTAAATACCGATAGTTCTGATTGGGTCGACTTTTATTACAGAAATTCTAGGCAACCTCCACATTTCTCTTTCAGTACTGTAGATGAACTGGTAATCTCTAAAATAATAACATCTCTTAAGTCTTCTTCTCCGGGCTGTGACGGTCTCTCTGCTGTTATGATTCGGTACTGTTGTCCTACTATTACTCCTTATATAACGCACATAATTAACACCTGTTTATTAGAAGGAGTATTCCCTGACTGTTGGAAGTGTGCCGTGGTTCGTCCGTTGCCTAAAGTCGGGAATCCCGTTCATTTTCGTGATCTGAGACCTATAAGTCTTCTACCCGTGCTTTCAAAAATATTGGAAAAAATTATTGCAATGCAATTAACTGAATATCTATCTTCTGCAAATATACTACCTCCCATTCAATCGGGTTTCCGTGCAGGGTACAGCTGTGAGACAGCACTGTTGAAAGTTACTGACGATCTTCTGGAGGCGACGGACAGGGACTTGGTTTCCTGTCTCATTTTATTGGACTACAGTAAAGCCTTCGATAAAGTTAATCATCGTGTTCTCCTGTCTATTTTGCATAACATTGGTCTTAACAATGTATCTTTATCACTTTTCGAAAATTATTTGGGCAATCGTAAACAGTGTGTTAGAATTAGTAACAGCACATCGGCTCTTCTTGATGTTCCCCATGGGGTTCCTCAGGGATCTATTGTTGGGCCTATCCTGTTTACAATATATACTTCTCATTTCTTCTATGGACTTAAACACTGTAAAACACATGTTTATGCAGATGATACACAATTGTATTATTCCTTTCGGCCTACTGATTGGAGACTGACTGTTGACAGCATTAATAAGGATTTAAGCTATCTACATCGAATTTCTGTGGAACACTGTTTGACGATAAATCCGGATAAATCAAAAGCAATTCTTTTGGGCCCAAGGAAAACATGTTGCAACATCTCTTGTGTTTTTAATATAGAAATTAATAATGTCAAAATTCCACTTGTCGAAAGTGTAAAAAGCCTCGGGCTTATTTTAGATAATACGCACAGATATCGGAAACAGATCTCGCTTTATATTCGTAATGCTTATCTTAATTTGAAAAACTGTTTCCTTATAGGCACGTGTTTAATGAAACTATTAAAAAAATTATGCGAAGCTTTTGTCCTCTCACAATTCGCATACTGTGTACCAATTTATCATTCAGCTCTGGATACTTTTACTCAAAATCGCATACAAAAATTGCAACATTCATGTTTGAGGTATATTTATGGCATACGTAAATTTGACCATATTTGCCATAAATTGAACTGTGCCCGATGGCTCAATATGCATGATAGACGGGAATTTCGCTGCCTGAGCTTATATCATAAAATACTATCTTTGAGGTCTCCGCCGTATCTGTATCAAAAGATCACATTTAGGACAGATGTACATAATCTCAATACAAGATTTCGGGGCAAAATTTCTCCACCACAACATAAAACGGCACTTTATGAAAGATCCTTCTCATTTCAAATCTATATATTGTACAACAGTTTACCTGTTGAAGTTTCGTGTAGTACCTCATTTAGTAGCAGTTTGAGGGAATATCTGAGAGATGGGCGGGGTTCTGGTGCACGCAAGTAGTTCCTCATTTTGGTTTAGACTTTTTAGACAGGAATGCTATTTACTTTTCTTTAAAAAATGTTAAATATTTTGTGGCTTGAATTGGTATGAATTAGTAGTAGTGCTTTTCTTTTCTTTTTTTTTTTCTTTTATTTTGCCTCTATTTGCATCATCGAAATCTTTTAGATTTAGGCAGTGTATGTGTGTATATGTGTATATGTATATGCATATATTTGGGTGTGCATATATGTATTCTAATATATCAAGGTTGAGGTGCAAAGCAGCATTAGCTGAACTTCGCCTTGAGATTGCGACCTTCACTCTCTCGTGTGTACATGTATCTATATATTTTGTAATAGTTGATGCAATAAAGACATTATTATTATTATTATTATTATTATTTTTGAAGATTTCAAACTTCTGGAGTTATCGGTTCACTAGATATTAGAAGTTGAAGATATTTGTTTTTCTTTCTTTTTGGTAGTTTTCGTACACTTGAAATGTATGGATCGGAGCTAATTAACAGACGGCAAAATACATCTTGCATTGTCAAAGAACCGCTGCTTTCGCACGAGAAATCCTGGCGAAATTTTTTGATATATGAATATACCCTAAAGCAGGTATGGGCAACCTCCGGCCCTCGAGTAAGGTTTGTCCGGCCCGCTACTGAATTCTTTCGTTGCATATTAGCACGGCCCGTCTAAACTTAATTCATAATGAATCACAAGGATACTACAAAAATGTATATTTTTCAAGATTACTCACAGCATAAAAACTTCTACAGAAAAAGGTTGCCCATGCCTGCCCTAAAGGATACGTTTCCTCAGATACCTGACCAATTGGCAGTAGAGTCGAAGCAATGATTCGCAGATCATGAAAAAGCAGTCTGTGGATTGATGGTAGCATGTAGAACCGTGAGTACAATTCAATAAATAATTTCGCAGTTTTCCAAGCATAATCTCTAAATTTAGAAATATCAATTGTACGCCCTGACGAAATGGATTGTGCATGGAATGTTGTGATCAAACGAATGTCTACTCCAGTCATTTCGGCTGAAATTGTAGCGTTCTCGAAAAAGCTACGAACAATGTAGCCATCATTCCTCCTCCCAAACCCTGACTCCGGCTGATCAACAATCTTTTCTGAAAGAATCCTGAGTGGCCTTTTTTCGATTCTTAACAATTATTTCTTCTTCCACAGTTTGGAAAGCAATAGCATTTCTAATTATGCAGAATATTTCCTTCCTTGTCAATTCTGTGGTTCTTTAACCTTCCTATACTCACGTCAAAATATGAAACACGTATACTATACTATATAAGTCGGTCTCACAGACCGTATGCGTGAGTATAGGAAGGTTAATGTCTGTACTTCCTGAAATCAGGGCATGAAACATAAATCATGAACAGTAACAGCTGCAAACGGAAACAAAAGATCTCACTTCAGAACTAACTGACAGGAGAAACCGGTTTGTTTTACAACTTTCACTGCCCATACTACCACTTGTTGCATATTAAAATAATAATAATAATAATAATAATAATAATATTTATTTATTACCCAACAGAATAAATCCAACAAGGGGCAATACAAAAAAGAAATATGGATAATACGGATAATACGGAAAATTAATACAGTGCAAAAATGTAATGTATAATAAGGTGGTGATAGTATCAATTACAAATCAATATCAAAAATAGAATACAATGAAAAAATAAAACATCTCAAAACAAAGATTACAGGATTATGTATATTGAATATTGAAGTTCTTAGCGGAATGAAATAAAGGAGCTTTAACCTTCCTGTACTCACGTCAAAATGAAAGACGTATACTATACTATATAAGTCGGTCTCACAGACCGTATGCGTGAGTATAGGAAGGTTAAGAAGAATATTTGTTCTTGGCGTAGGAACCATGATTAAGTCACCCGATCTAGATTCAAGGCGTGGCACAGAAAGTTGACCTTTGGCAGTAATTCCGGGGCATCCAGCTTACCGTAAATCAGATTCACCATAAAGGAGGCACTGATGTCGATTCTACGCTGAGCCAGTGATTGAAAACCGTGTCCTAATAGATCATAATAATCAGTATTTTGAATCGGGTAAAGGCCATCCTGCTTGTACGACAGATACTTCAAAAATCGTCTCTGTATTCGTTCTATTGCATTGGAATGAACACTGTATATCGGAAACCAGACCGTAGACACATATTCCAATCTGCTGATAACCAGAGCGTAGAACAGTGAACGTATTCAAATTGGTAAAATCTTTACATGTTCGAATAATGAAACCCAGTGTTTTATAGGCAGAAACAGTAACGGCAGATATATGCTCAGAAAATGTCAACGCCGAATCAAAAGTGACACCCAAGTCTCTGGCGGATGACAAGCAAGAGATAGGTATATTGTCGATATGGTAAGCTGAGTTTATTATGCTTAATTTCCTAGTATATCTAACGAAGCAGCATTTTTCGATATTTAGAGTGAGCTTGTTATCAGAACACCAAGAAAAATTAAGTTTAAATTTTGCTGTAGAAGATCAACATCCGAATAAGAAAGTATGTTATGATAGATTTTGAGATCGTCGACGTAAGCCAAGACAGGACATTGAATCGATATAATGAGATCATTTATGAACAGGTTAAACAAAAGTGGACCAAGGTTCGAACCCTGAGGGACTCCTGAGGCTGATACGTAATATTTAGATTTGAATCCATTGTAATAAACGTAATTCTGGCGGTTTGTTAGGTATGATTCAAACAAGGCTAACAATGCGTTATCGAAATTAAACGAGCTTAGTTTGTGAAGTAATATTTTGTGGTCAATACTGTCAAAAGCTCTAGAGAAGTCAGTATATATTACGTCCAGTTGCCCACCCAAATCCAATGTCTCAGCTATAACCTGCGATATAGTGCACAAATTGGTGACGGTTCATCTACGTGAGGTAAATCCATGCTGACAGAAGGACATAGAGGATTTAGTGAGAAATGTGACTTGTTCATAAATCAACGACTCGAATACCTTCGCAAATGCAGAAATAATTGCGATGGGACGGTAGTTTTTAGGATTGCTGGCATCACCTCTCTTAAACACCGGACAAATTCTTGCTATCTTCCAGGCATCTGGAAAGACGCACGTGTGCAAAGCTTTGTTGAAAATCACGCATAACGGTTCAGCAAAAATCGAGGCACAATCTCTCACCACAAAACAAGGTATGTTGTCATGACCAGCAGAGAATTTATTTTTCAGTCTCTTAATATGGCGTATTACATCGTCAGTGGTGATGGAGCGGATGTGCACCAATGGATGGTTAGATGGCACGTCAGATAAACCATTAATTATGTCACTCTGCAAAAAGGCATCCGAGAAAACAGACGCGAAAGCATCTACAATGCTTTCCGGTGTATTATATCACACAAAGAATCACAAAGTTTGCTAGGAATTCTACTCGAACATTTCTTCGATCTAATGTAATTCCAGAAGGAACGGCGGTCAAGCGATAATCTATGTTGTATATTTTGATTGTAGATATGGTAAGCTGTGGAGATCTTAGTCTTGACGGATTTCCGTAGCCTCTGAAACTCACGCCTAAAATGCATGCTACCAGTTGTTTTCCATTTTCTATAATAGTACATATTGTATTATATGCAATTGAATGTAACAATAATTTATTGATAAAGCATGTTTATTCATTTTTAACGAACATTTATTAATTAAGGAAAGTAAAAAATAATATGTAAATCAGCTACCTCGAGAACACCCTTATACCAAAATACCACGTCGAAATTTGCACGGCCTCAAAAGAAAAATCATATCTCCGTTCGCGCAAAGATGCGCAAGTTCGTCAACCTCGCTTTTTGTTTTGTTAAAAATCAAAGTTGCATATAAGCAAGTTTGGGGTCGAAAGGGTGATACATTTTGTTCAACGCTTCCCTAACATTTCGATGCTTTTTTTTTTAAACGATTTATCTTTGATTTCGAAATATCCTTGAGTTTCGACAATCACTTCTTCATTGGAGCCAAATCTCGTTCCCCTGGAGCATTCTTTTTAAATCTGTGAACAGGTAGTAGTCACTGGGAGCCAGATCTGAAAAATACGGTGGATGGGGAAGCATTTCAAAGCGCAGTTCGTGCAATTTTTCCATTGTTGCGATGGATTTGTGACAAGGTGCATTCTCTTGGTGAAAGAGCACCTTTTTCCTTCATTTGGGATAGCTTTTTCGCAATTTTTTCCTTCAAACGCACCAATCGTTATTGGCCATATAATTCACTATTGATGGTTCTTCCCTTTCTCGAGGTAATCGATGAATAAAATACCCTGCGCATCCTAAATATACGGAGACCAAAATCTTACCAGCTGACGTTTGCGTTTTTGGTCGCTTTGGACGGCTTTCATCCTTTTCATTTTTTTATCTATTGTCACATACCGTATTAAAAAAATCTTTTATTGTGTTGAAACCTGCACTAGTACATGCCTTGTTTGTTGTTGAATTTAACCTCAACTAAGGAATAGAAAAATGACCATGGGCTTATCATCATTTTTGGACTCGAAGAAAGAAACGACAACAAAGGAATTTACAAAAAGCTCCATGACAAGTCGTACACGGTATGCAAAATTTCGAGCCCGTAAACGTACTGGCAGAAAAATTAAAGCTGTAGAAGCTCTTAACATAGTAAACAAACTAAGATTTTATCGTTGCACACACCTCTTTTAAAGGTCAGATATACAATTTTCGAAATAGTTTTGGAACCAATAAAAAGACTTAAGTTTAACCGATCTTGAAAAAAGTACCCAAGTAAGACTGCGTGGGTAAAATTTACAATAAATAAATGTATGGTCATTCCCCAGTGTGCTAATACTTGTTTTGGGGTCTTTGGCTAAGAATTATATATATTTTTAAATTATTATAAATGAAATTTTGATAAACACCATTGATCATTGGACAAAAATTTTCATAAAAAGTTCCTTTTCTATTCACATCAGCATAACACATTTTAAAATAGTAGAGAATTACGCATATTTTATCTGTGGCATATCTTGTTTTGGTTAATTTTGGTTTGGTTCATAAAAAACTGGTTCTTTTATCCAATTTTTTCTCCATATGCATATAAGATTTAAAGCAGAATTCATAATCGTTAATAATCGCATAAGTTCATCATGGTTTATACACGCTCACTGCGCGTGTGTCAATATACAGGGAAAAAGGCCGGTTTACACGATGCCAAGGCGACTAATTTGAAGCCAGCTATAGGAATCTGTGCTAAATTGCATATCAGTGTAAATCATCCCCAAAATGTGGACATTTTAATACCTTTCGTAACCTATCAATGCTACTTTTCTTTTATTGAAAAACAAAATCATTTCTGGCAGCAAAGCCCAGAAGCCGTAGATATCGTTTTATAAGCAGTTTATGCATTTGTGAAGGTTTTTGTTTGGTGTAAAAATGAAAATAACATTAAAAATAATCTACGTTCAGCATTATGTAATATAATAAAAAACATACACGTTAGTACATAACGCTATTTTCTCATCCAAAATTTGAGCGAATCACTTCCCCGTTGTCTGTTTTTCTTGGTCTTTCTTTTCGTCGTTTTCCATTATTTCTTGCTTCGCACATTTTGCTCACTAGTCTGTCTTGTCTCATTCTCCCAATCATCTCAGTTGTCCCTGTTGTATCGTCTCTCCTACTGGTATCATCGGTGGTTGTTCTCAAAACTCTACATTTCTTATCTTATCTCAAAAATTTCATGTCTGTTGCTGTTAGTTCGCTTCTTTGTCTTTCCGTTATCGTCCAGCTTTCTTAGGCAAATGCGAGTGTTGGTTTCACTACTTTTCTAATAATTTTTACGTGTTTGGGTATATTCTTGCTGAGAAATTTTGTCTACATTGCATTGAAGAGTATTCCGGTTTTTGCGATTCCCTCATTAATTTTGTCTTCCTTGTTGATGATCGTTCCCAAGCACGTGAATTTTTCTTCACTGGATTTTACGAAGGTTGGGTCAGGATAAACCATTTCCCTAAATCCGCTATCCTGCCTATCCAGAGATAGCAGAATTTGCAATTTTAAATCGTCTCAGAGATGAAGTCCTCGACAAGAAAAACCTGCGGGACTATTATTTCAGATTTGGGGCTGGTCTCTCGACAGACTCCACCTGTTGCGTAGTAGAATGTCCATAACATAATTCTTTAAAAAACGTGATACCTCAACTAACTGGGGTGGCATTCTTCGATCTGGTCATTGCATGTAATTCCGTCTGGCACGACGGTCTTATTCTTACCAAGATGATTCGTGCGGGATTAGACAAACAGTTCGTTAGAATCGTGAAGTCCTATATCGAGAGACAATCCTTTTCCTTGAAGATGAGGAAACCATCGTTAAACATTCAGGTCTATGTTGATTTGTCTTCTTTATGGTTCTTTCCTTAACGTGGATTCTGATTTATTGGTTCTCCTAAAGGCGGGAGGTTTTTTGGACATTGCGGGTCGAGTGGCTGGCTAGACTTCAACTGACGCCCGATTATCTCGATTTATGGACAGGAAACTGGAGGCTGAAACCGAACACCAACCACTTCGTCGCAGTGAGATTCACTCGACGAAGATCTATTCCGGCTAACAACATCTTTCTTGATGATATGCGCTGCCCATTGAGCTCCACGGCAAACGCTTTAAGTGATCATTGACAAGAAGCTGACCTTCAACGCTCGTTTCGATCTGGTCCTGTAAAATACCAGCCACTTCACTTCAATATTCTCTCCTGCAATGGCGATTCCGAGTTTCTCTTTAGTTAGTCATCATTTCTCCAATTCTCATCGTCTCTTGGAAGTTTTCCGAGTTTAATTTTTTTGGTATTGCTTTTTCTAGTTCGTCTACTGATATTTTATTTTCATCATTTTTCTGTTGTTCTATTACTCGTTGGTCTTGTATATGTATTGGTAGCTTATGTTGATTTTCTCGACGTTTTCATTCCTCCAATAAACCTTCTTTTCATTATTCTTCCTTCTTGTGTTATAACACCTCCATTTTTATACTATTTAGCATGGTTGGTTTTTTGTTATCCAAACTGTTCCCATGCATTTCGTTTAGATCTTTTAACTAGATCTTTGACTCCTTTTCTTATATTTTATCTCATAATGTTCAGCTTATATTGTTGTTAAATATATCTTTCATGCTCTCTTAAAGAGAGATATGGACTAAGCCTCTTTGTGTACGGGATCACTTTTTCTTGAGTTCTGGTGTATTAGAACAATTACAATTTTATAAGGAAATGTATTACTCCGAGTTTAATTTAATTTAATTGCTTGCTATTATTCAACCGAATCGGTTTCATTCCGAGAAACTAAACTAATCCGCAAGCAATAAATCAATACACATACACATGTTGGTATCTCTTATTGTCTCTTCGATATGTATGGACGTACAATATATAATTTCGTGATATTATTCAGCTTCGTGGTATGTAATGTTATTAAATGTTTTGTGAGCGTATTTACATGTAAAGCAATAATACTCTTTTCTTCTTGTTCGATAAAAAAACAATACCAAACAGCACCTCGTTATCGGTTTGTATATTAAAACATCAATTAGGTGTATCAACAACGTGGTTGGAGATAAGCCCATCGATAAATATAACGTCGGTTGTCGGTACGGGCATTACAATTTAATATTAGCTCTTGCGCCTGGAAATGTATAAAGATTACCGAATGCAATATGTATTGTATATTTTTTCGTGATAAATATTGTGCGATTGCTCTTCAATTTGGAGTATGTATGTTCGTATGTATATAGGGAAATATAGCACAAATAATTACGATGCGCAATAACAACCTCCATGTCGAGATTTCCTTACAAAATTAAGACTACATATATTTTATATATACAGGTGTCCCCGGATTGACTTAACTAGTATAATCGATCAAAAGTTTTAGATTCTCGTTTTAAGGATTTTGGATACTACTCTGCTTGGTCTGAAAAGAATTTGAAGCAAACTCTTACTTTTTTAAATTAAGGCCGTCACGACAAATGAGATAAAACATTTCCTGACGTCGTAAAGTGCCATTCTCGGTCAATAATACAGCAAAATGTTATTGAGTGAAGTTGTTCAAAATATGAAATTATGATTCTATGCAAAATTTCACAAATATTGGATCACTTTGACTAAGTCAGCATTTCTTTTGTATTCTTGCACTGTAACTACAGAAAAACAGGTTGTTCTGTATACGTTATGAAACAAAAGAATAAGTGTAAGTTATTTTCTTTTCTTTGAATAAAATGCTTTTTAGAAACTCACATTAATTTTTTTTTTTTTATAACGTAGGTATACAAAATGATTGTTTTCAAAACGAACATTAATGTGAGTTTCTAATAAAATATTTTATTAAAAAAGAAGAAAGAAAATTACTTACATTAATTTTTCTTTGATAACTTACACAGAATCCTTGTTTTCAAAAAAAATTATATTGGTTTCTAATAAAGTATTTTTAAAAAAAGAAAATTGCTTACATTAATTGTTCTTGGCAATTTATACAGAATACTTCTTTTTCTGTAGTTATAATGCAAGAATGTGTATGTGAAATTTTATATAGTCATAATTTCATATATTGAACAACTTTTCTCAATAACATTTTGCCGTGTTATTGATAGATTTTGGTCGAATGAAGAACCGATAGAGGCTCTAAACGGATTATTTTGGGAATCTCGAAGAAGGTCACCTCCTGGGAGGGAAATGAGAAACTAGAGAAATGTTGGATGTAGTGTGTTGAGGTTCGAGGGGATTATATTGAAAAATAAAATATAACTTGAATCCGTATTATTTTTTCATTGTCATTCTGGAAACTTTTCAATCGGCCCTCGTATCCTTACATCACTTTTGGATAACTGCTCGAATTTTTATTCGTGCAATTTAATAAACATTGGTTTATCATCAGAAATCTGTTGCATACATGCATTTTTTCTCCTTAGTTTTAACCTCGTTACTTCAAGTTACTTTAGAATAATTTGTGGGTAACCCTGTAACTCCATTATGATGACTGAATAGCTAAGTGCAGAATTTCGAAAAACGTTAAATAATTTCACCAATTTATTTCAAATATAAAATTTCTTGTTCATTTTAATAAACGTTCAGTTTTCTAAATTTATCATTTACGTATTATTGATTATTTTGTTTAGTGTGTTTAATCCCTTTCCTTATAGGCCATACGTCTCGTAGCAGAATCACTCCATGGAAAGGCAACGTAAGTGCCCTTCTGGGCGAAATTTCGGAGAGATTACCGTTCTCTTTGATGAACCATCACGTTACAATGTGGCTTTTGTACGCGACAAAGCGGAAACAAAACCACCGCTAGGAAACCAACGACGCCCTTATATTTCTTTTACTATCAACCCGTATTTTTACCAACTTTTATCGTGAAAGTAAACCACCCTTTCGACCAACGATCCTAACGCGTTTGTTTCTGCGTGCCAATTCTCCGAGACAATATAACAGTCACCAGCTTCTTGAACGCTTTGTTTCTGTCTTTGAGACATCTTCCGGAGCCTCCAGCTTTCGTTATTTACATACAATTACTAGCAAATCAACTTTAAAAGAAGAAATAAATGAACGTACAGTAGCAACTGGCAGATTACACAATAAAAAAGAGCTGCCTGGGGAAGAAAGGAATATCCTCCACAATAAAAGCAGAAATTGTAAAGAAAGTGGTAAAATTCATCATAACCTATGCAAGCGAATCAGGGATATTGAATCAAAGACAGAAGACCAAACTGGATAGCCCAGAGAAGAGGATTTGAGAATGGTACAAATGAAGATGAAAATTGAAAATGAAGTTTATCGTGGATAGCTAAAAATAGTATCAGCAACTGGAGCAGTGTAATAGAGGCAACTGAGATTGTACGACCATATTCTGCAGATGGGAAGGGAGATGCTAATGAAGTAAGTGTATGAAATGAGAAATAATAATAATGATTATTTGTCCAACAGGTACATACCCAAAATAGGATAAACTAATATAGATACATACATTAAAAAATAAACCAAAAATAAAAATTACATTAATAGCTATACAAACAAAAATATTAAATCATATACCAAATACAAAATAAATTGATATGGTTATTACAGGCTATCTCCAACAAATATTTTGCTGTAAATTTGGTTCGAGTTCCTCATCATGTGATAAATGAGTGACTTTATCTTTGGCGTACTCGCATTAAAAGGAAATGTATGATGAGTATTAGCATCAGGTACGTTAAAAGGAATAGTTGAAAGCAAGTAAGAACGCTCAATTTTGTTATTCTGATAAATTTTGTCCAATAAAACATTATTAAAACAAAATTGTTTCTTGGACATACAACGCTACTTAAATAATAATATCATTATAAAAATTGCAACTATAATTTTTATCCTTAGAGGATTGACAGGGTCAGTATGTAATGTCACATAACATTTTTCTCAGTATAATTCCCTCTATCCTGGAGTTGTGCCTTGCGAAATTATCTGTATCCTTTAATTACAGGGATCATAAATTTCCGCTTTCATAAATTGCTTTTGCTCTATATATCTAGAAGGATCAATCTCAGTTGCCAAGTTTACGGTTTTTCGTTTATTTTAGTTACTTCTATCAAAATCAGATGGAACATATGGTTGGTAAGGAAGTATATAGCAACTCTGTTTATCAGAAACAAAACACCAGCCTATGTATAAATTTCATTTTATTAAAAAGTGATGTGTATGAATTTTAACAATATGTTATTACAAGTACAATGAAGAATAAATTATATTTAAAGTAAATTTCGATTAAAATCGATACATTTTACAGAATATGTATATTAACGAATCTAACAATTTTAAATCGTTGTTTAGCATTTATTTAAGTATATTATCCAAAACAGAACGGAAAAACGAAAGACAATAATAAAATTAATATTTCATAAATAAAACTTCTCAGCTGCCACATGATATCAACATTATTACGATATTGGAAAATATAAAGGAGAAAAATCTAATTAAAAGCATTAATTACAGTTAAAATTATTTACACGAATACTAAAAATATATCTAAATACATATATATTGGACAACATGATTGTGTGTATAAGGCACTAATTTGTTTCGTCACCTTCCTATCTTCGCTGAATACAAATGTATGAAAAGGAATGGATACTTTCAGTCCATTATTATAAAGATCCTGGAGGGGTATATCGTTTAATAATACTTCAAACTTCACGCGCTGAAGTAATAATGCAAATTTATCACTTGGGGGAAACATTTCGTTTGTTGAAAATGTTCCTTGAATAAAATTTTATATTTTATATTTAATTGTGAGCATTCAAAGCTATAAATTATTATACGACTTTTTCCGTGTATGTAGAGATGTTTTAACGATTCAATTTATGTGGAAGCTCTATTGGTCCGGAGATTTTTCGATGAGGTCTTCGTTAATTATCTGTTTCTTCTTTTTTCCTTGCGTTGCTGTACCAATCACTTCCATCCATCTTAAATAATAATAAAAATATTAGTTTTAATGTTGTTATTAAGAACCCGAAGAAATTATTTATGATCTCCCACATCACAATGATGATTAGAGTTGCTCAATTTGCGCCAATAGTACTACAAAATGGCTTCAAACTATACATTGAAACTGAATGTATAATTTGGCCGTCATTATCAACCAGATTCAAGAATTTTATAGCCTTATCTATCCCCACACAGCATTTCTAACGTAAACGCGCTATAAATAAGTGATGAAATGTACATAAATTTATGATAGATCAAAAAACGTTATAAGTTTCAAAATAGTTTAAATATTTATATTTAAAATCTTTTTGATTTATCATAAGTTATTCGTTATGGAGTTTCAACAAGTGATACCCGTATCAATTAATTACATAAATTTAGTTATTAACACTGCTAACTTAATAAAGTAATTTGTTCCTGTAACAAATGTACCTAATTTACCTGTTATACGTATATTCGGATTCGGCTCTGAAGAAATAAATGTGATTCTTGTATTGTAATTTGAAGACGTAATCCTTTCCTATAGCATCGTCTGGAGTCGGAGCACTAACGGTATAACCTAATAATGGAAGGGACGCCAATGGATAATCGTCGCTACAACTTTTATAGAAGAAAAGGCAGAAAGACGTAAAAACCACCCAGAGTTTCTGCCAACCGTTACTACTCTTAAATTTGCGAAGTAAATAACCAGATAATTGATTCTGTAAATATACAATAAAAATGAGGATGAAATTCATATAGGAATGATTACCTCGACAGCCAACAGTTGGTCTCTCATGCAAATGCTAGTACTTCTGTGCCAACACACGTGGACGGTCGTATTACTTCTTTGAGTCATCGGTTTCGTTTGTGTTGCCACATCGGTACCACATTGATCCATTATTTCGTCTGAAGAACCTGAAAACAAAGATTATTATATTCGAACGTTTCCATACCGCTTCCTGATACAGAAAGCGTTTAAATATAACGTTCCTAGTCGCGTTGGCAACTAAAAACAAAATAATTATTAAGCGAAAATGTACTTACTACAACTTTTTAAACTTAAATATGTAATCTTCGTATCCGTTTTATCCCTAGCATGTTGGATGGCATTTTGTAAATCGGTTTTCCATTTTTCCTTCTCTTCCGGACAATTAGCAGCCACCGTTAAAGATCTATTTCCGCCTGAATCAAATAGGAATCGTTAAATTCGTATTCGCGTCGAAAATATAACGTCAAGATTGCGATGTGTAAAAGTAAAAATAACGAAGCGATCGAAATAAAACTAACCATAAATAATAAGTCCTATACTGGCCAATTCGCCCTCCGGCTCCTCAATTAAAACGCCCCTAAGGGGCATATGGCCGTGCACTTTAAACTGTAACGTAGATTGTGACCTGGATGTGTACAAAAGAATGTCAGAAAACTAAAACGAATCGAATGAAAAACAGGAATCATTTTTGAACGTATCGATTTCTATAGCGTACCAAAAAGAACATCCGTTGCTGATAGCCTTTCCTCGAACACTTCAGCAGACAGCCGTGTCTGATGAACGTCCGTCCCGGTTGCACCAGATTATCGAAACCCAAAATATCTCTCTGCAGTTCGCATAGGGTTGCGAAATTTTCCGAACAAGCTAACGTTTCCGATATCGGAAGCATCAGGTCTTTAAGGGTGTCGCTCGCCGTTAAACAGTCGGTTCGATCGGGATGATTCGGTTCGTAATATAAAATTAATCCTAAGATAAAGAAAATAACAAAACCCATTATAAGGAGTTTAGATCGATGGTGGTGGAATGAAATTATTTTAAGGAAAGCCATTTTCGTAAAAATCGAGGATTCGGGGGTTTCCCGTTCCGTGCGAACTGCGCAGGTCCTTAAAATAATATCACTTTAACTATAGTTTGTCCCACAGATCTTTTCAGTCACGCGACAATGACATCATGTATGAATCAATAATATCTGAAAATAACAAACACATTTAATACGAGGGCAATCGCTAAAATCAGGTCTCCAAAGCTCTCAAAATTTTCGCGTGGCCGTATGTATTGTTTCCCCATCGTTTAGCCTGCGTTGTTTTTTTGTTTAGTGAAACTTCTTTAGTCCCGTTAGGGTTAATCGAGAATTACACGCAAGATGAATGTTGGGGAAAGCAGTGGTGGGAGGTGAAAGGTGACTTCGTAACTGATGCTGCTATTGGTCGAAGCGTAAAAGAAAGATATATTCTCGCACTATTCAGATTTATCTTTTCTTTCTCTCGCACCCGATTCCCGCGTTTGTGGCGAGTTGACACAAACGGAATCATTGGGAATCACTGGCTACTAATCATCGTAAAAGTCGTAAAAATATGATAAAATGCATCGACCAAAAGCTTTAAAATAAGGCATCAATTATTGTAAAGATAAATATTGAAAATAAACTTCTTCTTTCTATTTATAAAAAGCTAGGAGACCTTAATTTTGGAATTAAGTTCGTATAACCAATAATATTTGTACATGTTGAAAAGAATGGAACTATCATCTGTAGTCTACACTAAAACTGTACGGACTAAAAGATTCGGTAAATCAATTATAGTTTAGCAACTTACTTTGTAATATCGCTTGATATTGGAGCAGCCTGTGAAGCGGTTTTAAAACGAAGGTGGTTAAAGGTACGTAACAAACTTTTTGCGATTCGAAATCTCTGTACATCTGTTCGAAAAGACCGTTTTGCTTAAAAGCTAAATCCAATTTCTCTAAAACTAATACGTGCCCGTCCAAATATTCTTCGTAGATCTAGAATCAAAAACCATGTTCATAAACTGTATGAAATACCATTATAAATGATAGACTTGTGTGATCTCATATTCGTGTGAAAATTTATAATTTTAAATACAGTAAAATCTCGATTACCCGGAACGTTAATTATCCGAATTGGATTCTGGATGCTTTTTTTCTTTCAAAACTAACAATAATAATACTTCAACATTCTTAGACAAACGTTCGTTATGTAAACTGGCGTGCACGGGAGGACTGCAGGTTAGTAAAACATTATTTACATATATTTTTATCTATTCCATGTACGAGGGTAGATTGACAAGTAATGTAAACAGTATTAATAATAGATTCTCTACAGAAATGGTTTAAAGGATTCGAGCAATAAGTGGAAATTAGGATAAAATGAAAAGTCGGTCTGTGTGTATTATTTTTTGATGCAATTTCAAATTATCAATGAAGGTTTACACGAGGGTAGATTGATAAATTTCCGGAATCGCTGCTAGGGAGTTACTATTTTTTCAAATACTTTATGTCGTTGTGTTGACATTCTTTCATATCAATTAACTGCAAATGTTAAATCGATTTGTCAAATAGTCTGGTTTTGACAAGAATTTAAGTCAAGTAGCAAAAAGAATCCATGACATGGTTTTGGCAGATCGCCGAATAAAAGTGCGTGAAATTGAGGAAGTCGTGGGAATCTCTTATGAACAAATAGTTCGTCTTTTATCTAATGAATTGGGTATAAAGAAGCTTTCTATAAGAAGGGTGTCGCATTTACTCAATTCGGAACAAAAACGCATTCAGACTAAAACCTCAGTCAATGGTTTGGAAGTGTTTACGAAGAATCCAATGGATTTCAAGAGACGATTCGTGACCAGAGATGAGACCTGGATTCACCACTACACACTAGAACCAAAAATGCAATCAAAACAGTGGATTGCAAGCGGTGAATCCATTCCGAAGAAGGTAAAGACCATTCACTCGGCTGGAAAGGTGATGGCATCGGTTTTTTCGGATACAAAAGGAATTTTACTAATTGGTTATATTGGAAAAGGCAAAACTATTACTGGTCAATATTACACAACGCTTTTGGACAAATTGAAGGTAGCAATTCAGGAAAACGCCAGGGAAAGAGTGTTGTTTCACCATGGCAATGCGCTAGCTCGTTCAAGTGCAGTCGATCAGCAAAAATTGATAGAATTGAAGTTCGAACTCCGTTCGTATTCGGCATATTCCGCTAATAACTGTTCCCTAAACTCAAAATATTTCTGGGTGGAAACAGATTTTTGTTAAATGGATAGTTAATAGAGGCTGTAAACGATTATTTTGAGAACTTCGAGGAAAGTGACTTCCGGAAGGAAATCGAGAAGAAACGTTGGACGAAATGTGTTGAGCTTTGAGGGGATTATATTGAAAAATAAAATATAACTTGAATCCGTTTTATGTTGTTTTCATTGTCATTCCGAAAATTTTTCGATCTACTCTCGTAATACTAACTAACTAATCTTAAAGCCTTTTTACCCTGCTGTCATTTCATTTCCCCTTCCAGGACTTCCACTTTTATCTATCATGTATTCTACCCCGGATCTCGCTCCATTTTATACTTAGTTTTTTAGCCGCTATCTTTACTTCTCTGCCCATGTTTTTCTCGCCTCTCTTCTCTTTCTTCTCCTCGGTACTCGTGCCTCGTGCACTTTTCTAACCATCTTGGTCTCCTCCATTCTTGGAACATGCCCTATCCATCTCAACTTACTCTCCTCTACAGTGACTTGTATCGGTTTGAACTTTTACGTAATAAAGTAAATGCAATTCTATCATACCGATAAAAATATTAATTCGAATATCCGAATTTTTCGTGATCCGGGTGGGATGCGATCCCAATTGATCCGCATAATCGAAATTTTACTGTACATAGCGCGATAGAACACATAAATAAAACAAATACCGGAAAAAGAGGTGGAAGATGCATCAGTAAAACATCCGCTATAAGTTCAGCTTTCTCAAAACATGCCCTAATCACCTGAATTGACTTTTTTCCACTGCAACTTATATCGGCTTTAACATTTATGTAATAAAATAATTTCAATTCTATGGTACCGATAAGAAAATTAATTCAAATATCCGAATCTTTGATTATACAGATGGCACCACATCCCAATTGATCCGGATAATCGAGATTTTACTGTACATAACGAGATAAAAGACATAAATCAAACAAATACCGGAATGAGAGGTGGAAGATGCGTCAATAAAACATCCGCTATATGTCCCGCTTTCGCTTTCGGTCCGCCACTGCCATCCCAATTTTGCAGTCTCTGTTCCAGATCCTTTACCAGAAACCCGTGGGCTTCCGCCAACGGCGTGATCAGCGCGAGAAGGATTCGTATCGAGCAGTCGTCGACGTCATCCTTATCCACTTCCTGTTTGAACCACTGCAAAAAAAAAGGTATACGACGTCAATAAAAATGAATTGCGTGGTGAACGGTTCTAGTAACCGGAAAAACCAGTCAATGCCTTTAAAATTAAAAAAATGGCTATTCTGACTACCACAATGACTAATAGTAATAATATCATTTTTATTATTATATTATTATTTTTTGTAGAAATGTTATTAAATAAATTTAAAAAGAAAAAAACCAAAATAATACTGTAAAGAGAAAAAGATTTTCTATCGAACGGTATAGTAAAATTAACAAGTTCCCATTTAAAAAAATACGCGGACAGGCGTAACTCAAAAATAAATGAAAAAAATTGAAGCGTTCTAAAATATAGATAAAATTTCATAAAGCACTTTTGTATTGAACATAATTTCCTAAAATGAATATTAACGACAATAACTCGCCATCTCCATACTTTAATTAACCCTGTATATGTATATTCAGAGGAAATAAAAGTATAATGCTTCTGAGTGCATACAAAATTGTGCACTACCTATGTCAACAGATTATAGTGAAAGAATATATATTATAAATGACAACATTTAAATAGATAAAATAATAAATACTTAATACGTTAAATAATATAAAATATTATACAAATTTTCACGAAATAAATTAATGACAAACATATATTCTCACCAGGCAAACCCAAAAATTCTTCAATGCTGTAAGTCACCCTCTCAATTAATTGTTCTTTTATAGTGTTTTAAAATATTTTGAATGTGGGCAGGGGGTCTTAGTTTGAAGCGTTAGATGATAAAAAAATGTACAAGCATTGTAATAAATTTGTTTCTGGTATTTTGCAGTGATTGTATTGATATTCTGCTCCGCTGGATTTTTGTTTATTTTTACACGCAAAAACAAACTTTCGTATATATACAGTGATGGCGATGTCAAAATTTTGAGTTTTCTGAACGCGCTCCTGCAGGGATCCCAAGGATCCAGAGCAGCCATAGTACGGATTGCATGCTTTTATAGTTTAGAAATGCGTTGTGTACTTTCGGAACGGCCCCAATATACAATTCCATATTTTACCAGAGATTGAAAACATGCAAAGTATTGTGCTTTTAAAATATTCAGATCGCAAAATTTGGATATTTTCAGAGCAAAACTTGCTCTCGCTAATCTGCTAGATAAAGAATCAATATGTTCTTTCCATGTTAACCGATGATCTATGGTAAAGTGCAACAGATTAACTGAATTTGAAACTGGAATTGATGCACTGCATCGACCTAGGTATACCTGTTCTAACGAATTTTTCTTACCAAAAATAATAATCTTTTGTTTTGTTGTGATTTATATTTAATTTATTATTTAAAGCAGGTATGGGCAACCTCCGGCCCGCGGGCCACATGCGGCCCTCGAGTAAGGTTTGTCCGGCCCGCTACTGAATTCTTTCGTTGCATATTAGCACGGCCCGTCTAAACTTAATTCATAATGAATCACAAGGATACTACAAAAATGTATATTTTTCAAGATTACTCACAGCATAAAACTTCTACAGAAAAAGGTTGCCCGTGCCTGATTTAAAGTCTATTTCTGAATACATCTAAAAGCTTCTCCAAGGTTAACTAAAACATTAGTATCATCAGCATAATTTACGACTAACGTGTTTTCGTTTTCAAAGCAATACACCAAATCATTTATGTATAGCAGAAATTGCACAGATTGAAGTAAGTGCTTTAACATTTGATTTCCTCGCCACTGACAACGCCAGAAGATGAGGTCAAGGATAAGTAAGTAAGTAACATATGATTTGAACGAATTCGGAAGTAACCATTCATTGCGCGGAATACTCGGAAAAGTAATAAAAAAATAAATAAATCGACCAACTGTTTGTTTTTTTCGTCCTGTTTGTAGAAATATGGAAAGGAATCACTGTAATACGTACCACATTAATGACATCCAAATCCTTCTTATAAGTGATCTCGGTCATCAGCAACTCCTTCACCACATAGTAAGTTTTTTCGGTTTTGAATTTTTCCTGACCTCGCCCTCGATATCCGCTATTATCGTCGTCGTGTTCGGCATCACATTGGCGTTCACGTTGTTCATGTATTCTTCTTTCGCGACATTTTTCAAATTCTCGCCGTTTATCTGATTGATACTTCCGTCGGTCATCGTCAAGCTATCATCGCTAACGTTGCCGTTGATCTTCGGCGTCGCGTAAAACGAATTGTTGTTTTCGTAGGCATTGTTCGTAGTTATCTTAGGCACGTCTGCAAAATGACGAAGATTAAAGTCAACTTCGTAGATGTCGGATTGAATAGGTATAAACAAAAAGAAAGTTATTTAAAACTAACTAAACATAAGACGCTATAAGTACAACGGGCGGGGCTAACATTCGAGAAATCATAAGTTGGAGCTTCATAACCAGTTTATAATTCGTGCACAAATAAACCATACAGTTAACGTAAAATAAAGTTTTAATACGGAAGTAACACATAAATATAATATATATATAAACAATAAGGGACTTACATATGTAGTATACAGATAGCTTTTCTCACCTTACTGTTGCAATGAATCCCAAAAACTTGAAATTAGTTAAACGTTACGATTTAAGAAGCTATCTAATGATTGGACGTTAAGTGAGATGTAACAGAAAGCTTCAACGAAAGCTGTCTATCCAAGGTATACATATATTTTTTTATTCTGGCATTCAAAGCAGTCGTGTAGCACCAGACCTTCGCAGTTAGAATCTGCCAAACAGTGTCAAGATATTTTTTGAACTGACATTATCCTCTTAACAGCCCTATCTCTAGTAGCTTCCCAAATCTCAGTTTTAGACAAAAACCGTAAACTGTGAACGATAAACCGGCAGTGTCGTAAAATTCGATCCGAAATTCTGATTTTATATACAGTAAGGACGCCAAGATTGATACAAAATCAATCAAACCTGTAAATAGCGGGAAAAAGAACGATCGAGCACGTCAACCTAAAGTTTTAAATGCGCAAATTTTTACAAAAGAAGAAAAACGTATTTCGTGACGTCATTATTTTCTTTTAAATGGCAACCCCAATTTTTTATAGCGCTATTTAGAGGAGGTTACATATCCGGATTTTTACGCTTTCTCAACATTTTTATTTACGTTCGGTTGTAATTTTTTGTTTAACATTTACAATTTTAAAAAGAAGTTTATTTCGAATAAGGTTCAAGAAATGTTCCTTAAAGATTCAGTTTTTGCTCGTTGGTTTTTTTGTTTGTCACAATCCATTCGTATTTGTCCTATTTAATTTCTTTTTTTTTTAAACAAAAAGGTAATAAATTTCAATGTAAAATGTATTGTTAATTCTGTACTGTCAGGTGTGTAACCCAAAGAATAGAAATTTTAATGATGATTGGTTTTGGAAACAAATCCGGGATACAAAGAGAAGTTTGTGACTTATTCAATAATACGTACCCAGCTCAGCTTATTGCGTGATCAACAGTGAGACAAAACGCAAATTTTAGGTTACTAAAGAGTATGTAGACATTTTATTATGCTTAATTAAAATTTTTGAAATTTAAATTAATATGAATTATAAATTTAATCAATAATTTTTTTCTATATTTAAGCAGAATGGATTCATATTTAACGCAATAAAAGCTGAACATCAAACTGTAATGAATGCTTCATTCTTCCAAACCTCATAGGAATTCGGGAACATATTTTTATATAAAATTTGTTGAAATTATGTGAAAAGCGCAATTACATTTAAATATACCGCCGAAAACTAATACTTTTCCTACGCAAACTAGATGGCGCTATTTTGCAGTGGGTTGAAAAGTCACTAGATATGTAAAATATCTCAATTTATGAGACCAATGTGTTAAAAACGGAAAGCCATATTGTTGCCCCAAGATGGCGGCTTTTCTAGTGACTTTTTAGTAGTTAAAACAGTCCATCAAAATATTTTGTCGAATACGGTACAATGTAAAATTAATCTGCACTTTTGAAGTTTGTTTCTCGTTTGTGTGGTTGAGATTTATGATTCCGACTGGAATTATACCTTTGACTTATTAAACTTTTAGCAGCCGTCTCCATTACAATAGTTACATGTAGTTATAGGAATGCATGCGAATACGGTCACTATTGCCGGAACTACCAACTTAAACTAGCCGCGAAATTTAAAAAAAGTTTACTGGGTTATTGTTTTTTGTTCCCTTTTTTAAATAAATATATTTCCTATATTGCATGCTACTCATAAAATTTCTATCCATATTTCCAATATCTCTGCGTTATTTATTTCATACCAAAGAACAAATTATTAGAGAATTAGTCACATATTGCTTTTTTATGTTTTAAAGTTCCCGCAATTTTTTACCCCACAATGGCGGATAATTGCGGTACTTTAGATATCTAGTGACTTTAGTAGGTTGGTGTTCTAGAAAGAGTATGTTCTAAGGAGATATCTAAGAGATAACTTTACAAAAGGTCCTCCGATAATTTCAGAAGAAAAACAATTAGATGATGTGCTAGCGTTCCACTCACAAATCTCACAAATCAAGCCGTGCTGTCTCATTGCAGCAGTTAATTAGTCACTCCCCCGTTTTAAGATGTCTAAAAGAACAAATGGCATTCGTAGAAAGTAAAATTGGTTCAAGAACTGCACGAGGATGATTTTCACAGAAGAGTTGAATTTTGTGACATAATGATGGACCAACCTAATAACAATCTGGAATTTTCAAGATGCTCAATTTTCTCCTACGAAGCTACCTTCTCTCTAAACGGGTCTGTCAATAGTCAAAACTGTAGATATTGGGAACCTGAAAATCCACACCGGATGATGAAAGGACACACACACTTCCGACAAAAAAACAACGTATGGGCAGAGGTTGGTAATTCAGTCCTTCAGTCAGTTTTTTATTGAAGGTGTATTACATGGTGAAAATTATTTCCTATTACTGCAGCGAAACACAACACCCACAATTGTTGCTCTCCATTCAAATAGAAAACATCCCCTCTTGTCGGATATTGCTTTATGGTTCCAGCACGATGGCGCATCGACACATTATTCTCTAACTGTTTGTAAGTATCTTTCATTTTCCCAAACAAGTGGATTGTTAGGCGAGGAACAATTGATTGACTAGCACTCTATTTTTCTTGTGGGGATCTCAAATCCAAAGTTTATCTAAACCGACCCAATAATACTGAATATTTGAAGATTAGAATAACCGAGGAAGTCAGGTTAACGACTCCCCAAGTATTAAATAATGTCATTGTGACGAATTTAATTTCTTCTTGCTCATTGTCAACACGTAAATGGTATGCAGCTTGAGCATTAAATTCGAATAATTTTTAATTTACTTGTAACTTTTGACTTTAAAACTTTGATTGTTATATTGAATAATACACAAAAAGAAACTTTTTCGCAAAACTCTTGTAATGCAACCTATCTCAGAAATCATGGTTCTGTATGTAGAAAAACGTTCTCCTCCTAATGGCGCTATCAAAAATTGGGGTTACCATTTAGAAGAAAAGGACGACAATGACGTCACAAAATACGTTTTGTCCTTTGAAAAATTTACGCATTTAAAAATTAAGATTGACGTGTCCGATCGTATTTTTCTTCCTTTACTAGTTCAGATTTTATTGATTTTGTTCCAACCTATAGGTCCACACTGTATAACAAAAATATCAAAGAAAATTATAGCGATTATTTTAGATGATCAAAACGTCACAAAACGATTTTCAATTTTATTTCCAACAAAATGATTGTTACAGAGAGTTTATAGGTTGTCTTTTTTATTCTTCTTCTAGAGAAGTACCATGGAGATAACAATTTGAAATTTTGTTCGAAAGAGATATATCATATATAAATACGTGTATTGACATACGACAATGAAAAAACCAGACACACGTAACCACTTGATTTTTTCTTTTCGTATATAGTAAGGAACAAATAATCGGTAATTGGTGATAAATGCGGATGATGTTTTCAGATATAACGTTTAAAGTCGAATAGTTGGTAATTTAGGCCTATTGATTTCGTTAATGAGAATGTACACATTTTGACGCTCGATATAAATCGCTAGTAATAATAATATGTACTTAATTATATCCTAAAATAGCTCGTAAATAGGTTTGTATGTAAAAACAATACTTGTATGCATGTATTAGGAATATCGAGCAACGCTCGGTGTAATCATTGGTTACATATAAATTGGTGGTCGAGTTTCGGAATTCCTTCGACATTGTTGCGGGATTTTTAGTTAGATCTAAACATTAAGATATCGTCACTTTGTCGGTAGAATTTCGACGCTCTACTATATGAAACAGAGGAAAACGAAAACAGCTTTATATAGTATCTATTACATATTTTTACATATCTTGAAGAGTGAAAATACAACAACGCATTTATCCATGCTCAAAATTTAATTGGATGAAATTCAATATTTACACAATTAAATATGAATGAATATATCAGTTTGAACACGAATAAATTCAGTAGCCAAATGTTTAAAACTTTAAAAAGGAGACGAACGTGATTAAAACGATATTTTTTTATGGAAATGGAATACACTACCCACAATGAAATTTATAGGTTTAAGTATTATCTTTGAAGAATTTATTATGAGTTCTTGGAAATAGATATGATACTAGTATTATTGTTGTATTATAAACGCCCGGTAAAGTTGTTTCTCTTCAGTTTGGTTCTAAATCGTCTTCCTCCTTTCCTTTATTTTCTTGTACCGTCCTCATCGATTGTGATATTCATTAGAAGCGCCACCGTAAAACCACGTTGGCGCCCGAGGCATTTTCTGTATACAGTTCTGGACAAAAGCAAGCTTCTTTCGCCCGTCCATAATTTAATAAGTACTCAAAACCGTACAATTATTTATATGTTAATTTAAACGTTGGTACATCTTCAATATTTTATTTTGTTCACGATGTTTAGTACATATCTACAGTGTGTCCCAAAAAGTTTTATACAAATGGAGAAAAAGTTTATCTTACAATTCACAAAAAAAATTCTTGATAAAAAGCTCTGCATTACTTGCAGATCCATAATTAAGTACAACTTTTTTAAAACATTGGCTGGAATACAGAGAAAATCAAAATCATGATTTGGAGTGAGAGTAAAATACGTTCAAACTGTAGTGGAGAGCAAAATGTTCATTGAAATTGTTCTTCTTGTTGGAGAAAATTATAAAATCGACACCCCGATAAAATAATACATTTCACGACTGTCAGATATGTAATAAATAAATTGAAGAGTTCTGGAAGTGTTGAAAATAAATTGAGAAAGAAACATCAGGCATGGTTTCGAAATGAAGATATTGAAACTAATGTGATACTATCGGTAGTGGAAACTCCAAAATATTCACTTAGAAAAAGATCCAATTTATTAAAAGTAAGTAAAAGTACAGTTGCACGAATTTAAAAATCAAATAAAATGAAATCATACAAACCCCAATTTACCCATACTTTAAAAGAGGGAGATGTTGAACGAAGGTTCGAATTTTCTGCTCATATCCAAGGAGAATTGGAAGATAACAGATTTATGACACGACAAGTACTGTTCTTTGACGAAGCAACGTTTACGTCTAATGGTACATCGTAAAATTGTCGATGGTGGAGCGATGTTTCATGTCCAAACCAGAGATCAATATTCATTTAAAAGTAATGTATGGTGTGGAATTTACAAGGACAGAATTGTTGGACCATTCTTTTTTGAAACAACATGAATGGAAAAAGATGCCTACAATTTTTAAATAATCCGTTGTCTGGCTTTCTTGATGAACTACCACTAAATGAACGAGGAAAAATATGGTACCAACAGGATGAAGCACCATGTCACTGTAACAGAACTATTCGGGATTTTGTACTCCACACTTTTAACGGTAAAGTGATCGGGAGGTACATGGAGTTTCCTTGGCCTCCAAGGTCGCCGGACATTACCCCTCTAGACTTTTTTTTGTGGGGCTACTTAAAAGAAAAGGCGTACCTTCAGAGGCCATTTCAATTATCTTGAAAGACTCATTAGAGAAACATGTGAAACTATACCTCCAGATGTCATTAGAAATGTCATACACGTATTTAATCAACGAACAATCACCTGTTTACAAAGGGACGGTGGATACGTTGAAGTTCCGTAGTATTTAAGTATGTAATTTTACATGTTTTTGCTACTTAATAACAATTTCAATGAACATTTTACTCTCCACTACAGTTTGAACGTATTTTACTCTCACTCCAAATCATTATTTTGATTTTCCCTGTATTCCAGCCAATGTTTTAAAAATTTTGTACTTAATTATGGATCTACAAGTCATGCAGAGCTTTTTATCAAAAAAAAAAATTTTTTTTTTTCGTGAAATGTAAAATAAACTTTCTCTCCATTTCTATAAAACCTTTTGACACACACTGTATATTTACTACATTCTCACTTATTTCTTCTACTAATTATTGTACTGTGGGCTTGTAGATAACCTGAACCTTAAAAAATGCATAGTTATTCCACTCTTCAAAATCATTTATTCTTGCGCTAATTATATAGGTTGTCATTCTCTGCACGTAATTAACAATTTCTTCATCATTATCAGAAAAATTTCATCTCATTCACCTATACATCCATTTTATAATCTTTTAGAGAAATTTGATAGCGCATTGTTATGGAGAATTACAATAAATTGAGCTCACCGAGGTTATGTTTGGTACCCAAAGGTTTTAATCGAGTATCGATTTCATCAAATCGAGCGTTGACCAAGGTTCAAAGTACCGGTCCTAAAAAAATAGATCCGATCGGACGTGCATAAATATGTATTCTTTGACAGTGCATGATGAACATATCCAAAAGCGCATAAGTAAAGCCATAAATAGACAAGAGCGTAGAATTTTCCAACGTCTTTTTACGGAGCAAAGCAAATATTTTAAAGGTCTTATCAATACTGGTTGTATTCGATAGGATTTGAGACAACCAAAAGTATGCAAGAATACCCACAGCTCGCTAGCGAAGTTGTCGAGTGCTCATATTTACGCGAATACATAAATTATTGTCAACACGTCGAGAGTCAAACAAACATGAAGGAACAATTTATTGAAGTATCAAGTAAGGGAATGTTGATACTAGAATTGTTTTTGATCAAAACCCACACGAGTTTTGGACCAAAAGTATGCAAGCATACCTACAGCTCAGTAATCATATCTATGCGAATAAACTATAAATGCGAAGTCGCTTCGAATTCGAAAATGATAATTGTGTGTATTAAATACAGAGCAACGAGCATACATCGGATTAATATTTCTTAATTTAACGTAATTATTTTGAGTTTCAAAGTGCTAATAGTTCGGTTTATATTCCACAAGAAGGAAGGTTAACGTGTTTGTTCCGGAATATACAACGAACTTATACATGACATACAAAACAGCCTTTTTAAAGTTGTAAACATTTTGCAGATATCATCGAAAACAATTTAGGCCAAAAATTATATATACATACTTATACACTTATAAGTAATCAAAAAATCAACAATATAAACAGCATTTAAACTGTCCCTAATGATATTCACAGGAGATATACTTATACATATGTAGTTATAGAATCTAACATATTGTGCATAATACGTATCGACGAAAAAATCCAACAAAATTTATAAATACGCACGTGGTATATTTATCTAAATAGAATAAATGATAATAAATACATATATCATTTCCATAACGCGGCAACCAATCCGAATGTTTATAATTTCTTTACAAAATTCCACACACATTAAATACAACATGCGCACTTCAACGATAACCTACTTACTGAGACTTGTACTTGAGTTATTGTTGATTATCTCCGTCAATAATCATCGCGTAATATCGGTACTTTCGACAATTAAACTAGTTTTGGGCAACATTTTGGCACGTAAATATTACGGAAATAATCGTATGTAGTACGAAGACGTAGACGTTACGTGAATGGGATGAACATTAGGGTGGTTACAAGGTATATGGTAGTTCTTTTTTGGTACTATCTTTCGGGGCACTCCTTTAAAATGTGTCAATATGCTAGAAAATGTGATTGACAAAGTTTCAGCCCAATCTGATAATGTTACCGCGTGCCTCCTTCAGGTTAAAGTTAGAAAAAAAACACGATTTTTCACAAAAAAGCCTAGTTTTTCGTCCTTAAAATCGAAACCATTTATTTCAGGAACCTGATTCGAGTATTATTTGATAGGAAATTTTATTCGTATTAATTTTAATCTTAATAATTTTTGTGCTTAAACTAATAGATTCAGTGACATTTAGCATTTATCAAGTAGTGGTCGCATTAAAAGACTAAATTTAACTTAACTTAATTGTATACATTGTAAATAAAAAAGCGTACACCATATATTAACACTTTTTGGTACCAATTATAATGGTGTCAAATAAATTTAGCACAAACGCTGAAATTTTTGTTAAAATATCTCAATGATTGACCGTTTGGTAACCTTTTAAGTACGAAACTGACCAACACTCGACAATTAATACTCGCCACAGTACACGTGTTGGTTTGTTTTTTCCATTAACGTACAGAGAAATAATTATAATTCGGGGATTCCCATTTTTTATTTTTATGTAACAAGTCACGTGTCAAAAAGCTGAAAAAATTCAGGCAAGGTGTTCTCATGCCACGAGAATAAATACTGGTCGGTTCCCAGAAGGGAACCTGCATTGTGTTAGAGCAATTATTAGAGAAAAATCTTCTTTATTAAGCATGTCGTCGCCATATTTTGGAAGGTGTTTTAAAGGAAGTGTTCAATTACAAAATGGGCACATCTACTGCACCTCAACCAGATATTTTTTGAAAATTCCAGAATGGGTGGTCTAAGCTAGACAAGAAGAAATACAAAACAGTTATAAAAGTTGAAAATTTTAGAAATAAAATAAGTAATCCAGACCAATTAAACAATCCAATTAAAAAATCGCTAGCCCAGGGATGATTATAAAGAATTCATCCAAGTTGGCCTGATTTGTTTAGGACGTCTTCAACCGGAGAAAAAATTATTTTCAGAGTACCTGGAGCTATTCATCACGCCAGATGGATGGCAAAGTCTATTTATTGTCTCCAAATATATCTTTTCAGGGATCAATTTTCGTTAACTGATTTAGAGAGAAAGGGTTTAATGTTTATTCATAATCAATATTTATATAAAGGCATGGTTTACTGCCCACAAGCCCATCCTGGGTCCAACCAAGACCTACAGTTAGTAAAATCGTTAGTTCAATACAGAATAATTGATGAAAAAATTGCAGACAAGGCATTGTCTAAAATAGTTAACCATCTGTGGTATCTCGATTCGGAGCAAATTACTTTTTCATTTTTCGATGATACTTTGGAAAAAATGCCAAAACAAGAATGGTTCGAAAATCAAAGTCCGAAGTAGACAACAATGAAGTTAATTCTGATGACAGGGATGTAAAAGCACAACTTAATTTCCAAGAAGTCGATAATTTATTGGACAAAGAAATTGATTATTTCGTTTCTTCTCGGACTCTAAATTTTTTAAGAGATTTGAAATTGATAAAAATTCTTTAAATACTGATCCCGATGTATGGTGTGAAAATCATTTAAAAGCTCAAAAAATAGTGAAAGGTCTAAGAGTAGTTAATGACGCAGCTGAGAGAGGACTAACATTAATCCAAGACTTCAATTCGTCCTCGACAAGAGACGAAGAACAACGACAGTTTCTATTAAAAGTTGTATCTGAATGTAGGCATCTTTTTTCCGGACTCTCCAAAAGCTACCATATCACCATGCCATACCATTACCACCTTAATTTTAATTTTAAATAATTATAACGTTATGATACATAATTTAACGATATAAATAAAAAAAAAATGTATTTGAACAGTATTCAACAATATAATTAATAAAATCTATTTAAATTAGATGTAATCGATTATTGTAATGTTCTTAGAGGTTTGCATGGAAATTCACATTTGAGGATATCCAGTACGACCTGATCTGATAAATGCTAAATGCTGCTAAAAACAACAGTATTAGCAAAAATATTATTAAGATCAAAATTAATAAGAATAAAATGTCCTATCAAATAACACTCAAATCAGGTTCCTGGAACAAGTGATTTCGATTTTAAGGACGAAGAACTAGGACTTTTTTGTGAAAAATCGCTGTTTCCGTTTTCCTGACTTTAACCTCAATGAGGCACGTGTCAACATTATCAGATTGGGCTAAAACTATGCCAATCACATTTTCTAGGCTATTGGCACATTTTAGGGAGGTGCCCCGATTGCAAATCCAAAATTGATTTCTTGTAACCACCCTAATGAACATACTCGTCATTACTCTTTAAAAAGAAATACGCACTTCGCTTTCTCGCCATCGAAATTAGTTGAAACAGTATACACATACTAACAAATATGGAAATCAGGATTCTATTTTTTTTTTGTTTATTCTAATTTGCTTTTTCCATTCCCGTTTTTTTTTTTACTTTCATACATAATAGCGATCGGTATTGATAGTAGTAATAACCTACGGTTACTTAATGCTAAATATTAGTTAGTTTACGAAGACATAGACTAGATTTTGGTAATTAATGAATGTATTACAATCACATATACTCATTACATCAGATGATGTTCGGTGAATCACTGCACTTACTAAATAAATTTCTCGTGTAAATTGACGTTCAGAAATAGATTTTTGGAAAAAAGAAAAAGTATGTACGAATGTTGTACGTGTATATAACATAAAACGAATTTCTACACTAGCAGACCTTTCATAAGGCACTTCATAATTGATGATGACAATTTATAGAAGAATAAATCAAAATTTTCCTGACACTTTTGCTTTTTAAATTTTAAAAATACTGATAGATGCTCATTTTCACAATCTAAGCACCATTCGGGGAGTTCGATTTACAAAGAAAGGTTCCCAATCCGCACCCGCCGATTTCGATAAAAGTTGGTAATCATGTAAAGTTGATAAGACTATGTAAGAGGTCGGTTTCTATGCCTGCGCTTAAAGCCTTTGAAGGAGCCCCTAAAAATTGGCCTATTTTTTGGTTTTGGCCTCTGGAATTGTTGCAAGAAGAGAATATTTAAACATATGAACATATAGCGCTTCGAAAAGGCTATCGAGTAATGCCTGAATCCCTTATACTTAAAAATATTTTTATTTGAGATCTCGCTGATCACGCTGTCAATTTCTTATAAAGTTATTCAAAGAGTGATATGAGAAAAGAAGGGTAAAATTACTTTTGAAACTACTCCTGAAGAATCTGAAATGTACCACAATTACGGCAACGTAAGGAAGATGATTCAACGTTGGACAAAGGCCGTGAAAATCTACAGTCTCGGCCATATGTAATCGGGACTCCTCTAGAATTTAAATCTTCTAAATCGGGACGCGGGACCGATTCAATCTAGTTTATTCCGATTATTATGATCAAATGAAAGAATTTTAACTATAATTTAATTTCTTCGGGCAGTAATAAATACACACAATGTATTTGTAAATCTTTAACGTTCAAACTTCGGGTAGCAGGCACTTTCCCTTGGCCGTCCACTTGACTCAACTGGGATTTGCGGGGGTGAAAGGCGTTCGTAGCCGTCATTGAGAGGGAAAATATTTGTCCATGCAAACACATGGACACAGTAAAAGTGGGGTAAAAATGCATGTTGTATATGTTGTTATACGGTTGTTGAAGATGCTTGCCTCGAGCTAGAGAAACACGTGTCACCGATTTTATTATAAATAATTGTGTGGTGAGGAGTTCACCGATGTGATATTTGTGTCAGTAAATTACACCACAGTCCTTGCAATCACCTTCATAGAATTTAAATTATTTAATTCATAATAAAACAACATTTTTACGAGAAAAAATCCCTAGTATCATAGGAAACCCGAAATTATTTTTTGAAGATTATCTAAATTTCTTGCAGATATTCCTTTGAATTTTAGCAAACGTATGAGGTTTACACACGATGGTGCGGCGCCCCATTTTTCTGTCCAAGTTCGCCCGGTATTTAAATGCAAATTTTCGTGGATGTTCGATAGGCCCTTGGATGGCCACCGTTGTCTGATTTAAATCCGATCGAACGTTGAGTCGTGCATGCGGTGAATCAGTGTTATGTCGGAAATAAGTGTGTATCCAGACATAGCGGGAATAACTTCGAACATCTTTTGTGCTAAGTAAGTTAGTGCACCCAAACAAAGCTTTTATTTGCCCATCTTATTTAAATCAATTTTTCTTTCTTTCATACTCATTGACTTACTTGTACCTCTGATAATCTTATCAATAGCTTTCACAGCCGAGTTATGAAAAGCCTGTATACTCGACCTAAATGTGGAGGAATTTATCTAAAATAAAGTACGTGCGAAAGTGAAAAACGTGTTTTACCACAATTACGGTAACGTCCAAAAGATAATTCAAGCCCTGTACAATTGTGCGCAAGCAATTCTAAGAACTAGAACACCAACGGTATCTCTACGAAAAAAGAAACACTTGTCATACCCGAGTTCTCGGAATTTATTGCTATCAACTCCTTCTTCGAAATTGCCTGCACATTGTGTCACCGGATTTAATTAAATAATTGTGTGGCAAGGAGCTTACTGCTGTGATGTAGTATCAGTAATATTACACCAGTTCTTGCAGTGAATATCAACGAATGGCTATATGAAAATGATAAAGACCGTGAAACCTGCTCACGCTGATCATCTTTCGTTCTGGTTGGTTATCGGAAAAGTGTTGTCGAACCGAAAATAATAAAAGCGTTTTGGTCACTTACTTGCGCAGATTTCACTGAAACTCGCCAAGTACACATACAATACAGTTGTTTAATTAATAATTGTCCATATGGTAACAGGAGAATGCTTGGCCCAAAATATGACGATTTAACCTAAAACACTTAGATAAAATTTCCTCCTAACCGATATACAGGGTGTTCTATTTAAACGATTAAAGATAAACGTATTTAGCTAGATTCCTCATTATTTTCTAAGTAAATTTAAATGGTAATTCATATTTACAGTTTCTCCAAACTACGCTCTGTGATGAGTTGGAACAGTTGCCATTAAACCAAAGAAGAAATATGTGGTTTATGCAAGATGGCGCTTCACCACATTATCCCCTAGTGGTGCGAAATTATTTAAATAATGAGTTTCCTCGTAGATGGCTCAGGAGATTAATACAATTAGTAGTGAAACACCCTGTACAATCGGGACGCAACATATTCGAAACATTGATTCTTGCAAAACGTTTTAAAAAAATTCGAAATGAATTCACCGAATATCATCTTGCATTCTCCACTTTACATTCCTATGCAAACAGAATAATGGTAAATATCACTTATAAGTACATACATACGTAAATATAAAGTGTACGAGATACTTGAATTTGATTCAGCTTTTACTTATCTGTTTTTTTTTTTCAACGTCGCGGGATTATAAATATGTACAGGAATTATTCAGTCTTCATTTTGGCTTTAATTGTATCCTCTTTAGTGATTGCAGTATTTGAAGGATCGCTCACCGACGTTTGCCCGTTGCGATTTAAGAAGAAAAAGTGAAATTGTGCGTTTTGGGTTATACTATAATAGTAATGGCAGTATGACTTTTGTGGTTCATTTTTATCAAATGAGAGGTGTGTAAAAGAGGACAAAAGCTCCAACGGTCATTGCATTATATTCAGGTTACGAATTAAGAAAGTACAAACACATGAACTAATTAATTAGGAACGAAGATTCCATTGAATTACGTAGCAGCAAAAGCCTCGAACCGGTTTCACTGTAATCGCAGCTCATCAGCGAGGCGTATTCCCTCCTAGGCAATTCAATTCATATTTATTGCTTGTTAGTGCGCTTTATATGAGATATTACATAGATTGGAAGGAAGTCGCCATATTTTGTAACACAAAATTTCACTCTAGGTTAGTGTTATAGAGACGATAAAATTTGTGAAAATTTGTTATTGAAAAAAGATAACGCGGTTCATCGATTTTTAACTCGAAAAAATTTCGAAACTATGATTCTTCTAATTTGCGTCCCTTGTCATTATTTTCCATTCTTCTTAACTAAACCGAAAAATTTCATTTTTAGACCTTACAAGGCAATGTTGTCACCTGCCGATTTCAATGAAAATTGGTCAGTTTTGTAGACCACATCGAGTGTATTTAGTAAATTACCGTTTTTCCTCTGAGGGGAGTTTTATATTTAGAGGGTAAAAATCACCCACGAAATTTCGTCGATTTTCAGTGATTTGCGATTTATACCGTTATTAGAAATGTCTACAGCTCAAAATAAGCCCAGCTTGTGTTAAATTGTCAAATATTTGGATCGTATATTTTTGTATGTTGCGAATTCAATATCTTTGTAAAATGTTTTGAAATAATTTGATTTAATACCTACATATATATAATGTAAGATCGACAATATGTCCCTGTCAATATAATCTAAAGAAGGGGAGTAAGTCAAAATCAGTCGTGTAATGGTTGTCAATGATTTCGATCATAGGGGATTGCATTTCGATTTTATTTTGAATTAACTAAAGTGTTGTTTCATTTACTTATCTATTTTTATCTATTTATATACAGCCTCTTCCACAACTTATGCATCAAATTAAAACAGAAGAAAATTCATAATAAAGAAAACAACATGTTTAAAGCGAAACATTTTCCCTGCTATAATAGGAAAGCCGAAATCTTTTGTATATATTCTTTTGGGCGTTAGAAAACGTATGTGGTTTATGCACGATGGTGCGACGTCCAATTTTGTTGTACAAGTCCGAGGCTATTTAAACGACAATTATGGTGGTGGTTGTGTAAGTTGTTGGATGCCCACCGTGTTCGCCTGTTTTAAATCCGATCGAATGCTGAGTCGTACATGCGGTGAATCATTCACCTATTATGTCGGGCATGAGTTTGTATCGAGACTGGCGGAAATAACTTCGAACATCTATTGTGCTAAGTAAGTCAGTGCACCCAAAACAAAGCTGTTATTTGCCAGATTTTTTAAATAATTTTTTCTTTCTCCTACACTCATTGACTTGACTTGTACCTGATATAATCTTATAACCAGCACGCAAGTTGTGAAAAATCCTGTATACTCGACCGAGATGTGGAAGAAGCTAAAATTGTATTTAATTATTGTATTGCATACTACACATGAAGATTCCACATTTTCTATTTAATCGGTCGAGGGAAAGGGGGTGAGGGAGAAGGGCAGAATCGGCAGGGTAAAATGAATCTACGCAGATACGATTTTTAAGTAGACCATCTACGGGCGCTTTCTTTTTCAAAAAAATAATCTGGCACAGTTTGATAGACCCAGGGGAGATGAATTTCGTGATGTATAGGGCTTCTCACAACTAAAGCGCAAATTTATTTAAGAAATAAGTCAATAAATGTAAACAAGAAAAACAATTGAGAAAGTAAATGTTTAGCTTTGGGACTACTGACTTATTTATCGGTGTTCTGGCCCTACTTATTTGTTACGAAATTTCTTCTGTTTTAATTCAATGTATAAGTTGTGAAAAAGATTAGGATATTTAACAACTTATGCGCCAAATTACTTTTTTTCATGTGCGGTAAAGGTCAATGAATATAAAAGAAAAAAATGACATTACCTATTCTACTTGAACGTTAACATTCTATCTGGTGAGTTGATCGTGTCCCATTCGAGAATATACTCCCTAATTGCTAAACATATGGACCGAATTTTACTACTTTTTACATTTCTTTGTCTAAACAGTAAACATTTGAGTTATTTAACCAGTTAACTGTGAAATTATTTTAATCTCTTACGAGGTGCGTAATTGAAATCAATCGAAAAAGTCAAGTAAAGCAATTCATTGTTCAAAAAGATGTTGTTATTGCAATCTTAAAAATTGCAAAAAAAGCTTCATAAACAAGAAGAAATAAAGAAATAAATATATAAGGAATTCAGTTGACTTTGCATGGTATTCTTCACAGCACCAGTACAGTACAGTTACACTCATTTTGTAAAAAGCAATACATAGGACGGGGAATAACCTCTATACCAAAGAATTAAACTTTTTCTTTTATTTATAGCAGGTTTCTGGTAATATAAAGGAAATATACCATTAAATAACATCTGCATTACAACTTACTGAATTTTTTTAAATAGTTTTAGTTTCTATATCGAATGGTAATTTTTTATTTTACGTGAAATTAAATATACGTGTCCTATCGTAATATCCACTTGGCCTTGCTTAACATATGAGCCGAATTTTACTAGCATTTACATTTCTTACAGTGACCTCAGCTGTGATCGATCGGTTCCTTGAGAAATATCAAAAATTAATTTGGACTTTCATGTGATAGTAGGAAGAAAATTTTAGGGTGCACCGTCTTATTTATCGCAACAGGTGTAATGAAGTAATTCCCACCGGTTTGTGACGTTACAACGACTAACCGCATACGTTTGATCGGGGATAGGTTTGGGATAGGTCGCGCATCCCAATATCAGTTTAACCAAACTTAACATATGGACCGAATTTTACATACATTTACATTTCTTCGTCCTAAGTCTAAATAGTCAACGTTCACCTATATTTCTTATTGTCTGCAGTTCCTAACGAGTTACTTTCGAAACTTTTCGGCTTTCCTGCAATAGTAGGAATTTTATTTCTCTTAGAAATGTTGTTTTTTTCTTATTATGATTTTTCTTGTTTTAATTCGATGCATTTGTTGTGCAAAATCCTGTATTATTCAAAAATTTTCATAATAGCGGTGTAAATCGCAAGTAACCGAAAATCGTCGAAACTTCGAGGGTGTTTTTTACCCCGTAAATATAAGACTCCGTCCAAACGGAAAGCGGCGATTTACAACACTCGGTAGGACCTACAAAGTGATCAAATTTCATTCAAAATGGAGGGGTATGACACTTTAGAACTTTCCCTCGTTTAGTTATTTCATTAAAAATTGCTTTTACACTCTCTGGTAGTAAAGATGTCGCAAAGCTCGCTTTGCTTTTAGAGAAATGGGGAAGTTCATTGAAAGTCATTGAAATTCATTGTCATTACAAATATTTTCGTGTTAAAAACTATAGCGATCGTTCCCTTAGGGTAAAAAAGGAAAACTAACAAACAAATCGTGTTCACTTCGTCCGATAATAACCGGAAAAACAAAAAGATTCGGAATCGTGGGTGAGCGATCCCGACAGAGCCGAAAGTTTGAAGACAGCAGCAAAATTCGAAAGCAGCACGTATTATTTTTTTATAATTAGAATGGATAATAGCGAAAAGTGTCCTTTCGATCGAACGAACAACACAGAGTGCAACAAACACATAAGCTTTACATGTACGTAGGTGCTCCTATCCGAGCGCCGCGTTTCAAATCCGTCCGTTTCCTGAAAATCGATGTACAACAAATACGCACGTACGAACATCGAACGCCACAAATCTGAGTCAATTCACCGTGTTGCGTCTCTAGAAATTTCCACTAACGATAAGTTATGGTAACGGAACAACTATTAATCGGTAAAAAATGTAAAAAAATTAAGCGCGGATACTTCGTTTGTGATTTTTGGCACGCACTAATACTGTATTATTTCCGTGTTATATCGATCGCACACAGCGCATACGGTTAAAAATTTAAAAAAGAGGGAGAACGTCAAAAATAAAAATAACAGAGGGGCTCTTTTATCGACCGGGGCGAAGACAGGGGGTAAATTCGCTTACATCTAACGCGTTCCTTTAAAATCAAATTTGATCCGGTTTGTCTATCTCGAAATCATCCTCTAATAAGGGAGGGGGTATCGAGGAAACGTCAAAACCTTCGACGATTTCGCACCGATCGTCTTCGTCCTTTTCCATCCGAAATATATCGGAACCGGACTGCGAGTCGCCGTCGGGAAAATAACCCTCTTCGATGTAACCGGAAGGCGACATAGCCTCCCCGACCTCGTAATGAAAAACGCAAGCCATATCGTCTTTGCTACGCATAAATTCGTCGTAATCTTCCTGTTCTACGTAGAAATAATCGTCTTTGGTCGAATGTTCTTTTTCGTTCTTGTATCGTTTTTGAGGCGTTTGTCTTCGGCGTCTGTAACCTCGCCTCGATTCCGATTTGCTCTTCGGCGATTCCATCGAGCTGGTCGAGTCGTTTTCGCTCGGCGGGCTTTTTCCATGGAATAGGGAGGTTTTGGAAACGGGTTTCTTGTGGCTGCGCGTCAACGGTACAGTCGCCGTTTTATTGACGGGCGTCGACGTCGTCATCGGCGTCGATTCCGAACTTAAACTGCTCGAATAGTACGGCGAACATTTCGATAATTTTAGCGGCACTTTCGCCGGTTTATCGAACGATTTACTGCCGTATTTTTGCGAATACTTCTGTTTATCTTTATCGTATTTCTGCACGTGTACGGTCTTCTGTTCCATACTGCTGCTTTCCGTCGATTTCTCGCTTTCCGATAGTATTTGCGGCGGTATCATCATCGGTCGTTCCGTCGACTTCGTGAACGTTTTCTCCTTGAATGTCGGCGGACATTGCATCGCCAAATCCTCCGACGGGATATTCTGAGGACTTTTAATGTTATCACCGACGATTCCCAAATCGCCTTCGTCTACGCTAGAACCCAATCGCATCTGGCGTTCTTGCGCTACAGGCGGAGGAGGCGTGAAGAACTGCTGCGGAACTAGAGTTTTCGAATCGGAACTCGACCAGTCGGAAATCGTCGGTAAAATTTCGGTGAGCGTCGAAGAATCGCCGGTCGAAGACGATAACTTCTGAAATTGCAAGCTTTGAGCTTTCATCGTATTGCTATTACTGCTGGACCATTCCGAAATGGATTGTGCGATGTCGGTGAGGGAATTATCGTCGCTTTTCAGTCCGGAACTTTTCGTATTGCTATTACTCGTCGATAAATTTTGAAACTTAACAGTATTTGTACTATTCGACCACTCCGATAAGCTCAGGGCGATCGACGTGTCCTCCGAATGCGAGCTGTGCGTGCATTTAGTCGGTTTGAGGGCGTACCTGACGGTTCCATCCTCCAAGGTGGTTCCCATCGAACTCGTGCATTCCTCCTCTGAATACGAGCTGTGCGATCCCTTAGTCGAGGGCGGTTTCAATTCGCTTTTATGCCCCGAATGCGAGGAATCGTCGGAGGTCGTGCTTCGCCTCATCGCGGTGGGAGGTCGCAGTTCGCTTTTAGTCACGTCGATCGTATCCGTGAAGACGTCGTCGTTTAAATTCGATTCGTTCACGTCCTCTTCGGAATTGGACGCCGAACTTCCCGATTTCGCTTCCAACACGATTTTAATCCCGCTCGGACCGGCGCTTAAGCTCTCCGAGAGCGATTCGCTCCCTAATTCTGCGGCGACGTTCTCGTACGTATGACATTGTTCCATATCCAAATCCAACGTCTTATTTTCATCGGAATTCGAATCGTTGTCGTAGGTGCTGACGGTGCTCGTCGATTCCACCACCACTTTACACGCTTCCTCCGGCGGGGTCATGTAGTATGTCTCGACGTTTTCGACGATGGGGGATCGACGACGCTCGACGGCGGACTGGGCCATTGCTCGGATTCCTGGCTCTTAATCGAGTCGCGCAGACCGAACGTTTTCGGAATTACCGTCTTGGGCGGTTGGTAAACTTGCGTGGTCTGTTGCGACGTATCGCTGCTCGGAATCTCGTGCAACGCCAATAAGGGTTGTTTGTGTTGGGGTATATCCGGCAACGGCCAATCTTCGCTTTCTTGACTGCTCGAGCTCTTCTTGTCCTTTCGATCTTCGAAACACTCCTCGTCGATGACCGTGTCGTCCGAACCTTGCCTCTTCAATTTCAACCCCCGTTCCGAAGTGATAATTTCTATATCGTCGATCGATATGTCCGCCATTTCCGCCGAGGTGCGCCGATCATCGGAAATTTGTCGCTGAAGCAAATTCGTGATATTAGGAAGTGGTTCGTCGCTCAATTTCCCTTCGCGTTTGGCCTTCGTTCCGTTCGTTGGAGTCTTCTTGTCCGAATCGGAAACGTGAGCGTTGCTCGGAGGATCGGAACTTAAACTGGCGGGGCGATCACTCGACGGTAACGATTCGTCGTTCAAGCTGTCGCTTTGCGTGCTCGCTTTGGTGGAGTCGTCATCAACGCTGGATTTTTCGGAATTAGTGCTCCTTTCGGATATCCTAGACAGGGTTCGCGAGAGAAATGTCGTGCTATAACCGTGTAGAACCTCGGCGATTCCCAAATTTCCAATGTTACCTAAACAAGGATAATTGAAGTTCGTGAAATTGGACAGGTCATCGTCGTCTTTCGTCGGGGTCACATCGCGATCTCCGTTTTGTTGCAAATAAGTGATATCGGGTAAAGCCGTGAAATCCTCGGAATTTTCCCGGGTTAAAAAGTATTCTTGACCGTAAAGATCTTGATCGACGGGTATAATTCCCTCTTCTAAACTCGACGATCCGGAACTCTCCAAGGGGAACGGCCTCCAAGTCGACGCGGGTTCTTTAACTAATTCCCCTGCCTTCTGTAACCGAGCTGCAACCCCTAAACTCCCGGAACTCGATTCTGTATCCATGGAATTTCTCGATTCCGTCGATAAGGAGTGCTTACTATCAATCTTATTAATTCCGTTCCTTCGGGCTTCCGACATGGAATCATCGACAGAACTAGTCTTATCGCTAGACGAATGCTTCTTACTCAATTTCTGTTGTAATCTCTGTGCCAATTCCGAATCACTCGACCATTTCTCCTCGAACGGATACGGTTTCCTCTTATATTTAACACCGCCGGCATCGCTACTGGCGCCTTCCTCCTGAACTTCTTGAATCGGCGTCAGATCCTTCGGTATATCGTTAGCACCATCGGAACTGGATTCGTCTGAAATATTCTGTTCCTTATCCGAAGTTTCGTCTATCGTAAAAGCCCGTCCTAAGACGCATATTCTAGGACTCCTCGGACTCCTAGGCACTTCGACCTCGGGGGAACTTTTATCGATTAGATCTTTCGTCGCGAATTTTTCGATGGTCTGGCTGATACCGATCGCCCTCCCCATAGAACAGCTGAGGCTCGATTCCTCCGCTTCCTTGACATTTCCGGGACTCAAATCCTTTTCACCGCTCGTCCACGATCCCGTCGTATCGCTGGATCGCGATTGATCTGAGCTCCTCTTAAGTAAATCGATTTTGCTGTGTTTAACTTCGGTAGTTAAGAAATTTTCGTCGATTGTAACTTCCTCCACTTCGATTTTAGTTTCGACAAGATCGCCCACCGTCGATTTACCTTTTTCCGGCGATAATTCGATGACGTTATCGTAATCGAAAGATTCTTGTTCCCCGACGTATTCTTCGCATTCCACCGTAATCCACGAACCGGTATCTTCGGATCGGCTCCGCTCCGCGCTTAATTTCATGAAAGTTTCCCTAGGGGTCTCTAAAATCTCTTTCTCTTTAATTTCCGGCTTCAATTCGCTCACTTCCGTCAGGGATTCCTCGCTGGTTAAACGTACGAGCGTATTGTCTTCGCTCCCGACTTCCGGTTCCTTTTTCGCCTTCTCCATCTTTTTCTGAATCATCTTCTCCACATTCTGCGACGCCCTTCGTAATTCGGCTATCAGTTGCGCGTCCTTTTCGGATTTGTGAGAAGAATCGCCGGAATCGTCGATGTATTTGATATCTAACGAATTTCCCAAACTCATTTTTTCCAAGCTTTGCGAATCGGAAGAACTTTTCGCTTCGATCTTGGCGAGATCCGGCGGTTTCGTCGCGGAGCCGTCTTCAAAAAATCAGAGGATTTTTGCAAAACGGTTATGTTATCTAGTTTATCGTCCTTTCCTTTGTCGTCGACGGAAAGCCAAACGTCCAAGCTCGTTCCCTCCAATATTATATCCTGGGTCATTTCCGATTCTTTCAGGGTGTCGTCATTGTCCGATTCGGCTTTGTCCTCGTGTATATCAGCTTCGACCACTTCTTGCTTTGCTTGAACATCAGTTTCCGGTGAGGTTTCGTCGCGTTTTTCCACTTTTCGCGGTTTCTCGATCGGGGCTTGGAAATCGAAATCGAATTCTTGCGTCTCCGGACGGTTATCTAAATCCAAACTTTTTCCTAGGCGCATGACCGATTTCGATTCGTCCTCCGTCGTCTCCCCGTTCAAATTTAATTCTAAACTCTTCGTTAATTTCTTGTCCATTTTCTTATCGAGCTTTTTAGGCGATTTCGTTATTATAATCGCGTCTTCTAGACTGACCGCGTTATTCTCGATCGTATTGATGCTAATCTCCAATTTCCCATGGCGTTCCCGCACCATTTCCTCGACCTGAGGGAAAACGGGCAAAGCATCCTTAACCGGACTCTTTAAGGTTTTAGTTTGTTTAATCGCCGTTTCGTACAGCATCTGTTGTTTCTCCTTCCTCTTAACTATATCGGTATCGCTTTCGTCTTGCGACCTAGTACGCTCTTTACTACCCAATCGTTTAAGTTCCAATTTCTCCAACGACCTCGCCTTCTCTTTCGGGGGTAATTTCTTCTGTAATTCCAATTCTTGACTTTTAGTCCGTTTAATTTCGGGTAACGTCAATGACAATTGAGTCGGTAACGATTTTTGAGGGGGTAAGGATTTGTCGCCTTTTTCGTTTTCTTTTTTCTCGACTTTTTCGCAAGATAGCGCTTTTTGCGGCGCAGGCTTGGCCGGTAAAGCCGGAGGGGTCGGTTTCGGCAAGCTTTTTGGTTTTAACGCAGGTTTTTGCGTCGTCGGAGGTTTAGGTCTCTCCTTAGGCGGTAACCTAGGTTCTTTGGCGGGGCGTGCGGATGATTTACCTTTCGGCGGGGGCGTTTTAGGAACGGTCCCTCTAGACGAAATAATCGGCCTATATTTGGTCCTTGACGTAACGTCCGGGACGATTTGATCCTTCTCTTTGTCTGATTTCAATTTCTCTCTTACAATCCTCGGTTTGGTATCGACGGGCTTCATAGTAGTCGCAGTAGTGGTTACGGTAGTAGCAATTGTGCGACCGCCACCGATCAACTTTTCCTTATCCTTTTCCTTAACCGGGGTTTCGATTCCGTCGATTCTTCTTCGACCGACTCTTCTAGTAACGATTTGATTTTAGTAGGGGATTCGTAATCGGTCGTTTCCCTATCCGACTCCTTCAAGATCATATCGCTCTGATCCTCTTCCTCCACCGTATCGTCTTTGCTAGAGAAGGCATTCAAGGGTGGTAGGCGATTCACGCTGATCACAGGGGCGTCTAAACTCTTCGTTCTACGACCGGACAGTAACTGCGCTTCGGTGGCTTGCTGTTTTTGCAATAGGGAAAAGGCGGAGCCTTCGGATAAATTCAAACGCGCATGCGCGAATAGTAGAGGGCTCTGACCCTTCTTCCTCATAGACGGCGAGCATATTTCCGTAATTTTCGTCTTCGGCGGTACTTGCAGATCTTTTAAGTCCTTCTCGATATCGGCTTGGAGCAATTTTTTCTCCTTCTCCTTTTCCTCGTTAAGATCCTTCAATTCTTCTTCTTTTAAGAATTCCTGCACGGTTACTTGTTCGACGGTGTCGTCCACCGATTTATCTACGTCATCGTGCTCGCCGACGGTCGTTAGGAGGGCGTCGGTTTCCGGTTCCGCGAATACCGGAGCCATGTCGCTCGTTTTGATGTTGAGATCGTCTTCGGAGCTCGGTATCGACAGTGATCTTTCCGAAATACGCCTGAGTTCAGTCTGATAATTTGGATCGAGCGTCCTATCGTACAAGCCGTCGGTTTTTCTAGTTTGAGGGGGGAACCTTCGACCTCGGTGGATGACATGGTGTATTGTAGATATTTCCTTTCGGATTCGAACTTCAATATCGATTCCATCTCCTTCCTCATCTGCGGCGGAGAAAACTCCATCTTAGTCGGAGTGGCTTCCGCGCTTCCGAACACATCATCCGAATCCAAGGATTCGTCGTCCGAACTGAACGAGGTTATCCTAACTTTGGTTTTGTTACCTTTACCGCCTTTCTTATTAGGTTGCATCCTGGGTTTAATGATCCGTTTAGGCTTACCGTCGCCTTTACCTTTCTCCTTCCCCACGGGTTTAAGTTTAATTTCCGGTTTATCAGGCGAGATCTTCTTATTATCATCCTTTTGAATGATCTTATCCGCTTTCTTCGGTAGTTCCATTTTAATTTCGGGAATTATCGGTTTCGGTACGATTTTAATTTTTTGCGCCGGTTTTAAGCTTTCCGTTTTGGAACTCGTAGGGGAATCGCTTTCGATCTGACTCAACTTCGAATTTAGCGCCTCGAGCATGGCCGGATCGATCCTCGTAATATCGCGTTTCGGGCTCGAGCTGTGCTGGATAGGTTTGACGCTTTTGTCGATTTCTAAAGTGACGGGATCGACTTTCGATAAGTCGATGTTTTGGGTAAAGAGAAAAGTTTTTCCGGCTCTACGGCCGCGGGACTTTTCGGCTTGGATTTCTTCTCGCCTAAATCGGGAACTTCTTGTACGCCTTTCGAAACAGATTTAATCGTTTCCTTCACCTTCGTCGGTTCTTTAGGTTTACCGATCTCTTTGATTTTGGTCGTTTCTTCCTTGGTCGCGGTGCCATTCATTATGTGTCTTTTATGCAACACGTAAGGTATATCGCCTTCGTTTTTCGGCGGTAAATTGATGAAATCGGATTGGGTTTTGGCGCCTAAGACCTCGAATTGACTCTTGGGCACTTCAAATTTGGTTTTCTGCCCTTCGATTTCGCGTTTTAGGATATCGAAATGTCCAAATTCGGCGGTGGGCATTTCGAAATGCGATCCCTTTCTTATGATTATGGGTGGCGCGCTAGGTATCTGTTTATATAAGTAGTCATCATCGCTCGATTCGGCGGGTGTTAAATCTATGGATTTCTGATGTTTCAGGAGCATCCTCCTGTTGTTGGAATTCAAGCGCTGCCTCGCCAGGGAATTGGGATCGGATTTAGTGCGCTCTATGGGCTGATGTAATTGTATGGGATCGCGACCTTTTCGAGGCTCGATCTCAACGAAGATGTCCCTAAACGGTTTCGGGTCGGATTTCTTGCGTTTATCAATATTGGGCACGACGCTAAACCCGTGATCGGTACTAAATTCTGCGTCGCTTTCCTGCAGCGATTGTATCCGCTCCTCTTCGAAGCTGAAAATATTACTTTCAGATTCAGTCGATCTGCTTTGCTTCGAAGGCCAATCGGGTATTTCGGTCGGAATCCCGGCTATACTTTCAGGCCAAATGTGCGTGACACTTTTAGGAGTAGTCTCTGCAGGTTTCGGCTTAAACCTAGGAATCGTATTGGGATCCATATTATTTTGAGTCCGATTCGCACGCATGTTCTGTTCCGTTTCGACGTTTTGCAAACTTATCGAATGTACGTGCGACGTTTCTTTAAATCCGTTGTAATGACTGAAATCCAACGAGTAATTCCTATTGATTTCGACGTTATCGTGTTTGGCGATGTGCGTGCCGTAATTTCTCTGAAAATGAATCTTCCGATCGTAATCGTGGTGATATTTGGGCAGCTTGATTTCTTCACTTTTAAGCGTGGCGTCGAAATATTCACTTTTCGAATCCAAACTGGAAGTTCGAGATTCGATGTAAGCCTTCCTAAACGTATCGGCGGCTTTGAGCCTTTTAACCTCGTAATCGCTTTTGGATTCCTGACTGGAAGTCCGCGAACCGAAGCTGCGCTCTCGTTTCTTCAAGCTTTCCTTGCTCGACCGCGACGTTTTCGATTCATAATAGTCACTTTTCGATTCCAAACTCGACGTCCTCGAGCCTAATTTATACGCCTTGTAGAAGTTTCCGTCCGATTTTCTCGGGATGATTTCCCGCGGGAAATCTCTGGGATCTTCGTTCGCGGAGAAATCGTGATGGACGTCGGAGCTGCTTTTACATTTATGCCTGCGGTCCGTTTCCGAATCGGTGTCCGACGGTAAATAATTACCGGAATCCAGGCTGCAGCTTCTCGTATTGAGCGATTTGGATTTGCGATATCTGTAATCGCCGGAAGTGCTGTAATCGTCGTCGGAACGTTCGATGAGTTCGTAACTGTCGTGCGAAAGATCATCTTGGGAATCGCGCAGATCGTAATTCCCCGGATCCTCGACGCTTTCCTGCGAATAGGCAGTGGTACCGGGATAACTGCTCGAATAAACTTTCTGATCGGGCATCATGATATCCTGATGGATTTCTAAACTGGTATTGCGCGAAACCACCTCGTAGATGGCGCGATGATCGTCGTAACGGGTGATCGGCGATTCGAGCTTGCGTTCTTCGAGATCGATTTTGGCGGATTTGACTCTGCGCTTGGCTTGACCCGAGTCCTCGAAGCTGAAATCGTAAAGATCGCGGCAACTGGCGCTCCGCTGCCAGAAGCGCCGCTTATGCGCGGGCGGCGGGCTGATCGCGGAAGCGGCGACCGAATATTCGAGCGGCGGGGAATGAGGGGTTGGACAATAGCGCTCGGACGGGCGCTGTCCAGGTCGTTTTGCGATTGCGTTTGCGAGGGGTAGTTATTGGCGAGCGACGATTGAAGCGGTGGCGGAGAGTGATCTAGGGCGCCCTCGGACTTGTGGCTAGAGGGCATCCGGGTAGCAGTGGTGTGAGTGCGCGTGTGAATACCTGCTGTATCTGCCCTGTGAACTGCTGCGCGGACGGCGACAGGCGAACTGCTGGGCAGCGGCGGCGCTGGTAATTGGCGGGTGTTCTCGTATGGAATATGTTGTGGGCTCGTAGTCGCAGACGTTACCGGAGAGCCCTGCAAATAAAAATGGAAATAACATCAGAGATAATTATTGTAAAATTTATCATTGATAAACAGTAACAAAGCTTTTCATCAGACACGAATAAAAAAATTAACAATTGAATGTAGAAAAGGGACTATTCTCGACGACAACCATATAATTTACACAAAGAGAAGAACTAGAACCTAAATAATTCCCTACAAAACAACGAATTGAGGGATGTTTGTTAGACAATCCTCAAAGAAAGCTGTGCAATTAGTTTGCAGGAGAAAATATGCAATTTGTGCCTTCATCGCAAAATAATTGCACAGCTTTCTTTCCAAAGCCGTCTAACAAAGCTACCTAAATTAGTAGATCATTTTGGAGAGTCATTAGTATAGACCGGATCGACGACGGTCCCTATCCCCTATGAATCATATGACATCGCCGAGCTGCGATCGTACAGCTTTAGCATTCGTATGCGTTGGTGGTGGGGGTACGCGTGTCAGTCAGTACTACTTGCATGGTCGTTTATTTAACCTAATTTCTGTAACTCCAGTCTTTGGTACACCTGCACTCTGCGAAATTTCTCTGGAAGAAACACACTTATCCACATTAACATAAGCTAAAACTAATTCTTCCTTTTCTGCATTATTCTTATTGTACATCTTTGGTCTTGCTGCAGCAAACGAGCCTGAATTCTTGGATTAGAGTCTTATCGCAATATCGTTTTACGATCAGGTAATCTCCTTTCTGAATATTGAGCTCTGTATGTTTAACGTGTAAGTTCTACGTGCTCGTACCACTTACGTACAAAATAGATCACATTTTTCAAAAATTTTCCATTATAAGTTGAAGTAATAACACCGACCCTGCTGACAGGCACGTACGATAACAAATGGATAAGCGTGATATTTGCTTCGAAACATAATTAAGTTATTGTAATAATGGCACTAGTGATTTCTACCGGTAAATAGAATAAGCTCAGTTTTTCAAAATTTTGAAGAAGTTTCCATATCGTGTGATACATCATTGCATGCAAAAATTGTCCGGTACCAATTTAAAATTTTGAGGTTAGGTTCGATTATCAAAAATTAGCACAAACGAAATTTGTTTTATTAAATGCCAATGAAAGTGTTTAAATTGCCATGCAAATTGGTTCAAGCCGCTTCTCGGTGTCTTGGGTAGCAGAGAAGTTGGGGCAAATGAAAGAAATTCGGAGATTTTGTTCTTTTTTTTTTAATTTTGAATAAGTCGGCTATGACAAGGGGAATTTGGGAATAGAGCTCCCGAACCTGCACCTGTTTGCTAATTTGGCCATCTCTCTATCTCTTCAAATGCAGAAATTGTCCATATTGTCCCTACGAAATCCAGGAACCCTGTATACTATCCCTCCTAGCTTATTGTCGGAATTGTCGGAAAAATAGCAAAATGGTGATGAGGCACTAAAGCTCCATGAAAGAGCATGGCCTGCAAAGAGGGGTGGTGAGCAAGACGAATTAGACAATCATATTATTATCTTTTGTTCACAATGAACGCAGGTATTCAAATTTTAGTCATGTTAATTTGAGTACCTTCGCCTCCTGATTACGACGCCTGAGTTTTGAAGGCCATCAGTATCGCAATTATTCTCGGTCAAACGCTTTAACCGTTATTACACCAGCAGTAAAAATAACATAAGCAAATAGGACGTATAATTCAGACTAGATATGGGCAGGTGTTACTAGATGATTTGCTGAGTTATAGCTTTCAGGATCTCCCAGTAAGTAAACATTTGTTAAAACTAATCGTGCTAATACTTTAATGACCAGTTGTGCCACACTCATAGCGCGAACTAACGTTAACGACCGCATGAAGTTTTTTCATGAAACTTCACGAAACAACGTGTTTACTCTACCAAAGTCTACGATTTTCTGACCTAACCCCGAAGGTACGTCAAACGGAAAACGGATGTTAATTATGCATGTAGGTTCACTCTACCATGAAAATCGATAAGTTATCGATAACATAAGGATATTGACCGCAAGATGACTCCCAAGGCCACACACAAAGATTAAATAAAAGCAAGTAACGATAGAAATCACGGTACGCGCGAATTAAAAAAAAACCTAAAAATCGTGCGGGCTGTAAAGTATTAATATTTGCATTTTGCCTGTACCAAATTTACTTTACTGAAACTACATAGAATTTAATTTCCTTTAAGCGGCCACTTTTTGAAACAATTGGCAAAAACACTCTATATCCATAACGTAAGATACACTTACCGATTGCGTCGTCAGAGGAGGTGACGGCGAGCTCATCGTCTGAGCAGGTAGTATGATAGGCCGAGTGTCTGGAGCCGAGTTCCAGGACGTAGCTGTGGCGCGGGGGTGAAAGACTGACTTCGTCGTCAGAGAAGCCTGGCCCGCTGTTTCGCCCATCGAGCCCAACGACTCCGATAGTTTGGACACTTCCGCTATAACAATGGAACGTGAAGCAAAAATCAAGTCAAGTCAAAAAAAAACTCTCGTGGCCTCGGTGGTTCAAACTCGACTAAACGCCCAACGCCCGTTCGACGACCAAAAAGAAAAAACGGACGAATTTAAATTTAGGCGAGACGTTCACCACGAATAGTCCCGGCGAGCCCTACACGTGAAAAACCGGCCGATAAATCTTTCCGCGCGAAAGTGTCGGAGCATAAAGCTTTGTTTTTAAATAAACACCCACTTAAAAAAGCTAATCTAAATAAATGCGAGGAAAAAACGCTGCCTTACAGGAATAGATCCGATCGGAATGTACCGGGAAAGGGTCAGGGATTATAATAGCACGCGAGGAACAGGAAATGTTTTATCTATAACTGGTATCTGTGTTAGTGCGCGAACGATGTGTTGAAGTAGTTTAAGAGCTATTAAAGGTAATTTAAAGCAATTGATGATTGCACCCCACAAACTTTAGTTGTAGCACTCGTATTATACAGAAAAAATTGTTTGAGTTTCTTCGTAGAAGTTGACGCGAGTTTTCCTCCGTATAAACTACCATCATCGCGCAGCTGAAGTACGAGGGTAGCTTGAAAAGTTTCCGGAACGGCAATGGAAACAAAATAATACGAATTAACGTTATATTTTATTTTTTAATATAATCCCCTCAAAGCTCAACACACTTGGTCCAACGATTTTCTCGATTCCCTCTCGGAAGTGACTTTCTTCGAGGTTCCCAAAATAATCGTTCACATTCTCATCAGTTCCTCATTCGACCAAAAATCTCTTTTCACCCAAAAATGTTTTAAGTTTCGGGAACAGGTGGAAGTCTGACGCAGCCAAATCAGACAAACACGGCGCATTGTTCTGGTGAAACAACACTTTTTGCTTGCGGCTTTCAACTTGTCAAAAAGTGTTGTGTAATATTGACCAGTAACAGTTTCAAGATCACCAATTAGCACCAATTTTACGTCCAAACAAACCGACGCCATCAACTTCCCCACCCAGTGAATGGTTTTCGCCTTCTTCGGAATCGATTTGACGCGTGCAATCCATTGTTTTAATTGCACTTTGGTTTCTAGGGTATAGTGATGAATCCACGGTCACGAATCGTCCCTTCAAATCGTCGGATTCGTCGTAAACAATCAGCTGAGGTTCGAGCTCGAATGCGTTTTTCCTCCAAATTGAGCAAATGCGGTACCCATCCTGCACAAAGCTTTTTAAAACCCAATTCATCGTGTAAAATACGAACTATTTCTTCATAAGAGATGCCCACGGTTTCCTCAATTTCACGCACTTTTATTCGGCGATCTGTCAAAACCGTGTTATGGATTTTTGCCACAATTTCTGACGTGGTAACCGTTTTCGAACGTCCTCAACGTAGTTCATCATTTGTATGCGTACGGCCACGCTTGAATTCCGAAACCAAAAAACTCACGGTGGAAAATGAAGAGGTGATAGGTCCTCAAGAACGGCATCTACCTTCGACTTTTTTTTGATTTTAAACTAGCATTTATATGTCTGTATTAGTAATGGGTATAGGGTACATTTTTATATTATATTGCAGAATCTATAAAATGTATCTGTTTTACTTTTCAGTTGTTTTAGTTATTCCTTATTTCAAATATCTTCTTGTCTTTGTTTTCTTTCTATAATGGTACTAAATGAGCTGCTGCGACAGTTTCCCTAAATTGATCATAATTTTGTTAGGTATATGATGCCCGAATTTTAGCATCGTTTTGTATCCAATACATTTTATCCTTTTGGAGGGCTTTGTTTAGAATCATAAATAAATGCTTGTTATCAATATCTTTTCCGTTGCGGTTTTCCCTTCCAAATAGAAAAATTGGATAACTTCGTTTGTATCCATAATTGAAACCACAAAAAGGTACTTGGCTTAAATGCTTCTCAAAACCAGACTATTTGACAGATCGATTTAACATTTGTAGTTAATTGATATGAAAGAGTTGCTAACACAACGACATAAAGTATTTGTAAAAATTGCAATCCCCGTAGCAGCGATTCCGGAAACTTGTCAATCTATCCTCGTAGTAACATAATAATAAATAAATATATCATCGTTAGTGCACGCGCTAAATTTCATCTACATATACCACTATACTACATACATATTACAAGCGTCTGTTTAATAGTTTATTCGACAATACAGCTAAAATTTAATTAGTAATTAACGCAACTAACACGCTTCGAACTAATCGATTTTCAACTAAAGTCAATGGGAATTCTACCTACCACTTAGGTTGCTGTCAGCAAGAGGCAACAGAGGATGGGCAGAAATGCTGTTTCCGACAGAACTGTTGTGCATGTTGGTAGCACTAGAATGAGCGCTAGAATGGCGAAATGAAGCCGACCTGCACACACAAGAGAACGAGGATGATATCATAAATAATATGCGATTGAATGCGCCCAAAAAAAAAAAATCAAAATGATAATGCTTAATTATTTCGTGTAAAAAAAGAAACTAGTAATTAGTGACAGTTAGAGTGCAAGTTATAAAACTTGACTTTTCCCATTTTTAAAAATAATTTTCTAAAATCTAAAAAATTGGCACAATATAAACAATATGGAGCATAGCAGAGAGCTAACTGGCTTCAAATTTCGCGATGAAAAGAAATAGGGGACAAAAATTGTCGTTTCTATTTAGCTTTTCGTCGTATTTCGACGAATCGCGATCCGTGTCCGCATCGCCTCATTCGAACATCAAATTCATAACAACATGCTCATTTTTCAACATCGAACATTTATCAGTAACATCCAGATCAAACATCAAATTTTTAATAAAAACAAAAGTCGGCTAAAATTGGAGCACATCGAACGCAGAATTGCCCAGATTCATAATTCGTGAGTATATATGTAGGTAATGGCAAAACCATTTTCAAAATTCGTAGTAACGATTTGAATTTTGAAACGATATAATGATTTTTTTAATATTGTTGGTTTATCGGAAGTGAATATAACAAAAACAAAATAACTACAAAAGTTATTA